>CM046467.1:4652359-5852359 GCA_025506415.1 Flaveria robusta
ATAATAATAATTGTAAAAACAATGACGTTAATACATTTTGTTATTTTATTTCCCGAAATTTCGCGTGATTTGACCGTTAATACTCAACACAATATATAGGGCACGATAATAACACATGAGAATTTAATTTCATAATTAAATGATAACGATCCTCAAGTTAGTTAATAGACCTGAGGTGACGGATGTCACAGATGACGTCAAAGTGACGAACATCCAATTATTGAATAGGGCTATTGAAAGGATGATACGTATAGCGACCGTTTCAGTGACGAGACTTAAGGTATCAAAATAGTCCTTTCCATATTGTTGAAGAAAGCCTTTGGCTTTTAATCGAGGCTTGTATTTGTCAACCAATCCATTGGGGAGTCGCTTGACTTGGAAGACTCACTTACAACAAATAGTTTGATTGGTTGATTATGGAATAAGTTCCCAAGTTCCATTTTGAGGTAAGCATTAAACTTGAAATACACGACTTGGTGCCATTGTGGATTTTTAAAGGCCTGACTGTGTGCGGTAGGCTCCAAGGTGGTGGGAATTTGATGAAGGGTTGTAGAATTAATAAATTGTGAGTTATATTATTTTTGTGTTTTTATTACAAGTTATAGGTAGTAAGGTGAGGTGTTATGAGAAGTACGGTGATGTGATTGGGTAAGGTAAAAGAAGTTGCGGTTGGTGTCAATGAGTTAAGGGATGTATGAGGGTTTGGTGATTGAGTATTAGTAGGTGAGCTTGTTGAGAATGATGGAGAAATTGAGGATGGTTCAAGAATAGGTGGGTGGGTGACATTGTTTGGTGATGGAACACTAGGTATGGGAGAGTGAATAGGTGTGTGGGGTTAGATGGCGTGATCCAATGAAGAGTGGTAGTTTGGTGCATGGTTTAAATTAAAAAGCATAATAACAATAGGAAGCTTGTTTGTGGTGAAGAAAAATTTTTGTAAGGAAAATAAAAGGAACAAACTCACATGTCATAAGTGATAGAGACCCCAAGACTTAGGGGGCGTTTAGTTGGAAGGAATGGAATGAAATGGAATGAAATTGAGAAACTAGTATAATTTTCAAGTAAAATTGTATTTGAGTGAGCAATTAAAAGTAAACACAAGAGAATGTTTCACCCCTTGGTTGTGGGATTTCAAAATCCTTCCACCTAGAGAGGGAATTTGAAATCCCACAACCAATGGAATTTGAGATGAAACATTCCCTTGGGTTTTACATTTCATTACCCACTTAAACATAATTTTGCTTAAAAATTATACTAGTTTCTTAATTCCATTCTATTCCATTCTATTCCTTCTAACCAAACGCCCCCTTAGAGTTATGGCATTTGTAGGTGGATTTTGAGTTTGAGTATATGAGAACATGCATGGTGTGGAACATGGTTGAAGTTTGAATGTGGTGTAAGTTTGTAACCAAGGATAGCATAGACACCTAAAAGGTTGTAACTTGAAATACTTTGGTAGTTAGTTAGAAAGACATTGAAAGGGAGTTGCGTGGTCAAGGATCGTAGTAGGAAGAAGAGTCATTAAGTAGACATACGTACAGGGATAAAGTGGATTTGAAAAAATTCTTCAATTTGGGATGGCTATTTTCAGTTTATCCTTATTTTTGTTTGTATACTCCACAAAGTAAATAAGAATCACTAATTTTTTGTATATTCCATAATGTAAATAAGAATCGCTAATTTTGAACCAAAACCAGGAGATGATGAACTTGGTGGATATCTATAGAACTAAGTTGATATTGTTAACCGTTATAGGTCATTCAAAGAGAAAACTGAATCTCTAAAACAAGGTCTAAATGATTTGAAAGTTAAAGTTCGCCACATCTATAATTTTAGCATGAGGGTTGTTATTTTGTTGTTTCACCAATTTTGATTGCTTTTACGTCTATTTTAGGGACATTTTGCTAAATTGATTTGAGTTCTTAATCGGATTATTTAGGCTTGTACTTATGAACAAATAGTCTCTTTTGATTGATTATTTGTTCGTTGACTTGCATTTGTAGCTTTGAATTCAAAGTTTTAATTCGCATTGCAACTTATTAGAGTTGTTTGATTCTTAGATTTTGATCATCTTCATGCTTCTTTGCCTAGTCATTTTTTGTTTGCATTACAATACAACAATTTGAACACCTGAGTGCACCATGGGTCATTGAAATTATTGGATCAAGCTATAAGAAGGGAGAAGAGATATTTAGAGTGGAGTTTTGGTTTCAATTGTGATCTAAGTGTAACGTCTGAAGAGTTTCATGAAACATGTAGTTTAGATTTGAAATTGGACCTTCTTTTATAGTTAGTAGGAGATGATAGAAACAAGTATTATGCATTATTTGACATAGATAAGCTTATTAGAAAGGAGATGATAGTAACAAGTATTATGCATTATGTAGGGGTTGAACCTAGAGGCTCAGAAAATCAAATCAAAGTGAAGATCAAGTTAAAGACAAGCGAAAAGTGAAAGAAGTCGCGCGACAACTTACTTGTCGCGTGAGAACTAGCTTCTCGCTTGAGAAGTTGATCTCGCGCGAGAACATTATAGTTTTGTATAAATACTTAGTTTGCTTTGTATTTAGACAGCTTTTTTCCATTTCCTGAATTTGTAACTCCTGTGTAATCTTTCATATTCGGAGAGCAATCAAAGAGAAGTTATTTACATTGTGATCTTCATTTCTATTCTTCTACTTCTTAATCCGTAATTGTTTACATTCCGCATTCACAATTACGAGATCGATCTGATTAGTGTGACATTCCTTACAATTGGTATCAGAGCTAGTATGCTCTAGATCGATTGACTTGAGGTTGGAATGATTGATTTGAAGAGTTCGTGATCATCAGTTTGTTCGATTCTTGAAGATATAATATGTATCAGTTGAATTTTGATCAATTTTGAAGATGATGAAATGGTTAAGTTCGAAGATTGGACATTTGATGATGTTTTTGAGCTTAAACTTGATTAATTGAATCAATTAGGGACAATTAGGTTCAAATTTGAACTTAATTCACTAATTAAACAATTAATTAATCAAAATCTAATCAATTTGGACTAAAATTGAACGTGAAAAGTTCAGATTTGGTGAATTTGATTCAGGAGAAAAACTTACGTTTTTCATGCGAAAACCTTTATTTCTCGCGAAAACCTGATTATTCGCACGAGACGGTTACAAAGTCTGTTACAGGTACGAAAACTTGAACATTTTGCACAGATATTATGATTGAACTTCCCGCGCGAAAAGTTTTTGAAGACTCGCGCGTGAACTTTGATTTCTTTCTAAATTCAAAGTTTGTTTGAAGAATTTACTATGGCAAATCTGAAGAATATCACAACTACTCTGAATCTTGACAATGAGATAGGCACAAGCACAAAGCCTCCACGTCTTTTGAATGAAGAAGATTATCCAGATTGGGTGTATCGTTTTCTGAATCATGTCGTTTACACTGAAGCCCAGATGATGCGTTCTATCAAGCAAGGTCCATACATTCCTTTGTATAAGAATGAGAAAGAGGAATGGATTACTAAACCTGAACATCTCTGGGATGAAGATGATCTTAAAAGAATGGAGCTTGATGACAAAGCTTATGCAGCAATCACTATGGCACTCACAACTGAGATTGCTCAAAATTTGAAGGATTATACAAAGGCAAAAGATTTGTGGGATGCTTTGGAGGAACAGATCATGGGAAATAAGGATATGAGAGAGAGCAGGAAGGATATGCTCAACCAAGAATTCAATATGTTTAATCATATTCTTGGTGAAACATTAGAGGCTCAAATATCTAGGTTTGTGAAGTTGATCACAAAAATGAAAAGTGCAGGGATAACATTAGAAAACATAGCTGTGAACAAAAAGCTACTGAACTCAAAAAGCTACTGAACTCTTTACCTTACAGCTGGAACGACAACTGCACTACCATCAAAAGGACAAAGGATCTGTTTACCTTGTCTTTACATGATCTTATTTCCACAATCAAATCTTATGACATGGATGATAAGCAAAAGGTTGCTAATTACATCAACATCATGGGAGCAAAAGCAATAGCAATGTATGCAAAGATGACAAGTAACCCAAACTACTATGTTAGCTACTCACAGCTATGTTAGTTACAACAGTCATCTACATCTACACAATCCAGTGTGAAAGACCAAGCCTCACCTCAATCCTTATCTCATTATCCAATCACTCACCAAAATCCTTATGTCCAACCACAACCCCAACCATACATTCAAACTTATTCATCAACCCAAACCACTCAACCAAAATCCTTTGTTGTAAATTCTCAGCCAACCAAACAAATCATTCAAATAGCTGAAGAGCATCTGGCTCTTTTCACTTCTTTCATGAACAGCTGTGAAGCCTTCTTAGCAGGAAGAATCAGTCCACCTAATATCCTGGTTGATGATTTACAACAAGTCAACCAGGATGATGTTGAAGAAAATGATATAAAATATCAGATGGCTATGGTGGTTTACAGGGTTAAGAATTTTGCTAGAAGAACTGGGAGAAAGGTTTTCGGGTTGAACAATTCAAGCAAGATAGGTTTTGATAAGTCAAACCTAAGATGTTATAATTATGATAAACCTGGTCATTTTGCAAGAGAATGTACTGAAGCTAGAAACAATCAATGTAATCAAGGTAAAAGGATGGTTACAGTGGAAGTAGAGACAAAGCAAGATTAAGCTAGTACATCCAAGACCAAGGGTCTTGTGTCTCAAATGAATGAGGACTATGATTGGTCAGAACAGATGGAAGCTTTGGATATCAAGATGTCCACTGCTCTTTTAGCAGAAATCCAGGGTGAAGAAAAGATCGCTGAAGATAATCTGTTTGCAGAATTTGTCTCTAAAGATATGTTGAGTGGAGTGTTTGCTGAGGACCAGGAACTTGAAGTTGAGAAGGTCAATGATAAAGTTGTTAAGAGGGTTGAAGTGATAAATAAAGATATGCCTGAATCTGTTGAAGGAAAAGCTGTTGAGACTACTCCAGCTAAAGAGGTGGTGAAATAAGAAAAAGCTATTTAGATTACTCCAGCTACTGTATGTGATGTTAAAGTAAAGGCTGTTGAGAATACTCCAGCAACTAAAGCAGTAAAGATCAACCAGAAAGCCTTCATGGTAAATGTGGTCCATGAAGAGATAGAGAAGAAAGCCGAAACAAAAGAGGTATATTTTAATATCTGTTCAACTAATTGTATCGAAAAGATTCAGAGATATAGAGCTCACAATGAACGATTGATTGTTGAAGTTGAAAAACTTCAATATCAAACTCAAAAATATAAAACTAATGAGAGAATTTTCAAAGATAAAATAGATGGTTTAAACAAATCAGTTTATCAGTCAAAATTAACAAATTGTTGAGACTAATTGTTGAAAAGTTTGAATTGTCTTCAAATATGGTTGAAGGTATAATTAAGTCTCAAATGACACAAAAAATCAGTGATGGAAAAGAAGGAGTTGGTTACTCTAACATTGCACCACCGATTAATCATGATTATACTTCTTTACCTTCATCAGTTAACACCAATGATGAAGAGACCTATGGTTTAGGTTTTCAACCAAAATCGAACTTAACATCTTCAGTCAGTGTTCCATTGACTGTTGATCCTATTATAAAGACTAAAGTTAAAATTAATCATGACACTTTTTGTGCAGAAAAATTGAAGAAAGATGGGTTGGTTGAAGAATGGATTGATGATGATTTAGATTTTGAAAATAAAAATTGCAATGAGAAATCTCAATGTAGTTCATCAGATTTGATCAATGAAAAGGCGACTGTTTTGAATGTTTCAACTGACTGTTCTTCAATGTCAAACAAGGAAAGAAAATTAAAATCCAAAATTAATTTTCAAAATAAATGAAAAGAAAAGAAATTCACCATCGTTATCTGATTTGAAAACTGATTTCAAGAACAGATTTGTTTCTAAAGGCAACATTGATAAAGAAGAGTATATTTTTAAAGAAACAAATGAAAGTTTCTTTAAAAATAAGTCTTCTATTATTGCTAATCAAGTGAAACAAGATGTGTGTAGCTCAGGTACAAAAAAAACTAGTACTTCTCCAATTCATTCAATACTCAAGGATAAAGGAACATTTAAAGCCTCATGTACATCTGATGCAAATCAAAATGAAAAGGAAAAACAAGAGAGTGTACAAGAATCTGTTGAGCAAATAAATTATAAAGCCAGATTCTATGATAACAAAGGATGTTATCATCAACAGTTTGAAAAACCAACTCGAGCACAAAATGTGTATCATAATAAAATTTGTTATGTGTGTGGAAAGCCAAATCACATGGCTAGAAATTGTCATTTTCAACGTTCTTTGACAAGTAAACAAAGATTTCATAATTCAATTGCAAATAATAGAAAATAATTCTTTATGAATGTTAAACTCAAAAGGAATTTAATTCAGTCAAACACTTTTGCTGACCACAGAAATGTTCAACAGAATACAGATTTGCAAAAAGATAAATTCATTAAAAAGAATTTATTTGTCAAAGATAACAATTCATCTTCCACACAAAACATTATCAAGAAATTGATTAAACCAATTCAAGAATGGAAAGTGAAAACATTTACATCAGAACCTGAAATTGTTAAAGATTATATCTTCAATGATAAAAGAGATATGACACTGAAATCAGTATCATATTTAGATGAAAAAGGTGTACTCAGGTCAACCATGGCTTGAGTTCCTAAAACTGAATAAATCTCTTATTCATGCAGGAACATCCTAAACCTAGCATCAACAGTGTTGGTACGTTGACAGTGGATGTTCAAGGCATATGACTGGTAACATATCTCTGTTACAAAACATCAAACCATATAATGGAGGTTATGTTATTTTTGACGGAGACAAAGGGGGTAAGATATCTAAGAAAGGTACAGTGTCAAACGGAGTGTTAAGCTTTGAGGATGTCAATTTTGTTGAGGAACTTAAACATAACTTGTTAAGTGTCTCACAAATATGTGACAAACAATATTCCACACACTTTACAGATAAAGAATGTTTGATATTAAAACCAGGATTTGTTATTCCTGAAGAATGGATTTTGTTGAGAACACCAAGAGATAAAGACACATATTTACTATATATGAATGGATCTCATTCCTTCGTCACTGCATTGTGTTTGTTATCTAAAGCCTCTAAGAGTGACACATTGCTATGGCATCGTCGTCTTGGTCATGTTAATATTAAAAACATGAACAAATTGGTTAGAGGGAATCATGTTGTAGGTCTGCCATTGAAAGAATTTCAATTATCTGAACACTGTCTGTCATGTTCAAAAGGCAAACAACATAAACTTCCTCATAAACCTGTTGCTCATACAAAAATTAACTCTATTTTACAACTATTACACATGGATTTATTTGGTCCAGTAAGTGTTTTGAGTTTGGGACGTCGTGCTTATTGTTTAGTTATTACTGATGATTTCTCTAGATTTACATGGGTTTTCTTTTTAGCAACCAAAGATGAGACTCCTCATCTGCTGATAAAATTCATGACACTGGTAGAGAATCAGACGGACAAAACAATAAAGTGCATCCGAAGCGACAATGGAACTGAGTTTTGCAACCGAACATTGAATGAATTATGTGATTCAAAGGGGATAGCTAGACAATTTAGCTCTGCAGGAACTGCACAACAAAATGGACTTGCAGAAAGACGAAATAGAACTCTAATTGAAGCTGCCAGGACAATGTTATCAGCAGCCAAATTACCATCATTTTTCTGGGCTAAGGCTGTTAACACTGCATGTTATGTTCAGAATCGTGTGTTAATCAACAAACAACAAAATATGACTCCTTATGAAATCTTTTATAAACATAAACCCAAAGTCAAATATTTCAAAACATTTGGATGTTGTTGTACTTTGTTAAACACAACTGATTCAAAATGTAAATTTGATGAAAAAGCTGATGAATGTTATTTTGTTGGTTATTCTGCTAACAAAGTTGCATACAGGGTTTATAATAAAAGATCAAAACAAATAATTGAGTCATCTGATATTGATTGGCATGAGTCTAACAAAACTGATGCAGGTTCTGCACCTTCATGGGTCTATGATTATGCTTCATTATTTGAAACATTTAATCGCTTGTATACTATTTCCACAGCTAATCTTCCTTTGACTTCCTCTATTTAGGATATTTTCAATGATGATGTTGGTAATTATTTCATCTCAACCAAAGATGACAACTTCTGATGTACCTTCTTCATCAAATAATTCAGTTGTTCCATCTGTTTCTGAATCTACAGAAACATCTTCTAATACTATTGTCGAACAATCTCCATAAGTTTCTGATGATAGTTCTTCTTCTATTCAAACTGATCTAATTGATACTATTCAAGTTCCATTTGATGATTTATCATCTAATAATAATAATCATCTAGAGGAAGATATAGTTTATCAACCAGAAGGGGGACATATTGTTAAAGAACCAGTGGGTCACATTTCTAATTTAGAAGAAGGTATTTCTGAAAATGTTATCCCACAGTTAAGAGTTCACAAAAATCATCCAACAGAAGCTATTATCAGTCCATTATCACAAGGAGTTCAAACTCGAAGCAAATCTGGTGCAATAAATACTTGTTTGCATTCTTGTTTCATCTCTCAGATTGTACCAAAGAATGTTGAGATGGCATTAAAGGAGAACAGTTGGGTAGAGGCCATGCAGGATGAACTGATGCAATTCAAAAAGCTCAATGTCTGGCATCTATGTGAACTTCCAAAAGGCAAGCTGCCGATTGGAACAAAATGGATATTTAAGAACAAGATGGATGAAAAGGATGTGCTTGTCCGCAACAAGGCCAGACTTGTTGTTCAAGGATTCTATCAAATTGAAGGACTTGATTATGAAGAAGTATATGCTCCTGTTGCAAGACTAGAGGCTATACGTATTTTTCTGGCTTATGCTTCATACAAGAACTTTATAGTTTATCAAATGGATGTCAAAACAGCCTTTTTGTATGGAGAAATGAAAGAAGAAACCTATGTTTGTCAACCACGTGGTTTTGAAGATCCAGATCATCTTGAATATGTTATACGTTGGACAAAGCACTTTATGGATTACATCAAGCACCCCGTGCTTGGTATGCTACTTTGACAGAACATTTGCTTGCAAATGGTTATTCAAGAGGTGTTATTGATCAAACATTGTTTTTAAGGAAGACTGGTGATGATCTTATTCTTGTTCAAGTTTACGTTGATGATATAATTTTTGGATCTACAAATGATGAACTGTGCAAGGAATTTGAGGCAGTGATGAAGAAGAAATTTGAGATGAGTTCTCTTGGAGAAATGTCATTCTTCTTGGGTATCCAAGTCATGCAAGATGATACAGGAATACCGATTCATCAAGAAAAGTATATTCACAGTATTCTTGATAAATACAAGTTTCAGGAATCCAAGATTGCTCCAACTCCTATGTCTTCTCGTCCTACTTTGTCTCCAGATCTCACGGGAGAAGATGTTGATCAGCAGATGTATCGATCAATGATTGGATCCCTGATGTATCTTACTGCTAGCAGCCCGGACATTATGTTCCCTGTTTGTCAGTGTGCACGTTATCAAAGTAATCCGAAAGAATCCCACATGAAAGCTGTCAAGTGGATTTTTAAGTATCTCAAGGGTCAACCAACACTTGGTCTTTGGTATCCTAAAAAATCTGATTTCAATTTATTTGCTTACACTGACAGTGATTATGCGAAAAAAACAAGTTTTTATGTTTACAAAAATTTGAGAATATTAAACTTTTAGGTTTATTTAGGAAATGATAGTATATTTTTTGATTTCGACTCATTACTTCTGAAGGCATACAAGAAACTGACTTGTGTTATGTTTGATATGTTGATAGGCTTGACTTTTAAGAATGAAAAGCACTATGGTCTGTGATACATTGAAAATAATCATCAATGACTGAAGTGGGTAACTCATCAAGGTTTTGTGAATACACTGATTCTATGCTAAAACAGACTAAGAGTTACAGTCTAGTTATACTCAAGCCAGTTACTTTCTGACTCAGCTAATATCAGTTATATATCTATATATGCATATCAAATAAGAAAAGAAAAAAAAAATCAATCAAAATCAAATGTCAAAAATATATCAAGCAAAGAGAGCAAAAAGATGCCCAAAGGCCATATAGGAATAAAAGATGTATTTGTGCATATTAATAAAAGATATGTCATAGACATACATACTATATGATAAATATTTTTTCTTTTGAGAATATGTTATGACACAGGAGGCAAAATCAAAAGATGGGGCATGTAAGTCCGTCTTGACATGTAAGTCCTAAACGTCTTGTGAGGGCAAAACATAAGTCCGGATGGCTGTTGATAAGTCCTATAACTTGTTAATATTCTGTGCTCAGAAACATTTTCTCGTGCTAGTTATGCTCTAATAGATATTATATAAGACAATAACCAAAACTGAGAAAGCTGATAAGAAGTGAAAGGTTTAAGTCAAATTGGGGTGACTTGAAATCTCAATAGTGTCTTGAAGCTAGATAAGTGTTTTGCAGGAGTTTTGATTGTGGGACACACTGAAATCATATAACTTAACCAAAACATGATAAAATCACAGCTTATGTGTCTTACTAATCTTGAAGTCTAAGTTTAAAAGAACACAGTATATCAATAATCAACATAAACAGTCTTATATAAAATCAATGCTGCATGATCGGTAATGATTGATTTCTAAAAGAAATATGATCCTATACTTGAAAATTTATCAAAAAAATTAAATACTTAATAGAATTTTTGTGTCAATAAGTTTGTTTTTACGTAGTTTTATTAAAGTGTCTTGTTATGATTTGTGATGTATTTTATTTACCAAGTGTTCAAAACTTAAGGGTGTTAAAATAATTGTAAACACTTAGTTAAATAAAATCATTTTTCATAACAAAATAAAATGGCTTAATAATTAATAAAAGTTTTTGAGAAAAATATTAAAAAATAATAATAATAAGAATATCTGTTCATGCGAAAAGTTTAAAATGCGAAAAGTTTAAAGTGCGAAAAGTTTAAAGTGCGAAAAGTTAATTTGAGAGAATTTAACTTATCGCGCGAGAAGTCAAATCCTTTAAAATGAACAATTTGTGCGAGAAATCTTCATTCGCATGAAAAGTTCTGAAAAATTCATCTCTCAAAATTCTAAGTATAGAAATGCTTTTAAACTGATTTACATTGGTTAATAAGGTCGCGTTGAGATTCCGAAAAGTGTTATAAGGTATACGGATGGTTAATTTGTTGATTTGAATGAACTTGTTTCATGATGGAATTTTAAATGGATTAAAACTTGACAAATTGATGAAATAAACCATAATAAACCTTAATAATACCTACAGCGACAGTCATTGAACATATTTGAATTATTAATTCATTGAAAATCAAATGTTTATGAAAAATTAGAAGTTGCGCAGACTTTTCGCGTGCGAAAAGTCTTGAGAATAGGAACAGATGCGAAAGGTTGTACTTTTCGTGCGAAAAGTACAGTCTGTGTGAATTTGAAATTCATGCGAAAAGTTTAACCTATCGCGCGAAAGGTTTAATTTTTTAGAAGTGTTAAATTTGCGAAAAGTTTAACATTTCGCGCGAAAAGTTGAAATTTTCTGAAATTTTTCTAAGTGTTGGAACTTAATTTGTATGCACTGAAATTTAAGATTTTTGTGTACTTATAAATTTTCATTAACTTTTGCAGATGGCTCGACCGTTGGTTTTTAATAAAAACCATAATACTGTTGCGTATTTGGGAGAAGTCTCGGATGACAAAGCTTTATTTAGATCTTTGATTGAAGGATTGAAGTCTTCTAGGATATTTCATGCTATATCAGCTAACCCGAAGATATTTACTGATGTGATAGATCAGTTTTGGGAGACTGCGGCTAACGAGATTGATGCTGATGGTGATCTTTGTATTACAGCCACAGTAAAAGGAAAGAAGATTGTTATCATAGCTGAGGTGATCAATAACGTATTACTATTGGAGGATATTCCACGAGCACCTATGAAGATAGATGATGATGCTGTTAAAGATTATTTAGTTCGTATAGGATATACTCATCGTTATCCTTCATTGGAGAAGAAATACCTGCCACCCTTCTGGAAGTATCTATTTCATGTGGTTATCCATTGCCTTAGCAATCTGAAAGCTGGCATGGACAGTCTGAGCGCCATATTTGGATCTTTATTGGTTTCTCTGGTCGATGATCTTCCATACAGCATCTCCACAGCCATATTTTCTGAGATGCAGAAGAATGTTATTGCTACACCAGGGAAGAAGTTCATCATGTACCCACGATTTGTTCAGATGATTATGAATGCTGCTCATCCTGAGTTAGCTATATCTGATTCATCTACCTATTCTGTTATGGTGATGAAGAAAGATATTTTTACTTATTTATTGGGAGCAAGAGGAAACGCATGGGATGGATCACATTTTGCCAAACTTGGTAGATTTGTTGATGGTTTTAGAGCTGAAGCACAGACTGAGACTGCTCAGGTACATAGAGATGATACAGTTGGTACATCTTCTAGTGCTACACAAGAAGCACCTGAGAGTTCTCGTACCGGTGAAAAGTTTGCTGAAGAAGAGGTTGATGAGTGGTTAAGAAATGATGAATTGAGAGAGGAAGAGGGAGTGGTAGAAGAATTGAGAAATGAAGAAGATGATAGTGAAACAGACAGTGATTAGATCGGGAATGTTCCATATGTGTTGCAAGAACGTCCCAGAGTACGAGAAACACCGTCAAACATACTGCTGAGGAACATGATTCTGATTATGTTCCTGTAGAGACTTCTGTTCAGACCCGAGGTCGAAGGAAGAGGATGGCTAGGGTGACTGGTGAGAGTTCTCGTGGTAGGAGTAGAGGACGTGGTGTGTTGAGAAAGCGTCGGACTCCGATGACCATAGTGACGACTGTTGATGTTATGAGTTCTGATATTCCACTCACAGTTAGCAAGGCCGTCCGGTGATAGTCACAGAATCTACAACTATGACATCTACTTCTATGCCTGCTACTGTTGATACTGATGATATTTTGAGAACTCCTCCCGGACAATATGTTCATGATGATTTATTTGGAGATGCAGACTTCATAAACACTACTCCAGAACCCAGACCTCATCCAGAAACATCTACTCTTTCTCCAACCAGGGTTTTCTTGGAGCAAAGAGTTAGTACACTTGAGAGGGAGATGTTGGAGAAAACTCAAGTTATTGATGACTTATATAGAAGAGTGTATGATAGGGATGAAAGAATAAAGAGCTTGGAAAGTCAGCAGCAGTTTATGCTTACATATGTTCAGATTATGGAGCAAAATCTGAGAGATCTCACTTCTCATGTATCTTTATCATTTACACAACAACATACCATAGAAGTTGGTGAATCTAGTGGACAGCAGGCTGCTGGTCCTGATCAGAGTGTTGAGCCAGTTCATGGTACAGAACATGTTGTTGATCCTGTTGCTACAGAAAGGACAATAGACAATGTTGTTGTTGATCAAGAGCCAAGTCCAGGTGTTTCTAATCAGGCTACTGAGGATCAACCTGTATCTTATGTTGGAGAAGCGTTTATGGAGCCTGAGCACATGATGCCTATCCCTAATCCAGTCAATGATGATGATGACTTGGATATGGTTGATTATGATTACAGTGATGAGGATGATGATGAGGATGATGGTGATGATGATAATGGTGGTAATGGTGATGATGATGATGATGGTGGAAATGATGATGATGATCAAGGGGGAGATACGGGTGCTGCTACTGGTACTTTTGGGTCATCAGGAACTGCAAATGTCTTCGGACCAAGTCCTGATGATACAGTTGATTATACACTGTTAGATCCTGCCACTGAAGCTGAGTATGATAAGTAATTATACTCATTTCATCAAAATATATTAGAGGAGGAAGAAAATGTAGATTTTGGGTCTTTTGATGATTTAGAAGAAGATGTGGAATACACTGACATTTTTGGAAATAGTTTGAAGGATTTGTTTTCTGAAGATGTATTAGAAGAAGGGGAGATTTTGGTGAGTCTAGTACTTCAGAAGCCACTAACAAGACATTAGACCAAACTGGTCAAATGGCTGTTCGTCAGGTTGGTAATCTTACAGTTGCTGCACCTCCACCGCCAGCTTATGTTCATACTCTTCGGCATTCCAAACCTTTCACTAGGTACGGAAATTCAGAGCCGACTATCAGTTGGGCGTATGATGAGGAAAAGAAGTTTTATGTGATTAAGAGAAAGGCTGGAGCAATAGAATATTTTCAAGATGAACACGACTTTTATACTCTTAAAGCATCAGACTGGTATGCTATGGGTCGTGTTCCATTCATTAATCCAAGTAACTATGGAAAGGGTAATTGGATAAGAAATATGATTTGGAGACAGAGTAAGACCAACTTCAAAGACTTTAAGACAGCCAAATCCAAGGTCATTGAAGATGAGAACCGTATCGATCCAAACACGCAGAAACCGATGAAGATACGAGTTTATAGACATGCAAGATATGTGAGAAAGATCCCTATACATGCTCCAGTGCTAGTTCATAGCTTGTCAAAGCTTATCGGGTGGCGTTGTGAAAAGGAGACTGGTCATGCGTTGATCAAGTGTGCAGACAAAGAGTACCGTATCATCGATCCTGTGGATTTGCTAAAATTTGGAAAAAAAGATTTGATGAAGTTGCAGGAATGTCTGATTGTAGCTGATGAATTTATTCATTTACTAGCAGCACAGTTTGGTTGGTTGATTATGAAGGCCCCGGATAAAAAGATGTATGCTTTTGGGGGCAGCTACAACGTGGATGACGTGGACTTCTAAAGAACAATTGATTTACCGAGCCTAGGGGGAGATTGTAGGGGTTGAACCTAGAGGCTCGGGAAATCAAATCAAAGTGAAGATCAAGTTAAAGACAAGCGAAAAGTGAAAGAAGCCGCGCGACAACTTACTTGTTGAGTGAGAACTAGCTTCTCGCGTGAGAAGTTGATCTCGCGCGAGAACATTATAGTTTTGTATAAATACTTAGTT
The DNA here is from genome assembly GCA_025506415.1 of Flaveria robusta. NCBI lineage: Eukaryota > Viridiplantae > Streptophyta > Magnoliopsida > Asterales > Asteraceae > Flaveria > Flaveria robusta. The sequence continues at coordinate 4,667,386 of CM046467.1, forward strand.
TGCTTTGTATTTAGACAGCTTTTGTCCATTTCTTGAATTTGTAACTCCTGTGTAATCTTTCATATTCAGAGAGCAATCAAAGAGAAGTTATTTACATTGTGATATTCATTTCTATTCTTCTACTTCTTAATCCGTAATTGTTTACATTCCGCTTTCACAATTACGAGATCGATCTGATTAGTGTGACATTCCTTACACATTATTTGACATAGATAAGCTTATTAGGAAGGAGCGACAACCGTCAATGAAGGATTTTTTTTATTTTCCAATTGGCTTTCATATTACTATTTAAGCCAAATACTCATATTATATAATGTATTCTTTCAAATATATACTATCTAATGTTTGTTCCAATTGGTTTTTAATCATGTTTTTATGGTTTTGTAACTAGGCATTAAACTTTTTTCGCTTTGAGGTAATAACTTTATGTTTTTTTTACTCTACAGGAGAGTGAAACAATACGCAAAAATATTCGTAAAGGTAATCAATATTAGATTTGATATAATCCTCTTATTTGAAGTACAACTTTCTTATTCTAGCATTTTTGTTCTGTTGCTTACCCGTAACTGTAGTATAATGTTTATTATGTGTGTTATCTTATTTGCTGACTACATATGAGTGAGTATAAATATCATTATGCAAGATCTACGACATCAACTGCAGAACTTTATGCTCATCTGGTCTAAACGATGTTCACCCTTTCACTGATGCATCAATAGATCAGGTACTATTTGTTATTAAAGTAATGATATGCTAAAAAGTAAACACTAACACACCATTTTCCTTTACTCAAATACAATAGAACATACAACTATGACTGCTGCATTTTTTATTTGTAACATGAATCCAAACATAACAAGAATTAGGCTTTTAATTGGTTATTTATTTATGATATGCTTCTTTAACATATAATAAAAAAAATTAAAGCTCAAATCTTGAAACATAAAGATGCCATGCTCATTTAGTTGCATGCTTTTCCCTCTTGCACTAAATAGTTAGATGTTCAATTTTTTATCAATGCTTCTAAAGATTAGTTGTTGTTTTTTATTAGTAACATATTAACATGAACCCTAATTTGAGTAGAACTTGGGCTTTTGATTGCTTATTAAAAACCAATTACCAATATATGCCTTTCGTATATGTAGAATGTGGACTCAACTCCAATATATGCATTTCATATTTTTAATGATTTTACAATGCCTTTCATATTAAATGACGTCCTCTTTGATCTTTTAACCATAATTTTGTGGATCTATTGCAATCCCCAAGTGTTATAATCAATAGAATCCCATCTTCCAACCTTTTTAAATGTATAGTATTTGGTGTTAGCTTGATTTACACAAACTTATAAAATTTAGTTAAATTCTGTTGGTTGTATCATATAAATAAACATAATCGTATACAGTTTAATCTTTTGATCTTTAAAGGTATTCATTAATGCTTGATGGTGGTATATGGCTTCTTATTCAATGATGAGGCAATTCATGACTCCAAGGACTAGGAACTCTTTTCAGTATGTTTGTTTTCGTTAAATTTCTCTAAACTATGTTAAAACTTGTTTATGTGATACCACACATATTTCCACATCGGCCCGTGGACAGTAGAGATTCCCTATTCATAAGTAATGTTTGGTCTCTAATATCACCAACGCGTTGTGGGCGTATTAGCTGTGGATGAGAGAAGAACTTCATAGTTAAGCGTGTTCAGGTGACAGCAATCCAGGGATGGGTGATCTCTCCGTGAAGTTTTCACTGTTAGTAGTATTTTTAGGCATCAATTATTATCGTTTTAATTTATATTTTTATTTCAAATCATGCATTTATTTAGCGTACTTCTATTTATTTTGATTAATACTAGTTTTGGTGGAATGGAGTCTACTTTGGATGTATTTTATTATTGTGTAGGTGAAAGAAAGATTGTGGGGGTTGAAAACAAAAATATTAAGGTTGGTGAAATTGTATAAAGTTATTTAAATAAATATTGAAGATTACATGATCTTTCTTATTTTTAAAGAATCTTGGTTTAAATGATGTTGATCATCACAAATGAAGAAAAAAGAAAGGTTGAAAAAAGGAGGTCAGGAAGTCAATAAAAAGAAAAGGGAGAAATCTTCAAAAAAGGGAAGGAGACAGAGAAAAAGAGGAGACTTGGTGGAGAAAAAGCTACAAGAAAGAAAACAAAAGGGAATCTTCTTCTCCACCTTGTAAGTTTATTAAATTGTTTTGAATTTTGAAACTTGTAAGTTTATCTTTAGTTTGATTAATCTAGCCGTTATGTCCGGCTAGGGCACTTTTAGTTTCAACATTAGGGTTTAATTTCTGTGATTTGGTTTGAACTTATGTGAAACGTTTATAAGATATTTTATTTTAATGGTTTGTTTGTTTGATTCTTGGTCTTAAACCCGGATCTAATCAGGTATATATTAGATTGTTAATAAAATTAGCCACTTTATTAATTTTTCTAATAAAGTTCTTCAAGATTTAAAACCCTAAACAAGTTTTGATTTTTGATATAAGGAACAATTAACGGTTTGGGTTTGTCTATGAAGTCATTCTCGTTATAAAATCATGCAATCTAGTTAAACACACCGAACAGCGTGTGTGTTTAATTATAATTGATACTTCTATCGCTGCAACTCGCACGCTAAGATCCGAACGGCGTGAGCTTAGAGTAGCGGGTTGGCTCTAATCAACGAACTGCGTTTGATTAGACATTAGATAGAGTGGATATTCGAACGGCGTGATGTCTAGTATCGATACAAATCATTGATTAAAAATAGTCATTGCACCATATCGTTGATGATCGTAAGCCAAATCGAATCAAGAAATTACCTTAATGTTGGAATTAGTTTTCATATATTAATTTTCTTCTCAAATTTAATTAGAGTTTTTAGTAATTTCTTTTCAGAATATAAAAAATATAAAGAATTGTCAATTTTTGTTTTTGCAGCAGAACCTTAACACTGCCCCATATAGTGTTGACACGGCCGTGTCAGCCTACTGGAATTTTTTCACTTTCTACAATTTACTTTCAGTTTTAGTTTTTAATTAAAACCCCCAACTTCCTTAACCCGTAAGCAATCAAAGTAACTGTACTAAAACGTTTTTGGTATAAAATAATAAACCCGTATCCCAGAGGACACGAACCCTACTTCCGCTCATACTATTCTTAGTGTGTGTAACGGTAGGTTCACATTTTTATTTATTTGCTGGATTCGACACCCAACAAATTGGCACCGTTGCCGGGGCTACGGCGATTCTAATCATTTTATGCCGAGATCTTTTCGTACGGGTACACCACTCGAGATTGACTCGGAGTTAGAAAAAACTACAAAGTGGTTAAGGAAACAAGCGAAACTCCGAAAGAAGTTAGCAAGTTCCTCAACACCAGTCACCGACACTTGGCAAGATATACGCTTGTTAAATGAATCTGAATCTGAAACCGAATCACCACCACCTTCACAAACAACCACCACTCCACCACAATCACCTACCCATCAAGAACCACCCTCACCCGAACCAACCATGGGAGCTCCAGCTGAACAAACCCTTAGACAATGGGCAACCCATGATGTTACCTAACAACCCCTATGCATAAACTACCCCGCTATGGTGAACTTTGAGCTAAAATCCGGCCTCATCCACTTGTTACCACTCTTTTGAGGACTTGAGAACGAAGACCCTCATATATTTCTCAAGGAATTCCATGTTGTGTGTTCCGGAATGAAGCCACACAACGTTACTGAGGATCAAATCAAGCTTAGGGCATTCCCCTTTGCTATGCAAGATTCGGCTAAATAATGGTTATATTAACTACCACCGGGGTCGGTAAACACATGGAATGATCTTGCAAAACAATTCTTAGATAAGTACTTCCCGGAAGTCAAAGCCTCTATTCTACGCAAGGAGATCATTGGGATTAAACAAGCAAAAAGAGAAGCTTTGCATACTTATTGGGAAAGATTCAAAAAGTTGTGTGCTCGATGCCCACAACATAGCATCTTGGAACATCAACTACTTCAGTACTTCTGTAAAGGGATAGCACCACTAGAGAGACGTTTGATAAATGCCTCTAGTGGGGGAGCTTTACTTGATAAAACACCAACCCAAATCAGAGACTTGATAACCTTAATAGCTAAAGATACCAAACATTCTTCACAAGAGGATGGATGGTATGATGATATACCACGGGCAGTTAAAAAAGTGAGCACTCCTCACATTGAAAGTCAACTTGCTGAGTTGACTAAAGCTGTAATGCAACTCACAAAAGGTAAGGAAGTTGAGCAAAAACCTCGAGCGTGTGGAGTATGTTTACAATTTGGACACCCCACTGACATGTGTCCCACACTTCAAGAAGATGTTGAAGAGGCACAAGCAATAGGAGGTTATCCGGGGCAGAATTCAAGAACCTATGAACAACAAAGAAATAATCAAAATTAGGGACAAGCACCCAATGCTAGTTATCCACAAAGACCCCCACAATTCCATCAAAGACCTCCGTTTCAGACGCAAAACAACAAAATTTCAAGCCTCAACAACAACAACAAGCAGGAAATTCGGGCATGTCCTAGAAAGATATTGTCAAGAGTTTAGCAACGAACACACACACGTTCCAACAAGAGACGAAAGCGTTCCAACAGGAAACAAAGGCTAGCATCAAGAATTTGGAGCAACAAATAACTCAGTTTGCCAATTTAGTAAGCAAGATATAGTCCCAAGGTAAGCTACCCGCACAACCTGAAACAAATCCTATGCATAATGCTTGTTCAATTACCTTGAGGAGTGGGAAGAGTTATGACGGTCCAGAGATACAAGAGGAGGAAGAGGAGATTATGATTGAGAAGAATGACGTGGAAAAGAAAGACAAACCAAAACCCGATGAAGTGAAGGTAAAGTACACTCCACCACCTTCAATCCCTTTAAGACTAAAAGGTACACAAAAACAAAGGGAAGAACAAGAAATTATGGAGACATTCCGAAAGGTGGAGGTAAACATACCATTACTTGATGCTATAAAACAAGTTCCTAGATATGCCAAGTTTTTAAAAGAACTTTGCACATCAAAGAAAAAGCTTAAGGGTAATGAAACGGTCAAGGTGGGTGAAAATATTTCTTCGGTTTTACAAAAAAGATTACCGCCAAAGTGCAAGGATCCTGGTGTCTTTACGGTTCCTTGCAAATTGGGTAATCTTAGCATACCTCGAGCCGTGCTCGACCTTGGAGCCTCTATTAACGTCCTACCATATTCTATTTTTAAAACACTTAATGTAGGATCATTAAAGAGGACTGGGGTAATCATTCAATTAGCCGATCGTTCCATATTATACCCAAAAGGTGTATTAGAGAATGTATTATTCCAAGTGAATGAATTGGTATTTCTAGTTGATTTTTATGTTTTAGACATGAAAGATGATAATATCTCAAATTCAAGTTCCATTTTATTAGGAATGCCATTTTTGAAAACTGCAAAAACAAAAATTGATGTTTATAGTGGCACTCTTTTAATGGAATTTGATGGTGAGATTATCCATTTTAATATATATGATGCTATGCGATATCCAAGTGATGTTTCTTCTTTGAACTGGTTAGATGTTATTGAACCTTTAAGTGATGATTGCTTTGAGTTATCTAACCATGACGTTCTAGCAATGGTGTTAAACAGAAGCATTGATGAAGTAATAGCAAAAGAGCTTACTGAAAAGTTCAAGCTTGGGGAGGAGTTGATGGAAGTAGTAATATTCATGGAGGAACAGAAGAAAATAAGGTATGAATCACAAAAAATGCAACTTCCAATCACTAACCAAAAGCTTCTTCCGTCTATTTTGCAGGCACCCGAGTTAGAATTGAAAACCCTTCCTAACCACCTAACGTATGCATACCTTGGAGAGAAAGAAACTTTGCCCGTGATCATATCAAATAAGCTGACAAGTGAGGAAGAAAAGGAGTTGGTCAACACACTCAAGCAATACAAGGAAGCAATTGGGTGGACCATAGCCAACATAAAAGGTTTGAGCCCATCTTTTTGCATGCACAAAATCCTTATGGAGGAAGACTACAAGCCAACAAGAGAAGCACAAAGAAGATTGAATCCTGCAATGATGGAAGTTATGAAGAAGGAGATCTTAAAGCTGTTAAATGCGGGCATGATCTACTCCATTTCTGATAGCAAGTGGGTGAGCCCCGTGCAAGTTGTACCTAAGAAAACAGGTATAATAGTAACTGAAAAATGAACAAGGTGAATTGGTCCCCACTCGTGTCCAAAACGGGTGGAGGGTGTGTATTGACTATAGAAGGCTAAACGCCTCAACTCGTAAGGACCACTATCCACTACCATTCTTAAATGCTGGAAAGATTAGCAGGTAAGTCACATTATTGTTGCTTAGATGGGTATTCTGGTTTTCATCAAATACCCGTTGCACTAGAGGACCAAGAGAAAACAACTTTTACATGTCCATTTGGCACGTTTGCGTATCGGCGGATGCCCTTTGGGCTTTGCAATGCATCTGCCACGTTCCAAAGGTGCATGGTAAGTATATTTTCTGATTATGTTGAAGACATAATTGAAGTTTTCATGGATGATTTCACCGTGTATGGAAATTCTTTTAAAGAATGTTTGGAAAACTTGACTAAGATTTTAAAAAGATGTATTGAGACTAATCTTGTTTTAAATTACGAGAAATGTCATTTTATGGTTGATCAAGGTCTAATTTTAGGTCATGCTGTCTCTTCAAAAGGTTTAGAGGTTGATAAAGCTAAAATTGATGTTATTAAATCTTTACCCTATCCTAATAGTGTGCGTCAAGTGCGTTCTTTTCTTGGTCATGCAGGATTTTACCAAAGATTTATTAAAGATTTTTCCAAAATAACAAGACCAATGTGTGAGCTTTTACAAAAAGATGTAGAATTTGTGTTTTCAGAAACATGCAAACAAGCCTTTGATACATTGAAGACTTCATTGGTTAGCGCACCAATAATCCAACCGCCAGATTGGAGCTTATCATTCGAGATCATGTGTGATGCAAGCAATCATGCAGTAGGAGCAGTATTGGGTCAAAGGAAGGATCGAGTGCCACATGTGATCTACTATGCTTCAAGAACCTTAGACCATGCACAAAGCAATTACTCAACCACGGAAAAAGAGCTTTTAGCTATTGTTTTTGCCTTAGAGAAATTTAGACAATATTTATTAGGTACTAAAGTAATTGTATATTTTGATCATGCAGCTTTGAGGTACCTTATGACTAAAAAGGATGCCAAGCCAAGACTTATCAGATGGGTGCTATTACTTCAAGAATTTGATTTGGAAATCAGAGACAAAAGTGGAAAGGAAAATCTTGTGGCGGATCACTTAAGCCAGATCATAAACAATGAGGAGCCAATGCCCTTAAATGACTCATTCCCGGATGAACATCGATTCGCCACTCAAATCACCACTCCATGGTATGCCGATATCGTGAACTACAAAGTGGCAAATATTTTTCCCTTTGATCTTTCCCGTGCTCAAAAAGATAAGTGAAATCTTTGATGTATGGGGCATTGATTTCATGGGTCCTTTCCCATCATCGTTTGGTAATGTTTATATATTATTAGCCGTTGATTACGTCTCTAAATCGGTAGAGGCAAAAGCTACAAGAACTAACGATGCTAAAGTTGTTTCAGGATTTGTGAAAGCTAATATTTTTAGCAGGTTTGGCATGTTAAGGGCCTTCATAAGGGATAGAGGATCACACTTTTGCAACAAGACGATCAAAGCACTTTTCAAGAAATATGGCGTTACACATCGTGTGTCAACGGCTTACCATCCACAAACAAATGGCCAAGCCGAGATTTCTAATCGGGAGATAAAGTCGATACTTGATAAGACGGTTAACCCAAATCGTAAAGATTGGAGCTTACGTTTGGACGACGCATTGTGGGCATATCGCACCGCCTACAAAACACCTATAGGAATGTCACCTTTTCGCCTCATGTATGGAAAGGCTTGTCATCTTCCGGTTGAATTAGAGCACAAGGCTTTTTGGGCCATTAAGCAATTTAACATGAGGATTGATGAAGCTGGGGTTTATCGTAAGTTACAAATTCAAGAGTTGGAAGAAATTCGTAATGATGCTTTTGAGAGCTCTCGAATTTACAAAGATAAAACCAAAGCATTTCATGATAAGGTAAACACACGAAAATCTTTCAGCATAGGTCAAAAGGTTTAGTTATTCTCATCAAAACTCAAGTTATTTCCTAGAAAATTACGGTCACGCTGGGTCGGACCATTCGTTATTACTAATGTTTTTTCTCATGACGCAGTGGAAATCATAAGTGAGAAAACAGGAAAAACATTTAAAGTGAACGGGCATCGATAAAAATTGTTTTATGAAGGGTTCCAAAAGGAAAAAGGTGATTCGATGGAATTGGAGAATCCAAATTACGAGCATTAATAAGGTCTATGTCTAGCCAAAGACGTTAAAGAAAGGCACTGCGCGGGAGGCAACTCGTATTTGATTTGTTTTACATTTTCATATTTCAAAAACAAAAAAAAAATAAAAAAATAAAAAAAAAAGAGGAGGGGGAGGGGTTTGTCAAACAGCAAGTTGAAACGACCTTGTTAACATTGCTTGACAAACTCAAAACGGCCGCGTCAAGTTTTTGTTTGATCTATAAATTCCAGAAACCTAAAACGGGCGTGTTAAACTTGACACGGCCACGTCAAGTTTTTGTTTGATTTATAAATTACAGAAACCTATAACGAGCGTGTTAAACTTGACACGGCCGCGTTGAGTTTCTGTTTGGTTTAGAACAATAACGGGGGGGAATAATCAGAATAAAAAAAAAACCTAACTCTTACTCAAACCACCCACCTTTCCCACTTAGTCTCCTCTCCCACACTCTCTCTCTCAAACCCTCGCACCTCACGACCGCCACCGCCACACCTCACGACCGCCACCACAGCGCCTCACGGCCGCAACCACCGCGCGCTTAAGCCGCCGCCTCCCGTCTCCCTCTCTCGACCGCTCTGTACTAAATCCCAGCTACAATCACCGTCGCACCAAAACCCTCGCCCCCACTGCGCACTCAACACCACCACAGCCGCGCCCCTTTCTTGACCGTCCCGCGCCGAACCATCCCCATCATAGCCGCCGGTCGACCTACAGCAAAACCCTAACCCCATTGTTCAAACAACTTCATCTTTGCTATCACACCAGGTAAGTATCTTAAAAATTAAATTTTTGCTACCAATCAGGTTGGGTATGTCTCTATAAATAAGCTAGTTGCACTTTAGATTAGTCTATTGTCATTTGTATGTTCAAAATCAGAGTTCAGATGTATGTTTCTTTTTTTTTTCCTTCTCACTTAGAAAAGGACTGAATTATATAGATGATGTTAGGCTGGTAGTCATTGGTTTATTAGGCATGATTTCAATTGTGAATTCAATTACCATGCCCTTATTATTGAATCTGTTTGAGTTCTTTGACAGTACTTTTTTTTGGGATAAATCAATAAACATTATTTAGTTAATGATTTGATTACTAATGTAGGAGCAACAACCATCAGATCAGAATGGTTCGAGAGAAAACACAAGTCCCGTTAACAGCTTCAGTGTCCAAACAAGTGTGAAACGCTTTGCGTGCACGACAGGAAGCATCTTCTAGCCACCACGAGCCTGGCACGTCACGACGAACCCTGAGATCCATAACCACAGCACCTAACGATGATAATTTGGTGTTCATTGACGAGGATCAGCGGAAAAGGTTCAATGCTCTGCACAAACGGGTTATGTTAAACACCAGATTTGCAGACGATGATGCCATGAAAGAGATCGGCGTTTTTAGTGGTGTTAAGAAATTTTTCACCAACATCGGATCGAAAGGATTGTTTGATTGGGATGATGAAGGTTACAAACGAATGACTACTGAGTTCTTAAGTTCGGCTGAATTTAAAGACAATGAGCTGCACTTTCGGTTGTTCAACGACTCCTACAACCTAACTGTCCATCAAATATGTCGCATGATCCGTGCCCCTAGTCGAGACACCTTCGCACCTGATGCACCCACTCACCCCGAGTTCAATGCTAGAGAATTTTGGGCATCCATTACGGATAAATGGATGTACATTGCAACGAATGTAAAGGCATCCCATATCGTACATCCAATACTTCGAGTTGCACATCGGATCCTTTCCAACATCATAGATGCTCGGAAGGACACCGGAGGCGTTACTCAACTTGAGCTCTATCTCCTATGGTGTATGATCAACCCGTAGCAGCAAAAGCCAAACTTTGCCCTTTACCTTTGCCACAAGTTAATACACGTTACACAATCTACGGCTGGACAAATTCGTTGCGATTCCATCATCACAATCCTCGGGCGTCATACCATACCCCATTTGCATCTACCCATTGCCTTGGAAAGATTAAAAGGTCCATGATATCTCGACATGGTTCAAATGGAGAAAATGCAGTTGTTCAAAATCCATTTTCACACACAAATTTGGCTGAAAGGAACTCAAAAGAAAAAATAGCTTGTTATCTCCAAAGATACTCATCACCTTTTGTCCTTAGCTGAACCAGTGAAAGCAACACAATGGCTATTCCAAGGGAATTATCAGCAAGGTTATGGAGATCAAGCCGATGATGTGAATGAAGAAGATGACCGTGCCCCGAAATCCACATCAGCACCTCCTCCTCAAGTGGACCATCACAATGAGTACATGGCTCATTTCTCCTCCATTGACACCATGCTAGCCGAAGTTCGTGGAGACATTTGCCATGTTCGAGGGGAACTCCATGACCAGGGAGCCATGCTCCGTCTCATGTATGATCACCAACAAGAGATGGGTCGCGCCATTTTCGTATTACACGATCTCCATGTTGGACAATCTTCACACCCACCACATCAACCACCTCAGTAGATTTCTTTTCCACCCTCTACTTCAAGCCTCGAGGACGACGTTTGATTCAAAGCTTGGGGAGAGGTAATTTTAATTTTTTTTTATTATTAATGGTCATTTACATATTACATTTAGGGTTGCATTATAGTCATGGTAATATTAGGTTTGCATAACATTTGCATATAGTTAAGCATTATCATGGTAATTTTAGGTTTGCATTACATTAGTTTATAAAAAAAAAGGTAACACCTTCATAGCCTCGGAAAAGACTTTGAGAACAACATAAAAAATGATATTATCCTTTATTATGCTAATCGTAGGTTGCATGTCAAAAAGGGCTGATAGTAATAAACAGACAAGTGTGCCCCGCTATGCTAGTGCCCTTTGTTCTTGGGTGTACAATGATAAAACACCTAATATCCATGTGTGCTTAATGCCGATCTGATCACATAAGGAGACTGAGACCTAGCAAAAATAGGTTGAGAGCCAAGTACATTTGAAAAAAAAAAGGTGAAAAAAAAAGAACAAAAAAAAAATGAATGGCAAAATCAATTGTGATCTCGCGTGGTGAAAAATTGACCACTTGCTCTCTATAGTATTTGAGGTTAGAAAGGTTTCCACCGTGTGAAGAAAGGTGTTGGCGCATATAAATAACTAATTTAACATGGAATAATTGATATGAAACGATAAATCTGGAACTTAAGTGTTAGAGGACCATAGCTAGCAAATTAGGCATATTTGTTGATAAAAATCTTGAAAGCCCAATTTGTGCGCGACAACTGAAAATTAGCATAATAAGATGATTTCATGCTCATACTTCTTGCGCGGGGCTAAGATAGGTATTGCCAATATTATAATCATATTATCCTTTGTTCTGTTTTTACTTCTCGGTTTATTCCAAGTCTTGACTTCCTTGAGGACAAGGAAAGGTTTAAGCTTGAAGAGATTTGTTAGTAGTATTTTTAGGCATCAATTATTATCGTTTTAATTTATATTTTTATTTCGAATCATGCATTTATTTAGCGTATTTCTATTTATTTTGATTAATACTCGTTTTGGTGGAATGGAGTCTACTTTGGATGTATTTTATTATTGTGTAGGTGAAAGAAAGATTGTGGGGGCTGAAAACAAAAATATTAAGGTTGGTGAAATTGTGGAAAGATATTTGAATAAATATTGAAGATTGCATGATCTTTCTTATTTTTAAAGAATCTTGGTATAAATGATGTTGATCATCACAAATGAAGAAAAAAGGAAGGTTGAAAAAGGGAGGCCAGGAAGTCAATAAAAAGAAAAGGGAGAAATCTTCAAAAAGGGGAAGGAGGCAGAGAAAAAAAGGAGACTTGGTGGAGAAAAAGCTGCAAGAAAGAAAACAAAAGGGAATCTTCTTCTCCACCTTGTAAGTTTATTAAATTGTTTTGAATTTTGAGACTTGTAAGTTTATCTTTAGTTTGATTAACCTAGCCGTCATGTTCGGCTAGGGCACTTTTAGTTTCAACATTAGGGTTAATTTCTGTGATTTGGTTTGAACTTATGTGAAACATCTATGAGATGTTTTTATTTTGATGGTTTGTTTGTTTGATTCTTGATCTTAAACCCGAAACTAATCCGGTATATATTAGATTGTTAATAAAATTGGCCACTTTATTAATTTTTCTAATAAAGTTCTTCAAGATTTAAAACCCTAAACAAGTTTTGATTTTTGATATAAGGAACAATTAACGGTTTGGGTTTGTCTATGAATTCATTCTCGTTATAGAATCATGCAATCTAGTTAAACACACCGAACGGCGTATGTGTTTAATTATAATTGATACTTCTATCGCTGCAACGCGCACGCTAAGATCCGAAAGGCGTGAGTTTAGGATTAGCGGGTTGGCTCTAATCAACGAACAGCATTTGATTAGACATTAGATAGATTGGATATCCGAACGGCGTGATGTCTAGTATCGATACAAATCATTGATTAAAAATAGTTATTGCACCATATCGTTGATGATCATAAGCCAAATCGAATCAAGAAATTACCTTAATGTTGAAATTAGTTTTCATATATTAATTTTCTTCTCAAATTTAATTAGAGTTTTTAGTAATTTCTTTTTAGAATATAAAAAATATAAAGAATTGTCAATTTTCGTTTTTGCAGCAGAACCTTAACACGGCAGCGTATAGTGTTGACACGGTCGTGTCAGCCTACTGGAATTTTTTCACTTTCAGCAATTTACTTTCAGTTTTAGTTTTTAATTAAAACCCCCAACTTTCTTAACCCGTAAACAATCAAAGTAACTGTACTAAAATGTTTTTGGTATAAAATAATAAACCCGTATCCCAGAGGACACGAACCCTACTTCCGCTCATACTATTCTTAGTGTGTGTAACGGTAAGTTCACATTTTTATTTATTTGCTGGATTCGACACCCAACATTCAGCAGGGCAACCAAAAGCAAATCCATGAGTTACTCGTGGGCAAAGCGGACAATATTAATGGTACGAGAGGCCGGGTGTTACAAAATGGTATCAGAGCCACTCCTTTGCCGTTCGGGATGGTGGGACAAATCTCTCCAGGTATGGTGAGTGAGTTCTCGGGCTCATCGAGTACGATGAGTCCAAAGGGGGGGGGGTGATTGTGAGACCCACATATTTTCCACATCGGTCGTGGACAGAAGAGATTCCCGGTTCATAAGTAATGTCTGATCTCTAATATCACCAACGCGTTTTAGGCATATTGGCTGTGAATGACAGGAAAACTCCATAGTTTAGCGTGCTCAGGTGACAGCAATCTAGGGATGGGTGACCTCCCTAGAAAGTTTTCTCTCGGGGTGACTAAAAGCAAATTCGTGAGCTACTTGTAGGCAAAGCGGACAATATTGGTGGTACGAGAGGTCGGGTGTTACAGTTTATTCTGTCATTTCTAGTTATTCTTGATTTTTATATATTCTTTATATTTGTTTCTTTTCATATGTGAGTTTTTGGGCTGCTGTGCTGATTGGCTTGGGCTGGATGATTGGGCTGATGCTGTTCTGCTGGGCCTCTGCTGCTAATATGTTGTTTCTTCTCTGGGCCGTAAGGGTTCTAGTGTACATGGTGCTTATATATTGAGAGGGCACTAATTGCCCTAATCAAGCACATATTCTCTCATCAAAACTTCCTATCATCTCTCTCATCTGCTGTCCTCTTTGTTATTCTAGGGTTTCATCGCATTGATGAAAATCTGTGTTTAGTTGATTTTGTTTTGTTTGTACTGTTTAGACAAGATCATCAAATCGTTGATCAGACTTTGTATCTCTATGTTTTTTGTTAGTTTAGACCTGATTCTCAGTTTGTTCATAAGTTGTGGAAGTGTTATTCGTATATCTGATACCATTTTTTATATGGTATCAAGCCCTTCTCGCTTTGATTGATTCTATCTGTGATGTTTCTTTTTCTGCTACTGTCTTGGAAGTCGATGAATTAGGGTTCTTTCAAAACCCTAATTACATCTCTGGAGTATCTAAAGCGTGTGGATCTGGTGATTTAAGGATTCTAGTTTGGAACCCTAATCTGTTGCGGCAATTCGTGGTAAAAGGATCGTCGGTTGATTTTTTGTTTCTGATCTCGTAACCCTAAGAGAAAGTTATGGGTCTTGTTTGGATTTGAAACCCTAACTTGGGTGCACCTCGGTGAGATCGTTCCATCTCCTATCTAATCTTCTCTTACATCTCTCTTGTTTCTAATTTTTAGTAGGCATATTTGGTTGGGTTAGGGTGTGAAAACCTAGCGCTGCATCTATTATGTGTTGCATTTCCTGATTGTTCTTATCTATTCTTTATCTTTTAATTTGTGCATCACTTGTGTGTTTTTTACAATTGAGTGTCTGCATACACAGTCCTGACTAATCCTCGATCTGCCTCCTTGAGAGGTGTGAAAACCTAGCACTGGTCTTGAGCAGGTGATTGTGCGAGTGCTTGTGTGCTTCATTTTATTTTGCTTGAAAATGTTTGATTCTGATTCTCGTACACTTGCTAGTAGTCAAACTCTGATAAGTAATTTGGATGCTAGTGACCCTCTCTATCTTCATGCCAGTGATTCTTGTAATCTCATTATTGTCAATTTAAAACACAAAGGATTTGAAAATTACACTATATGGTCTAATGCTATGAAACTTGCTTTAGAAGTTAAAAATAAAATAGGATTCATAGATGGGTCATGTGTCAAGTCTAAAATAGACTCTGTCCTTGCTAAACAATGGGACAGATGCAACTCTGTTGTCATTACTTGGATTCTTAATTCTAAAACTGAAGATCTATATATGGGTCAAGTTTATTCTAAACTTACCTCTGAGGTTTGGAAAGACTTGAAGGAAACCTATGATAAAGTTGATGGCTCTGTTGTTTTTGTTCTATATCAAAAAATACACTCAATAACTCAAAATGGAACATCAGTTTCTGATTACTATAATAAACTAAATATAATGTGGAAACAATTTGATCAAATGCTTCAACTTTCTTCTTGTAATTGCCAAGCTTCAAAGGAGTTTAATGATTTTAATCACATGATTAAGTTGATGCAGTTTTTTATGGGGTTAGACAGTGTGTATCGATCAGTGAAAACAAATTTACTAATTAGAGATCCCCTTCGTAGTGTCAAAGAAGCTTTTTCAATAGTTTCTAGAGAAGAATCTAATAGAAACTCAAACCTTTCTTCAAAAATATCAGGTCAAAATGTGGGTTTTGTATCTAAAACTAACCAGACATTCGATAATGAAAAGAAATTCAATAGAGGTCCTAACCCAAATCTCAAATGTTCTCACTGTAACAAATCGGGACACACTATCGATCGTTGTTTTGAGCTAGTTAGCTATCCTCCTGGAACAAAACAAAGATTTCCTAAAAGTGGATAGTCTAATAATTTTGTTACTAACAAAGCTGAAAATTCTTCTACTCCCACTATTAATATGTTGAATCCTGATCAGATTTCTAAATTGCTAGGACTTTTAAATGAAAAAGCAAGTGATGGTTCTCAAAATTTAGATTTTTCAGGTAGCTCACCTCAGTTTTTCTATTCTACCATTTTAGACTCTCAAACATTTTGTTTTAATAATAAAACAACAACTTCTGCTCGCATTAACTAGGTTGTTGATTCAGGAGGAATCCAGTATATGGTCATGTCTAACAATGGTTTGTTGAATGTAATAGATGTCTCTGAGTTTAACATTAAAGTTAAACACCCAAATGGAACTAGTGCCACTATAACCAAAATAGGGAACATAAAATTAAATGACACTCTTATGTTAAACGATGTGTTTGTTGTTCCTAACTACTGTGTAAATTTGATGTTTGTTTACAAATTATCAAAGGATGGCAACTTTGTTGTCTCATTTGATGTAAAAAATTATAATATTCAGGATTCTCTCTCAAAGAAAGTCCTGGTGACTGGCATCAACTCGATGGATTGTATTTTTATGGTCATTCTGCTTTGTTTGATAAGGTGTGCAATAATGTTGCAAATCTAACAAACTTGTGGCATGCTAGATTAGGACACACATCACATCAAATTCTAAATGTTTTAAAAGACAATCTTAAGGTTAATCCTTCAAGAAATAATAAACCATGTGATATTTGTCATAGAGCGAAACAAAGTAGAATTCCATTTCCTCTTGTGAGCACTCATCTAAAGAAATTGGAGAACTAGTTCATCTAGATACTTGGGGTCCATATTGAATCCAAAGTAAAGAAGGATACAAATATTTTTTAAATGCGGTAGATGACTATTCCCGGGCTGTATGGGTATATTTAATGAGACACAAAGATGAAACTTTTCTTAATGTGATAAATTTTATGAAATTAATACATAATCAATTTGATAAAAGGATTAGAACCCTCAGAAGTGATAATGATTCTGAATTTATAAATCAGAAAATGAATGAATTTATCTCAACCAATGGAATTAATCACCAAACCTCGTGTCCTTATACCCCACAACAAAATGGTATAGTAGAAAGAAAACATAGACATCTACTCAATGTTGCTCGATCTCTTTTTTTTCAAGGGGGAATACCTCTATACTTCTTGTCTAAATGTGTTCTGACTGCTGCATATATTATTAACAAGACCCCTCCTCAGTCCTAGGTGGTAAAACTCCGTATGATCTAGTGTATGGTTTTAAAGCCTCTCTAAATCACCTTCGTGTGTTCAGCTGTCTTTGTTTTTTCTATAGTTTTAAACAATCAACATAAATTTGGAAATCATGCAAAAAAATGTGTTTTTATGGGTTATTCTAGTTTCAAAAAGGGCTATAAACTATGGAATCTTGATAAAAAAACAGTTTATTTTCTCTAGAGACGTAAGATTTTATGAAACGATTTTCCCCTTCAAAGAAAATCCCTCTCTTGACAAATTAGATATGCAAACTAATAAGAACATAAATCACTTAAAAATTTTTGACATATATGAACAAAGTACAGCCTATCCTCATGAAGGTTCAAACATTCCTTATGATGAAGGGAGGGTGTCAAGTGATACTAACAATTAGTCTCAGCAGCAAGGAATTGACTCTGGTTCGTTCATGGCAAGGCTGCCCAATAGCAACCGAATAGTTTCGAGTCACAGCCTTGCTAGGCAGCGACTGAAAATAGTAATAATGATAAGTCAAACTCTCCTATGGGAATTGGTAAAAATGATTCTGAGCCAACACCAGTAAGGAGATCCACTAGAGAAACCAATTTTCCAAAAAAAATTAAGTGACTTTATAACCGAAGGGAAAGTAAAATACATAATAGAAATGGTGGTAAATTACTCCAATCTGTCCATAGAAAATTTCTGTTTTCTTTCAGCCTTAAATAAAACTGTTGATCGTAAGTCATTTCATGAGGCCTCTAATGATCCAAATTGGATAGATGCCATGAATGAGGAAATGGAAAATCTAAATAGAAATACACATGGATGCTTGTAGATTTGCCTGTAGGAAGAAAGGCCATAGGCTATAAATGGGTGTATAAGATCAAATATAAATCCCCAGGAGAAATAGAAAGGTATAAGGCGAGACTTGTAGCAAAAGGATTTAGTCAAAAAGAGGGTATTGATTTTGATGAAACTTTTTCCCCCATTGTAAAAATGGTCACCATTAGATGTATTATCAGTCTTGCAAGTAGAGAAAAATTAGTGTCTATATCAATTAGATATAAATAATGCATTTTTATATGGTGGTCTTCATGAAGATGTGTATGTGAAACCTCCCGAAAGATATTTCTCTAAAACCAAAACTAAAGTTTGCAAGATGATTAAATCATTATATGATTTGAAACAAGCTCCTAGAATGTGGAACAAGAAGCTTGTAGGTGTGTTGCTTGATCTTGGATTTATTCAGAGTAAATATGATCATTCGATGTTTATCTTGTCAAAAAACTTTGTTTCTGTAGTCTTGTTAGCCTATGTTGATAATTTAATTCTAACCGGAAAAGGTGAAAAAAGGATTTCAGAAATTAAAAAACATCTACAATTGAGTTTCTTAATCAAAGACTTGGGTGAGTTAAAATACTTCTTAGGAATAGAGGTTTTAAAAATAGACCAAGGTGTTTGTCTTTCTCAACGAAATTATTGCCTTGAACTTCTTCAAGAGTTTGGTCTTGCTGAACCAGTTTCTACACCAATTGAACAAAACTATGTTTTGGAAAAAAAAAATTAAAAACAAATCAGTGTTGCTAACAAATGTTATTGGGTATCAAAAATTGGTTGGCAAACTCATATATCTTTCTCACACTCGCCTAGATATTGCATATTCGGTACATTTTTTGAGTCAACATAAGCACAAACCAACAGTTGGTCATTTTCAAGTTGCTCTGAGACTATTGAGGTATTTAAAATCCTCTCCTGGTAGTGAGATTTTGTTCAGTAAAGGTAAATCTTTTGAAATCTCTGCCTATGCTGATCCTTATTGGGCCAAGTGTACTGGAACAAGACGATTTGTTACAGGTTTTTGAGTGTTATTAGGTAATTGTCTTGTATCGTGGAAAAGTAAAAAGAAGAGCACGGTGGCTCGATCCTCAGCAGAAGCTGAGTATCGTGCCATGTGTTCTTCTGCATGCGAAATCTTATGGCTAATAAATTTGTTGGAACAGCTTCAGGTGCATGTCTCATTACCTGTTTCTCTAAACTGCGATAACAATGCTGCTATGTCCGTTGCTGCCAACCCAGTATTCCATGATCGCACGAAGCATTTTGAAGTTGATCTGTTTTTCCTAAGGGAAAAATTTTCAACCAGTGTTAAAAACTACAAGCACTGTGTGAGCAAAGCAGTTGGCTGATATATTCACTAAGGGTCTTTTGGTTGGTCAACATGCTAAAATGTGTAAGTCTTTGTAGATGTTTGATCTTTTTAATACTAGAAATGAGGGGGGGTGTTAAAATTAGTGTTTATTCTGTTATTTCTAGTTGTTCTTGATTCTTATATATTCTTTATATTTGTTTATTTTCATGTGTAAGTTTTTTGGGCTGCGGTGCTGATTGACTTAGGCTGGATGATTGGGCTGTTGTTGTTCTGCTGGACCTCTGCTGCTGATCTGTTGTTTCTTCTCTGGGCCGCAAGGGTTCTAGTGCAGATGGTGCTTATATATCGAGAGGGCTCTAATTGCCCTAATCAAGCACATATTCTCTCATCAAAACTTTCTATCATCGCTCTTATCTGCTGTCCTCTTTGTTATTCTAGGGTTTCATCACATTGATGAAATGTGTTTAGTTGATCTTGTTTCGTTTGTACTGTTTAGACAAGATCATCTTATCGTTGATCAGACTTTGTATCTCTACTTTTTTTGTCAGTTTATACCTGATTCTCAATTTGTTCATAAGTTGTTGAAGTGCTATTCGTATATCTAATACCATTTTTGATAAACTACTTCTTTGTAAGTTTGTTGATCTAGATATCATTACTGCTCCATTTGGTTTCTGAGTTTGATATTGATAATTTTCTGTTGGCTTTTCACTTAGATATGTGGGTTTGAGAGTAGGTCCGGATTTACTATGGTGGGCTGAGTGTAGATTATTGTGATTGCAATCTAGAATTTACCGTTCATGATCCAGTTGTAGTTATTACTATCCAACCAGTTACCAAAGAACCTATGGACATTATAATAAATGATGTAAAACAGTAAAAATGCTAATAAACTCACTGGATTAATTTGTATTGCACCGAGTACTACACACATTGTGAAATAGATTATCAGCTAAACTCTTAATTTATTTAGCCTTGGCAGTTGGCAAAGCTCAAAAGATAACAAATCCACAAACAAATTCAAAAGGCTATAAGAGAAAAAAGGACTTTAGTAGTAACATTAGCATGTAATAACCCAAAACTGTAAACACAAACCTATAACTTTTGTTGTTTATGAATTGAATCTTATTGGTTTTGGTTTAATTCGGTTATAGTGCCCAAGTGGGTCATTGTTTTAGTTAATCAACTTTGACCAATTTGTTGTATTAGGATTTGTCTTATATTATCTTGGTGTTCAATCAGTACAGATGGCATATGCTATTTCAGAAGCACATGCAGCCAAGGTTCCAAAAAGAAAAGAGGTAGTGAGTACTTCTCATGAAACCAAATATTACCTTTATGTTCACAAGTTGACCTTCATATGTAAAAATGTAATATACATTACTATCAAATTGCATATCTTGAGATATTGGTACATATTTAGTTTAATGACTTTGTTTCAAATCTGTTTCTACATTGGTTATTTCATACGATTTGTAGTTTTTTAAATTATGACGTTAAAGAATCCACTGCACCGAGTTGCATTATGCTGATTACTTAACTTTATAGATGCTTAAAATTGAATATTTTTATTTAATTATGTTACTTTGTAAACTATTCAACCATGAAAGAAAATGCAATACTCTATCGCTACTAAATTGAAGGAAATTATTTAGTTTTGAGTGAGAAGTTCCATTTACAGAATTATAGTATTGAGTTTGACGCAATCAACCTTTATGCGAGTCATTTTGATCAGTCTTTTGTACTTGCGTTTTAATATTCAAGTTTGTGGCAGATCCCCCGCATTTTGACGTTTGAGTTTGTGACAAATTCGCCGCGCAACATGCGTGGGACATTTCTAGTTATTATAATTATTTTTCTTGATACCCCTATTTTATATGCCCTCGTAACAGATGTCGAAAACATTAATTTTCTTAAAGTTCGAAGTTGTTTTACATGGGCTAATGGACAAAAGCTAATTGCGCCAAGATTTTTATTTTTATTTTTAACTATTGCCTCTTTTTTAGTAAACAATATAATTCAAACTTTTACGAATTAGAATACATGATTTTAATGAAATTATTAAATTGTTGTTGATAAAAGAAATAAATAATAAAGTCAGTCGATCAGTTTTTATAAAAAATATATAGAAGGTAAAATTGACTATATTATTATTATTATTATTTAAATATCATAAATTTCATATCTTGGGCTTTAACTAATATGTTTTTATTTAAAGCAACAAATGTAGAGATTTTATCTTAAATGAGATTTAACATGTTAAGTTATGTCACCTTATTTTGCATTATGTTACTTTATTAATAAGTTAAATTATGTTTTTAATAATTTATACCAGAAAGTCTATACTAATAATCTTTTACAATATGGGACACATGGCATTCCCACAATGCTTCTCCCAATTATTTTTTCGCCTAAACTATTTATTTTATATTTTAAAACTCAAGTAACTAATTTCCAAATATTTATCTTTCTCTCTCTAATATAAATTCAAGTACTTGAATTAATAATTTTTAAAATATTTTTTCATTAAATAAAAACTAAGTATTTTGATTAAAAAAATATCTTTTTTCAAAAATAAAATTTTCTAAAACTATGATTTTCTAAAAAAAATTAAGCTTTTTTAAATTATGAAACATTTAAATTCAATCTTTTTATAAAATAAAAGTTTTACAAAAGAACATTTATTTAAAACAAACCCAAAGTTTTTAAACAACAAAATACTGATAAAATAATAAAAAAATTTCAAAGCAATTTTTTTAAAACAAAATTTTTCAAAATAAAAAAAAATCAAAATACATAACCATGCGTAAATTTAATCATATGTTATATTAAAATAACGTTTTACAATTCCTACTAATCATCAATAAATATTTAATATTTTTGTTATTTAACCCGTTTAATACACGGGGATATAACCTAGTTTATAATAAAATATTGTGAATTGTGCTCTACTATGTTGGACTTAATTGTTGAATACAAGTTTGATACGAAGTTTACTGTCTAGTATGTAATTTATATAAGTACAAGGGGGCCTTATGTCAAAACCCAAACATGGGAACTGATACATCGACTATATATAGGATTAAATGTAAACATGTAGTTTTGATCGATCAATTTGAAATCAAGTGTTGTTTAGGGTTGAACCCTGTTGTTTCGTTTCTTGATTGTATGATTGAATCATGTATCTGGGACAATAAATGGTATCAGAGCCTAGGGCTCTTGAAGAATCGATTTGACAACATTCGTTGTTGATTACTGACGATCGGTGATCACAAAGTGGTGACCGAATTTGGGTATATACTCTCGGTCCTAGACATCACAACGTGTTTGGTGTTGGTGCGGACTATTGAATTTGAAAGAAACAAAAACAAAATCTGTTTTTTTGTTGTCTATTTGGTCGTTTGAAACTAAGAACCAAAGAAGGTTCTCATCGATCATCGAATCGCAACACGTGTGCGTCGATTTCATTTTGGAATCAAAAGAACAATTATACGGATTGAAGTTTGGTGTGGTGTTGGATTGTTGATTTCGGTTGAAAATCCAATAGAATTTTTGGGTTGTTCATAATAATCAACCAGAAACAATTGAGTTGGTTTTGTTATCTGATTTATCGAAGAACAGAAACAAATTGTTGTCTGTACTTCGCTAGAAATCAAAGACTTGAAGGGATTGTTTGTTGAATTGAATCAAACTGTTGTTGTTTATTTCTTCATCTGATCATCGGCGATCACGTAGGATTGAACGGTTTGTTTTTTCATTTCAGTCCCTGTTTGAAATTAAACAGTCCTTTTGATCCTGTTCGAAGTCTGAGAAGATTGTTACAAGGGCTGTATATAGCCATGGAATTCCATCAGTTCAGAACCAAAATTTTGGTCCCTGTTGGGTTAATTAGAATCGACCAAAGATTTCAAAAGTCAAAATCAAAGGCTGCCAATGTAAGTTTGATTTTTGAATTTGTATTCATTGATTTTGACCAAGACTTGTAAAAGTCAGAAGGCTTAGGGCTCTCCTGGTTCAAAATAGACACTTTGTTCTTTGTTTGATATAGAACGTTCTTATTTTCCTTTGAATATAAAGGGAATTAATTGATAGGATTCTTGGTTGGTCGTTAGTACCCACCTTGATTTTGGTTAAAGTTGATTAATCACAAACAAAGATTTGTTCTTTGTACTTGATTTTTTTTTTTCATCAACTTTGGTTAATCAAGGGTAAGAAACTAAATCTTGTTATACTTTGTGATACTTTCATATCAAGACTAACTAATATTGTTAGTAAGGCAACTGGTTGTGGTGCGAAATTTGATCAGCCCACGCTAGTTAGGAAAGTCTTGACCTCTATGCCAGATAGGTTCATTCAAATAATTGCCTCCATTGAGTAATTCACTGATCTAGATAATGCAACTCTAGATGATACTATCTTAAAACCTTTGAAGAAAGGATTAAGTCGAAAAAGGAAAGTCATGTTCACAATAGTGATGAACTCTTATTCACATATCATGACAAAAACATGAACCGCGGACATCACTCTAGAAATCGTGGACAAGGTAGATTCAATTCGTCACGAAGTCAAGGAAGGAGAAATTCTCAAGATAGAGGGAAAGAACATACCTCTCTTGTTGGAATTGTAATCTCGACATCAAACAAGATCCACTATTATTATAATTAGTATTATATGTGTGTAATACTATGTAATATATCACGGGTCAAACGATATACTATGTAATATACTGCGGGTTAAATGGTAGTTATACCCGATAGATAAGTTAGTTAAATGTAGTTAGTAACTGATATGTAACCGCCTTGGACGAAGGGTATAAATACCCCTCTCGATATGTATTTTTAGTGTGTGAAATGAATGTGTTTATAGTACATTCTTTGCAAGTTTCATATCATTCTGTGATCTTTAATAGCAAGTGATTTGCAACAATTGGTATCAGAGCGTGTTCGCTCTTGGGAGATTAACCAGTGTGGTGTGGAAGAGAAGATCGAAGCCGATCAAGCCTGTGTGGCGTGGAAGATAGATCACCGAAATGGAAGATTCGTACAGTTTTGGAACTTGCGATGGTGTAGATGGTTCTGCGATGGAACCAACAATAGTCACCGAATTATGTGAGAAGATGAAAGCCTCAATGAAGAAAAATGAGGATGAAGATTTGGAACAATCGAAAAATCAAAGAATTGCACACTACTTTAATCAAAATGCTACTGGCAGAAAGAAAAAAAAGACCAAAATCAAGGAGCATGTCTGTAACGTATGTAAGTCTAATGATCGAAATAGAAGAATTTGTTTGAATAACATGAGAAACTAAGAATTCATAGTAAGGGGCACGGATCAAAATGATTGGGATGAAATAGGTTTTGTTAGTTTAATAAAGAAACATCATATAGCGGATACAGAGAAAACATTCAAATCAATAAGGAAATCACATGGAATAGAAACTCGCATAGAAGGAACCAAGACCCTCTCCAAAGGAATTGGTCAAGTTATCATCAATTGTGATAAGGTTCCACATAAGATTGAAATGGTGTTCTTGGTCCCGGGTTTCGACTGAAATACTCTTAGTGCAGATTTGTTGAATCATCAAGGATATGAGATCACTTTCGAAGGAACTAAATGCATGATCTCGAAGATGTTTGATGAAGCCATCGAACAACAAGAAAGTACAACCGATTTAAGAAAACTGGAAAGACATTTTGAAGCAATTGACTTGGAAGGTGAAAGGAATTCAATAAACAAAGGAACATGAAGAAACTATGAAGAACAAGTATGGAAAATGAAGAAACTATGAAGAACAAGTTTGAGGCTATGGTGAAATGGTTCACAAAAGAAATCCTCAAACAAAGGAACATGTTTCCTCCCCGAGTTGAAGGAAAGCATGTAAATTTGTATGAACTATACATGGCTGTGGATATAAATAGTGGAAAGGCAGAAGTATCAAGGAAAAGGTTCTAGCCTTTTATTGCAACTGACATGGGTTTTGACCCAAAGAAATCTGTGTATTTGCTCCTCATTTACAACCAATATCTAGATATCATGGATTGGTACTATAAGAATGCTAAAGAAAGGAAAGGAAAGACTACATTCGAAGAAGGAGAGAGCAGCAGCAAGAGAAACTATGTTAAAAGCCTCGAAGAAGAATTAGTGGACAAGATTAAGAAGAAGGAAGCAGTCCAGGATTGGCCATGCCACTGCGGTCCGGTCAAGAACTAAAGAATAGCTTGATGTCGAGCTTAAGGGGGAGATTGTTGGAATTGTAATCTCGACATCAAACAAGATCCACTATTATTATAATTAGTATTATATGTGTGTATTATTAAGTACGGGTCAAACGATATACTATGTAATATACCGCGGGTTAAATGGTAGTTATACCCGATAGATAAGTTAGTTAAATGGCAGTTAGTAACTGATATGTAACCGCCTTGGACGAAGGGTATGAATACCCCTCTCGATCTGTATTTTTAGTGTGTGAAATGAATGTGTGTTTATAGTACATTCTCTGCAAGTTTCATATCATTCTGTGATCTTTAATAGCAAGTGATTTGCAACATCTCTTGAATCAAGAAATGATAAGAATCACAATCATCAAGAAAAAATGGGTACAAAAGATAAGTCTCAAATCAAGTGTTACAGTTGTGAGAAACTTGGACATTATGCTTATGAATGTCCAAATAAACACAAGAATAACAAATCTCTTTTTGTTGAGAAGGAAGATGAAGAACCCACTCTCTTGATGATTACATGTTTAAACAAGGAAGAGCAAATGGAAGCTTGATCGTGTGATACGATCAAATCAAAGAAAAAACCGTGTGATTCGAAAACAACCTGTGAGGGTTGTAAGTAAACAATCCAGTGAGTGGAATAAAAAACGAAGCATCTAGATCATGTGAGGTGATCAAATCGGAACTTGTTGTGTGAAACAACAAAGAAAGTATGAAAACTGAATTGTGTGATACGATCTAGTAAAATGATTTGTGATAGATCAAAGACTCATGTGATATGAGAACAACCGAAGAAGGTATGAATAATCCTGTGATTGGATAAAATGAAGAATAGTTGTGTGAAACAATTTCAAAGAAAATCTGAGTGATTCAGATCATCAAAATTTATGTGAGTTAGATTTGATGATGAGATATGATAGTCACAACAAGACCAAGTGGAGTTTGTGTGAGACAACGACACAAGAAAAGACAAAAGACAAGTAGAAGAAGTTCGTGTGATATGAATCTCGTGAAGAAAAGTTCGTGTGAAGCAAAGTTTGTTAGATGCAAATGAAAAGAACCATGTGGAGTAAGATGAAGACCCAAACTTGGATCAACAATTAGGGGGGTGTTTGTTGGACTTAATTGTTGGATACAAGTTTGATACGAAGTTACGGGTCAAATAAGTAATTAATCATAAGTTATAGTTTGTGTATATTATGTATTTATGTAAAGTCAAGGGGTTAAGTGTGTATATGTTCTAAGATAAAAACTACTAAAACTTGTATATATATGTGTGTGTCAATAAACAATTGAAGAAGTCGATCATTTGTGTTATCAATTGAAGTTCAAGTGTGTTGATCACCATTCGATCTTTGATTCATTTATTCCTGGGTAATAAATGTAAATAAGAAGGAACAACTTAATTCCTCTTGATTTTGTGACTTAATTTCACAACCCAAAGACCCCCTGCGGTTTCGGTTCTCTTGCGGTAAAAACAGACAACAAAATCAAATTGTTTCTGTTTCTTTTTGATTAAAACAGCCCCACAAATCATATTTGATTCGTGACTAATCTGCACAGCACAACCGAACACACCTCTAGTTTCGGATTTTAGTGACAAACAAGAGAAAAAGAATCAACACTTTTTTTGTTTCGATTTTCCTTGAATTGTGTAGATGTAATCGTAGGTTTCAGCCAGGATGTTGATAGAGTGGATCACATGCCGGTGGGTAGAAAGAAACGTGGTTAATCTCGCAAGGTTGAGATTGGTTGATGGCTCAATGAAGGAAGTGTTTCAAGTTCGATGATGACGGCGCTAACCCGCTTCAATCTTGATCAAATAGTATCCGGAGAGTTCAAAGTCGAGATTGCAACTACGAGTTCGAGATTAAATCAAGTGATGAAGAAATCAAAAGAAGAAGCATTCAAAGTTAAAGAATCAAAACTTGGATCAACAATTAAAGGGGTGTATGTTGGACTTAATTGTTTAATACAAGTTTGATATGAAGTTTACTGTCTAGTATGTTAATTGTTTAATACAAGTTTGATATGAAGTTTACTGTCTAGTATGTAATTTATATAAGTACAAGGGGATCTTATGTCAAAACCCAAACATGGAAACTAATACATCGACCATATATAGGATCATATGTAAACATGTAGTTTTGATCAATCAATTTGAAATCAAGTGTTGTTTAGGGTTGATCCATGTTGTTTCGTTTGTTGATTGTGTGACAACTCACTCGATTTCGTGATGCCAATGCAGTAAACCAGTGATGTAACACAACCATGTAACGCAATTTTCGGGACGAAAATTCTTTCAACATGGGGATAATGTGACATCCGGTAATTTTCCGTTACCAAACTCCGTTAGTTCCGTTAGGTCTTACATACACATGTCATGAGCACACACTAGTTGTCGTTGAACGTTGGTGACTTAATAACAATTATCTATGGTAAACAAATGATAACCTAAATAATAATGTTGATTATTAGTTGTGGTTATGTGGTGCATGCATTTTAAGTTATTAATTGTGAATTTTACTTGATAACGTGACAACGTGTAACTATGATCTCATATGTTCTGCTATTAGTTGAAAATGTATATGATTATTATTGTTGATTATTAATGTTTATATTTTGTAGTTAAAACCTTTTAAAAAGTGTTAAAAAGATTAGTTTTTATAAAATATAAACAATGGGGTTTATTTTGTAATTGGAATGGAATTAAAAGTTACCATATTTAAACAAATTAAACCCAACCCTAGCCCCATTCCCCATCTTGCTGCCGTAACCCCTCCCAACACCCTCATTCTTTGCGATTTTGATCAAGAACAAGCAAGAACAATTCGATTTTGATTAGTTCCAAGTGTTAGCAAGTGTTAATCATCATCCCTACACGTTTAAAGGTGAGTTTTATCAAGTTTTTCATGGTTTTTAATTCTTGAAGAACCCTAATTCGAAATTGATGATGAAAAAGTGAAATTGATGATTGTTAGATGTTAATTTGATGTTGGTTAGGTTGTATGAATGTTAGATCATGTTGATTTTGCAAGAAATCTATGATTTGATCATGAATCTCACACATTGCCTTAAGAGGAAACTTTTTGTTCTTGGAATTCATGATTTGATGATTGTATGATGTTAGATACATTGCTTGGATGTTGGTTTACATGAATTGTGCAAGAAAAGTCATGAAATCTAGTGTTTGTTCATACCTTACTATAAGTGGAAACTTTTATGCATGATGATTGGGAATTTTGATGAATTAGTGATGATTATCATGTTAGAATGAATGTTATGAACTTAATTAGGTATAAAGTTGATGAAATTATGAAGGAATTGGATGTTAGATTGCTTTTGGGTGTTACCTTCCCAAAAGGGAAACTTTATTTTTGAAGATCATTGGATATGATGATGTGAGCATGTTTATGTTGTAAGGATCATGTTAGAATGCTTATGGATGATGTCTAATGTGGTGGAATGTGTTACTTGGGTTGTATGGTTGCTTGATTGATCATTTAAAGAATGTAGGTTCTTGGTGATTATACATGATGATGAATTATGGTTAGTGATTAGGAAACCATGATTGGGATTGGAGATTGATCATTATTGTGTTTGTTAGATGAAATGAATCTTGTTGATTAATGTGATTATGATTGCCATACACGTGTGCGAATCTGAGGCCCCTACTTAGTAGGATTCGCAGGGTTTAGGGTGTGAAGTCGTGAGTGGCTTCACATGGCATGTTGTACATGATTAGACTTCATGAATGAATTATTAGTTGTGATATATTTATGATTGTGTTGAGCATGTTGATTGTTTGAGATTCGCATAAGTTGTATGATGATCTAGGTTGAACTTGGGTTGATGATGTGATATACGTGAATAATTTGTTTAATAATCATGTATGATAAGTTGATACGCTTAATTAAACGAGATTTCAATTAATATGTCACCAACGGGTCAAACGGGTCAACTAGGTTAGATGAGTCTTGTTTTCCAAAGCCTTGGGTCAATGTGTTTATTGAGCACCTAGGGTTGTTAAGTTTTCTGTGCACACGTACTTATGTACTTGCGTGTTCTAGGTAACCTTTGAAGGGTTGTCTTTCCATCCATCATCAGTTCTCTCTTGTCATTGTCTTTGCACATCAGGTGAGTTCATGCCCCACTATTTTATAAACTCTCTTCTGGGGGAGATAGCATACTTGTTCGCAAACGCTTTACTTTTTATTATAAGTTGTGTATGTTTTAACATAGTGCATAATACCTTGAAAGTCCTCACTCTTTCGGATCGTTAATAATGGTAACTAGCGGGAAATCTTGGGTAGTACTACTGGGTTTGACAAGCACCACCTGTGCGACTCGAGGTTAAACGGGTGCAATATTGTCCTAAACACAAACATCGTTACGACCTGGTAAGTCGTGACGGGAGGCAACAAACGCAACGCAGTCAGCTTCGATCGCGAAATCACTATTGTTATTACTTGTGAATATAGACTAGCTATCTATTTCAATGCACTTCTTATGTTATGCAAATTATTATTGTTTATGTTAAATGCAAACTCTTGAACTCACCAACCATTGTGTTGACATTTTTAGTATGCTATTCTCAGGTCGTTAACTCAGGTTGCCATTAGGAGCACAACACTGGTCCAGCATGCATTCTAAGACTTCATCTTAAGTCATGACATTTGAATTTTATTTATGAGGATTAAATAATGGGTTGGCGCGTGTTTTGCCAAATTTTACATTTATATACTTTGGGTTTATCTTATTTACAAAACGCTTCCACATGGTTTTAAAGTTTGAACTTTGATTGGTTTTATTTTTAAATGTGGCATATAGTGTCGTTCTGAGTTACTAGTGACTGTGATCCTGGTTTGTTCACACGCCTCGCGGTAAAACTCCGCACGTGGATTTTGAGGGTGTGACAGATTGGTATCAGAGCCATTGGTTATAGGGAACTAGGTTGCATACACACTAGTCTATAACCGCACACAGTTAGTTAGTTACCCTTTGCTTATTCTCTTACTGTATACTCATTGGCATACGCATCACGTGCACTGCAGCATGGCATCATCATCACGGGTTTTGGGTAAAAGACCTGCGCGTTCTGAATCCCCTCCTTCTCCTCCTATACCTCATCGAGAACCCGATTGGCCGCGATATCCTTACCCTTCTAGAGAGATAGATTTGGACCAGCCATTTGTGTCACCCGAGCTCGATCCTCCTCGAGATTGGAGATACTATGCTACCTATGTGAACCGTATGGTTTATAGGGAGCGGGTCCCAGGCCCTGCTACTACTGGACCTAGGACCAGGTCAGCTACTGCCTCTACGGCACCTGCTCTTCCCTCACTTGACGTTTCTCTCGAGCAGGCTGTGGCAGCTTTAGTTGCGACTCTGGACACTGAGTGTCGGCGTATCAGAGTACTCACTGACGAGAACTCCACTTTAGCATATGAAGTGCGTCAGCTATGCCTACTAGTGGAGACACTCCAGGACCGACTCTCGATGGCTATTACTAGACATCATACCCTGACCGGTACTGTGATGCAGCTTGTGGAGCGTATGGACGAGCAGGAGCTTCATAATGTAGGTGTGGAGGATAGGTTGACCGGATTGGAGGCATAGTTTGCAGCACTGCAGATTGTGGACAATCCTGCACCAGCAGAAGATGTTGATGAAGACCCCGAGGAAGAGCCAGAAGAAGCCCCAGACGGCGGAGATAGTGATGGATCGGATTTGTTTGATTGATTCTTTTCTATTTATATGATCTAGACTGCATAGCGTTTTTTTTAAAACCTATGTGGGAAGGGTTGTTTCCCACACAACTGAAAACTTGAAATTTTAACATTGATTGGATATTTTGTGAGTTACTTACAATTTATTTATGATAAGTTATTATTTTGGTTATAAATGTTGTGGTTGTGACAGTACATTATTTCTTATTATTTACCATACTTCAATGAGATTAATATGTTGGATGTTACTTATTATTGTGTTTGTAAATGTAAAGTGAAATATGGACGGCCGAGGCAATGGACGTGGACGTGGACGTGGCCGTGGGCGTGGCGGTGGACGTGGCGCCGGCACCATGAACATGACCCCAGCTGAATTAGCTGCCCTGATTAATCAGCATGTGCAGGCGTCACTGAACACTCAACCCGCCCAGTTTGGAGGTAAACGGTGACTTTAGTCATCGATTACGCTAATATTCTGTTAGGTGATAAATTCATTCGGTTCGATCTAAATACTCTGTCACGTTGAATACAGGACCACCTGGGTGCATTTACAAGGCATTTATGGATTGCAAGCCCCATACCTACAGTGGATCTGAGGGAGCTGTAGGGCTCGTGAGGTGGTTTGAGAAGATTGAATCAGTCTTCGCCAAATGCAACTGTCCGACGATGGACCAGGTGAAATTCGCCACGGGGACACTTGAGGGTGCAGCACTCACGTGGTGGAATGCGCAAGTGCAGATGTTGGGCCAGGCGATGGCAAACACGCTGCCGTGGGATGAATTCAAAACGATGATGACAGAGGAATACTGCCCTCGTAATGAAGTTCAGAAACTAGAAGCCAAGTTCTGGCAATTAAAGATGGAAGGATCTAACATTGAGGCTTACACTACTAGGTCTCATGAGCTAGCTACACTCTGTCCTGGCATGGTTGACCCGCCGAGCTGACGAATTGAGCTCTACTTACGTGGGTTGGTACCGGAGATTCAAAGTATGGTGACCGCTGCAAATCTCCCTACTATTCAACAGGTCGTTCGATTGGCTCATAAACTCACTGATCAGGCAGTGGAGCAAGGGAAGTTACCCAAGCGGGGCGCTGTGACAAGCGTGCCCGACAATAAACGCAAGTGGGAAAGTAATGCTAGCAAGGGATCGACGTCTGGTAGTCAACCTCAGCAACAACAGCCTCAAAAACAACAGCAACAAAGGAGGTTTGATAACAACCGCAACTTCAACCAATCATCTGCCCCAACTCAAGGACCTAGTGGTTATGCGGGGAAAAACCCCAAATGGAACCGATGCAACTATCACCACACTGGCAGGTGTGATCGCTTTCGATGCTAGCGTTGTGGGAAGGTTGGACACACGGCAAAGGATTGCCGTGGGAGTTGGTGAAGAAGCCCCAGCAGCCTCAGCAGTCCCAGCAGTCCCTTGAAACGCCAAATGGTTGCTTTGAATGTAGAAAAAAGGGGCATTACAAGAGAAATTGCCCTCATTTAAAAAGAAATGGTAATGGCAATGGTAATGGTGGCAATAACAATAATGGGGGCAATGGTGATAATAATGGTGGCAACAATGGTGGAGCAAAAGGGAGAGCCTTTGTCATGGGATCAGGTGAGGCTCTAAACGATCCTACTACTGTTACTGGTAAATTTCCTGTTAATGGTCGTTTTGTTTCTGTACTGTTTGACACTAGAGCCGATAGGAGTTTTATTTCTACTAAATTCTATAGTCTCCTAAGTGATATGCCTTCTGCGTTGGACTCTAAGTATACCATAGAATTAGCTGATGGTAAGCAAATCTCCGTTACGCATATCCTTAAGGGTTGTAAGATAGAACTCGCTGGTCATACCTTTGATATCGATCTCATGCCTATTACACTTGGGAGTTTTGACGTGGTCGTGGGTATGGATTGGCTGTCTGAGAAGCAGGCAGAAGTCATATGCCATGAGAAGGTTATTCGCATTCCTCTAAAGGAGGGAGAGATTCTCTCAGTTAAGGGCGAGAAGAGTGGTGCAGTGATAGGCATCATATCTTTTATGAAAGCGCAGAAGTGGCTACGCAAGGGTCACTTAGCCATATTAGCCCTTGTGACTGATAAAAAACAAGAAGAGAAGAAGATAGAGAATATCCCGGTAGTTCGCGACTTTCCAGAGGTGTTTCCAGAGGATCTGCCTAGACTACCATCTCATCGTCAGGTTGAGTTTCAGATCGATTTGACTCCCGGAGCAACTCCAATTGCGAGAGCACCTTATCGGTTAGCACCAAACGAACTGCAGGAACTATCTACACAACTTCAGGAGCTATTGGATAAAGGATTTATTTGACCGAGCTCATCACCGTGGGGAGCACCTGTTCTCTTTGTTAAAAAGAAAGATGGTACTTTCCGAATGTGCATCGACTACAGAGAGTTGAACAAGGTCACAGTCAAGAACCGATACCCTTTGCCTTGTATTGATGACTTGTTTGATCAGCTTCAGGGATCAAGCTATTACTCAAAGATTGATTTGAGGTCCGGTTATCATCAACTGAGAGTTCGGGAGGAAGACATCTCTAAAATAGCAATCCGTACTCGTTATGGTCATTATGAATTCTTGGTCATGCCTTTTGGGTT
The DNA here is from genome assembly GCA_025506415.1 of Flaveria robusta. NCBI lineage: Eukaryota > Viridiplantae > Streptophyta > Magnoliopsida > Asterales > Asteraceae > Flaveria > Flaveria robusta. Next base: position 4,701,068 of record CM046467.1, read on the forward strand.
GACTAATGCACCAGCGGTATTCATGGATCTCATGAATCGTGTGTGCAAACCCTACCTCAATCAGTTTGTTATCGTGTTTATCGATGACATATTGATCTATTCTAAGACCAAGGAGGAGCATGAGGAGCATCTACGTCTAATCTTGGAATTGCTTAAGAAGGTACAGTTGTATGCCAAGTTTTCTAAGTGTGATTTCTAGATTCATGAGGTGCAATTATTGGGTCACATTGTTAACGAGAAGGGAATACATGTGGATCCTACGAAGATTGAGGCTATAAAGAACTGGTCGGTACCCAAGACGCCTAGTGAGATAAGGCAATTTCTTGGACTGGCAGGGTACTATCGACGTTTCATCAAGGGATTTTCAAAAATCGCTCAACCTCTCATAGTCTTGACCCATAAAGGAACAACGTATAAATGAGGTGAGAGTCAAGAAGCCGCTTTTCAGTTGTTGAAACAAAAACTCTGTAGCGTGCCGATACTAGCATTACTCTAAGGAAGTGATGATTTTGTGGTTTACTGTGATGCTTCTATCCAAGGACTTGGTTGTGTCCTGATGCAACGTGGCAAGGTAATAGCCTATGCCTCGAGACAACTGAAGGTGCATGAAAAGAACTATACTACTCATGACTTGTTAGGTGCAGTGATTTTTGCCTTGAAGATCTGGAGACATTACTTGTACGGTACCAAATGCACCATTTACACCGATCCCAAGAGTCTTCAGCATATCTTCGAGCAGAAAGAGCTAAACATGAGGCAGCGTCGCTGGGTGGAATTGTTAAACGATTACGATTGTGCTATCAAATATCACCCAGGTAAGGCGAATGTAGTCGCTGATGCTTTGAGTAGGAAGGAGACCGCTAAGCCCCGACGAGTGCGTGCTTTGCAGCTTACGATTAGCACTCACTTGTCTGAACAAATCAAGGAATCTCAGCCAGAAGCTTTGAAAGCGGAAAACATTGGATCTGAATCCTTACGTGGGATGGACAAACAGTTGGAAGTCAAATCCGATGGAATCCGGTATTTCATGGATAGACTTTGGGTACCCATGTGTGGAGATTTGAGAGACTTAGTCATGAGTGAAGCACATAAGTCTAAATATTCCATACACCCTGGTTCTGATAAAATGTATCATGACCTGAAAGCGCACTATTGGTGGCCTAATATGAAGGCAGACGTAGCAACGTATGTGAGCAAGTATCTAACCTGTTCCAAGGTTAAAGTGGAATATCAAAAGCCATCTGGGTTACTACAACAACCTGAGATTCCTTTGTGGAAGTGGGAACAGATCTTTATGGACTTTATTACTAAATTACCCAGAACTCCTAATGGTTGTGACACGATATGGGTGATCGTGGATCGACTGACTAAGTCAGCTCACTTCTTGGCGATCAAGGAGACTGACAAAATGGACAAGTTAACCAGAATTTACCTGAAGGAGGTAGTCTCAAGACATGGCGTGCCGATCTCGATTATTTCTGATCGTGATGCTCGTTTTACATCTCATTTCTTGCAGTCGTTACAGAAATCTTTGGGAACACGGTTGGATATGAGTACTGCATATCATCCGCAGATCGATGGACAAAGCGAGCGTACTATTCAAACCTTGGAGGATATGTTACGTGCTTGCGTAATTGATTTTGAAAATAATTGGGAAGTTCATCTACTGTTGGTCGAATTCTCGTACAACAATAGTTACCATACTAGTATTCAGGCAGCACCATTTGAGGCGTTGTATGGGCGAAAGTGTAGATCACCAGTTTGTTGGGCTGAAGTTGGTGATAGTCAGCTCACTGGCCCTGAATTGGTGCACGAGACTACCGAAAAGATTGTGCAGATAAGGAACCGTATGGCTGCAGCGCGAGACGGACAAAAGAGCTACTCAGACAAGCGACGGAAACCTTTGGAGTTTCAGGTCGGTGACAAAGTGTTGTTGAAGGTCTCACCATGGAAAGGCGTCATTCGATTTGGCAAAAGAGGCAAGCTTAACCCGAGATACGTTGGACCATTTGAGATTCTTGAAAGAATAGGTCAAGTGGCGTATCGGTTAGACCTGCCTGAGTCATTAAGTGGTGTTCACAATGTATTTCACGTCTCAAATCTGAAAAAGTGCTTATCTGATGAGACTTTGGTTGTACCACTCGAGGAAGTACAAGTGGACGAGCAATTGCGCTTTGTTGAGGAGCCTGTTGAAGTAATGGACCGTGAGGTCAAAACTCTTAAGCAAAGCAAAATACCTATAGTCAAAGTTCGTTGGAACTCAAGACGTGGACCGGAATTCACGTGGGAACGCGAGGATCAGATGAAGCTCAAGTATCCTCATCTGTTCGAAACGACAGTCACAGCCGGGGAAGGTACTGATTAAATTTCGAGACGAAATTTCTTTCAACATAGGGATGATGTGACAACTCACTCGATTTCGTGATGCCAATGCAGTAAACCAGTGATGTAACACAACCATGTAACGCAATTTTCGGGACGAAAATTCTTTCAACATGGGGATAATGTGACATCCGGTAATTTTCCGTTACCAAACTCCGTTAGTTCCGCTAGGTCTTGCATACACGTGTCGTGAGCACACACTAGTTGTCGTTGAACGTTGGTGACTTAATAACAATTATCTATGGTAAACAAATGATAACCTAAATAATAATGTTGATTATTAGTTGTGGTTATGTGGTTCATGCATTTTAAGTTATTAATTGTGAATTTTACTTGATAACGTGACAACGTGTAACTATGATCTCATATGTTTTGCTATTAGTTGAAAATGTATATGATTATTATTGTTGATTAGTAATGTTTATATTTTGTAGTTAAAACCTTTTAAAAAGTGTTAAAAAGATTAGTTTTTATAGAATATAAACAATGGGGTTTAGTTTGTAATTGGAAGGGAATTAAAAGTTACCATATTTAAACAAATTAAACCCAACCCTAGCCCCATTCCCCATCTTGCGGCCGTAACCCCTCCCAACACACCCTCATTCTTTGCGATTTTGATCAAGAACAAGCAAGAACAATTCGATTTTGATTAGTTCCAAGTGTTACCAAGTGTTAATCATCATCCCTACACGTTTAAAGGTGAGTTTTATCAAGTTTTTCATGATTTTTGATTCTTGAAGAACCCTAATTCAAAATTGATGATGAAAAAGTGAAATTGATGATTGTTAGATGTTAATTTGATGTTGTTTAGGTTGTATGAATGTTAGATCATGTTGATTTTGCAAGAAATCTATGATTTGATCATGAATCTCACACATTGCCTTAAGAGGAAACTTTTTGTTCTTGGAATTCATGATTTGATGATTGTATGATGTTAGATACATTGCTTGGATGTTGGTTTACATGAATTGTGCAAGAAAAGTCATGAAATCTAGTGTTTGTTCATACCTTACTATAAGTGGAAACTTTTATGCATGATGATTGGGAATTTTGATGAATTAGTGATGATTATCATGTTCGAATGAATGTTATGAACTTAATTAGGTATAAAGTTGATGAAATTATGAAGGAATTGGATGTTAGATTGCTTTTGGGTGTTACCTTCCCAAAAGGGAAACTTTATTTTTGAAGATCATTGGATATGATGATGTGAGCATGTTTATGTTGTAAGGATCATGTTAGAATGCTTATGGATGATGTCTAATGTGGTGGAATGTGTTACTTGGGTTGTATGGTTGCTTGATTATTCATTTAAAGAATGTAGGTTCTTGGTGATTATACATGATGATGAATTATGGTTAGTGATTAGGAAACCATGATTGGGATTGGAGATTGATCATTATTGTGTTTGTTAGATGAAATGAATCTTGTTGATTAATGTGATTATGATTGCCATACACGTGTGCGAATCTGAGGCCCCTACTTAGTAGGATTCGCAGGGTTTAGGGTGTGAAGACGTGAGTGGCTTCACATGGCATGTTGTACATGATTAGACTTCATGAATGAATTATTAGTTGTGATATATTTATGATTGTGTTGAGCATGTTGATTGTTTGAGATTCGCATAAGTTGTATGATGATCTAGGTTGAACTTGGGTTGATGATGTGATATGCGTGAATAATTTGTTTAATAATCATGTATGATAAGTTGATACGCTTAATTAAACGAGATTTCAATTAATATGTCACCAACGGGTCAAACGGGTCAACTAGGTTAGATGAGTCTTGTTTTCCAAAGCCTTGGGTCAATGTGTTTATTGAGCACCTAGGGTTGTTAAGTTTTCTGTGCACACGTACTTATGTACTTGCGTGTTCTAGGTAACCTTTGAAGGGTTGTCTTTCTATCCATCATCAGTTCTCTCTTGTCATTGTCTTTGCACATCAGGTGAGTTCATGCCCCACTATTTTATAAACTCTCTTCTAGGGGAGGTAGCATACTTGTTCGCAAACGCTTTACTTTTTATTATAAGTTGTGTATGTTTTAACATAGTGCATAATACCTTGAAAGTCCTCACTCTTTCGGATCGTTAATAATGGTAACTAGCGGGAAATTTTGGGTAGTACTACTGGGTTTGACAAGCCCCACCTGTGCGACTCGAGGTTAAACGGGTGCAATATTGTCCTAAACACTAAGTCGTGACGGGAGGCAACAAACGCAACGCAGTCAGCTTCGATCGCGAAATCACTATTGTTATTACTTGTGAATATAGACTAGCTATCTATTTCAATGCACTTCTTATGTTATGCAAATTATTATTGTTTATGTTAAATGCAAACTCTTGAACTCACCAACCATTGTGTTGACATTTTTAGTATGCTATTCTCAGGTCGTTAACTTAGGTTGCCATTAGGAGCACAACACGGGTCCAGCATGCATTCTAAGACTTCATCTTAAGTCATGACATTTGAATTTTATTTATGAGGATTAAATAATGGGTTGGCGCGTGTTTTGCCAAATTTTACATTTATATACTTTGGGTTTATCTTATTTACAAAACGCTTCCGCATGGTTTTAAAGTTTGAACTTTGATTGGTTTTATTTTTAAATGTGACATATAGTGTCGTTCTGAGTAACTAGTGACTGTGATCCTGGTTTGTTCACACGTCTCGCGGTAAAACTCCGCACGTGGATTTTGAGGGTGTGACAGATTGTATAATTGAATCATGTATCTGGGACAATATACTACGACTACTCTTTTGCTTGTTAGATAAACGTGTAGATGATCAACCATGATTTTGAAGTCAATATTTTTATAGTCTAGAAGTGAAACTAAGCATACTAAGATATAGATTTAACTCTTTTCAAATGTTACGCCATTCTTTACTTGGTCCTGACTTAGAATTTCAAAGACGTAAGAACATGTTATTTTAATCTAAAATAACCTGCTATAATCAAAGTTCCAAATAAGTGATGATAAGAAAGAAGAAAAAAAATTAAAACCTCAAGCACATAAAGTAAAAAACTTTGTACTTTACATATAAGAATCTGAAATTCTCACAAATGTATACAAAGAGACAATTTCAACCACGATGAATTTTTCACTATTGCACAATGTTGAATCTTTTCAAAACTCGAGCTTGTCGCGCTCAACACCCCTATACACAACCAGTAAAGCTAAATCCATGATCTTTCTCCGCAAAACTTCAACGAGAACTAAATAAGAAATATCTCATCATTGACATATGGAGAACCTCAAATATTAGGACATCTAGCCGTACGTCCTCCCAAAAGATCACTTAATTATTCCACCTGTGAATGTAAAATGGTATAAAGGTTAACGAATATAACTCTGCTCTTTTATGTATTACATCCGAATTGAAATTATATAGAGAGAACTTACCGATGCTAACATGTTAGAACACATGCTCTCTACACTTCTAACCTACTCATGTACACAACTACTAGAGTTTTTCACGTAATACTTGGAGCGCATACATGTTATGGACTGTGGTATCATAGCAAAATAAAAAGCTTCTACTTGAAAGCTACCACATATGACCATCAAACCATACCAATATGCTTTTCATGTGACGCCTAAAATAGACCCGCAACCTAGTTGATTGAACACCCTCTTGGCCTTTGATTTCTTATTACTTGCTATTCAAATAGCAGCAACGGTCCATAAATGATCTAGTTTTTGTTTCTTGACGTTGAACAATCCAATGCCTCTTCTTTTGTGTCTGGTACTATCTCTCCTAAATAATTTAAACAATGATCTTGATCATGTTTGTGCCTTGACTCTATACTACTGTAGAATCTCAGAGATCATTGAAACAAATATGTCAATCAGGAACTAAAAGAATATTGGGATGAACCCAAAAACGCACTACTTTTAATTAAAAACGTACATGTTATAGAATTTCGTATATGTTTTATTTTATTATGTTTTATTTTATCCTTATTTAGTTCCTATCCTCTCCTTATTTAGACGAGTTATTTACGGATCTTATTGTTGATCCCATCTCTATTTATTCCCTGTATTGCTCATTCTTCATGAATAAAAAAATATTAAAATCGTCTCCTTCTTTTGGTTGTACCATTCTAATATGGTATCAGAGCGGGTTTCACAAACCTAAGCTCGTATCAATCTCGATCGTAAAAGATGGCAGGAGATGATGATCGGAACAAAAACAAAGATGGAGAAGGGTCCGCCGGCTGGATCGCATACGACTCGCCTTATTACCTTCATCCGTCTGACTATCCCAAACAACTACATGTGAATGAGGTCCTCACCGACAACAACTACGCCGATTGGAGCCAAGAGATGACAAACTTTCTCTTTGCCAAAAACAAGATAGAGTTTGTCGATGGAACGATCAAGACACCGGAAAAAGGTTCCAAAGATTACATGCCGTGGATGCATGTTGACGCCATGATAAAGGGTTGGTTGACAACTGCCATGGAGAAAAACATACGAAACAACGTAAAGTATGCAAAGACGGCGTCAGAAATATGGTTGGATCTGAATGAACGCTTAGGGAAGGAGAGCGCTCCAAGGGCGTATGAATTGAAGCAAAAGATTGCTTCTACTCGACAAAGTGGTAATTCTGTGTCTACCTATTTTACTCAGTTGCGGTCAATATGGGATGAAGCTCAGTCAATTCATCCCTTCCCACGATGTTCCAGTAACAAATGTGAGTGTGGACTTGGCAAAAAGATTAATGAACATCAAGAAAAAGAACATCTTTATGAATTTCTTATGGGTTTGGATAATGAGTTCACTGTCATTAGAACCCAGATCTTAGCTACAAAACCGATCCCTTCACTTGGAACAGCATACCACATGGTAGCCGAGGACGAGAGACAGAGAGCCATCTCGAATGAAGGAAGAACACCACCTGAGTCCGCTGCATTCAAAGCCTTTCAAAAACGTGATGGCCCACTTAGTCGGAGCAAAGAAAAGGGTGGCACAAAGGCTGCGAAAGAAGGAAACGAACATTGTTCCTTTTGTGATAGAGATGGTCATAAGCGTGAAGGTTGCTTCAAACTGATCGGGTATCCTGATTGGTGGCCCGGAAAGAAAGAAGAAAAGGCCAATGCCAAGGCTGCATGTGTCGGAACAGAGTCAAGTCTGATCCCCGGTTTAACAAAAGAGAATTACCAACTCCTATTGAAGCACTTTACTGGAACCGATAATAGCAAGGATATAGAATCTGTTGCTAACATGACACGGAAAGTAAATAATGAAGGTGAGTGGATTATTGATTCGGGTTGCACCGAATATATAACTCACTTGCCAAACATTCTTGTTAACAAGAAAACAACTCCTTTTGAGGCTCCTGTTGTCATCCCTAATGGGGATTCTATTCCGGTTAAAGGAAAAGGGGACTACACTCTACCAGGAGGATCAAAAGTGAACGAGGTTCTTTATGTTCCGGATTTTAAATTCAATCTTCTTTCTGTTAGTCGTCTTAGTCGTGACCTTCAATGTTTTATATCATTCTTTCCTGATTTTTGTATCATGCAGGATTTAAAGAGGAGGAACTTGATTGGTGCGGGTAGATGCGAAGGGGGACTATACTGAATGAAGATGATTCAAGAGAGAAAGGCCATGGCAACCACAGTTGAGACGTGGCACAAAAGACTTGGATATGCTTCAAAGGGAAAGCTTGCTAAGATGGACTTTCTTAAAGGTAGTACTATCGATTTGGGTAATTTTTGTGATTCGTGTGCTAGAGCAAAACATACTAAAACACCTTTTCCTTCCAGTTTTATTAAAACAACTGCTCCTTTTGAATTGATTCATTGTGATATTTGGGGGGGTTATCGGATACCGTCATACACAAAAGCCAACTATTTTCTTACAATAGTTGACGATTTCAGTCGAGCCGTATGGGTATTTCTCGTTAGACATAAGAGTGAGGCAAGCAAGTGTATGATAAATTTTCACAAAATGATTGAGGTTCAATTTGAAAAACAAATTAAAAGAGTAAGATGTGATAATGGTGGAGAATTTACTTCCAACAACATGCTAGATTTTTACCACGAAAAAGGAATTTTACTAGAAACTACCTACCCCCACACCCGTCAACAAAATGGTGTCGTCGAAAGGAAGCATAGACACCTACTCGAAACCGCTCGTGCTTTAAGATTTGGTGCGAATCTCTCTAAACAATTTTGGGGAGATTGCATTTTAACCGCGGCATATGTAATCAATTGTCTTCCATCTAAGGTCATTAAAAAACAAGACACCTTTTGAGTTGATTTGGAATCGAAAACCCGATTATGAGTTTCTACAAGTTTTTGGGTGTCTTGTGTATTTTAAAAACACTAACACAAAAGGAGACAAGTTCAAAGAGAGGGGGAAACCGGGGGTCTTTCTAAGATACCCCCCTAGAACTAAAGGTTACAAAATATTTTATCTTAAGACTAACAAGATAATAGTCAGTAAAGATGTTGCTTTCCATGAAGAGAGCTTCCCTTTCAAAAGTATTCAAGGAAATGATGATAAAAATTATGTTGAAGAACCAATAAAATGTCATAATTGCCAATGTGATGATAAGTCTGATTCGAGACAAACCAAGGAACAAAGCCCAACAATGCAAGATCCACCGGTGGATCATGTTCAAATAGTTGACATTGAGCCCAATAATGAGCAACATAAATCCCAAGTGGAGGATGAAATGGGCCAAGAAAATGAAGAAAGTCAACCCGTTGAAGTAACCTTTAATGATGAAGTTGAAACCCATGTGTTGAAAGATGAGGCAGAACATCAAACCGAGACAAGACCCACTCGAACAAAGTCTTAGCCACCAAAATTCAAAGATTACATTGTGCAAGTTCCCCCTTCGGTTAAGCACCCCGCATCAACATCCAATCAGGTTGCCTCCATGGCATGCTATCCGATCTCTAACTTTGTTTCTTATGATAAGTTCTCTGCTAATCATAAAGCTTTTTTAACCGCCATCACTAACAATGATGAGCCCAAGTCTTTCAAGCAAGCTGCACAAGATACTCGATGGCGTGAAGCCATGCAAAGGGAGATCAAAGCTCTAGAAGAAAATGGAACATGGACCTTAGAAGACTTACCTGAAGGAAAACGAGCCATTGACTCAAAGTGGGTTTACAAGGTCAAGTTCAAGCCAAATGGTGAAGTTGAAAGATACAAAGCTCGCCTGGTTGCAAAAGGGTTCACTCAAATGGAAGGAGTGGATTATCATGAAACTTTCGCACCGGTGGCTAAACTAGTCACAGTTCGGACTTTATTAGCAGTAGCCATCAAAAGGAACTGGATTATCAATCAACTTGACGTGAACAATGCCTTTTTGCATGGTGACTTGGATGAAGAAGTTTACATGAAAATCCCTCAAGGTTTCTCCAATGATAATGAAACTAGAGTTTGTCGACTAAGGAAGTCTCTATATGGATTAAAGCAAGCTTCACGTAATTGGTATCACAAATTCACCACGTTTCTCTTGAGCCTAAACTTTAGACAATCCAAGGCAGATCATTCTTTATTCATTCATGAGACCGATGGCGTGATGATGGTTGTTCTAATTTATGTGGACGACGTTATTATTACTGGGAATTGTCTCACCAAAATCCAAGAAACCAAGAAACTACTTGACAAGGAATTCAGTGTCAAAGATCTTGGTTCGTTAAAATATTTTCTTGGCATAGAAGTCGCCAAAACAACCGATGGCCTCGTTCTAAGCCAACAAAAATATACGTTGGACATTCTGCAGGATAGCGGAAAGTTAGGTTGTAAACCGAGTCCCTTTCCTATTGAGCAAGGACTGAAACTAGACAAAGGAGAAAAGGAACCACATATTGATGCAAGTCAATATCGCAGACTAATCGGTCGGCTTCTTTACCTTCAAGCAACCCGTCCGGACATTACATATTCTGTTAATGTTTTGAGCCAGTTTGTGGCCAACCCACGAAACAACCATTTGGAGGCGGCGAATCATGTCCTTGCGTATTTAAAGGGAACACCAGGCCAAGGCATCCTCCTTTCTCGAAAAGGAGATCTTGCTTTAACCGCTTAATGTGACTCTGACCGGCTAGGTTGTCCCTATACAAGACGGTCACGTACCGGTTATTTTCTACTACTAGGTGGGACTCCTATTTCTTGGCGCACCAAGAAACAATCTGTAGTCTCACGCTCCTCAGCTGAAGCCAAATACAGAGCGATGGCGTCCACGGTTAGTGAGATTATTTGGGTGCGTTGGTTACTTGGTGAATTACAAGTTCACATTTCATTGCCCACACCTCTATTTTGCGACAACCAAGCAGCTCGACACATAGCCAATAATCCTATTTTCCACGAGAGAACCAAACACGTCGAGATGGACTGTTATTTTGTGCGTGAACGCGTTGAATCCGAAGAAATTGTTCCCATGAATATTAGCAGCAAAATGCAGGTTGCAGATTTGTTAACAAATAGTCTAACATCACAGCAACTCCACTTTCTTCTTGACAAGATAGGCATTGCAAATTTGCATGCGCCATCTTGAGAGGGAATATAGAATTTCTTATATGTTTTATTTTATTATGTTTTATTTTATCCTTATTTAGTTCCTATCCTTTCCTTATTTAGAGGAGTTATTTACGGATCTTATTGTTGATCCCATCTCTATTTATTCCCTGTATTGCTCATTCTTCATGAATAAAAAAATATTGAAATCGTCTCCTTCTTTTGGTTGTACCATTCTAATACATGTTTTTTACAATTTCATCGACATATATAGTCGATGTGTAGACCAACACAAATTAGGATAAAGTATAATATTTCATGGAAAAAAGCAATGCGATAAATGATAAAACTCTAGATACATATTCATGGCATGTAGCAATCCTCCATTAGATATAGACTGATGTGTCACGCTTATAAAAAAAACAAAGACTATTAAATGTTAACCATATATTCCTTCTCATGTGTTGCAATGGGATGTAAATTTCCCTACGATCTCAAATTTCAAAATATGGACAAAAAAAACACGTCATAAGGACAGACCCACAATCAATTAGATGTAACTCCTAGGGCATGAAGGCATCCGAATACAAACCCATGTCACAATTATGCCTACACATTTACAAAACCTAATACACAAAATAACAAAACAAAAAACAAAAATCTAAGTTGGGTGCAGTCTTGAACCCGAGCCTTTGGCAATGACAAGATCCTAAATATCATACATAAATAAAAGAAAACGCACAACTGCCATCCTTACACCTTAAGACTCTAAAGCGTACTCAGCTGTAAAGTGAGCGTCACTCGATCGTAAAACCCGATAGTGTACTTCTTATAAAAACCGTACTTCATCGTAAAAGTTACTATCACTTCGTCGTAAAACCCCAAAGGGAGCATCGAAAGCCCATATACAAATGCTAATGCAACGATAAACATAATATTAATAAAAGAAAAACCTACAACTGAAATATAATTAAAAAAAAACAAGAAAAGATGACAAATCAACAATCAATAAAGTGAGTGTATAGAAAAACAAAATGATGGGGTTACTGGGAGTAGTCTTCCACTACATTTCATCCTTTGGGTTTCCGTGGTCTTACATTTCTAACAAAAGTTAGTGAAGTTTTGGAACCCATCCACCACCAACCTCTAATCCAAGTAAAGATGACAAAGTGGAGGTTAAGGGTGGAGATGAGAAGCTCGATACTCGATCTTCTTCTATTTCTCGGCCTTCGACTTTTGATTGGTACAAGGAGGTGGAACAAGAGAAATTAGAAAATGAAACGAAAGAAAATGAAACAGGTACATTAACGAACAATGATGAAGGGATACAACTGGTAGATGAGAAATCTTCTTCTGCATCGAAGTCCATTAAAGGGAGAGAAGTCAAGTTGAGAAAAGGTAACAAGATCATAGGTCGATCCATGAGTTTTTTTTCCCTCCGGTATTGGTTTCTTCGGTTCGCGGGTGTACATAAACTTGATATCGGAATTTTTGGTTCAAGTCGGGTCGGGCCATATAAATAAAAGTTGATTGGTTTATGTTTGAAAGATCTCATTAAAGATGTTTTATATCAATTTTAACGACTATAGTTTGAGTAACTTTCTTTTCTAAATTCTCTCCATAAACCTTAAAAATTAAAATCAATATGTTTTAATATGTACTTAATCAATTATTTTTAATATTTATTTGAAAAACTAAAAGATAAACTTAAATAGTTAAATCAAAATACATGCGTTATTAATGTGAGGGCATATAAGAAAATAAATAATCATATCATAAGTCAACGCTTCAATTTGAATGTGGATAGATAAAATAAACAATTGAAATCAATTATAAACACATGTAAAAAAAACTTGATGTCTTCATTTGTTGCCGCACAAAGCACCGAAACAGAAATTGCAATTTGCTAATCTTCGGCTAAAGTGGCTAATATTCTTTTCGCAAACGGCAATTCATAAGTAGTGTCTCTTTAGTTATGGGTGACTTTTAAGTGAACTTACAAAGATAATTATGAAATGATAGATTGGTAATGGGTTAATGAAAAATAAATCATGCTCTTAATAAAATAAAAAATCTTAGTAAATTTAATACAAAATAAACTTGATTATTGGATTTTGAGCTCATTAACTTTAACAAAATCTGTCTCTTAATTTAATTCTTATTGGGTCAAAGGTTTTTGGAAAAAAAATTATTATCGTTTAGGGGTGGTAGAGTTTTTCATAGGGTCGCCATTAAAAAAAACATGGGTTCAAATCGAAAACTGTTAAGACATGTTACATATAGAAAATAAATTCTACGGGGTAGGTTGACCCCTCCCCCTCGTAAGTAAGTACAGTACCCTTAACCAACAATCCTCAAATTTTTGGCTGAGCGACTCATGGCTTCATTATGTTAAACTTGTCCGTCATTTGTTCAAAGACAAACAAGGATCATAGTAACAGTAGGATCCCTTGGTTCTTACATATAGGGGTTGACTTGGTTAATTGCTATGGGGAAAGCCTTAGGACAAGACATGCAAGGAAGTAAGGAGAACCTTCACAACCTGATGTGAGATTATGACCATAGATTTAGTGATTTATGATAATCATGTCGTTATGTGCTTACGGTATCAAGCAACGGGTGTTCGTCTTTGGCTCTAACTCGTTCTCGGATGGTTCATTCGGGGTTTTCATGGTTTTCTTTGTGGTCAAGGTTGTCATGTGTTTAAGAAGTGTGCCGTCTCAAATGGTGGGAAGCGGGAGGAAGTGTTTGAGAAGTGTGCCATCTCAAATGGTGGGAGGCGAGAGAAAGGTTATGTCAGTTGCATATGACGTGTGGCACAAGCGACTAGGGCATGCCTCACATATTAAACTTTCATGTTTTGATTTTGTTTTTGGGAAAAATTATAGTTCGGTTTGTGACTCTTGTCTTAAGGCCAATCTTAACCGGTTACCTTTTCTAAGTAGTTTATTAGATCTACTTAGAAACATTGATGACAGGGTTGACCGGCAATAAACATTGATGTTCTAGGGATGATAGTGGTGATTGAAGAACCTTTGGTCGGCTTGATTCGTGGTAAGAGGAGACTAACGTATGCGCATGAAAAGTGGGCAAAAAGGATACGTCAAAGCAGGTGGCTTTGGGTTTAGCTTCATTTGGCATGTGAAAGAAAATGGTAAAGTTGGTGTGACCTTGTTTTATTGGTCGCTGGAGAAGCTTCTCTGAACAAGGGTGAATAGTAAATGTATGGTTTGTTAAAAACAAGATGGGTTGTGACAACATTATGCGTTGGAGAAAAATTGGGTGGCTTTGGATGTGGCCTGAGAAGAGGTCGTTGATCCTTGAAAAGTCAAGATGTTAGTGAACTGTTCCAGCAGAATGTCATGTTTGATGTTGCACGTGCGGTGACAAACAATACCGGTTGTGAAAGTGTTATCAAAAAGTTTAGGCTGCGTATGAGGTGGTTTTGATTAGTGGCAAACGTAATGACTTTAGAAGGGATCAAGATGGAGGCCGGGTGTCCGGGATAGGTCGAGTAGGTTCGAGCTAGAGGTCGGGTGTCTGGGATAGATCGAGTAGGTTCGAGATGAAGGTAACGGAGCTCTGAAGTAAGTGTGTGCTGTGAACAAACAACGATTAGGGGGTGATTATTGGGTAAATCGTGCTTGCTCATGAGTTACACGAGTCACAGTTTAGCAAGTCAAATTGGTCAGTAGGTTGCGGGTTTAGAGATAGATGGTCCAGGGGTAAAAGTGACTTTTAACTCTTCACTTAGTTGTGAGATTATGAGTGTCTTTTGCTACAAGATTTAAAAAGAAATAGTCCATATTTGACCAAGTTTTTTGAGACATGAATATGTAGACTTGGGGAACGTTGGAGTGGTTCTAGAATTCAGGAGTAGTTGGTTTAATGTAGCATATGTTCTTTATTTTCTCATTATAAATAGTAGTAGTAATATGCTATCTTTTTTCACCCCTTGTAATCGTATCTTGAGTTAAAGAGTTATAAATATTAATCTTTTATCTTCATTTTTACTGCACGGTTCACTTATAAGTATAGATATTGTGAGTATCATGTGATTAAGTGGGGCTTGAACCAACACTTTCCTACCAAGTAATCAGAATGAGAGTGAGCTTATAATCTTCCACTTTTGAAATTTTGGCGTGCATCATACAAAACAACAAATAATACTCAGATTTATAAGGATCTAGAGTAAAGTAATTAACATTAAGTTTGAATATTTTGAAGCCAACTAAGCATACAAAGTGGTCAATATGAAGTAGAAAAATTCAGTCGGATGCTTGAATTGCATGCAACTTGCTCTATTTATTGGACTCTAAATTGCTACCAAGAGCTAACTGCAATTCACAACCAAATTCCCCCTTATCGGATGAAGATTGTGTTTTTCCGATTCGTTTTACAACAGTCGATGTAACTTTGCTTACCAAATATGGGGAAATATGTTGCTTTGAACAAGTCTCCAAGTAAGGGGAGTTTTATAGTAACAATAACCAAAATCGGCAAGCAAGCAAATCCCACCAGTGGTGCCAGCATCCATGGTCTTTGATCACAGAAGACAAGGAACAAGATTGCACCAAAGGCTACAATCATGGCAGTTGTAGAGAGGAATAATGTGAAAAGACCAAAAATCAACTTTCTTGGTAAACTGACCAGAAAATCTCTTTCGGAAAAGCGAGTAGTTAGGATTGATAAGAACAGTAACAGTGCAGTAGCTGCTGTAAATAGTGAGAATGCATTGAAGACTGCAAAGATAGTGAAGGCAATTTCTTTTTTGAGCACAGGGACGCCGGATTCTTGATTGCTTCCACCAGGTACAGTGATTGCTGCCGCAAATACGACTGTGACAATCAATGCAGCAGTTATGCTGCATGATTCGGCTGTTGTTTTCATCCAGTTTTCTCCTTGCTTCATCAAATCAGTGTGTTCTCTTTCAAACAACATTTCTGGCGTCTCCATAGAGAGATTCTCATCTAGAAGTTCTAAAGGTAACATGAACTTCTCCAATTCCTGCAGAATTCAACTGAGTTATATATATGCTAGGGAGAAAATCAAACATGATGATTGATAACTTATATGTGACAGACCTGACGCCATTGGAGCTCTCGTTGTAGTTGCAGTGCTGCACCGGTAGTGCGACAAAGTACAGAGGAAGGTGCCAATCTTCCAGCCAAGTGCAGTAGATTATTCCTAGAAGAATCCTTCATTGTTCTATAAGACTCCATACGTTCAATTATGTGATAGATAAGGTTGTATACTTTTATTGAACGGTTTATTATTGCCAACTGAATAACATTATGTCCTTCTTCATCCTTGCAGTTGATTGTTTCAGGTGACCTAAATAGAATCTCATCAACAACCTCATAAGCGTCTTGGCGTACAGCCTCAAGAATCGGTCCACTGTAACTAGATTTTGATGTGCCGATCTGATCACATATCAAGCTCAAAATATTCTTTGCTTTCTTGTATTCATTCCTCTTCTTCTCTATATTCTTGATTGGACACACTATAATTTACAAAATTAAGGCACAACAAGATCAATTAACAGTTGATGGAAATTATCTCAAGTTTCCATCAGTGATGAGCAGATTAATGTGTAACTTACCTATAATTGTTAAAACGTTCCACAGAAGATAATACAACACAGAGAATGGGAGACGAAGCACTAAAATGAGGAGACAAATCAACTCATATATTGGATAGAATGTGGCTAATGGGGCTGCACAAGAAACAACAATATTTTGATTAGATCGTGTTACAGCTCACTCCAATTATATTTAGGCATATATATAGCTAATAGCTCACCAAGTAATGTCATGCAACACGTGTTTTTACAGCATTGAAAAACCCATAAGATGTCGTCGAGAAACTTATGCAAAACATTATAATGAAATAGCGAAGAACCTCTCACCACTATTTTCTGACAGACATTGTTCAAAGCTGCCAGATAGACATGGTAGTATCAGTAAAATGGTGCAATAAATGCTATGTCTACATGTATCTGATTATTCTTGAAAAGTTATAGTTAGAGAAGTACATGGATAGATAAACGATCCCGTGAAGCCAAGATCAGATGGAAAGGTTTTCGCTATCGCCATCAATATCTGATCATTTTTTATAGCGAGGTCAGGATATTTATCAAGCAATGTCGATGCTAAATCTGCATGAATATATATATATATATATATATATATATATATATATATATATATAAATTAAAATTATTTCCATGTTTGATCATAAGATATATGTACCAACTACTCACCATACTGTTTCCTCAAAATAGCACTAACAATAAGGTAGACTGTGTTTCGGTAATAGGCATCCGGATAACGGCATACATTAGAAGACTGTTGTGCGAATTGCAACAAATATGCATATGTGTTGAGCTTCTTATTGTTATAAGCACTCTCCAATGGTGACTTTGCTTTATAGTCTAGGATCTCTAACAGTTGTTTGTTCTTTTCAACCAAGAGTTGGACTGCATATTTGTTACCAACCATCGCAGCTATATGCAGTGCTGTTCTCCTATTATTGTCAGTCTTTTTGACCATTGCTGTCAGTGTTTTATCGTCTACAAACTTCAGCAGTTTTTCGACGAAATAGTTCTGACCCATTTCAACCGCTAAGTGAAGCATTGTGCTGCCATTTTCACTTATTTCCTCTGTGACTGCATCTTTATGGTTTTTCAAGAAAGATTTTGCCTTCCACCAACACCCTTCAACGGTAGCTTCGTACAACTTTCTTTTCCGAGTGTTTCTGTTTGGGTCTGCTATTTCTGGAACTCTTACAAATTCTGTTCTAAATATAAATCCTGATGACTCTGCATCTGCATTTCATTCCAATATTCAGAAGAGTTACCTCAAGACTACAATTCAAATTCAACCAAAATGTACTTTCTTCTAACATGGATTAACATAGTATTTATAAACAACACTTTGAAGCAATTTACTTCCATATAAGCAATGATTCATTGGGAAAAACTATTATTTGGTTGGTTTTTGTTCAAATCATGTTCATTACAACAAAACCCATGACCAACATGTTGGGTTAATCTTGATGGGTTTAAATCAGGTCATCAAGTTACGGGTCATGAAGTTAGTTCGTGGGTTTTATTAGTCAAGTATTAGAAGTTTTAATTAGCATGTGTTTTTAATCTCTTGATTAGGTCAACGTAGTGGGTTTAGATCATGGTCATGTTTACTAATTTGTAGGAGTCATTTTTTGTTTCACGTAGCAAGTAGTTGAGGTCTAGTCTTCATTATTTAAAGGGTATATGTAAATCACGTAGCAAGTAGTTGAGGTCTAGTCTCTTGATTATTACGGTACATGTAACTATATATGTATACAATATTAGGTAAACGTAGAGATATTTCTTCCAAATTTGTTTTCTTTAACATCTTTCAGCATAAAAATAAAGTTCTCCACCGCTACGTAATTTACATGAATGAAATAAATACTAGTTTGCTATTATTGTGAAGTAACCATGTTGACGAGTTTCTCCAATAGTGTATTTGGGTACTTTTTAGGAGAGAGGATGTCGGTTCTGTGAAAGAGCACACTCAAACAGGCTTATGTGAGTATTTGAATAGTCTTAAGGGTTGTGAGAAGCATGAGCGGACCTATGTAATAATGGCCAGTTGAAAAAATTACTCGACGTACACTGCCAAAAGTCAAGTTATGGTCACTCATAGATGCCTAATTTCTACTATGAGCAATTAAATAGGTGGTAATAATCGAGACGTACCTGTTGTAGAGCTTGTTGGTGGATCATAGAAAGACTCTAGCTCCTTCCAAACTTCTCGTGCCGATGCGAATCTCACGAACTTCTTAAGTACTTTTTCACTTATAGAACCGAAAATCCAACCTTTGACAAGGCTGTCATATTGCTTACTCTTTTCGACACTCTTATCTCCAGGCAAACGAAACTCGGTGTTAATGACCCCTTGCAACGTCTGACTTTCTATAAGACAAAGCATCTGAGCTTTCCATACATGATAGTTGCTTTGGCTGGAAAGCTTCACTGACACAAAGTTAGAGACATTAACATTTGATGCCTGCATATATTTCAAGTCTACTGTTTGTGAAGAAACATCAAGTGCATTGGATGAACCAGCCATATTTATTTGACTTGTTACACACCTTGACAAATGGTTTATTTATAAGGTGTTAGGTACTCATTGGTCCACGTACAGTCCACACACTCTCCAGATCCAACGGATCAGGAGCCTAGAGATTGATGCATAATTGAAAACTGAGGTAATTAAATAAGGAAGATAGAGATAACGTATGCAATAATGCATTTTGCTTATGTCAGCAATCTTTCATGGTACTATAATACTGTACTGTGCAGTGTACAACCAATGAGGAGTGGGTCAAGTTTGATTTACAACCGTAAAACAAATAAATTAATGAGTTTGAATTTTACTGAATTGTTTACTTGGTTCTAGCTTCTTGTTATTCTAACAAGAGGTGTAAAATGGATTGTATTCAGGTGATCTGAGCTCGAGACTAACTCATAATTCATGTCAAACATATGAATTGAACTCAAATAAGACTAGTGTATTTAAATATTTACACTGAAAAAACGGATAACCGACAAGCTTCATGGTAATCGAAAAGATTTGTGCTCTGCCGACGGATTAATTAACAATGTCTTGTAATCGATCGCCGCTAATAGTCACTGTTATTAATATTTTGTTTATATTTTCTGATTCTCATGTTTACAAACCAATAGTAGACCTATAAAAATAAATCCAGATATCCAAAAACACACAAACATATATATATATATATATATATATATATATATAATGTTTAATGTTCATAAACAACTTACATACAATGTTCACACATGATAGTTAAGTAGTTAGCTTAAATATCTTGTTTAAATTAAACATAAATCTACTCAAAAACAAATTTAAACTAGTCATTGGATAGACTATCCATCCCCCTCGTCCAAATCATCCCCGTTAGCTTGATTTGAAGCCTTTTTCGAACCCATATACTATGTAAGTTGCAACAAAAAATTGAGAACTTGTACAAAACAAAATACACATTATAAGTTATTGTATTTTAACAAAGTATATATTATAAGGTGACACATCTAACTTTAAGTATATCAAGTGTGTTCGGATTATTTTATGCTAAAACCTAGATCATTTAAGTCTATTTTACTTTCAACGGGTCAAAATGACCCAAACACACTTGATATACTTTGAAACATCCTAAATGTTGCCCAAGATCTCAATGAACACACAATTGGATCACAATTTGATCAACACACTTTAACTTCAAATGATAACACAATGATCGACTTCTTCAATTGTTTACAGACACACATATATATATACATGCTTTGATAGTGTCTAACTTTAAACATATACACACTTGACCCCTGGACTTTACATAAATACATAATAGACACACAACATACTTTAAACTATTTACTTATTTGACCCATTAACTTTAAACCACATGGATTTCGGAAATTATAATCCAACACTAAAATGGATCAAAATGTCATAAATAAACTTTAATAGACTTAGAGAGTGGTTCATAGTGACTTAGATAATTTAAGCCTATTTCAGTTTTAACGGATCAAAATAACCTAAACCCACTATGATACACTTAACACATTCAACTTTAAATCTATTAAAGTTCATGCATGTCATTTTAACCCGTTTAAACTCAAATTAAAATGTTTTTTAGTATATCAAGTGTTTTCGGATCATTTTTATCCATTTAAACTAAAACCTAGATAATTTAAATCTTTTTTTTCTAACAAGTCAAAATGGCCCAATCAAACTTAATAAACTTAAAATCATCCTGATTTAACATTAAATAGGTCAAAATGAAACGGATGAACTTTAATAGACTTTGAAAGTGTTTCATACTGGGTTTATGTCATTTTGATCCATTTAAAGTAAAACATAGATCTTAAGTATATCTTAATTCTAAAAGGTCAAAATGGCCTAATTTAACATTGATATGCTTAACACATCCAACTTTAAGTCTATTATGTTTATCAATATAATTTTAACTCATTTAAACTTAATTTACCAACATAGACTAAGTATGAACATTAACACAAACTATTAACATAAAACCAAATTTTCTAACTAAAAATAAGCTACTTTTACCTATGTAAATGACTAAGGTATTTGTTCCTGCTCATGAACAAAGTAAGTCGACCCTACAGATGAAGACGGCTTACGCCTAATCCCACTAATATGTCCACGTTCTTGTCCCAACACAAATCGATCTCATTCTGCATTGTTGAACTACTTTCTTTATTTTGAGATTGACTTTGCTCATCAAACCATCCCTTTAATTGCACTGTATTAATTCACAAAAATGATTTAATATATTTATTGTTATTTTATAAAAAAAGGCTAATTATTGTTATTTTGTTGGCTACTCTGCTAACAAAGTAGCTTATCAGGTTTACAATAAAGGACGAAATAAATTATTAAGTCTTTTAATATTGAATGGCACGAGTCTAACAAAACTGATGCAGGATCATCTTTCGCTTGGGTGTATGATTATGAATCATTGTTGAGTAATTTTAATCACTCTTCCTCTGTTTCTAAAGATCTTAATCCTTTGGACTCAACGTTGGATAATGTGTTTTTTGACAAAGATGCTTCTTCTAAATCTCAAGTTAATGATGTTTCTTCAATTGCTCCTCTAGTTGTTCAACCATCTATTCCAGATACATAACATATTTCTAATCATGTTCTTTCACAAGTATCTAGTTCAATTCATACTAAACAAGAAACTGCTCTTGAAGATATACTTCAGTCTTCTAAAACATCTATATCGTCTACATAAGATTCTTTTATCGAGACTATTCAAGTTTCTTTTGAAGAATCTCCATCTGATTTCATTTCTTCTGAAACACTGGTTTTGATATTCATCAAGAAGAAATAATTATATATCAACGAGATGGAACTATTGCTATGGATAAGCCTATAGGCCATATTTCCAACTTGGAAGAAATTATTTCTAAAGAGACCATTCCACAATTGAGAATTCACAAGAATCATCCAAGGGATGCGATTATTGGTTCTTTATCAAATGGTGTAGAAACTAGAAGTCTATGTTTGTCAAGTTCACCAAAATCTTAGAGTGTGTTTGGTATGAGCTAATGGAATGGACGGAGGAATGGAATGAATGAAGGAATGGAATGGATAAGGGAATGAAATGAATTATTACATTCCATTATCCTGTTTGGTTACCCTAATGAATGAATCATTACTTTGTGTTGTTTGTTAGGTATGAAAAAACGAACGAATGAAATATAAAAGTAGTTATGGTGTTGATGGCGGGTGGTCTGCGGTGGCGGCCGGCGGTGGTTTCCGACGATGGTGGTTTCTGGCGGCGGCGGTGGCCGGTGGTGGTTTCCGGCTGTGGTGGCCAGTGGTGGTTTCCGGCGGCGGTGGTGGGAGGCGATGGTGGTGGCAGGTGGTGGTTTCCGCCGGCGGCGGTGGGCGGCGATGGTGGTGGCCGATGGTGGTTTCAGGCGGCGGTGGTGGCGGGTGATGGTGGTGGCCGGTGGTGGTTTCGAGGGATGGCGGTGGCCGGCCGATGGTGGTGGTTTCCGACGACGGTGTTGGCCGGCGATGGGTGGTGGCCGGTGGTGGTTTTCGGCGGCGGTGGTGGTGGGCGGTGGTGGTGGTCGGCGGCGGCGGTGGCCGGTGGTTGGCGTTGGCGGCGGTGGTGGTTGATGGTGGTGGGTGAGTGGGTGGCATTGGTGACTAATGATAAAAGAAGGGATGGAATGAAAAAAAAAAGGGGGGGGGGGATGAATGGAATGAATTTGAGGGAATGGAATCAACTATGTAATGGTTCATTCCATTACCTTCACCAACCAAACATGTATTTATTCATTCACCCTTAATGGATCATTCCATTCCGTCCCTCATTCCTGCGTACCAAACGCTACCTTAAAGATCATATGGGCTTTGTTTTTAACAACTTCACCAAAATCTTAGGAATTTGAAAATTCTTAATGTCATCTACTATTTATTGAAGGCAAATTGAGTAGGAAAAAGATCTCATTATTTTTTTCACCTTGGAGTTCAAGACCTAGAGCAATAAAGAATGATTATTAGAATTCTTTTTGGATCTTCAATTTCTTTATTTTCAAGGATATTTAATTTATTTGTCTCTATTTGTAAGCCTTTTAATTACATTTCATTGTTTATTTTGCTTGATTGATCTAGTCGTCATGTCCGGCTAGAACACTTTTAGTTTAAACATTAAAGTTTAATTTCTCTAGTTTGGTTTCAACTTATGTGAATCGTTTATTAGATCCTTTTATTTTAATAGTTTGTTTGTTTTATTCTTTATTTTAAACCCGAATATATTCCGGTATATATTAGATAGTTAATAAATTTGTCACTTTGTTAATTTTTCTAATAAAGTTCTTCAAGTTTAAAAACCCTAATCAAGTTTTGATTTTTGATACAAGGAAAAATTAATGGTTTGAGTTTGTCTATGGATTAATTCTTGTTATAGAATCATACAATGTAGTTAAACATACCGAACGACGTGTGTGTTTAGTTATAATTGATACTTCTATCGTTGCAACCTGCATGCTACGATCCAAACAGCATAAGCTTAGAGTAGCGGGTTGGCTCTAATCAATAAACTGCGCTTGATTAGACATCAGATAGAGTTGATGTCCAAACAGCGTGATGTCTAGTATCGATACAAATCATTAATTAAAAGGGTCATTGCACTTTAATTGTTAATGATCGTAATCCGAATCAGATCAAGATATTACCTTAGTGTTGGAATTAGTTTTCATATTTGAATTTACTTCACAATTTAATTAAAATTTTTAGTAATCCTTTTTTGTCATTAAAAACCACAAAAAATATCAAACTTTGTTTTTTGGCTTAATATTAGCACGGCTGCATGGAATTCCTTTTATAGTTTTGACACGATCGTGTCAGCTTGCTGGAAAAAAAATTTTCTTTTTTTAATTTGCTTTTAGTTTTAGTTTCTAATTAAAACCCCTCATCTTTTTTGACCATAACCAACTAAAATAACCGTGCTAAAAATTTTTTGGTATTAAAATAATTAACTCGTATCATTGAGTACACGAACCCTACTTCCGCTTACTACTACAAAAATGAGCAAAACTGACCAAAATTTGCGAAGGTAAAAGACAGTCGCAAAATTAGCGACTGTATAGTGACCAAAATCAAATGGTCGTAAAATTACCGACCAAAACAAACTTGGTCGTCAAATTAGCGACCAAAGCCAAATTGGTCGTAAAGAAGGCGACCAAAAAAAAAATTGGTCGCCAAATTAACGACTAAGAGCATTCACAGTGGATTACTTATATTTATCCATATACTTATACTAAAAATTACTACATTTTCTCTCTCCTTTTCATTTAAATAATAATTTTTATACCCTTATCATTACTTTTTTCTCTCTCCTATACTCACAGCCACTTTCAAAATTTTTAAAAAAATTATAGAGATTGAACAGTGATTCTTCAAATATACCAATCCACAATAATATTTTCTCTTTAATTCACTCACAACCAATTAAAACCATTCTATATAATATACCAAACACACTCACATAATTTTGAAGATTCCACTGTGAATGCTCTAAAACAGAATGGGTTGCAAAAATAGCGGTTGCGTCTTATTCAGTCACAAAATGGTGGTAAATATAGCGACCATAAAAAACAGTCGCAAAATTAGCGACTATATAGCGACCAAATTCAAATGGTCGCACAATTACCGACCAAAACAAACTTGGTTGTAAAATTAACGACCAAAGCCAAATCGGACGCAAAATTAGCGGCCAAAACAAAATCGGTCGCAAAATTAACGACCGGAACAGAATGGGTCTCAAAAATAGCGACCAAGTTTTATCCGGTCGTAAAACGATGGTAGATATAGCGACTAAATTTGTTTTGGTCACCAATACGGTCGCTAATTCCATTAAATAATAAAATGATGAACTAAATTCTAAGTTGGTCGCAACAATGGTCCCAGATACAGCAACGATAATTTGTTCAGTCACAAGTAAATTAGAAACTTTATCCAATGGGGTCACTTTTTTTGATGCTCTGGTTTCTCTCAACTCAACGTCATAATTCTCGAGTCCGGTCGGGTCGGGTTTTCAACACTAAATTTCCAATCAAGAAGTACTGCCGTCCATGTTTTATTAATAACTTAAAAAAAAACTAGAAAAATTAATTATGACTGGATTATCAAAATACACATAAGAATACAATGTAAGTCAAGATTAAGAAATAAAGATTGTCAAGATTGGGAATTAGAGTGACATATTAGGTATTACAAATCAAGAAATCATAAGCCTAAATAAAGATTCAAACCCGGATGAAGCCAAACTAAAAAGAACAGTCGAAATTTTATCCCTTTAATAAGTAGAAAGAAGGTTGCATTTTAACTATAACAAATTTAAACCTATATAAACACCTAAAATTCATTATACCAATTTGAAAACAAATAATAAGACATCAATCGCATAAATATAAACACATATATAGATTAAATTTACCAAGTCAATTAAATTGTTTTTTAAGGCATTTTAACAAACACTTGGAGTGCAATAAGTTGTTTGCATCAATTGAAACAAAAATATTAAACTTTATGCGTATCAACCACATTAGAGAGCATTGTAGGCAATTCAAGTGAGCATCCACACATGAAATTAATCATATCTAAATACATAAAAGATTCATAATTTTAAATATCATAAAAGAAAAGATTAACTGTGTTTTTGTAGAATCAAAATCTAGGACTAACCTTTTCAAGAATCAATTGTGGAGTTTACTTAGAAAACATCAAGTCACCAATTCCTCACAAAATCAAAGGGAGGTCGAGCACCACCTGAGGCTGGAGCTGTGGTCGGCGTCGGCCGGATGGTGGCCGGGCGGAGCAATTGCAGCGACGAGGGGGGGGGGCAGGATGTGTGCAGATGTCGATGGGGGTAGAGGAAAAAATGAGGGCTAGGGTTTTATTTTATGTTATTAGAATAAGGGTATTTTAGTAATTTTACTTAAATATAAAGGGAAAAAAAGAGGCTGCTGCGGGTTTCAAACTCGCGACCTCATCTCGCTTCAGGCGCGCACGACTTCACACCGAATTTACGAGTCAACCAGCAACATCTTTGTGAAGTATTGTCAAACTTTAATATACTAATGGGTTCACTTCTTGTAAAACTATGGGTTCACTAAAAAATTCGGTATTAAACGTTACACTACGGGTTCAAAAATCAATGGGGTCACTTGACCCCATACCCGAATGCCTTGTTCCGCCTCTGGTTTTAGCCACACTTGATATTGGTGGGAAAATTTCCCCTCAAAATTGATGATCAATTAAATTTTAATTACCCACACATGTGGATTATTTTCCTTAAGTGTAAGTAAATTATCTACACATATGTTGAAGACTAATATATGTGTGACTAAATGATTATATTATACCAACACATAGTATTTGTTAATAAATATATAGCTAAATCAAGCAAATAAAATTTTATATTATTTTATGAAAATGACGTGGCAAAATTAATATCTACACATATGGTAAAAAGTAACATGTGTGTGGGTAATTGACTATGTATTAGCTAGCAACACATGATATTTGTAAAATAAATATGTAGATAAATTAAGAAATAAAATATTATCTTATATTTATCATGGCAAAATAATTATCCACACATAAGTTAAAAACGAATATATGTGTAGTTAATTAATAATGTTTTACCAACAAATAATATTTTTAAAAGTAACATAGATAAACTAAGTACATAAGCTTTTTATTTTATTATTTAAAAATAACATGACAAATTAAATATCTACATATATGGTAAAAGCTAACTATATATGTGTGGGTAATTAAAAATGTTTTATCAACACAAAATATCTAGAGATTTATATGTAGTTAAATTAACTAAATAATTCTTATTTCATATTTTGAAAATGACATGAAATAATAAATAAGAGCATACATTTAAAAATGTAAAACACAAAAGTAAAATAATAATGATTAGTTGGGGCAATTAAGGTCAATTAGGGTCACTTATGGTCTTTAATAGTAATTAATGATCAATTATAGTCACTGATAGACAATTGATGTTATTGATGTTAATTTGGGGGCTATTCATAACTAGTTATGACATTATTGGTTATTTAAGCTTCATGACTATCAATTAAATTAATTAATGATCAATTAGGGCATATATAATTATTTAGAGACATTGATGATAGTTTATGGCCTTTGATGGTTAATTAGGGCTATTAATGCTCCAATAGGGTCAATTATAGTAATTAATTGTTAATTCGGGTTATTGATGCTCATGTAAAGTAACTTATAGTAAATAAATTTTAATTAGGGTCAGTTATAGTTATTGATTGGTTAATTGTTGTTATTTATGACTAAGGTAAATTACAGTCTTTGAAGGTTAATTAGTGTTAACTATGGTCATCTATAGTTAAAATGAGCTGTTGATGTTTTAATTAGGGTTATTCATGATCATGTTAGTTATTATTCATTAATATGGCTCATAAAGGTCAATCATAGTGATACATTATCAAATATAGCTATTCATAGTCTAGAATGGTGTATGTGGCAAATTAATTTTGCTTATGGAGTGTTGTGACTTATAATGAATCTTTGCGAGTCATTATGACGTAACGTGTCATGTTATTTCAAAATTAATTTGAAATGTTTTTGATAAGTTCATACGTATCTTATTCTATCACTTTTGTTTTATTATATATATATATACACACACATATATATATATACTTTTAATAAGGATATAAAATGTAATTTTTAAATGACAATAAATTATCTTTTTTTGAACGGAAAATGTACGGGCATGCTTTGAATGATATGTATTATCTTAATCGAACCTATCTATCCATTTTACAATAGGGACCGCACCCCAACCCACTCAATAGAAAATCCACAACTGTAAAACATCTGGCTCAACCTTTAGCATTTATACTCAGAGTGAGACTTTAATCCAAGACCTACTCATATTTAATGTCTTGGGTATCTCACCTTAGCCAATAAATTATCTTTTAAGTTAACCTCTTGAGCACTAGATTTGTGTGATGTCTAAAAACAATAAAATTAATAATTGTTTTAAAAGGAGTAAATTTTTGTTTTGGTCCCTGAGGTTTTGGGGTTTTAACTAGTACAGTCCAAAAAGGAATCTTTTGTCAAATCATGCCCTGTGGTTTATGTTTTATAACTAATTTGGTCCCTGAGGCTAACGCCGTTCATAAAATCTGTTAAATAGATGCACGTGCCCCTCACGTGACGGGCTTTTCATCTTTTCCAACCCTCTATGCATTTTAAAACCCCCTTTCCCAAACCGTAAGTCGTTTTCATCTTGTTTTCCCTCCTGTGTTCGTTGTTCTTCACCATCAACACCATGGTGATCTGCAAATGTGGTGCGCCGACTACGATTTGCACCTCTTGGACATTTGCAAACCCTGGTCGAAGGTTTCACTACTGTTCACGCAAGGTAATTTCATCTGCATTTAAAAAAAAATTTCTTGCCCTAACTCCCTTTCTACAATTGCAGGTATGTGGTTTTGTAGCCTGGGCTGATCCTCCTGTTTGTGAAAGTTGTAATGTTATTGTACCTGGCTTACTTAGGAAAGTCAACCGCAAGTCTGCTGAAAATAGAATGCTTAAGATGGTGGTTTTCATAAGTTGGCTGTTGTTTTTTATGTATTTCTTTTCCAATTGACCTTAATTAGTGTAAAGGTCAAGCTTTTAGTTGAATGATAACTATGTATTGTTACTTTTGTTGGTGTATGAAAATGTATTTGACTTTACATTTTTTTTCCTTTGTATCTTGTACTGGAAATATATTTATGTACTCGAAATGAATAAGTGATTTTAATGATCATTTACCTAACATAGAATATAAGGTGAAATAAGTAAAGCACTCCTTATATTAATTCCAAAAGTAATGGTTCTAATGACCATTTACCAACCATACATTGTTTAGTAAAAACAAAATCCACTACATCCTTAAACACCATCACTGATCTTACCGGACCCTACACTTCATTCCATAACTTTATTCCATAACTTCATTCCATACAAACCTAAACCAAACTTCTCCAAACCTAACCCAAAACAAACACAAACTACACGTGACTTGCATCTTATGTTGTTGAAGCAGCTTTCAATTTGCAACCACTTTTGTTGTGACCCTTTTGATCACATAAAGTACAAGTAAGAGGCTTACCCTTCTTTGTCATCTTCCCACCTGCACTTATGTTTTGTGACAACTCTTTAAATGATTTTTTCTAGCTTTCTTGGGCCTTTCGATTTGGATGTGATGTTTGGGTGGTAACAGTGAAGTAGGGCAAGCTGATGGAGTCCACATCTCTTTACCATTGATTGGATCAATGGTGTTTTCATAAACTTTCTTCCATGTGCTCAGCCAATATACCTCATCTACCCAAGACTCAGGTATTCCAACATCCAGCCCATTCATTCTCATATCCCAGTTAACAGCTACGGCATGCTTACAAGGCATGCCTGTTAATTCCCATTTTCTGCAAGAGCAAGTCTTGGAACTCACATCCTCAACACACTAATCACCTTACCTGGTATTTGCTTTGGCCATTCCACATTACATTATACTGTGATGCTTCTGTCTTAATTTGGTTGAATGACTTAGTGGCTGTGGGTGTCAATGGACCATCACATTTAGCAATCAACCTGTTCACCACCCCAATTCTCCTCATCAGATACTCTCTTATGTACTCCAAACAAGTAATGATGGGTTTGTCTTTGCCTCCTATAAGCTGTTTGTTAAAAACCTCACACAAATTATTGAGTAGAACATCACACTTAGACCTCCCTGTCAATGAAACCATTTGTTAATCACTTGTACAAATAATAGGAATTCTGTTATAATAATAATAGTAAGCATACCACTAAAATGGGATCTTGCCCAATGAATTGGTGGTATTTCTTGCAGCCATTTATGTAATGCTGGATCTTGTTTTCTGATATCGTCCATGTGTTTGTTAAACTGTGGTATGGTTGTTGCACTTGCTGCTTTCCATAACATTTCTTTAAACAGGTTGCCTCTCCAATTTGTTTTCATATTCTCATGTATATGCCTAAGGCAATACCTATGCTCAGCATAAGGATACACCTTCTTGATAGCAGGTATGATGCCCTAGAAAAAAAATAGTATTCAATTTCAACTACCATAATTAGCATAAAAAAGCAGTTAGTACCTTTTGTCTATCACTCAAGAAGGTGAAATTTGATTGGCTACAAAGATCTAATTCATCACCAAGCATCTGTAAGAACCAAGTCCATGAACTGCATGATTCTGCTTCCACTATTGCAAAAGCTACTGGATAAATCCCATTGTTAGCATCAACACCCACTGCTGTTAGAATCTGACCAGGGAAAGGCCCTTTCATGAAACAACCATCCAAACCTAACACTTCTCTCCCACACTGCTTAAAGCCTGCTTTTAGGGATGCATAACAAATGTATATCCTTTTAAATTGCCTACTTTCACCAGTAGGATTGAAATCCCTTTCAACTTCAATCTTGACTGTTGTCTTTGGATTGGATCTTAGCAGTTCATCACGGTAATCCCTTAAAAGTAAACACTGTTTTGTGAAGTCCCCTTGAACCTTCTCTATAGCCATGTCTTTTGCCCTAAAAACCTTCTGTAAGCTGACCTGCACTTGATATTTCTTTTGGACCAGATCTTGAAGAACTTTAATAAGTATTCCAGGGTTTGATTCCACTGTTAACTCTATCTCTTTAGCTAGTGTACTCACTGTGTACAACTTGACCTCTCTAGTTTGTAAACATTTGTGATTGTCAATAAATGTCTTAACTACCCAAGCATCTTCTACATTTTTCCTAGAATGTGTAATGTCCAAGGACAATTCTGTCTTTCTACAATTTTACCTTTTTCAGATGTTGAGGCACTAGCTATTGACTGACTTGATGTTTGGGTCCCACTTGCCTGGGTTGTGCTATAGTTTTGACCTCCAACAAAAGCAGGATTTACACCTGCACAGATGACCCTAAACCTCAGCTTATCATTTTTTGTTATAGAAAGTTACCTCTTAGTGACTACAGCTTGGCTTTTCACCAAAGTTTTTATTTCATCTTTGTTTTTGTAACACTGGCCCATATAAAATAAACATGCATCTACATTCTTGGATTTCTTCTTTCTCTTTCTAAACTTATTCATAGCAGTAATTAACAAATCTTCCTCATCTATTCCACTATCAAAGTCATCTAGATCAAATTCCTTATCCTCATCATCTTCAAATTCCCCCTCATCAACATCATTGAAACCCTCATCAAAATTAGCTTTAAATGACCCCATGTCAACATCTACATCTTCAACCATGTTATCTATGTCATGCAAAGAATCTTCATCATTATTAGTTTCATCATGACATGCATCATCATCATTCTGCATAACTTCTTCACTTTGATCTTCTATACCCTGTTCCATGCCATAGTTGACATCCATAAAAAAAATGGTCATTTGGACCCTCAACCTGCTCATTCATATTTTGACACCCACCCTCATGCATATTTTAATTTGGACCCTCAGCCTGCTTATTCACATTTTGACACCCACCCTCATGCAGATTTTCATTTGGACCCTCAGCCTGCTCATTCACATTTTGACACCCACCTTGCACATTCATATTTGAACCCACATTCTCCTCATTCACATTTTGACACTCATCCCGATACAAATTATCATTTGGACCCTCACCTTGATCATTCATATTTGAGCCACCATGATGCAGATTAGCATTTGATCCCCCATCTTGCACATTCACATTTGAACCCACGTTCTGCTCATTCACATTTTGAAACACATCCTGATGCATATTATCATTTGATCCCCTATCTTGCATATTCATATTTGAACTCTCATTCCAATTTAGAACTGGTAGCTTTCTACAAGCTTTTCTTAAGGGTTTCAGTTTGGATGGTTTAGGCTGACTAGAAGGCGCATCAGGAGGTTCTAATTCATAAATTTTAACTTTACTAGGAGACTTGTGAAATACATTGAGTCTTGATACCCAATGTTCTATTTACACCTCAATGATCTTAAACCGTTCAACATATTGCAACACAGATATGACATCTTGATCGGTTCCTAGTGCTTTAATACCAAATTCTAAGTTCAAATCAGGAACCTTATAATGATAAAACATTATTTGATCTTTTGGATAACCTAAATCTTGGACCATAGCATTAACCTCGATAACAAAGAATTCATCAGCATCGATTATGTCCACATAGTTGATTTTACCATCCACATAAGCCGTAGTTGGTTCCGTGATGAAAACTCCCTCATGAAATATCTTCAAACTGAATAAAGTAGGGTTGTCTCCTGTAATGATACCCATAAATATAACAAAAATCAATTCTTCACAAATGGTGAAAGCCATCAAAAACAACAAAATTTCACATTAACTAGGATTAAGAACTAACCATATGTAGCGTAAGCATCAAATCGTTCACCTGTAGGTCGAACAAACCAAAGTGTAAGCACCATACTTGCTGCAGCTTCACTGATTCTTTAACAATTACATCAACTGATTTTTTAACAATCCATTGGGAGTGGAAGGGTTTTTAATTCGTAAAGGGGTTTTAAAATGCATAGAGGGTTGGAAAAGACGAAAAAGCCCCTCACGTGAGGGGCACGTGCATATATTTAACAGATTTTATGAACGGCGTTAGCCTCACAGACCAAATTAGTTATAAAACATAAACCACACGGCATGATTTGACAAAAGATTTCTTTTTGGTCTGAACTAGTTGAAACCCCAAAACCTCAGGACCAAAATAGAAATTTACTCTTTTAAAAATAAGCAATTAAAACTTTTTTTTTTTGAAATAAGCAAGTGAAAAAATAATACATATCAAGAAATCAAAGTCCCACTTGTGAGTGTGACCCCACAACCAGAATACGCAACCCATGTGTCCGACCCGATTTGATGCGTCGACCCGTGAACTCCTTTAATCTCATCTTCATCATCTTTGTTGATGATATGGTTCCTTTCACAAATAACTCGCCCCTTCAACAAACTACTGAGAAAAATGGCAACACTAAAGACCTATCTCTCCACAATTCAATCATCAATTAATACCTCTCAAACACTCCGGTTACCCTCACGAAAACCCCCATCACACAAGCTGCTGATTGTTTCATCTGCATATGTTCTAAATACCGGAGAATAAACACCGCCGTTGGACATTATGAGACCGATTGAAACCATCAAGTAGTACCAAGGCAATCGTGTGTGTTGTTCAAGAGCTCCGATTCACATCTGTCTACATCTCGAAATTGTTTTTGTATACTGTTGAGGTAACCATTCTACTCATATGTTTTGTAAAGTTGTTCCTAAATTAGTTTATTTTACTTCAATTTTATTCCGGCGACTCAACCTTGCTTGATTAGAAACCGAAGAACATACTAATAATTAGATATAATCATAAAGGTGTTGAAGAAAATTACTCTTACAATTGAAGGAGAACAACTTGTGTAGTTCGGAATATGTTTAAGTTGAAGAAAATAAGCATATTTGACATGGGACTCTTCCTTTCACATTGAACAGTACCTCATAAGTTTTAGTCCCCTTATATACATAGCTTATTCATAGATTGATGAGGCTGCATATTTGTATGTTTGTGTTACTGTAACTAGTTTGAGTTTAAGTTGTATGATCCATGATTTAGTTAAACTAGTTGTTTATTGACCCACGTGTTGCGGTGTGAAAACCAAATGTACAAAGGGCATTAAACAAAACAGACCCGACACAACTTAGCTTAGAACGAAAGTTGTGAGATGTATCATGTTGCTAATCTAGTCATTGCTACAAACGATCCTAATTTTTGACAGCAAGTAAGTGCTCTTTTATGGAGAATGTGTTTGCCATCTAATTTAAACAACATACGACCATACCATATTACAACAGGTGGCATATTTCTCAATTTTTTGAACAACATACAATCATATTACTATTGGGTTTCAATCACAAAAGGTACCAGATTTTTAAGGCAATTTCCCTCACAGTCATTTATCTCTAAAATGAAAATAAAACTAACAACAGGGTGCCATGACCAATTTTTTATTTATATTTAATAATTGAAGGCATAATTTTATAATATAAAGAAAACTAGTAAATTAACCGCCCGCGCTTCGCGGCAGATTAAACTTTTGTATTAAAAACAATTGTTGTCATTTTCAAAGTATTTAACTAATCCGATTAATGTATGAATTTATGATCACCAATTTGATTTGGTAAGCCTATAAAGTTAGTGTTTGAACAGAAGCCACCAAGCCACTTAATGAAAACTTACTTTGATTAAATCTCCAGCTCAAAAATCAACTCATATGCCACCATATCATACACCTGAAACTTGTTTTGTTGCCTCACCTCAAAAAGAAAACATTAATTTTCTTTAACTCTTCAGCACTGAATTTGGTCTAGGATTCCTTCACATTGAAAATATTTCATTGATAAGATCAAGAGAGTATGCTTTGTCATAGGAAGTTTGACGTTAAATGTGATTGGCTAATTTCTTTGTCATAGAAGCTTAAAAAAAACAGAGTGACAAAACAAATAAGAAGAAAAATGCAAAATTTTTATTGTGAAGGACAAAATTTTTATTATAAGGTATGAACCAATTCAAAGTCGGTGCATTACATACACCTTAATAACATATAGTATAATGTGATATAAAACATAAGTTAAAGAAATACAATGAACCAGAACATCTAATCTTACGGGATTAACAGTAAAAGTTATAGTTAAAAGTTATGTACTCTTAACAATCATTTGTGTTAAATGATTAGGTACATGCATGTGGCAGTATTATTTCATCAGCTTTTGACCCATTTAGGGCCTTTTGTTGATGTTGCTATTAATTTATATTAATAAGAATGGAAAAACAGGTAACTTTGTTGGATCATATGGGTACAATGGGGCAAGAAAAAGGGCAAATTGTTTGATATCAGTGATCCGCATGTTATGATGACGGATACACCCTCAATGTCAAGGAATTCGTATCTACGTGCAAGAAACGAAGAGGTTTGCTTATTCCATTTTAGTTTATTATATAATGGGTCAAAATGCTATAGTGGACTATATTGGTTGTCATCAAAAGTTGTTTCAGTTTGTAGCACCTCTTATAATATACATGGTGAGTCCTCTTAAAAGTTTTGTTGAAATATGATAGGTTCTTTCATGGATACTTGTATTAAAGTTACTATACATACATAGGAACACACAGAAATTCTCCAGTTAGGGTTGAATGGTATTAGGGTTTTAGTTTAAGATTGTTACTAAAATTTATCTGTTTTTCACTTGATTTTTAGGGCCTGAATATCACCCTTAATATCTAAAGCTATTTGATTATGAGTTTAAAATGAATCAAAAGAGATAAGAGAGACATAGACAATAACTTGCAGGGCCTAAATCATTCATGAAATTAGCTAACTTGAGAAATCACTTTCGTTGATGGAAATGTAGAAGTCTTGCCCTGAAAGTAAGACCACCCTCCCTTTGTTTCCTTATGAATAATTTGTATCTTTAATGACACTTGAATTGAAACCAATTAGTTTCTATGTTTACATGTTCAAGTAATCAACAACTAGGATCCCCTCCCTCTAGTTTATCATACTATAGTCATAAAATTAGTTTAAGTATAAAAGTCAAGCTTCTTTATTTCATAACATTTTAGTTATTTGTAGACTTTAAGGTAACCATTCAACACTATACTAATCCAAATATTCAAACTTGTAGGTGGGTTACTATCACCTAATAATCATGTGGTGTAATCCTAATATAATATTATTTTTATTGATTGAAAAAAATATGGAAAATAATTGATTAAAACATAATATTATTTATATTGGATTGATCCTAATTCTAAACAAGTATCGTGTTATTAAAGAAAGAAACATTAGATTACTCTAGGTGAATAAATAAACAATAGGTTAATGTGTTGTGTGGTTTTAATATATTAATGTTGTGTTATATTATTTACAGGTACAACATCTGAATGAGAAAATAGAACAGCTGCAACAAGAGAAAGAAACCGAAAGACTAGAGAAAGAATAAGAAAGAGCCGAGAAACTAGCAATGATGAAGCAAATAGAGGAAAACAGAGTTGCAAACAATGAAATGAAGCAACAAATTGAATTCTTGTTGAAGAACATACCAAAAAGATCTTCTAACTAGTTAAGCATGTGATTTTTTTAGACAATGTCAGTTTAGAAGTTTGTTTTAATATTTATGTTTGAATGTTTCTTATGATATTTATCTTTTAATACTTTGATTCATATTTGCTATAGGGTTTTTGGATTATTTTGTGAATTGATAAATTTTGTGAATTTCATTATTTGTTTGAGTACGATCGAACCCTGTTAATACTAGAAAACATGAGCCGTTTCTTATCATACATATTTTTTGCAACTAAAATGTCGGTCGCAAATCTTATTGCAAGCTTGAAATAAAAATCAGTTGCTAAAATGGTCGCAGAAACTAAATTGTAAAAATAGTCGCTAATTATTTTGGTCGCACAGTCGGTCAGGAACAGTTTGGTGGCAACTTCGGTCGCTAGGAGTTCAATGGCAATTTTGGTTGGAAAAAAATGATTGGTCACAAATAGTTTCGGTCGCAGTTCTGGTTGCTAACTGTTTAGTCGCAAGATCCATCGCAGAACTTTTCGTCACGATTTCTGTTTACAATCTCGGTCACTAAAGTTTGGTCACGAAGTTAGTCGCAAAAGAAATAGGTCGCAAATTCCGTCGCAAAAAAAATTCAGTCGCAAATTTTATCGCTAATTCTGCATGAATGATATGGTCATAAAATCAGTCGCAAGACCTTTTTGGTTGCAAGAATTGGTTGGAAACAAAATTACCGACTAAGGTATAACCAACCAACCAACCAAAATGGTTGCAAATTGGTCACAACAAGGAATTTGCGAGCATTTTGCGACCAATTTGACGGTCACAAATGCTCATTTTTGTAGTAGTAGCTATATATATAATTAGTGTGTGACCGGTAGGTTTACACTTACATATTTTATTCGATGCATTTAACACCCAACAGAGAAGATAAAGCAAGAGATTCAATAGAAGTACGAAATGCAATATTAATATTTTTAATGTTTAATTACTGTGTTTATTTTTCCACTTTCAAATGGTTAAAATGTTAAGTATTTTATAATGTTAAAAAAATTAATAATAATATTAGTTTTTTTAATATTTTGCTAAAAATATATGTAAAAATATTATTATGTTATATTAAAATATTAAACTTTAACTTTAAAATATTTATCTAAAAAATAAATAAGAATAATATGTTAATGATTAGTGATTAACTAATCTTTAAAATTCTATCAACATGCACATCACCTCCGTTATTTTTGCTCTCATCTTTAATTAAAGAATATAAATATGTTTGTTTTAAGCTAAGCTAAAGAAAAGAGATAAGAGACATACGCAATAGGCTTCTTGACCCGATGACATGAGCTGATGATTTGTATGGTCTTATATATTCAAAACTAACTCATGAATTTTGTTGTGGAAAGTTTTAACATTAAAATCAATATAAAATACCTCTTGTCTTTATAAACTTAACTATTAGTTTTATCATCTCACGCATTGCTGCGAGGATTCTATTTGTCGCTTATGTTATGTGAAAATGAAAAGGCAACTCGCTCAGGTTCATACACCTTAAACTTAAAATCATCTCGTTTACTGTCCAATGACCAAATCCTTTTAGCATACTTATTTGTTGTTCTTTCTTTCAAATAGCATCACTATGAGAGAGTAGCTTTTTAAAAACAGAAGTAAAGATAATCCATCAAATGTTTGTTATTTAATATTGAACCCTTGAAAGAAAGTTGGGTCACATCCTTTCGAGATGAATTCCTCCATGAAAATTATGCGTGAACACGAATATATAAAACCTATATGATTTGCACTCATTTACTAATTAATGAGCCGAATTAAGTTACATTTTACCCCACGTGGGTCAAAGTGAAAATATAGAAACCGAATTGGTCAAAAAGTGACTCGTAAGTATAATTTTGAATGCGCACGATCAAAAAAATCACTTCATTCCAGCTTTCAAGTAGTTATTCTAATAGATAGTTTTCGTGATCATAATGTATTTATGAAGCAGCCCGTTCTTAAGATGTGGCTTTAATCAAAACATTTACCCGGACAGTCCAAAAATACGAGTATCAGATAAAGAGTCCCTTGCATTAAATACAGATGTACCTATATTGACCAATATATGTAGAGTATATAACCAAATAATACACTCTAATTCTAACTCGTGTGTCAATTCCAAAAGTTATCAGATAAAAACAACACAAAAGGACAATAACTTAAATACATAATGGAGGGATTTGAAAACAGTTGGTTTTGAACTTTTTTTATTTACATAACACCTAGGATGAGAAAAAAATGATGCATGCCAATATCAATAGCAGATATGCTACTACAAATTGCATATGATCTTGTTTAAAAAAGAGTGATATAAAAAACACCTTTTTGATGGGTATTTTTGGTACTCTACCTTTATTTGAAGATCTATTTAGCTGCACTTACAATAATGAATAACTTGGAACTAATACTAAGCCACTTATATATGTCTTACTAGTTTTACTAAACCCGTGTATTACACGGATTGAATAAATAAAATATTAAATAAAATAAAAATTATTAATTATAAAATAATATTTTAAGATAAGATACAATTGAAATTACATATGATTAAGGGCTTTTGTTTTTAACTTTTTTTTTTGTTTTTTCTAAAAATAAATTAAATATTTTTATTTCAAAACAAACCGTTTTTAAAAAAATCATTTTCAAAAATTTTCTTATTATAACTCCCAATTTTAATTTTTTTTGCATATAAAATTTTTGCTTTTTAAAAATATCAGTTTAAAATATTTCGTATTTAAAAAGTTTTATGTTTTAGAAAAATTTATTTTAATAAAAGTTTGTTTTTTTGAAATAACATCAATAAAAAGATTTCTTACTTAATTTATTAAAAAACTATTTTAAATTTAAAAAACTATTAAATAAAATTATTAGTAATTAATGTAGTCATTAATGGGAGAGAGAAGCGAAAAAATTTTGTTGATGGTGAATGTGGTAGTGACACGTGTCATACTTAGTTACACTTTTATTAGATTAGTAAGATAAGATAATATAAGTAGTTTGTAACTTCCAAAGCAATAAATTATGTAATAACTATATTAATGTGATCCTCTAGGATCATCTTACTCACATGATTTTAATTTTAACCCTCTAAAGAACCTTGTTGGTAAATAATCTACCATCTGAATCAATCAACATCAAATGGCCATCATCTTAATTAGATGAAAAATCATTTTAAAACCAGATTGAACCATTAACAAATATTTTAGTGTATATGATCAAATTAATAACTTTTCAAGGATACAACAAGTGAACAACTCTTAGATGTCAAGATGCTTAGGATCATCAACAGCAGTCAAATTCATACAAAAACCAACGATAAAATTCATACCTTGATAGCCATCGTCGATCTTTTCTTAATATAAAAGAGTTGCCAAAAATAAAATTAAATCCTTTTGAGGAATGTAAATGAGAGTTTCACATGATACTCATTTGACAAAAAAAAATGGCATCAAGGGAAATTCACAAAAATGATGTACTCATCACCAAAAACAAACAAAAGAACTTGAAACTATATGTCTAATGACTAATAAGACACACTTTAAACTTTATAGCATAAATTTTAGCAAAAATATTCAATGAAACCGACATTATAGGAGTTATACAGACATGCAATCAAAGAAGAAAACTAAACTTTCTTCATTTCAAAACGTCCGAAAACAACCTGATTTTCTAACTCGAATCATAAAATGAAAACATCCTAAACATTGTTGGCTATGAAATTGACTAATCATCATGGTAGATGCATCAAACTCAAACAATTTCTATATATAACCAATAAGTCGTGTCAGATTTTCAACAAATCAAGCTTGGAATCGAGAAAAAAAGAAAGAAAGAAGTAAAAGGGGAGGCGGTTGATGCGCACGACAGTGTCACTGGTCACTGACCTCCCCTCCGCCATAATCCATCAATTTAAATGATTAAACTCACCGCACAATAGATGCATCAAAATCTAAAACAATTTCTACATATAAGGATGTTAGTTTACATACTCAATCATCAAACTATCATTAGCGTTTACCACAATCACCATCATTGATCACCGATGGTACTGTGATTTCTCATATTTGGAGAAACACGATACAACCCCATAAATTGTTTAATATTTTAAAAAATGGTTGTGAATAGAGCAAAAAATATTAAAATTTATTATTTAATTAAAAGTTAAAGTAAAAAAAAATGTTGTTTTTAACGTAAATATAAGGATAGGAATTGGGTTGCTAGCGTGGTCGCATGGATGCTTTACGAATTCGAAAAAGATAAATCGAATTCGAATCGAATTGAATTTGAAACTTTCAAACAGGATTCGAATTCGATTCGTATTCGAAAAAAGTTCGAATTCGAATCGAATTTAAATTTATTCGATTCGTATTTAATAAAAAATTATTTAATCGAATAGCATTTTCAAAATTCATTCGACAAATTGAATTTCAAATGCTCAAAATATATAAACAAGCATAACATATGAAATATTACAAGTTTCAAATAAGTCAAAAAGTATCAATTAAGATTTAACATTTTAGATTATATATTTTTAAACTTTTAGTTCTTAATTTCTCATATGCATATTTCCAAATTAATATACAAAATAAATAAATGTATGTGTGTGTATTTGTATTTCGAATCGAATAGAAAATCACGAATTCGTAATTCGATTCGAATTCAATAATTAGATCTGAATCGAAATCGAATTTGAAAATTCGAATCGAATTTCGAATCAGTGATTTTCAACTCAAATCGAATCAAATTTCGAGTTTTTCGAATCCGATTCGAATATTGAATACCCTTTTGAGCGTAGATGTTTTATAAGCACTTAAAAAAATTACCTGGATCTAGCACGTCTGCAACAACGGCAATGGCGACGCAACTACGTTTCCTTCCAACCTACGAGCATCGTTTTCTAACTCCGCCACCGTCATCACCACCACGGCGTTCGTCTCGGGCGAAGTTGGCCTTCATAACGAAAAGTCAAAGTCAGACCTCACAACTTCAAGGCGGTTTATCCAAGAAGAAGAAGCGTCGCCCGGAGAACGTTGATGGAGACTTCTTCGTTGGTTCGTGATTTCATCCTTCAATCCTTCTTAATTTCATATCTGTTGATTTGAAACTACCATAAGGCACATGGGTTTGCTTGCACACTTGTTGATTCGAAACATCAGTCAGTTATTTTCATAAATTTTAACTGTTGAAATTGAACAAATTTGTTACCCTTTTATCAGATTCCTACAACTTTCTTGCTATTAGAATATAAATTAGTGGTTTTTAATCACAACATATTCCCGCCAATTTGAATGAAACTGTAGTATTCTTAGGGTTTTGCATCATCCACCATCTTCAAATTTGTTATGTAATGTTCAAGATCATCAAAATGTTTTGCTTTCAGTAAAAGTCTTCGATTGGTTGATTTTGAAACCTGGCCAGTCTTGGAGTGTTTATTTTCATAAATTTTAAGTAGTTGGCATGAATTTATCATATTGTCCTTTAAAATTTTTGATATTTATGCCCAAAACTTTATCTTATCTTAAAAGTTTGCTCTTGCTAGCAAGAGAGATAACTAGTTTGACATCTAACTTTAATTTGCAGATCATACATGCATTGATTGTGACACCTGTCGTTGGATGGCCCCGGTAGTTTGTCTATTTCATTCTAAAATAATCTATGTGATTTATGATCATTCCTTATGTGAATTCTGCTGTTATAGAGTTATTTACTTTTGTGATCACATTTTTCATTTTGTCTTCCGGTGTAAGGAAAAATGTTTTTTTGCCATTGTATGTGTCACATGCTTCAAGTTTCTTACTACAGTAAGTAGGCAACTTTCTATAGTATGTAAATTGGTGATATGAGACCAGCTTTTTGATGACATGCTGGTGTGCCACATCACCATTTTACCAACTATAGTAAGTGAACTAGTGGAAATATATTGTTTTCTGAAGCAAAGACCATTTTGGAGATAGAAGTGTTAAATTTGAATGAAGTTTCATTACTTATATTATCTCTATACAGAGTCTGGATGTATATTTTGTGCATTTTTTAATATTTCAGGAGATCTTCACCCGTGTTGGTGACATGTCTGCTGTTTCAAAGCAGCCAAGCTGTCAAGATGAACGTATCAAGGCTCTTCAGGTATTGCGCCATGTGTTGGGGTCAACCCAATCCCCCCGGCCTGCCCGCCTGTTTCTACTTGTTCTAAAAAACCGATTTCAACCCGAACTTGTTGACCTGTTAACTAACCATCCATATTGTGTCTTATGTAAGTATATAGTGTTGTTTGTGGCAAGAGCAAGCTTGTGCCTATGGAACTTTAGCACCCTGCAACTTTGAAGATTCGGTCATCTATAGTAATTGTTGAAATATCATTTTGATGTTCTATTTGCAGGCATTACTTTCATGTCCCACAAGCTCAATCAGTACTGAGAAACCTGCTCATGATATTTTAGAGGTTCAAAAAACATTTCCAATACCCGTTGACATGGACAGAATTCCGGTAATCCATTTAATCATCACTCATCAATTTATTTCTGTTAAATCATAACACTGTTTATTACTGGATGTAACATCCTTTAAATTTTCATCCACACTTGACTAAAAAACTACTTGCGTGGTTTATGAAGTTGATGGGTCTGTGGACTTATAACAGTTGATTGTAAAAATATGCGGAACAGTAATATATCTATTGAGAATCCATATGTCTCCCCAATGAATTATGCTTGATAAATAACTCTTTCAGTAACTTTTCCTCCTCTATAATGTGCCTATGAAATATTATAGGCACATTAAGAATTTCCATGATATTATATAACCAGTTGGTAAAAAACAGTGCTCACATTGTGACCTTTTGTGATAGAGGTTGCAATTTTAAATCTGTTTGTATGAAAACTGGTAGTTTCAGGTTGGGTTTAATTGGTAAAAGGTCCAACAGGTTAAAGAGAAAAAGTAGTTATCTGGTCGCACCCAACCTGTTTTTGACATGAACTTAACGATGATCTGTTTTGACCTTAATCCATTTTGAACAAACACCGAAGACGCATTTTTTGTCGTTTCTAGTTTACGATTAACGTTTGTGGTGTTAATGCTAACTCAAAACTAATCATTACATTCAGGGGGTGTATCATTGTGGTTATCACTCTGATAAATCATACGGAGCAGCATCCTATTTGTTGGTTCATCCTGAAGGGAACATTCTTATTGACAGGTCAAATAACCATCCAAGTTCTTATAAATCATAGGATTATTGTCAAAATGCACATAGGGATATGGAAATTAAGAATCTTATTCTAAACTTTGCTTAAATAAATTGTTATACCATAATATATTGCAGTCCTCGGTATACAGAAAGGCTAGCTTCGAACATCGAGAAATTGGGTGGAGCTCGATACATGTTTCTCACTCACAGGTATGATAATATGGTTTGAGTATTGCAAAATGGGTTATAGGTTGAGTGATGAGTCAAAATAAATAATGTTATTAAGAGTCAGGTGCTCCGCACTCACGCCAGACGGAGTAGAATTACTTTGTTTTATAAATTTCTATAATTGGGATTAACCATGGAGCAGTGGTAAAGTTGCCTCCATGTGTCCTGGAGGCCATGACTTCAAGTTGTGGAAACAACCTCTTGTAGAAATGCAGGGTAAGACTGCGTACATTAGGCCCAAGTTGGTGCG
Source organism: Flaveria robusta (assembly GCA_025506415.1). Lineage (NCBI taxonomy): Eukaryota > Viridiplantae > Streptophyta > Magnoliopsida > Asterales > Asteraceae > Flaveria > Flaveria robusta. Next base: position 4,744,866 of record CM046467.1, read on the forward strand.
ACACCCTCCCGGACCCGCGCATGGGGAGCTTTGTGGCACCGGGTTTGCTCTTTTAAGTTTTTATAAATAATTAGTGTGATATATATTATCATAAAAAACTATAAAAATGCGCTGGTAATCTCTCTACCTGAATAAAACAATTGAGAAGGCTTTGTGATAAACACATTTTGGGTGACTTTCTACCCTCTTGATTTGTTCACTTTTTAGCAATTTTTTCGATTTAACCCATTTTATCTGTTAATGATAAAATTTAACCAAAATTGACCATTCATAGATAAACTGGTTGATATTGACCTCTTTATAAGATAGCAATGACATGACTTCTATTTTGGATTAGGGATGATGTGGCAGATCATGAGAAGTGGTCAAAGCGATTAAATTGTGAAAGAGTGCTTCACACCATAGAGGTATGATGGCTAAATTTTGCTACTGGGCCCATCATACTGTTTTTGTTCTAATTTTTAATGTTCAAGTAAACATGATGCTACCAGTCTACCACAAGCTACCCTAACCTTGTTGAGTACCTATGTAACAAGCAACTTTATGTATTACACACTTATGGTTTAGCTTCTTAAAATTCTTTTAGTTATACTTTTAGTATAATTTGAGTACCTTTTCATTGTCAGGTAAATGCTTCAACCAGAAATGTCGAGATTAAGTTGAACGGACATGGACCATGGAGTCTTAGTGATGATGTCCAGCTTATACACACCCCAGGCCACACAGAAGTAAGTAGACAAGTTAGTTTATTCCATTTATATTCATACTTTTACAACAACAAAAGATCTCTTTTTTTCTCGTTTTATCATCCAAATTTATTTATAGAAAGCAGGGAATTTTTTTCTACAAAAATTGATGGTGCAGATATGAATTATATGTTTTCTGCTACATTTTACAATAATTTAATAAATGATATTTTGTCTGTGTTGGGAATGGAATGACAGGGGTCAGTCTGCTTGTTTTATAAGCCCTTAAAGGTGCTTTTCACTGGAGATCATCTGGCATTGGATGAATCGAATTCTAAGCTGGCTATTTCTGAGAAGTACAATTTTTTTTCAGGTATAAGGATTTAGATTCCATTGGTTACAAAAAAACCTGAAAAAGTTTCGAGAATTTGATTTAGAGTTCCCGTGTGCAAAATTTGAATACTGCTCAAAACAAGCAAGCCGGTCAGGTTGGGTAATTGGTCAGTCGAGTTTCCAGATGTAACTTCAATGTTCATGTATGGGTTGACCCATTTTCATATGAGCAGGTTGAATTTGCCATCTTTTAAACTGATTCATGTAAGCAACTAGAACAATTGGTAATGAGTTAAAATCTTTAGAGCTGGCATGTTGACAGAACATTCTATTTATGTTTTAGTAAGATATGCTTTTCCGGCCATTGATGTTCATACAGTACTTTGTAATCCACTGATTTTGTTTCCAATTTACAGTGCCTATACAGTTGGATAGTGTTGCTATGTTGCTTGAGCTGGAATTTGAGTGGATATTACCAGGTTGGTGTATTTTTATTTTTGCATCCTTGAGAAACAAAAAAGTATTGCTTTTGGTAATCCCCTTTCTAAGATAAATGGTCCGGGGCCATCGGCTGTTGCAACATGCAACCTTCATGCTTGCTAGTCGGGTATTTTTATGAACCTGAGTGACAAATAAATAAGGGTAGCAAAGTGGGTGGGTGGGATAAAACCGGTAATTATTGGTTTGGACTTTGGACTGGTATAAGTTAGGTTGGATTCATCCGTGACACCTTCTGTCCTAAGTTTTCTTATGTGAATATGATTGACAAAATCATGTTATTTGTTATTCAAAAGTTATACTATTACTGTACTAATACGTTTTCGTGATTATTTATAAAAAATTTGGACCAGAATTGTTGCATGTCAATCCAACTTGAACCGACCCGTACCAAAACAACTTGTTTCTGACCCATTATCAGCGCAACCTGCCATTATGTGATCCCTAAATGCAGTTCTATATGAAAGGATTCTATAGTTCCAACTTAGTTGGCTTAATGCTTTTGGCAGGCCATGGACGGAGAGTTGCCTTCAAGGACGTTGAAGAAAAAAACGCCAGCTTAAAAGCTTTGTTGACTGCTAAACGTCATGCCCATGTTCACTAGATGGATCATATGTTGACGGTACTCGGTAGAGGGATCATACATTGAAATGCATACAAACTAGGGCATATGATAATGATATATCTGTCGCCCTAACCTTTCCGTATAATTACACTCGAGTCCTTCGAGTCTTGAATGTAGTATTATGGTGTTTGTAAAATAAACCAACTTTTGAGCTATTAGAAAAATATTGAGTAAATATTACTTTAAGTAGATGTGTTACTAGTGGCAGATCCATTGTCTCCTTTTTGAACATGTTTAGTGTCACTAGACATAAATATGGAGTGAATTACACGGCTGGTTCTTAAGGTATATTTAAATTTCACTCTTCATTCCTAGGTTTTAAAAGTTACAAAAGTTACATGTTTGATCCAGAAGTCGGATAAACATAACATGTTTTTGCCTCTTGCTTGGATGTTAGATTTTTGTGCCCATTATACCCATATCCTTTCCTTTTGTTTAATGAAATAAAATAAATATTACAAATCTAGGCCCTCTTCTTTATCCAACACCACCATAGAACCACCACTACCACTATTGCATCATACAAACCTGCAGCTAAAATCCGCAACACCCCAGACCTTCTCTATTGATTGTCTTTTTTTCCATTATCACTTGTCTCTTTCTCCCCTTTTACAAAACCTTCACCCATATCTAGTTCTCCACCTTCGCTCAGATCCATCACCACAATCGCCACTAGTGGTGTTAACCAATTGCTGTTACTACGAAAACCACTAACACGACTCTTGCTTTTAACTCGATCGTCCAAATACTCTATTTTCTTGAATCATCATTCAAAGCAACCACAATTCCTAACCCCACGACCCTTTCTTTCCTTGCTTGCTTAATTAACATTCAAACCACTAGAAACAAAACATGGTTGTTGGAATCATCACCATTTTTGACCAACAAGAACAAATGCGTCGTCGTTGTCGTCTAGTTCACAACTATTGAAGTTGTTGGAATCGCTACGAATGAGGGAAAGAAAGGGAGCTAACGGCCTAGCATGTTTATGATCAGAATTGTAGGCTGAGTTGTTGGGAAAGTTGCAGTGGGTAAGGGTGAGGATAAAGATAATGGGTGAGGATAAAGATAATGGGTGTTTTTATCGTTTTATTTTTTCTTATGTTGGTTTTATTGCAAGTAAATTTGAATAATTAAGGTTTTTTTTATTAAAAATGGGTAAAAGAGTAATTTCACATCCACTTAAGGAAATTTTTAATGGCCATCCAAGCCACACACAAAAAATTGTATGGCTTTACAAACCTTTGGGTCAAATGTGTAATTATTAAAACTTATGGTCAAAAGGTGAAATTTATACAAAATCGCGTGATCATTTGTATAATTTGCTCAAAATATGAGATATTAGATCACGGGAATCAAACATTAATCATAACTAACTATTAACCAACAACCGAACCATAACCAAAATGAATTTAACCCAAACCCGAAGGTTTTGTGATTAACCAATTTATCAATTATGCTTATGGTTAAGAGCGTCCTTTAACCGAAACCGAACGACACTAAAATATGAAAAAAAAAACTCATTTTAAATTTTATCACTTTTAAATATATAAAGTAAATGTGTAATATGTCATTGCATTACATATAAGACATATTTTTAAAGACTTATTAATATGTATTTGTTACTAAATGGTTTTAAACATAGTATTATTTGATATTCATTCAAAATTATGTCATCTAACCACATAAATAAAATTACCTGAAGTCTGAATAAGTCACATGAAACGTACCTAAAAGCAACCACGTATGTGGAGAATTTGATTAACTGGAATTAACTGAAATCGACTAATAACAATGGTTAACCGAAACTGCCATACCAGCTATAGTTATGATTCTGAAAGAGGACATAACCGATCAATCAGTTATGGTTATGAAAAATGCCATAACCGACTTTGCATCTTTTGTTAGATCACATAAAAAACCATAAGTTAGTATGTATTGTATACCTCTTTAGTAAAGTCTATATAATTGTTTGAGATACACATAAGTACTTATATTGACGTCATTTGGTCAACGGGCATCAGCTATCGTGAATAATAACTCTGTGACTTTTAGGTCACATGTTTGAATCCTACTTTAATGTAAAAATCTTGCAACCATTCCCAATAAACTTTCCAAACATATTTAAGTCAGGGGGGTTTACGAGCTGGTCGGTTTTCTTCTAAAACGGGTTGGCGTCATCTAAAACGTCAAATTAACCACTAACTATTGAAATCCCATAGAAGGTATAAACATACCTTGGTTAGGAAGATACATGTTAGAGCAGTCACAACCCATTCCTTAAAATTATGTGAGTGAGAGTCCTTATATTATACGGAATGATTTTGAGTGTTGTGAGTGGAGGAGAAAGAAAATGTTACTGTTTATCTGTAAATTTAAGGATTTAATGTTCAACCCTTATAAAATTTTTAATATTTTCTAAAATGATTGTGAGTGAAAAAGAGAGAAAATGTGATGAAAAAGGTATAAAAATATATTATTTAATTGGAAAAAAAATTAATTTTTAGTGTAATTATAAAAATAAAAATAAATAATAGGATATAAGGATTTTTAGCAAGCCCGATTTGTCATCATAGTTTTAAAAAAATATATGACACTTAGGCTAATAAAAAATGTTTTTTCTAAAATTTTTTATAATATAAGAGGTGTTTGGGTAACTGATTTTTTGATCAACTTTTGACTTATTAACTTTTGAAAGTTAATAAGTTTCTTAAAATGTTTGGAAAAATTTTAAAAAATTGATTTTTAAAAGTAAATAAATTACTTTTGAAAAATTAAAAAAATAATTTTTAAAAAGTAACTTTTTATTTAAACAAGCAACCCCAAACATGGGCATAGTATGTGAAGTTGTCAATACTCAATTATTGATAAAATCTAGTGATGGAGGGCTTCCTAGAGTTAGGGTTATGCACGTGGTTGCATCTCCACTCACGCGGTTCATCATCGCCGTCGTCACACTTTCGAACCACCTTCGTCGGTTGATTTCAGCTACTCTTTCTCCGCCCCTCCAATTTCCCCACCGCCACCGCCACCGCCCCGCCGTCGCCGTTTACCACAGCTTTATCCTCTATATTTTGTTCATTGCATTTCTTCGTCTTTGTATTTAAGATCAGTAATAATAATATTTAAGAAGATGTCCATTTATCGAGGAATCTCTCGGATATCGAGAACCGCGAGCAGCTTCAACCGGTGTCGATGGCTGTACGGCTCTACTCCGCATCAACAGTTGTCTCACTTGAGGTCTCCCATGGCGTCTTCTGAACAGGTGAACCTTTCATGAACATTTAATTTCAGTTTACAATCGATCGTATGTGTATTTTTATATGAACGCGCGATGAATTGCTTGTCATTTCTCTAGAATTGCTAGTTGTGGTTTGTTATTCGTACAATTTCATTGCCAAATCAAGCCTCCAATTTTCTTGGGACAATACAGGATCATTTGTTGTGTTTGGAAAGTAGTAGGTTTGACATGGAAATATGTTATGTATACATCTTATTTGAATGACTATACTATCATGTGGTAGTTGTATTGTGTAGAATGGCTAACTTGCACACACACTGTAATCCGCCTCCTAAGTTTACATTATAGTTCACCATACCTTTGCTACACATCCCGGTAATCGCTAGGCCACTAGCCCTTTCGGTGTGTGGTGGTGGTTATTTATCTTTGGATGCTTGCATGTGCCTTTGTGGTTTAAGTTTATATGCACTGTGTGATGGTATTGTGGTTTAACATCGAGGGAGAAGATGTGATTTTAGGGTTGTTTAGGGATGTCTTGAAACATATGGTGGTGGATAGTTACGAGGGAAAAGATTCATAAATAGGAAACTATGACATGAGGGTTGCTTATGAAATGAAGACATGAAGTATGCAAGTTCTATCATTTTATGTACAAAATTGTCTTTGAAGCACTCTAAATAAGCGAAACCATATGATATGTTGGACATAGTTAGGTACTTAGGTTCAAACACACAAGCACATAAGTTCTATCATTTTATGAAAATGGCAGGACTATATAGTGGAAGTCTACAATGTTAGGAACATAGTGTCACGCGGAAGCATATTAACACACACAAGCACATAAGAATATCACGCAGAGCAGAAAGTAAAAAGCAAGAACACAACAATATAATGTGGTTCGGATTCGGTGTGAATATTACGTCCACAGGCTGCATCTAGATGCTCGCCTGCTCGGTACAAGATTACAATTACAATGGGTAGGAATATAAATAGGAAAAAACTAGGGCAACAAGCTTAGGGATCAAGAAACAATAAACGGTCCCCTTAACAAATACTTTTAAACTGGCCCTAGGGCCTTCACCAAATCAAGCCCAACATACAATTTCAATAGAATTCGAATATCACAAACTATATGATACGAACCCACTGTTGGGTTCAAATGGGTCGGAGATGAACCATTCTCTGCTGAATCGAGAGAAACGGGTTGGAGGGAGACTAATTGGAGGGAAAGTAATTGAAATTCAGAAGGTGGGGGAGTAGTCCACGAAATCAGGAGATGGGCAGCAAGTGCTAACTGTTCCCACCCAAACTTAGTTTACATATTGTTGTTTTCCTACATTTTGAGTCTTGTCTAGTTTTATTATCAGTGTTATTGTCTGTAATTGGAGCCTACCCTGCTCGAATTGGGTTGTTTCTATCCTTACTTTTCAGTAATCTATAACCTACTGCTTTGGTTCTTATCATTTGGTTCCATTGCGGGGAAACGAATGGCACCTGCAACCCGGAATTTGGCAGATCAACTAGCCACCATTGAAGCAAAATTAGACGCTATTCTTGCATCTTTGAGAGATGATGTTGAAGAAATCAAAGCTCAGGTGATTGGAGATGGTTGTAACAGTGAAGAATCAAACAGTGATTTGAAGAACACGGTGGAGAAGGAACCGCGTGGGTCCGAGCATGACCCTCTTCAACAACATGGATCCGACATTGATAGCAGGATCCCTGCTCGAAACAGCGTAACCGCTGATCGGATTGAGGTCGCTGATGAAATGGATGACGGTATGGGCGCCGGTGCTGAAGAAATTGACAAAATTGATAGCACTAGAATTGAAACTTGGGGGCCGGCGAGGAAATTAACAGCAAATGGCAGCCATGGTCGGAAGGGGAGACACGAAATTGGTGCTTTTGTTGAGAGCAGCAAGGCCCAGTACATAAACTCTTTTAGGCTGCAAATTGGGAACAGGGACTTTATTTGGTGCAATCAAGTCTGTCAAAATGTATCCCTGCAACTCCCTAAATAAAAAATTATCCAGGATCTTTACCCTTTTTTCATTGGTTTGAGTAAACCTAACTGGATTGGGTCAGCTTTCAGTCTAATGGGCGTGGAGCAGCCCTATAGCCAAAAGCATATAGCCAACATACATCATGAAAAGCGGTCTCTCTCGGTTTTAACAGTTGGGAAGTCGACCTGCAACCACAATTCATTTTGACTCACCGATGGGTCTATGGAAGTCAACTTTATAATTGAATGGCTTATTGCTTGGTGCATCCATCAGTTGAAAGAAATCACTTGGAAACATCCTGGCTTGTTGGCACATCAATTCTCTTATTTTCGACTTGAGGTCAAGTCGTTTTCCGGGGAGGGATGCAATGATACGAACCCACTGTTGGGTCCAAATGGGTCGGTGATGAACCATTCTCTGCTGAATCGAGAGAAACGGGTTGGAGGGAGACTAATTGGAGGGAAAGTAATTGAAATTCAGAAGGTGGGGGAGTAGTCCACGAAATCAGGAGATGGGCAGCAAGTGCTAACTGTTCCCACCCAAACTTAGTTTACATATTGTTGTTTTCCTACATTTTGAGTCTTGTCTAGTTTTATTATCAGTGTTATTGTCTGTAATTGGAGCCTACCCTGCTCGAATTGGGTTGTTTCTATCCTTACTTTTCAGTAATCTATAGCCTACTGCTTTGGTTCTTATCACTATATGATATGTTAAGAGATGTTCCCATGAAATTCACTACCGTATGTCTCATCAGAAATATGGGAGGCCGAGAATTTTTCTTTAGGGACATCTCCAAAGTTTACTGTAGCATTTCATTTGGATAAGCTTTAACTCAAACTTGCAGATTTATCTTCTAGTGATGAACCGATGACAAATAATTATTGTTAGCATTGATTTTAGTCAACAGGGATCTATTTTGTCATAATTGTATGATGTTTTATATATTCTAATATTCTATTGAAAATCATATAGTTCATTAAAATATGTGTAGTCTAATGCTAACTGCTTTATTTTTTGAGGGGTTAATAGAAAGTAGAGGGATGCTGATACGAATTCGTGTTGTGATACGTACCTGCTGGGTCAAATTGGGTCGGGGCAAACCCAGTCAATCTGGGATGGCTGAAAAAAGAGAGTAGATTGAGGGGTGGGTGTTGATCCGATTAGTCTGAGAATGTGGGGTAACTTAGTGGGGTAGTTAGAAGCATGTTATCTTTTATATATATATATATATATATATATATATATATATATATATATATATATATATATTTTAGATGTACTAGTTTGGTTGTCGAGTATTTTGTTATTGTTATCGTGCTCTTGTATCGAAGACTTGCCCTCTCGAACCGGGCTGAATTTTGTGCGTCTATTATCTAAAAAAAGTTGTTAATTTTCGAGTTCTAACATTTGGTTCCATTTCCGGGACATCGAATGGTGCCTGCAATCTGAAAGTTGCCGTATCAACTAGCAACCATTGCAGCAAAATTAGATGCCATTCTTGCATCTTTGAGGAACAATGTTAAAGAAATCAAAGCTCAGGTGATCGGAGATGGTTGTTGTAGTGAAGATTCAGACAGTGAATTGAAGCGCACATGGGAGGAGGAGCCGCAGGGTTCCAAGTATGACCCTTTTCAGCAACTTGGACTCGGAATTGGTGGCGGAATCACCAATGGAAACGATGTAATCGGTGATGGAATTGAGGATGCTGACATAATGGATGATGGAATGGGCACTGAGATTGACAGAATCGTTGGTACCGGAGTTAAAGCTTGGGGACGGTGAAGAAATTATCGGCAGGTTGCTACCGTGCTCGGAAGAAATTAACGGTAGATTGCAACTGTGATTAGACGAAATCAATGATAGATTGCAACCATGATCGGAAGAAATTAATGGCAGATTGCAACCATGATCAAAGGGGGAAAGAAGTAATTGGTGCTCTCGTTGAGAGATTGGTGCAATTCATAAACAAGGGTTGTAATTTGAGGTACCATGATTGTACGGTGGTGTTACAAGAAGCACCTTTGCCCCTACTGTTCTTGACCACAACCATATCAAGGGAGTTTTTTGCGTTGAGAAAAGGCCATCAGCGACACGGGACCGTGGTTGTCTTTTTTATCACTCTGTGGGGCCCAGGAAAGAAAATTTGCAGATCAATTGGGTTGATTGGTAGTCCCCGTACCTGCAGTTGTGTGCTCAAGAATTGATTCCCTAATTTTTGACTTGAGGTCAAGTCGTTTCTCCAGGTGCGTAGTAATGATACGAACCCAAGTCGTGATACGTATCTGCTGGGTCAAACTGGGTCGGGGCAGACCCAGTCAATTTGGGATGGCGGAAAAAAAAGAGCAGATCCTTTTAGTCAGGGAATGTGAGGTAACTTAGTCAGGGAATGTGAGGTAACTTAGTGGGGCAGTTAGAAGCATGTTATCTTTTATATATTTGTTTTTAGATTAGATGTTCTAATTTGGTTGTCGAGTATTTTGGTATTGTTATCATGCTCTTGTATCGGAGACTTGCCTGCTCGAATCGGGCTGACCGTTGTTCGTTTGTTATCCATCAAAGCTGTTAATTTTACGGTCCTAACGGATGCTTTAATGCATCATTGTCTCTAAGTGGATGTGTTTATGTTTACATCCCCTAATGTAAAGAAAAAAGAGAGAAAATTCATAATCAGTGGTTGGTCTAATCTTGAATAATTGATAAAATAACTTCCAAGAATTAAAGGAACCAAAAAGTCAGCAAACTAAGCTTGAATTAAACAGTGCTTGGTTTATGTAATTGATTATTATTTTCTTTTCTAAATAGAAGTTGTCTTTCCTTTTAAATAGACAGGTTGAATAAGTTACAAATTGTACCAATTACCTATATTTTGAATAATAAAAAAGAGTCTGTGAGTTCCTCTAAAATTGTTGTTCTTGTTTTTCTTTGATCTAATAGTTTAACAATTGGTATCAGAACCACAAGATTTAACGCTTGTTGAGGAGAAAGAACCTGCCGATCTAAGAATCGTAGAAGAGTAAAAAGCCTGTTGATCCGTGTCTCGTGATTTCATAAGGAAGAAAAATCAAAAAAAGAGACCGCCTACCAGAGGCTATTGAAAAGTGACCAAAATTTGATCGTAAGTATTGTGATCATTTTGGTGCGAGAAAGTTTGGTTCAAGAAGATTAAAATTGAGCCAAGATTGCTGGTTCAAAGAAGGTGAAGACCGAGAAGAAAAAGAAGGATTATGAATAGGTGAAGATTGCCGTGGGAGGCTTTGCGAGTTTGGTATTTGGGGGCTGAGCGGATCCAGAAAGCTCGGCTACAAACTTGGAGAAGTGAACTCGAAGCTTTAAAGATGGATGAGACAGAGACTAGATAATTTTGCTGCTAAGTTGGGGGGCGTGCAATCTAAAAACAAGAGATAGGAGCATCGCTAGAAGATGAGATTCTCGCGAGAAAGTTTTTAAATTCTATGCCCGATAAATATTGCCTATTGTATCCTTGATTGAGCAGTTTGCTAAAATCGAGAAAATGTCATTTGAAGAGGTAGTTGGGGGTTAAAGGCATATGAAGAAAGAAGAAGTTCAAGGGTGTGAGTGGAAATTCATCTCAAGGGAAACTATAGTTCACCCAATTTGATGGCCAGGAAAATCAAATAACCGGTAACCATTGAGGTTGAGGGAGAGGAAGTCTTAATGGAAGAGGAAGAGGGAATAGAAATTCTGATAGAGAACCTTGTCAAGGATGACAAATTGAAGACAAAATAAAGAATTTTGATAAACAATATGAAAGAAAGACAGGAGGAAGAACTTGAGGTGCTACAATTGTGATAAAATTGGGCACTATTCAAGTGAATGTAGTGCTCCAAGAAAAGGGAATGAAGAAGCAAACCTAGTAAAGCATGAAGATCATGATGACGATCTAACCTTTCTAATGGCAACTTGTTCGTTGAAGAAGGTAATTGTGGAAGAGAATAGAGTTTTTCTTGGTGTGTACTAGAAAGACATGTGTGATGATGGAACATGGTTCTTGGATAATGGAGCTAGTAACCACATGACAAGTCATAGGAGTTATTTTTCTAAACTGGATGAAAAGGTAACACGTCAAGTAAAAGTTGGAGATGGCTCTACTTTTGAAATAAAAGGAAAAGGATGTGTAACAGAGCAATGCAAGGATGGTGATAAAAGGGTATTTTTTGATGTGTTCTATATACCTAAATTGCATAATAATATTCTGAGTTTAGGGCAATTGGATGAGAAAGGGTGCAAAATAACTTTGGGAGATGAAATCCTGATGTTATATGACCGAATAGGAAGTTTGCTGATGAAAAATCAAAGAAGTCAGAACAGATTATACAAGGTAAACCTTCAGGTTTGTTCCTCTAACTCTAACAACCTTGAAGATGAAAAAGGAATAGCTATTAAGTTTTGTGAGTAGCAGAAAAGCACAACATCGAATGTGAAGAGTAGTCAGGTTACTGAATCTGCAAGTTCTGTATTGAATGGAAAACCAAATGTAAAGGCTAGCAATCAAACATGTGTTGAAAGCCTAATTCAGTCTGAGCCAGTTCCAGCAGCCCAGAACTTGGTTTGAAAAGCCCAACAAATTTGTTTGAAATAACGGTCCAAGAAGGAAGGTCCACCTCATCAGCAAATACTATGGATTAAATTTTGAAAGTGCCGTTGAGAAAAAGAAAGAACTTTTGGAAGAACAAAGATTTATATAAGTTAACTAGCATGAAGGTTAGCTTATCGCCTGTTGTGATAAGTGGTAGAGAAAAGATAACGTTGGAGCAGGTCTTGTTTGGAGAAAGTATTCAATGGGAGAAAGTGGAGACAAGCAAAGCAACAAAACAAAACATGGATGAATTGAATGTAGAATTTGCAGATCCTATTAAACAAGTTTGTTATAGTCAATTGAAGAGGAGGAATAAAGGCTAATTGATGAAGAGCCCTAATTCAAGATTAAGGGGGTCTATGCTGGTCTAATCTTGAATAATTGATAAAATAATTTCCAAAAATAAAGAAACCAAAAAGTCATCAAATTAAAGCTTGAATCAAGTAATGCTTGAATTATGCAATCCGTTTATATTTTCTTTTCTAGACTAGAAGATGTTTTTTCCCTTTAAATAAACAGGTAGAATAAGTTGCAAATTGTACCAATTTCCTTTATTTTGAATAATAAAAAAGAGTATTGCTGTTGTCTTGTTTTTCTTTGATCCAATTGTTTGACATGGGTTACTTATAGTTACTTACATGAATAGTTTAAACCACACTCTAGGATACTTATAGATTTAAATTCCATTTTTTTATATTTGTTATATTGTGTTATTCAAGGTACTATACCATTTCCTGTATCTTGTTTCCTTAGACCCTGCAAATAGCCTTGGTATGAGTGGGATTTTACTAGGTATATTAGATGTTTATTCCCTTTAAATAGACAGGTAGAATAAGTTGCAAATTTGTACCAATTTCCTTTATTTTGAATAATAGAAAAGAGTATTGTTGTTGTTCGTGTTTTTCTTTGATCCGATTGTTTGACATGGGTTACTTATAGTTACATACATGAATAGTTTAAACCACAATCTTGGTTACTTATAGATTTAAATTCCGTTTTTTATATTTGTTATATTGTGTCATTCAAGGTACTATACCACTTCCTATATCTTGTTTCCCTAGACCCTACAAATAGCCCTGGTATGAGTGGGATTTGTGGGATTTTACTAGGTATATTTGTTTGTTTGTAGTATTCTTGTTTCTAGATATTCAGTTTTTCAATTACCGGTAGTTGATTCTAGAGCCACCTGTCTCATGGTTTTTGGGTTTTTATGTTATATGACTTGTTAATGTTTTCGGTAATTAGTAGGTTTTGGGTTGCAGAGTTATCTCTCCTTGGTTTTTCCGCTCTTTTCGTTCTGGTGGACCACAACCCCAGTATGAAGAGGTAAGTGCATTTTTGGATATTCTTTTCTCTCATTTGTCATTTCATCTTCTTATTCTTCTTCTTCTTCTTCTTATTATTATTATTATTATCATATTCTAAAAAACTTTATTTGCTTTGTTGTTTTTGTTGATTATTTGGTATGACGTTCTGTATAATCTGTGTTTAAATATGAATTGTCTCTTTTTCAGATTATTTTTCAGCAGTGTTAAAATTTTGTTGTTGCTATATGAAATTGTAATAACCCTTCAAACTTTTTCCTTTAGCATGTCTGCCAATTTAATGGTTGTCCACTTATCTTGTATATTGTTTCTAATGTGCTGCTATTGTTGCATGTGTTGTATGGCATTTTTGTATTGTTTACTGTTACATGTAAATATCTCGAATCTGTTGCGACACTGTACATTTTTCTCTAGTGTACCCGATAGAAAGATGCAAACCTTTCCCCATATTTTAATGTTTTCTTTTTATCTAGGACCAAGTGGACCCGTTTTCACTTGTTGCTGATGAATTATCTATTGTTGCTAATAGATTGCGATCAATGGTTGTTGCGGAGGTATGAACGTAACAACTACTTTCCTTAAAATATGACTATTTTTATTTCAATCTGGATATGGTTTTGGTGGTTACTGACTTTATATATGTGATCTTTTCTAGGTGCCAAAGCTTGCCTCAGCAGCTGAGTATTTCTTTAAAATGGGTGTTGAAGGGAAGAGGTTTCGCCCCACTGTAAGTTTATTGCTTACATTTCTTTGATGCCTTAGATGCTTATTGTTGATAGGATTTTCTATTTTAGAATGATGGCATGCATGTGCACAATAGTGAAATGTTAAGTGTCCCATAAGGAAACAACTATCATCATTCTAGCAGTTAATTTTTTACTCTACTATTCAACAATGAACGTCAAACTAAGCACCTTGATTGCAAATTTTTTTAGTGTTAGCGTCGATGCTCCATATAGCATCCACCACACTGCAAATTTAATAACAAAATAAACTAAAAGTAAGTTGAACTTTCTTAAAAATTATATTTGAAATATATATATATATATAAATATACTAGGGTCAAGTTTTGCTCTCAATTTCTTTGCCATTGTATTTCCAAAGATCCCTTCAGCACGCTGATATAATGGGAGCTCAGATTGAATCTTCAATAGCTCTTCTTAGGTTAATGCCAACTTACTAATACATGACATTAACCTACTTACCACCTGATCATCATCATTCACTTCTACATTGTTGTAGTACATCAAACTCGATTTCAAGTAATGACCCGTTGCTTGCAAATGTCGATGTAACGGACAATTCCATCTTACATCGAAGTGTTTACAAGAAAATTGATTAATGCCCTTCCTTTTCGATCCCTCCTTCCATTGGCCATCAAAGGACACCCATCGGTTGACTTCTTTACCTCATTATCTTGCAATATTTTTTTGGTATGTTCCGTTTCTAGCTTCAACATAAGAACACTAACATCATGATATCTAGGGGGTTTCATACTGCAACCTTATCAACCAACCGTTTCAAGTGCAGGCCCCAAACTATCATACTTCACTGCATTAAAAGAAAGACCCACAGCATACATCCGACGGGCAAACTTTTGCACCACATCAAGTCTTAGTTTCTTTTGAACTTCATTTTGTTCTACACTCCAAACTAAGTTCCCCCCTTTTTTTCCCAGATGAGCTTGATGGCTTGAACATAAAATCTAACAGGCCTTTTGTTTTCTTAGTGTAAGCATTAGCCGTTGAGCCGGTGGATGAAACGAGCCTCTTTCCCTTTGATTGAACTTCACCATGGTTACTTGGGATTTCATCGTCATCATCATCTAAATCAACCACATCATCAAAATGAGGTTTGATATTCATCACTTCTCGAGCACATTTCCTATTTTCAAATTGTTCTTTCATCAAGTCTTTCACTTTAGCGGGAACTTTGGGACGTCTCAAAACGTCAGGGAATTCCAAGCAAGGTGATGCTTGTGTCTTGTAATCCCACCGGTTGAAAAAAAAGGCATCGCATCGAGTTTTTGGTTCCTTCAACCAAAGTCCCGTAGGTACACCCAATATCAGGTTCCATTCTGGTTATAGCGCCCATTTCTGTTTAACAACATAATCCGAACAATCACAGCCAAATTAACAATTCAGCAGCATCAAAGTATCAAACAATTAAGTATTCAGCAAATAGTTACCTTTTTATCTTCAAAAGGAATGTCTCTTAGCAGCAGCAGCAGCAGCAGCGACTGTTGATTATGAGGGAAGTAGATAATTGATGAGGATGAGGGAGCCAATGGATGATGAGCGAATAGATGACGAGGGAGCCGATGATGGGAGGACGTTGATGATGGGAGGGAGCCGATGATGGGATGGCGTCGATGATGGGAGGGCGGCGACGTAGGGAAGATGGGAGCCGATGATGAGGGAATCGAAGTTGGGAGCAGTTGAATCGATGGGGCAAACCCTATTTGGTGGTCTTAAATTTATATTTAAAATATAAAAAAGAAATATCTCTAATTGTCGCTATTACACTGCTTACCACCTTGTAGCGCCACATTGCCTATACGCGCCGTAGCGCCCTATAGCGCTCGCTACGGTCGCTATTGACAACCATAGTTTTGTGATATGAATTTAAGAAGGGGATTGGGTCAGAATGAGTCAGGCCAGACCCATCTGTTGTTGAATGGAGGGGAATTTGGATGGAGGGAGACTGGATGGGTCTGAATCATTAAGAGCTATTATATTGTTTAACTATTCAGAGGTAAATGTCTGACCAATTCAGACAAGAGTTCTTAACCATTCAGACTTAGTATAATGCTTAACCATTCTGAGACAAAAGTGCTTAACCATTCAGACATCTGCTCATGAAACAAACACTTTGAACCATTAAGTGCTGAACCATTCAGACATCTGAATCATTAAGAATCTGAAACAAACAGCCCCTAAAATTTATAAGGTTCTAACTAAACTTGAATTGCCATTTTATATCATCTGAAACATTTGTAACAATGCAAACAGATGCGTGCTAATATGCTATCTGTTCGCTTCTGATCATGTCATTGTGCTCAGATGTCAACTCAATTTTTATTTTTTGCAGGTTATATTATTAATGGCAACGGCTTTAAACGATCAAATCTCTAAACCCACCTCGGAAGGGGTTGTTGATATGTTTTCAACAGAATTGCGCACGAGACTACAATCTATTGCTGAAATTACTGAAATGATTCATGTTAGGTTTCTCTAATTTTGTTTTACATATGCCTCCTTTTGAAATCCAAGCTTACCATGTCAATGCGTGAAATCTGTAAAAAAAAAGGATTAAAGGAAAAGGAAAACAATAGATAATCAAAAGCTACAAGAGCTTGAACTCTATATATTAAGCTCTAGTAATAGTTTGTTCTTGAAATTCTAGGTCTTAGAGAACTTATTTTAAAATCTGTTTTATCTGGTGTTTTTGGTCTATCATGTTTGGAATAGGATAATTGAATTAAAATCAATAGGTGTCATCAAGTTGAAGATTAGTTATTGGAACCAAACAGGATAGGGTGCTATGGTTCTAACTTTGATTTGGTTTGCGTTTCCATCTATTTAGTCAATTATTTTAGTCATATAATTTGATTTTTCTTTAATAAAATTGAAATAAAATATACTTAACTCATGAATGCTGTAGAAAGAAAATAACTTTGTCGTCTCAGGTTGCCAGCCTTCTCCATGATGATGTACTGGATGATGCTGATACCAGACGTGGAATTGGCTCTCTTAACTTTGTGATGGGAAATAAGGTGAGTATGTTGGCTCCCCTTTTCTTTTCCAGTAGCCTTAAATTTCTGATAGGAACGATATTGTTATCAAATAAGATTGCAAATATTCAAAAGGATGATATGTTATACCTACTTTGTGAGAGCTATACACTCTCTCAAGACAGTCATTTCACTCTAATGCTGTCTGAGATGAAAAAAACAGCCAAGGTCTATTCTTCCAACTCATTATAGATCAATTATATTGTGGTAACAATCTGATTGCTAAATTAGCAGTATTAATGGTACATTCATGATGCGTTTCAACCAGATTGCTATTCTTAGGCCTGAAAGAATACTATTGTTTCGTTATGCAGATCTCAGTATTGGCTGGAGATTTCTTGCTTTCTAGAGCTTGTATTACCCTTGCCTCTTTGAAAAACACAGAGGTATCCATCTTTCTCTCTCTTTCACCCTTTCTCAGTGTCTCTTTCTATGTATATACGTGTGTGTCCTTTTATGCTCACTTCGTCATTCACGATTCCTCACTGCTGATTCTTTTCAATTCTATTGCTGGTTTTAGGTTGTATCGTTAATAGCTACAGCTGTTGAGCATCTTGTTACTGGGGAGACGATGCAAATGAGCTCTTCAGCCGAGCAACGTAGTAGGTATGCTTACTTCTTTCCGTTTGTTTATCCTGCATTGCTGAACCTTGTTATTGTTATTTTAGTTTTTTAATTTGTATCAGTAAATAATTTTGAGGAGCAAAGTTGTCCTTAAAATCATAGTATTGTTTTTTTTGTATAAATACTTTTTTTAGACATAGTTGCCTGTAAGATCATATTATAATTTTGTTTATTCTAAATTAAACTAACTTTTATATTTGCGTTTCACATTGCTAGTGTTTAAGCTCATAGATTTGCAATGTTTCAGCTTATTTTTTATTTCTATTTTTATTTTATATTTTAATTTTTTGTTGCAGCATGGACTACTATTTACAGAAGACATACTACAAGACTGCATCATTGATATCCAACAGCTGCAAATCTATTGCTCTTCTTACCGGGCAAACTGCAGAGGTCGCCATGTTGGCCTATGAGTATGGAAAAAATCTGGTGTGTAAGAATCAGCAATGTCATTTATTGGCTGGCAGGCCATACGGGTTGGGTTATGGTTAACATAGATACTTCTGGTGCCAGCTGGGTTGGGGATCTAAAGCAATTTCTGTTCAATTGTTTTTATTTTTATAGACAATTGCTGTGTCAAATTTGATTACTAAAAGTATATTTTTTCAATAAACGATATGACATATTGAATTACATGATATTAGGAAAATGCACTTTTTACGACTTTCAGCTTGACCCATTTGACCCGTTTCTTTTTTTAGTTGTTATTTTGCTTGTTAACCCGAATCAGTCCAATTCATAAGTGATGCATCGAAACTCAGCAATATGATTACGAAACTGGCTCTGTCGCTTTCCTGCAGGGTTTGGCATTCCAATTGATTGATGATGTTCTAGATTTCACAGGCACTTCATCATCTCTTGGGAAGGGCTCATTGTCTGACATTCGCCATGTAATTCACTCACTTCTTTGTCATATTCTTTTTATATGTACATGCATTATATTATTTCATATGGCTGGAACTGGCTTTATCCCCTTGTTATACGAATCCAGTATAAATGTAGGGTGTTTTTGAACCTGATAGTCACTAAAAACTTAAAGATACAAATCAAGAAATGATTTATTTAAATGGTTTCAACCTTAAGAATTGAAACAAATTGTAACAATAGGTATTGAAAGTTTGAAACAAATTACCTCTTTGCCACCAAAGTTGCAGCATCTTGTTAAAATTGCAACATTCCAAATATTTAGTGAGTATTTATTCAGTCCCTTACTATGGAATTGTATATCTTCTTATTTCCTATATACAACCATGGCACGTTGTTTAGGTTGTGTTTAACTTTCTGATAACTAATATTTCAGGGAATTGTGACGGCTCCACTATTGTATGCAATGGAGGAGTTCCCAGAATTACGGTCAGTTGTTGACAGAGGGCTAGACAACCCAGCTAATGTGGATCTGGTAAGTTTCCATTAAATTGATTAGGTAAACCCCAGTATGTGCATTATAGGTGACTATTCCATCCCATTTGTTTGTGGGTGAGTGAATTTGGGTCATGACCTGTATCAAACGGGCCAATTAAGTTTTTTCAGCTAAAAATAGAAGTTGAAATATACCAGTTTTATAATATATATCGATGGTCAACTCGACTCGACCCAATTTTACCCATACTAAAAAATTGTGTGTTTCGAAGTAAAGCTATTTTGACCAGGGTATATTTTTAAGGTGTGAATTTCTCAATCGACATGCCAACATGTAACTTACATGAAATTTGCAGGTTTGAGTTTAGTATAAACAAGTAGGGAACTAGGAAGAGATGTTTAGTTAAATGTGGCCTGTTGGGCTGATGTGGTCGGGTCGTGTGTTTACCCATTAGGTCGTTTCTTTTATAAGTGTTTAAAAATTGTGTTCTATGTCGTAAGTAAACTGATTGGGCATTTTATGTCAAAATTTGAAAGAAAAAATAAAATTAGCATAAGGTTTTATAGGTTCTAGTGTAATTTTTTTATGTAAATTCATAGTTTTGGTTCTAAATTTTTAACTTAAGAACGTTAGTACGCAAAAATATAATATAAAATAAAAGTTCAGGTTCAAGGGATCGTGTTCGTGTCAAACCATTAAAACTCGTGTCATGTTCAGGTTCATGTGTCGGACACAACGATTTTCTAGTCGGCAACCTGTGAACACGACTCGTTTAGCACCTACTATTTTTCGACATCTGACATGCATACATGTCTGTATATGCAACATTATTTTTGCTGGAGACTTATCCATCGTTAGAAAACGATATGGTACTGATCTGGGTCCAGAAGATTTCTTGTTTTTGTTTGATATTCCAGTTTGCATGTGGTACTAGGTTTGATTTTCAGTGTTAGCATTTGTTAATAACCATCAATTGATTTGGGTAATGCAGGCTCTTGAGTATCTTGGTAAAAGCCATGGCATACAAAGAACAAGGGAACTAGCAGCAAAGCATGCCAGCCTGGCATCGGCCGCAATCGATTCGTTTCCCGAGAATGATGACGAGGATGTTCAAAGATCAAGACGAGCACTCATTGAATTGACGCACAGAGTCATCAACAGAACAAAGTGAAGAAAATGAAAATGAAGATACATACGTTGATTTTGTTTGAATGCAGTTGTAGGACATCACCCATATCCCAGTGGGTTTAGTTTTCTTTTTCTTGTCTCATATCGATTGCTCAATAATATGATTTTTTGCTACCACACTTGGGAACAGTTGAAGGAAGTTGTGTTATAAATTTTAATTTATCAATAAGTTTAGGATGAAAAAGATGGTTTGAATCCTAAAAGAAATTAAAACAATTATGTAATAGTTGAAATGATAGAACACCAAAGCTATGTTGATCTTATGGTGTTAGGACTCGAAATACGGGGCAATTGCGTAAGAGCGTCTATGCATAATTTAATTCTCTATTTAGTTTACTCACTCCAACAGTTTCAAACTCATAACGGATAACTTTTATGATACTTGACGTATATTTTAGTCTCTTTATTGTTTCACCATAACAAATTTCTAATTTATATATAAGAAAATGAATAAATCAGTATGTTATAAGGGATAATTTTTATAAAGAGGATCCTGTATTAACTTTTTCTTAATTTTTGTTAGTAATAAATAAATCATAATTTAACATTAAAAAATATACTCAGAATATACAAACATAAGGCACAAAATCTATTAACTTACCTTCATTTTGATACACATGCAGTTCATTCATCATATAATTTCATGCATTCCAATTGTGATACTTTTGGTTGCTTGAGTATAAAAGTTTCATTTTCGGTAGTGTGGGGGCAAGCGTAAAATTCAGTTATACAAAAAGGATTTCCATGGAAATACATAGCATTCATGAATATGAATCTCTAAAGAACTACGCACATACAAATATATACTAAAATCAATTAAGTTGAAGATTTGTGTAAGAGTTTAAATCATACGCACACTGCTAACCTTAAAAACCTAGCCAACATTGTAGTCATACTGACTATTGCTGCTCGCCACCACCCATAGACACCGCTAGCTGGCGTCGCAACTCCACCACAAACCATGGCCTTTCCAATTCAACCCAACAAGACCCAACTATGATTTCTTGATCTGTGACTGGGTGTGCTCTATCGAGGAGAAAGAAGTGGAGTCGGAGTACAAAGCTTTGATTGTAGGTCTGATCACCGGGAGAGAAACCTAAATCATGGTGGGTGCAAAAAGGCAAAGCGTGTCTTGTCGTGTTGAGTCTCATTCGAACCCTAAACCATCACCTCCACCTTTGGTCAGTTGAATCATAGCTTTAGATGATACTTTCTTGAAAAAAGGAACAAATGGAGTGTCATGAAAAAAGTTGCTTTATATTTTATATTAGACTAAGTCCTGCGGTGGACGAGAACCAGGGCGCGAGCTACCTGGCTTGCCACCCTGGTCGCATACACCGCAATATGGTGTCGTGATGGGGGAGCGTGAGGCTGGTAGCGAGTGTTTTGAATGTTGGTGGTTGTGTGCTTTTAAAAAAAAAAAAAAAAAAAAAAAAGCCTTTAAGGCTCAATAAAATAATATGTTTTATAAATTTTAATTTTTTTTACTTATATATACCCATCTTTAATTTTTATACAAACCATCCATTTCACTCACTTTCTCTCTAATATTTTATTGAATAAAAATACTTTGTCTCAAACATGAAATGAAGTTCCTTCTCATCCGAATATTCCAAAGAAGACGAACTCATTTTTGAAACGTGAAAAAGGTTGTCGAGCATTTGATCGAGCAGTTTTAACGTCAATGATCACTATTGGGATCTTCACCTCTAAATCGTGACCGAGTTGGTGCTAACAACATTTTGGTAAGATTGTATTTTTCCCCTGATTGCATTTACGACGAAGAAAGTTTTAGAACACGTTTCCGTTTGACTAGACAATTATTTTTGCATATATCAAATGACTTGTCGGAGAGATATTCGTTTTTCAACAAAGAGAAGACGATAGAGGTATAGCCATATTCACAACATTTCAAAAAATTACAACGGCTCTTCGACAGCTAGCGTACGGTGTTACTTCGGACGCGTTGGACGAGTATTTATAAATGTCCAATAAAATTACACGTGATTCACTTGAAATTTTATGTCAAGGTATATAAATATTTTTTTAGTTTTTATAATATTTAAAATTACACATGATTCACTTGAAAACTTTCATAGGAATCGTGTCGACTTACTCTCGAAGATATTTACGTAGACCCACTATGTATGATATTTAGCATACATACGCAGTGCATGATACATATGTTGGGTGGGCTATGTGTTCTATTGCTTGGAGATGTCAGTTTTATCGTGGTGATCACCCCGGCCCTACTATCATACTTGAGGTGACAACCTCGTATGATCATTGGTTCTGGCATGCGTTTTTTGGTGTTGCTAGGTCAAATAATGATCTTAATGTTATCGATCAATCTCCTTTATTCGACAAACTTATTGGCGGCATCCAACCCCCTCAATCTTTTATGCAAATGGAGAACATTTCAAATACGTACTACCTTGTTGATGGAATTAGAACGAATTGACGACATTAGTTCAAGCTTTTATGTCTCCACTTGAAGACAAACGAAAGTACTTCACGAAGAAGCAAGAATCCGCAAGAAAAGGCATTGAAATAGCGTTTGGAGTTCTAAAAAAACGCTTACATCCGATTGCAAACCCGATACGGTTTTGGACAAGGGAGAAGATAATGAGCATGGTCTATACTTGGCTTATTCTACATAACATGATTTTAGAAGACGAGGGTAAGATTATTTGTCAAAACTACCAAGGAGACGTTTCTCCACTACAATCGACAATCACTGATAAATAAAAAAGACTCGAAAATATAGCATTAATTGAGAACCTTCAAATACACAGAAACCTTCTTCATGAATTGGTCGAGCATTTGTGGGCTAGACGAACCGATAATCACGTATTAGACTAGTATTTATATTGTTTTTAAAAAAGTTAAGTAATGTTTTCTGTTTATATTTTAATGTAATTTTTTGTTTTAAATATTTATGTATTTGGATGGTTTTTTTAAAAAAAATTAAATAAATTAAGTAATTCGTGAAAGCTTCTGATCACCTATCCACAACAGGATCAGACTACTTGATCAGGGGCTTTATTCAGTGTCGACTCAGCATCCAGTTAGCGTCACATGAAGCAATATTATAGGATAACTTGAGAAGGAGCTTTATCCCGCAACACATAGCTTTTGCATTAACAAGTTGTTGGAAACTTTTTAAGCTTAAAATGATTACACAAGATGCATTAGTAGTTGTAAAACTCTTAGTTTTAAAAGATTTATAGAAAAACCAGCTTATAATTTTTATATGTTTTATATATACTAGTAGGTTTTCCTGTGCGTTGCGGTAGGGTTATTGAATATATATGTTTGCAAACTGTTTATATTTTGTGTAATAAAGTAAGCAATTTGCAATCTGAAACATAAACCCTAAACAAATTACTGGTTAAAAGTATACGAGATTTAAGGTACTCTTGGTGGCCTACGGTGTGATGGAAGCCTTGTATTGGAGCAAGATTTCTGATACACAAATGTGTCAAATTCAAGAAGGGCTTCCCTTGGAGACCTTACAATGGCAAAAGAGCAACATGTTTTTGATGTTCTTTATATCGGTGAACGATTCATGAGTTTATACTCATTCATATGTCCTCTTCTAAGCTTGTAAGTTCTCATTGGTCATACCAAAGTAAGATTGCAGGATGAGGCTGCAAACGTTTGGTCTTTATTAAAATACAGTGGAGAAATAAAGGGGGCGTTTGGTTGGAAGGAATGGAATTGAATGGAATGGAATTAAGAAACTAGTATAATTTTCAAGTAAAATTATGTTTGAGTGAGTAATGAAATGTAAAACCCAAGGGAATGTTTCACCTCAAATTACCTTGGTTGTGGGATTTCAAAATCCTTCCATCTAGAGAGGGAATTTGAAATCCCACAACCAAGGGAATTTGAGGTGAAACATTCCCTTGGGTTTTATACTTCATTACTTACTCAAACATAATTTTACTTGAAAATTATACTATTTTCTTAATTCCATTCCATTCCATTCCATTCCTTCCAACCAAACGCTCCCTAAATGTGTTTGACAAGATCATGAATTGACCAAGAAATTGAGCCTTAACCCCAAGTAGTTTTGTTATCTTTCAAGCACATATAGTAACTGTATTTAGGAGCATGTAATTTAAAGCCATAACAAATTCAAACAGTAACACTACCTTGTAAAATGTGTAAAAATATTAGGGGAATTTGTTAGTTGAAGATTAAGCCATTGGCTAATATCAATGGACCAGAAGAATCACACAAAACAGAAAACACATATTACTCACAGCAAAAAAGATTTATTAACTGAAAACATGACCAAATTAATATATAATTTTAAATATACTACACATGATATAGTAAAGATAATGTGCATCTTTTAACCAGCATTTTAATTTCTCACATAACTATCTATGAGTGTGTCGTACGTCACTATATCAGGGTTTAATCCTTCTTTCATTTTTTTCATAAAAACTTATTAACCTTATCAATATCCTCACTCTTGCATAAATCATGTGTCACCACACACACCAATTTTCCCATTTTCTTTATAACTTCACCAACATTCATTAATTCTATTCAACTAAGCTTATGTGAAAGTTGATTGAATTATTTTACGAACAAAACCAAGCTTAACCATTATATTATATATTCTAATTACCGACTTATACACAGATTTTTATGCATATAGTACAACAATCTAAATCTTTTAATTTTATATTTTAAACCCAGTACTTTTATATTTTTTACAATTTATCCCCTATAGTTTTTCACTTTCAACTTTTATCCTTTATACTTTTATTTTTTATAATTTTTTCGTTTTACATTTCGATCTAAGTTTTTAGAGTTAACACAACGTAACATGTGCATGTGATTCAACTTTGTTACGCCTATTTTTTCCCCTTTAGCTGCTCATCGTAACGTGCGGGTCCTAGATCGACATGATTATTGTCTTTAATATTGTTTTATGTTTCGTGTGCGTCGTTCAACGTTTTTACATCTACTTTCCGTTCGGTTTTATTTTTTCGTTTTTATTTTTTTAATACGAGTTTTTCCGGTATTGGTGGTAGCTGATGGTGTTGTGACATTGATGCTACTTGACACAGTTTTACTCCCCCGCCGCAATGCGGGAAGCTTAATACTAGTTTTCCTTATATTTAATAAAATCGTCACGAACCAAACCAGCTTTTAGGTAGGCCTTGAGAAGCATATCGAATATAACCGATTTACCCTTATTGAGCTCAATCAACTCAGACAAAAGCTTCATTGTTTGTAAAAAGTTGTGAGACGAAGCTAGTATATGTAACATAATACAGTAGTCATGAACAGTTGGGACAAAGGGTAAATCATTTTTTAACCGAATTAAAGAAAGCATGAGCTGCAAATACATCAGATTGGCATCTTAGAAGAACCGTTGATATTTCTTCAGTTTGACAAGTGATGTATTATGAATACTGATTGAGAAATTGACTTAAGAAGGGTTTGATTCATCGAATTTCGGTTCGTCTTGGCTAGGTTTTAATGCTATCAATATATAAAGCAACAGATTTACACACCTAATTTCGATAAACCGCAAGTGTTCTGATGCAGATGGGGTTGGGTTTTAATTATGAAGGTTAAAGTTGTAGGTTGTATCATGATGTGTTTTAAGAGTTTTGGTGAAATGATCATGTTGTAGTTTAATATGTATTATATAATAGTATAGATATAAGTAGTACAGATAAGAATCATACCAATATAAAAATAAACAAAAAGAAAATAAAAATGCAAAATATAGCATGATTCACAAGATCGATTACAGAAGTAGCAATTTATGGCTCCGATGCATGGTCGATTCTGTTGTCCTGATGATCGGTAAATTACCGAAGTGTGGTATGAACTTGTGTGTATATTACAGTAGTCTTGATCTATATACAAAGGATACACTCCTCTCTCTTCATATAGAAAGGGATGAGAAACAGTAACAGGAAATAATAACAATATAACAACCTAACTAACAACTCTACAAATTAACCAACTATACAAATAGTAGCTCTAATACACACCATGCAACATGTTACAATACTCTTATTAATGTACTAGGATTTAATGCTCAAATCATACAATGCATAAGAATACAGTTGTTATACACTTAAAGGAAATAGAATAGTTACATAATACAAGATGGGGACTCATTTCACTTACAGAAGAAGAACCGTATGTTGGTCGGATTAAATTTACTTCTGTTACTCTTCCCAAACTTGGATATGTATGTTGAACAAAATAAATCTAGGATAAGGGGGAACTGTAGAAGGAAAAAAAATCCAATTGGTACTAATGCTAATCCACATATTGGAGCGAGCACCCACAGCTTACGATGAGAAAAGACAAGGAACAAGGTGGCGCTGAAGGCTACCATCATGGAAGTTGTGGATAGCAACAAGGTGCAAAGACCAATAATCAGCCGTCTTGGCAAACGGACTAGAAAATCTTGTTCAGCAAAACGTGCAGTGAGGATTGATAAAAACACCAACAGTGCAGTAGCGGAAAAAAATAATGAGATTGCGTCTGATATTGCAAAGATAGTGAAGGCACTTTCTTTCAAAAACAATGGGACACCCGTCTCTTGATTGCTTCCACCTGGTACAGTAATGGCTGCTGCAAACACAACTGTGGTAATTAATGCTGCAGTGATACTGCTTGATTCTGCTACGGTTTTCATCCATTGTTCTCCTTCTTTCACCAAAGCCTCGTGTTCCTTTGTGAAGATCATCTCTGGTGTTTCCATAAAGATGTTCTCTCTAGTAACATATGTCGGAAACACGAGCTTCTGCACTTCCTGTATAATTTAATCTTTAATTATGCTACCACTTCCGGGTAAATAATAATTTGTTTCATGGATACCTGGAACCATTGAAGCTCTCTTTGTAGTTGTAATGCTGCACCTGTTTTAAGTTTGAGCTTATTTGAAGGAGCTAATCTTCCCGCCAAATGCAACATATTGTTCTTACAAGAATCTTCAAATGTTCCATAAACATTCTTACGCTCCATAATGATATAGATCATGTTGTAGATTTTTTCAGAACGGTGCATTGTTGCTAACTGGATGATGTCGTAACCATTTTTATCTTCGCATCGGATTGCTTCAGGCCATCTCTGTAAAATCTCATCAACAACTTCATAAGCATCTTGACGTGCTGCCTCAAGAATTGGTTCGGTGTATAGTTCACGACTGTTATTTGGGTGCCTCCTTATATTCTGGCATACTAAATTAAGAATCATTTTTGCTCCCTCGTATGCCATCTTTTTCTGCTCAATAGTCTTAATGGGTGGAACTTCACGATAGAAAAATATAAGCTAAAAAGGATCATAGACTATTTGTAATTCCTTATCTTATTAAAAGCTTGTCCATGAGTCTTACCTACTCTTGCTGCAAACTTCCACAATAAGAAATAAAGCATATAGAATGTTAAATAAACCATCAATAGGAGGAGGAGAATCAAAACAAAAGCACAATAAGCCATCATTACTGGAACTGCATGAAGACAAAATATATAACTGAAAGATACAGTTTATTAAAATAAATGATTACCCTTGAGTTGTATGTATGTATTTGGTTATAAAGAGCTTACCTAAAATCAACAATATACCAATGAGCAAAATTAGGTTCACGGCATCTATTAACTTGCATTGAACGCGAAAATGAATTATGAATGCAATCATGTCTACGACACATGGTGAATGCACCCATATAGTAAACAGCCTTTTAGTACTCTTGACTATCGTTTCATGGATATTGTCCCAACCTGAAACTAAGGGAAAAACTATAAAATCTTGTAGAAGTGAATGGAAATTAAAATAAAAAAGTATAGCAGAAGAAACTTACTGGGATAGATAAGTGTTTCCCAATAGTCTAACCCATTTGGAAAGGTTCTAGCCAGAGCCATAAGTATACTATCATTGTAAATAGCATATCTAGGATTTTTGTTTATTAACTTCGATGCAAGATCTGCGAGGATATATAAGATACTGAATAAGTATTTGAGTGATCATAAGTTTTTTTCCTCATGTGCACTCGTATATACATGCTATTGATTTGAACTAAAGTATACAAATTACATATTATTGTGCTTAGAATGTCTTTTATAAACAATATTTTAACAAATTGTAGGGTAATATTTTACCAAACCAAATCAAATTTAGGAAATTTAAAACTAAATTAGAATTCAGAGTTGTATTTGGTTTTTGATTGAATAAGCTAAATTCTTTTAGCATAACTTGTTATTGGGTTGAGCTAAATAAGATGGGGTCGGGTTGAATGTCAAACTTACATAACCATTAATTCTTATTTAGGTTTGACTGGTTTCGAAATTTTTAAAATTAAAAAACTAGATTAATTAATTCGGTTTCATTTCTAAACCTAACCAAAAACAAAACTCATCATATCCTAAAATCAATAAACACACAATATTTAGATGAAATCACACTATATCATAATCAATAAAAACAACTCAAAACATCAATTACAATAAACTCTCATACATACCCCTTAGTTTCACTATGCATTTAATTATTTATAGTCGAATTGCGACTTGGTCAACAAGAAAAATAATAATAAAAATATAAGGTAAACCCTAGACTTTGACCAACTTGTTCAACCCTTGGTTTAAAAAAAGCGCCTTAGCACACCTAGGTGTTAGCCGACCTTAGGTGCATGGCTTTGGGCTTTCGGTTACATGAGGCGTGATAGTGTGCATAAGCGCACACTTTGGCACTTCAGCATGCTTTTTTTCGCTTTAGCGCTTAGATTTGGGGGATGAAATCAGGTCAAATAATATGATAGCTTTGATTTGAGGCTTTGAGCAGCAAAATATGAGAGCGTGATGGAGAAGAAGAAACACATGAGGGCTGTTTTGAAACTTAGGGTTAGGATGCGCCTCGGTTTTTGACCATGTTTTCTCGATGTGTTTTTCGCTTTTTAAAATCTAGGTTAAACCTCTTAAGTTGGCCTACCCCTTTGTGCGTCGTAAATAGACGATGCACTAGCATTCACCCTATAATTCAACGTAGGCCACTAACACCAAGGAGCTCTCGCATGTCTTTGACCTTTAACTTTGGTAATGCTTTGGTGAGAACATAAGCTCTTTGTTCTACACATCTTATGTGCCCAATCTTACTTTGTCCCTTTTCTACACACTCTTAGATAAAGCTACACAGAGAGTGTATATGCTTGCTCCGAACCATGCAAAAATAGGATTTTTCATCAAGGCTACAACATGCTTGTTATCTACCAAAAGAACGACGACTTTCTTTTTTGTTCATATGATTTTTCTTACCAACCCATGCAACCATAATGCTAGGTAAATTGTTGAGGTAGTAGCCATACATTCTGCTGGACAAAAGGAAGGTGCAATGGTTGATTGTTTTTGTGAAAACCAAGTGACTAGTGTTTTTTCAAGATAGAATACATGACCCATAGTGCCTCGACCATCATCCTGGTTGACGTTAGGGCTACTATCAATAAAGCGTTTCAGTTTCAAATCTGTTCCTTAGTAACCTAAAGTGGTACTACCTTGTATATATCTTTCAATATGTTTAACAACAACATTATGGGATTTCTTTGGCGATTTCATGTATCGGCTAATCGCCCCAACTAAGAATGAGAGGTTGGTCGAGTATGAAGTAGGTATCATAAGAAACCTACCTGGCTTTTGTAATTTGTGGTGTCGACTTGTTCCATATCAATATCCTTTGAAATTATCAATCTAGGCTGAGAGGATAACGGGGCATATTACATCCTTGCATCCTTGCATCCTTGTTTCCTTCAAAAGTTTCATTCCATACCCTTCCTCTTCAAGTATTATTCCAACCATGTGTTGTTTGATTTCTAGACCCAAGTAATAGGTTAACTTGCCCGGATCATTCATTGCGAAGCTTGTATCTATTTGACATTTGAACGTAGCAATTTCTTCCTATGAGGAGTGATTACATAGTGAATCTTTTGTAAACCCCTTTCTCTTAAAGGAATTGCTTGAACTTTAACTTTTCCAATGATCCCATCAAGATTTGTGTTCCATGCCCTTTGCGCTAAAAGTAGTATTAGATAAATAAAGAACTAATAATAGTATTTAATGTAATTGATTTGTGTTTGTCAACTCTTTAATTTATGTAGTGATTGTTGTAATTCTATTCTCTAAATAAGAGCACTAAACCTCAAACATAACTGAGGTTGATTTTTACCAAATTCACATGGTATCAGCCATTTCTTTTTCTTTTTTTTTTTGACTTCTTTCTCTGTAATTCCAATCGAGTTTTTTTTTATCCTGGGATTACATGATGGCCACAAATTCTTCATTCTCCCTTGATGGTTCTCTCGCTATGAACACTATTCTACATATGATAGTCTAATTATTTGCTTTGAAAAATCCACATGATTCCCTTATTTGCATATCAAAAGCTTTCTGGTCATCTTGATGGAACCATGTCGAAGCCACCGTCCACCATCATTGTCGACGGTAAGGAAATAATGGCCATTATGCTTCATCTTGTCCGCATTTATCTAGCTATGCAACTCAAGCAGTCCCCTCCACTGAAACTTTGGCACAAGCTTTTCAAGCCAAATGTCATGTCACAGAGGATAGTTGAGATTGGCATGTCGACTTTGGTGTGACAGCTCACATGAGTCCGACTTCTGAATCTCTTCACCATTCTACTCCATACACAAGGACTACATAGGTTGTTTTTGGAAATGGTAAGAAATTACCAATCTCTCATACGGGTTTATCTCATATTTCGAATGACATTTCCTTAAACGATGTGCTTGTGATTCCTAATCTTACCAAGAAATTGTTATATGTTAGCAAGCTAACCATGGATTTTCCTGTTGATGTGTTGTTTTCTCAACCATTCTTTACTATTTAGGATCGCAAAGCCAAAATGGTGTTTGCTAAAGGACGTTGTGGACAGGGGCTTTATGTGCTGAAAAATGAACCTCAAGCTATAGTGGCTATGCATGGTGTCTCAAATCGAGCTTCATACGCGTTATGGCACACTCGTTTAGGCCAAGTTTCTTTTGATGTTATTTCAAATTTAAATAAACTTGGTGCTTTATCTGTTACTTCAATTTTACCAAAACCTAATGTTTGCACACCTTGTCAACTTTCCAAAGGACAACGTTTATCTTTGGAACTTAATAACAAACTTGCTCAACATTGTTTAGATTTAATACATTGTGATTTATGGGGTCCTCACCTGTGAATTCAAAAGACGGTTATTTGTATTACGTAATCTTTGTTGATGATTATTCACTCAAAACTAAGATGGATTTTTGCTCGGTTCTTCGAGTCTTTATTAACATTGTTCAGACTCAATGTTCAAGGAAAATAAAGTTTTTTCAAAGTGATGGTGGCGGTGAGTTTGTGAATCAAAAGGTTGGCAAAATTTTTTAAGACAACGGCACTTTTTATCGGCTTTCATGTCCGTATACGCCTAAACAAAATGGTCGTGCCGAGCGTAAACACAAGCATATTGTGGAGACGGGATTAGCCATGATGTTTAATTCCAATGTTCCAGCGTGTTATTGGCCCGATGCTTTTAGTTCTACTACGTTTATAATTAATCGGTTGCCAACTAAAATATTAAACAATATTTCCCCCTTTCAGTTGATTTACTCGCAGGAACCAAGCTATGCACATTTGCGCACCTATGGATGTCAAGTCTTCCCATACTTACGAGACTATTCCCGACATAAACTACAACCACGAAGCATTCCATACGTTTTCATCGGGTATAGCTCGCAATATAAAGGCTTTAGGTGTCTTGATCCGACCACCTCATGCATTTACATCACTAGACATGCCCGCTTCCATGAGACGGTTTTTCCTTTTAGTGGTTCCTTAAAACCCACTGAGTTATCCACCTTGAATCTCATTTCATTTTAGGAAGACATTAAACACCCATCTATGTCTTCATACTCAATTCCATCAAAGTCCACTTCCAATTTACCACAACCTCTTTGTTCCTTATGTAAGCATACTACTAAAGGCCCAGATCAAACCCCTACTCACTCCTCTCAAGACCATACTGAACCTAGTAATAACTTGTCATGCACCATTTCAACCAACCCATCTTCTCAAACAGGCCCACTAGATTTACTAGCCCAAAGTTCTCAAATTGAACCATCACCGGTGCAAAACCAAACCCCAAATTCATCCACTACCACGTCCACTAACCCAAGCCCATCACTGTCAACTGCAAACAATTTTCATCCCATGCAAACACGATCAAAAGCCGGAATTTCAAAGACTAAATACCAAGTGGACTTAACTACACTCACAACTCACTGTCTTCGTGTAGTTTTATCATCTATGACTAAACCAAAAGGGTTCAACACTACAGCCAAAGATCCAAGGTGGATAAATGCAATGCATGAAGAAATGGAGGCCTTGCGACAAAATAATACGTGGACCTTGGTACCACGTCCATCTTCAGCTAATATTGTCGGATCTAAGTGGGTTTATAGGATTAAATATCACTCAGATGGCTTGGTTGAACGGTACAAGGCTCGCTTAGTAGCCCAAGGGTACACTCAAATTTCGGGACTTGATTATTCTCACACATTAGCCCCGTAGGCAAAGCTTCAACGGTTAGAATTGTTCTTTCTCTTGCCATCTTAAACAACTAGAAGCTACATCAACTTGATGGCAAAAATGCATTCCTAAATGGAAACTTGAGTGAGACTGTTTTCATGGAACAACGTGTTGGGTTCATTAATTCCAAATTTCTGGATCATGTTTGCAAGTTATCAAAAGCTCTCTATGGCTTGAAACAAGCTCCATGGGCGTGGTTTCAACGTTTAAGCTCGTTTCTTCTTTCATACGGATTCACATGTAGTCGCGCTGATACATCACTTTTTGTGTTTATTCGCGAATCTTGCATAATGTACTTACTTGTTTATGTAGACGATCTTATTCTCACTCGCAATAATGAAGTCACCATTTCTGACTTTATTTCTCGACTAAATCGTGAGTTTGCCATAAAAGATATGGGGAATTTCAACTATTTTTGGGACTTGAGGTAGCCTATACTGATAATGGTTTGTTTCTTACTCAATCTAAGTATGCTACAGATATCTTAACAAGAGCAGGCGTACGAATCAAAACCAGTTAGCACTCCTCTTGCTACTCATGAGTCGTTTACTTCAAATGGATTTCCTTTTTCTGATCCAAAGCTTTACTGGTCATTAGTGGAGGCTCTACAATATCTAACTATTACTAGACTTGACTTGTCTATTGCAGTATATCAAGTCAGCCAATTTCTTCAATCCCCAACTATCTCTCACTTCAGTTTGTCAAACGAATTCTTTGTTATGTCAAAGGCACCATCTCCTTTGGTCTTACCTTTAGTCGACCCACCACGGCTTCCTTAGTTGGTTATTCAGATGCAGATTGGGCTCGTTGTCTTGAAACGCGTCGTTCCACCTATGGTTGCTTTATCTTCTTAGGAGGAAACTTTGTTTCTTGGAGCTCCAAGAAACAACCAACAGTCTCAAGATCAAGCTGTGAATCAGAATACAGGGTAATGGCAAATACGGCTGCTGAAATCGTTTGGATCACCCATTTACTGCGAGAACTACATGCTCTTCCCCCCGGATCATCCAACTCTACTTTGTGACAACAAAAGTGCCTTGTTTATGACTTAGAATCCAGTATCACACAAATGTGCTAAACATATTGATCTAGATTATCATTTCATTAGAGAGCTTGTTGCGTCTGGGAAGCTTTACGCCAAGTTTGTTCTAACCCATCTCCACGTGGCTGATATTTTCACTAAAAGTCTTCCGCGTGCACAGTTCGAAATACTTCGAGCCAAACTGCGTCTTGGTCCACCACCTTTCCGATTAAGGGGGGATATTAGATAAAATAAAGAACTGATAATAGTATTTAATGTAATTGATTTGTATTTGTCAACTCCTTGATTTATGGAGTGATTGTTGTTATTCTATTCTTTAAATAAGAGCACTAAACCTCAAACATAATTGAGGTTGATTTTTACAAAATTCACAAGTAGAACATAAAAGGCTCTTACAAGTTTGTATACTTTATTTTCCCCCTAGTTTGTTGAATATTTTCGGTTGCTCAATGTAAACATCTTCAGGTAAATTGGCATTTAGAAGTTGGACTTTACATCAAGATGATGCCATGGATTCCCAACCCTTGGTTGCAGCTAAAGCGGTGATTAAACATGATAATTAAGTCTAGTAATTAGAGCAAAGACTTTATCAAACTCCACCCTTGCTTATGAACATACCCTTTTGTAACATGTTGATATTTGGTTTTGTTGACGGTGCCATCCAAGTTTTTCTTTATCTTGCAAAGTCACTTGAAAAAACTTTGGCTTGTTACCTTAAATTAATAATAATTCCACACAACTACATTTATGCTTTTCTTGGTTTCCATGGATTGATGATCCTCGCCTAATAAAATCAATAAACATTATTGGCAAATATTAAGGTCTTGTGGATCTCCTTAGGGTTGTAATCACTTGACCTAGAACTCGAAAACATAGGTTTAGTTGTTGTTATGGTCGCTACAAATGTTGATTTTGTCATTGCTTTCATAGTTGCCATTGTTGATTCTGATGTTGTCATTGTTCCTATCGCTAAGGTGTTGTTGATAATAAAGTCGATGTAGCGACAAAAGCTGTCGTCGCTGCTAGTGTTGTAGTATTAGAAAAATAATTAGAATATATTAAGAATGTTCTAGCTTTAAAGGATTTTTCAGTTGCATTTTTGACGGAATTATCCCACTTTCACATCCCCCTTTCATCAAATATTATTAACGGGCTTATAATATTTTTCAAGAGCCATATATTTGATCATATTTTGAACCCATTTCAATTCCAAGGTGTACTAATGCTTTCAATCGATCATATCTAGCTTCTTTAATTGAGTTATGGAAACTTTACCAAATGTGATACAACCAAGCACTTTGAAGTGCTTTATACTTTGCTTTCTTCCATAGTAGACTTCATATAGTTCCAAAAAGAAAGATCTATTCACGACCATGTGGTTGCTAGCCTCATTGTCAACGTACAATCATTAACCAAGCACTTTGAAGTGCTTTATACTTTGCTTTCTTCCATAGTAGACTTCATATAGTTCCAAAAAGAAAGATCTATTCACGACCATGTGGTTGCTAGCCTCATTGTCAACGTACAACCATTATTATCTTCGGATTCGTCTGCATAGGGATTAATTTTTAATCATTACAAACATAGTTTCATGATCATACATGACCAAAAATATTGATGAATCATCTGTTTTGTTCAAGTTTGCCTCTTGTTGCTTTTTCTTGTGGTCAGGATAGGTGGAAGCTAAGTGACTTAATTGTTCACTCCTATAAAATTGAATTTTGGAACAATCTTACCTTTACTTGATCTTTGACACTCGGATATACCTTGGCCTGTTGCCTTCGATCCTTGGCCTTCACTTGATCCATGACCATGCGAATCTTGATCGCCTTCCCTACCATGCCCCCTTAGTTCATAGGACTGGTTTTGTCTTGGCGATTTTACCATTTAGAACATTAGCTTGCTCTGGTTGTTTTTCTAAATATCCTTATCTTTGTTCCATACTTTGTATGCTTTAAATCATCAAATAAGTCTTTAATGTCTATGGTCTTGAGATGCAATGCATGGGTAATAGAAGCAACAATATGGATAAACCGTCAAAGAAGACTAGTAATAAACTTCATAACAAGTTTTGTTTCTTTGATAATCTCCCTAGGGGTATCATATTTTGAGGTTATGTTGGGTTAGCCGGGTGAGTTCATGGTTTAGACAAGTCACTGGTTTTGGATATGGGTTAGATTGGGTTCCAAACTAGCAGTAGAGTAATTCTATATAATTTACGTTTATTTCACATGTTTTATTAGAGTTTACTTGCTTTATGATCTTGCCATTACCTTTTGTTTTGATTTGAGTAGTCTCTTGGCCTTTTGCTTCTGTTTCTGCTGAATTCATATCTTTCACGTCAGTAGTTGTTTCTCCTAAAACCATGTTCTTGTCTTTCTTTTTTGTCTCTGCTTTTGGGGCTAAATCTGCATACCTTATACCTTAATCAATATACACACTTTCTAAGAAAAAGGTTATAAGTCGATGAAGAATGAAGAAAGTTTACCTCACAAAAAATCGTACAAATTAAAGTAAGCTTTTAGAAAACAAAACTAAAGCATTTGAATAACTTTATGAACAAATAAAATTCTTATAAACTTGCTATTAAATCTTAAATAAAATGTCCAAGTATGTTTATTAGTAAGAATCCTCAAAAGACTTAATACTTTAAAGTTGTGAATACACACATTAATGCAAAACTTAACTTTTTGGGAAATTCTAACTATCCTTTATTGCGATAAACGTGTTAAATTTATCAAAATCAATCAAAATCATTATTTTTTTGTTGGAGTAACATTATTACACATATATAATGTTATATTTTTTATACGTATATGTGTAAACTCATAAGTGTAAAAATGATATGACAAGTGTACTTTTCTTACTTCTGTTTATAATTAAAAACCGTAAAAATCACCACTAACCAATCATATAATCTATAATTTATTTAACTTTTTAATTGATTAAAATATATTTGAGTAAACTTCAACATTATTTTTCAAGGTCATTATATATTTTTTCATATAAACTCTAAGGATCGTCGATGATGAAGAAATGACTTACATATACATAACTTGTAGGAGCTACATGTACGTAACTCTTAGTTGTATAATTTTTAACACGTACTTACATATATGTAAACCCTGGTTTTTATGATTTTCATTTGATTCCTCCCCTATATATATACATACATATATATATATATACACACACACACACATACATACATACATATATATATATATATATACATACATACATATATATATATACATACATACATATATACATACATACATATATATATATATATATATATATATATATATGTATATATAGGGGAGGGTTCAAATGAGAACTCACTTATTTTATGAGAACTCTAAAAACCAATGTGAACCATATATTTTCAATGGTAAAATAATAAACAATGATAACATAATAAAAAAATTTATAAAACAAAAAACAACATTAAAATAAAAAAAAGTAAAATGACGAAAATGTTTCTTTTGTTTCCCACTTTTATAAAAAAAATAAAAAACAATATAAAAAAATAAAAAAACTCGTTTTTTTATAAACGTCATTTTACACATATGTAATACCTGAAAATACATATGTGTAAAACAGGATTTACACATATGTAATGACTAATTTACACATGTGTAAATAACTAGATGGATGATTTTTTTTAAAAAAAGTATATCAATATGGTACGCGTTGGAAAGAAAAAAAAAATTCAAAAAATAATGGTGTAATTTTTTTGAAAAAATAATGTCGTGAAAAAAGTTATAAACATTTTAAAAAAAGGTGGATTTGACATGTTACTTGCATGTGAATTAAGTGTGTGGCTTATATTAGTTACTAGAGTTATCACAAAAAATAGTGATTCTCAAAATAACCCTACCCTATATATATTTATATAGTATATATATATACATACAGGAGGGATCCTAAGAAAACTACAATGTTGAGAAAACTAGAGAAAACCAATGAAATTGGTCATATAATTTATAAATTTTTTTTATCACTACCCTATATAGATATGTGTGAGTATATATATAAATAAAGATATGGAACAAATAAAAAACGTAGTGTGGTTTTACATATACGCCACACATAGTTACGTATACGTAACCATTTTTCATTTGACATAGTGTTACGTATACGTAATACTCTTCATTCTTATATGTATGCTCAACATATATGTACGAAATACTTAAATAATATTTTAACAATCAAAATAACCAAAAAATTATTAATTATATTATTGGTTTTCGTGGTTTTTTTTTATTTTCACATAAGTATCGGTTTTCTCAGGAACACTCCTATATATATATATATATATATATATATATATATATATATATATATATATATGTATATATATATATATATAGGGGAGGGTTCGCGAGAAAATCAATAATTATGTGAAAACCAAAGAAAACCACAGAAACTAATTACATAATTCATAACTTTTTTTGTTATTTTAATTGTAAAAATATTATTTAAGTATTTGATACATATATATTAAGCATACATACGAGAATGAAGAGTCTTACGTATACGTAACACTATGTCGAATGAAAAATGGTTACGTATATGTAACCTATGTGCGACGTATATGTAAAACCATGCTACGGTTTTTATTTGATTCATAACTTTATTTATATGTACTCACACATATATAAAGAGGGTAGTGATAAAAAATTTATACATTATGTGACCGTTTTCATTATTTTTATCTAGTTTTCTCATAACTTTGTGTTTTTCTTAGGATCCATCCTCTATATATACATAGGAAAAAGATCATATGTAAACCACTTGTAATTGTGTAAACAAATAAATTAAATATCAGCCATTAGTCAGATTTAAATCAATGGACCAGATTTTTTAGAATAAAAAAATACATTTTCTTTTAAATGGTGGGAGCTACATACAAAGAGACAAAAAAGTATAGTTTGGTCATTTTTATTTCTTTTTGAATCTGAATTACCATAACCCCACCCATACCCATTTCAATCAATCTCTCTCTCTTTCTCTCTCTAAAGCTATATCTTTTATCCTTTTCCATCATCTTTCCCTCTCTCTAAAAGATGAAACATAAGAATAGATCAAGAGAAAATCAAGATATAGAAGCTTTCATCGGTGATTGACCATCATCTAAAGCGGTGATGGTGACAGCGCCGGTTACAACGGCGATGATGGAGACGGCGATGATGAAGGTGAAGGCGGCGACGATGATGATGACAAACTGGTGGTTTTTTATTGGTGTTCATGGTTAGATTTGTGTTTTTTTGTTGTTTTAAGGACTTTATATTTCTATTCAAGTTTATATCTATGTTTTTTTTTTGTGATGATTTTTTTGATCCGGGTTACATATACTTTGTTGATGATGTTCAAGGTAAGAAGAAGGAAACAATGAAGACGATGGCTGACCACCATCTATGGAAGATGACAACAGCGACTCTGGCATTCTTGTGGTTTTTTTGTTGATGTTCAAAGTAAGATCTGTGTTTTTTGT
This sequence comes from Flaveria robusta, assembly GCA_025506415.1. Lineage (NCBI taxonomy): Eukaryota > Viridiplantae > Streptophyta > Magnoliopsida > Asterales > Asteraceae > Flaveria > Flaveria robusta. The sequence goes on from CM046467.1 coordinate 4,784,289, forward strand.
TGGTGTTTAACGTTTAAATCTGATTTTTTTTTATTTTTATTGTCTTTAGTGAACTACTTAGATCTGTAAGATTACAAATGTGTAATTTTTTTATGTTGGATAAATTTATTTTTATACATGTGCACACATGCAGTTGGTGAAGTTTTCTAAGGAACTACTCAAGCATTTTGCTTAAAAATATTAGTTTAAAGTGTGTATAAAAATTATTACAAATGTGTATATGAGATACTTAATTCTATATTATTGTTATCAATGTTTTCAGAACCGGACCGGACAGTGAACCGGACGCTTTACCGGTCCGATAGTCAACCGGTCCGACCGGATATAAGAACCGGATAAAATTATAATTATTTTTTATAAATATATGTAAAAAATTACTCAAAAATAAAAAATTATATAAAAAACCGTTCGACCGCCGGTTCGACCGGTTCAACCGGTCCGACCACCGGTTCAACATCAAAACGGTTTTAAGCACCGAACCAGATCGGTTTGGAGTCCGGTTCCCGGTCGGACCGGCCGGTCCGGTCCGGTTTTCATAACATTGATTGTTATCAGATCTGTTTTTACTGGGTTCCATATGTAAACATGTGTAGAGTGAGTTTCACACATGTGTAAATTGAGTTTTACACATGTGTAAACTGAATATACACAAATGTTAAATTCTTGTTTTCTTATTCAGATTTATATTTCTATAATTTATATAGTTACTGATTCATGTTATTTATTGGTTTTCATTTTTCAGTATATATTGAATAGTCTGGATCTAAGATGTGAACAAAGCGTAATCAACAAAGAGGCATGCGGATTTCTTTTTCTGATTTTGTAAATATTTTTTTGGATCTTAGATATAGATTATTTTTTGATTTGTGTAAATGTCTTCTACTCATGTTTAATTAATTATTTCATGTGTTAAAGTATTCATAACTATTTTAAAATACTCAGAACTATCTTTTACACATGTGTTAAAGTATTGAAAAACATGTGTTAAATTATTAGAACTATCTTAGAACTATTTTTTATACATGTATTAAAGTGTTTATTGAATTATTTACACATGTGTTAAGTATTCAGAACTATTTTCTACAGATGTGTTAAAATACTGATAAACATCAAATCACTAACACATGGTTTATTATGTTAAATAATATTAAAAATTACTACAAAAACATCAAATCTCTAACACATAGATTATTGTGTTAATTTAATGTTAAAAAATAATACAAATAAAAAGGAGAGAAAAAATAGAAAGGACTAAAATGCACTCAATATTATATTTCTTTTTTTTAATAAAACATGTCACTTGTCACATTATGAGTGGTGGAAATGGTTTATTGGTTACATAATTTCTAATTGTTTACATTTGAATCATCGCCTATATATATATATATATATGTGTGTGTGTGTGTGTGTGAGTGTGTATATATATATATATATATATATATATATATGTGTGAGTATATATAAATAAAGGTATGGATCAAATGAAAATCGTAGCATGGTTTTACATATACGTCACATATTGGTTACGTATACGTAACCATTTTTCATTCGACATAGTGTTATGTATACGTAAAACTCTTCATTCTTGTATAACATTTTAACAATTAAATGATATTGGTTATGAATTATGATATTGGTTTCCGTGGTTTTCTTTGGTTTTCACATAACTATTGGTTTTTTTAGAAACCCTCCCCTACTCAAATATACTTTAAACAATTTAAAAGTTAAATCAATTATAAATTTTGTAATTGGTTAGTGGTGGTTTTAATGGTTTTTAATTATAAACATGGTTTTCATTTGATCCTTCACTTATATATATATGTAGGGTTAAGTCAAATAAAAATCAAGAAAATTTATGTAAACCGATAAACCATATCTACATCTTTAATTTATAAATATCAATGGCTCATTTTTTAAAAATAAAATAATAAAAAGTTGTACTTTTATTGGAATACGTGTATAAAAATTCAAACAAATATAAGTCATAGATCTTTATGATCAAAGGTGGAGATTCGTTTTATTGTGTTAAGATTTCAATATTAATCGAAATCATTACTTTTTTATTGTAATAACATAATCACACATATATAAAAATATATATTCTTTTGAGTATATGTGTAAAAGTAAAAAGGTTTAAACTAATGTAATTTACACCTTCTTCCCGTAAAATATTATAGATATAAGTGTAATTTATACTATTATAAACTTTTTTACGTTTACGAATTTACGCAAATACATATAATAATATATTTTTGTATATTTGTAATAATATTATTCAAACAAAAAAATAATGATTTTACTTGATATTGAAAAGTTAATACGGTTATCATAAAAATAGTGGGTTAACATATGAACCATCCCCTGTACATATATATGTGTATATATATACACGGTTTTTATAACAAATTTATAATAGATTGGAAAATCTAATGAATGTTGAGTGAGTTTAAAGGAAAAAAACTTTTAGTGACTTTAACAAGATGTTTAAAAAACTTATTATCCTGACCTATTATCAGCTGTAGAGTATAATGTTTTGCATTTTGGTTCGTTTTTTCAAATTTGTTATTAATTTTGGAGAGAGGACAATGGGTGAGTGAGAAAAAACACACCAACGAGCAGATCTAAGGAGATTAACTCTTAGCAACTTACAAGAGGAGAGTTCAAAATGGGAACTCCAAATATTAGGAGAGTTGTGATAACCCGTAAAGAAACAACAAAAATCATTATTTATTACGAAAAATATAGAAGTAATATATTAAATAATTTCTCTGTATTTAATTGATTATTTTTCTAAATGACTCCGAACAAGTTTTGTATATATATGTGTAGGGGCCGCTACTATACAAAGTGTAATTTTCGTGCGAAACGTACGAAGTCATCAGAGTGTGACACGTGTTTTTTAGCGGAGGGGTAGTTTTGTCCGCGGTATAATTACGCATAAAAGTTACATAATTACGCAAAGAAAAATTACTCAGTTGTAAAAAATAATAACGCAAGTTATTTTGATAACTACGCAAGTTATATGATAGTTACGCAATTTATGTTGATAATAACACAGTGAATAATCACGCAAGTTATACGCACAACACATAAACTTTTTCTTAAAACAATGTTGTTTTTTTTAAAAAAATATAGCAATACTATACTAATATTAAAGAGGATAAAATGCTTGTTTTTATGGTATATTTAAAAAAAAAATAATGTCATATAAAAAAATTATATATGTTTAAAAAAAACAGGTGGAAGTTAACATAAGTTAACAATTATAAACTATTATCAATTATACCCCTCCAGGAATATTCCTTACATTATTATTACATCTTAAATATAAACCGTTAATCTTTTAGATCGATAATCCTTGTTACTTCGTACCCTTCGCATGAAAACAACACGTTGTATCTTAAACCTGTCCTATATGTGTAATTGGTAAAAACATTTACATGTACAAATAATAAGCCTATACATTTTATAATACACGAACGAAAAATTGTGAATTTACACCTATAAATTAATATAACAATGTTTTATGTTAATAATAATGTTAATATTTCAGATCTAAAATAATAATTTTGATTGTTTTTATTTGTTCCTACAAAATTCGTGAGTTCTCATATGATATTTTCCCTAATACGCAATTTTTCACGTATGTGTAAATCAATGTTAATTCGAAATTACGCTTATGGTAAAAGTCTATGGAAATTATCAATAGTCAAAGGCAATAAAATATAAGTGCAGTTGTTAATTTAAAAGTAAACTTGGGTTCATGTCAAGATACCTTGTTTCGAACTCATGGTTGAATCAAAGTAGGATTTCAGTTTCTTCCAAACAGCTTTGGCGGAATCCTCATCAACAACAATACGAAGTACATCTTCGCTAACTGATCCGAAAATCCAACCTTTAAGAAGACTATCGTATTTTTTCACGAGAAGACTAGCGTGTTTTTTCATGAAAAGACCATGGTTTTCCACAAGGTCACGCATATCATGGGCCTCCATGAGGCAAAGCATTTGATTCTTCCAAAGATGGTAATTGCGATCACTTGAAAGCTTCACAGAAACAAAGTTGGATACATTTGTATTTGATGCGTATAGATACTCAAGGTCTTGTATTCTTGTTGAAGCATCAGGAGGATTTGATGAATTCGCCATGTGAATGAAGTCGAAATAGTTGAATGGTGAAGTGAGAGATGAATAGAGTTAATTTGTCTTAGGTTATTGAAGATGAATTCATTATCCCCAGGCCTTGTCTATTTATTGACACTTCAACACATAATTCAAATCTTTTGAATTTAAAACTCACGTAAACATGTTTGAATTTAAAAACCCCGATTAGGTGGGCAATTAATATATTTTATAAGTAAGCGCATATATATTTATATACTAGTTTATAGTTCCGTGTATTGCACGGGCTTGTATAATAATATTATATAATTTTATAATGCATACCGGATAAAAACATTTGAACTACAGACAAACAAAGAAAAAAAGAATTGTGAGATCCCAGTTAACTCAAATTTGTGTCTAACTAACTCATTTTATGAGTAGGAAACACAAATAAGTAAAAGTTTTGTCTCATACTATACATTTATACTCATACTAGGTTATATCCCCGTGTATTACACGAGTTGAATAACAAAAATATTAAATATTATTGATAATGAGTAGGAAGTAAAACGTTATTTTAATATAACATATGATTAAATTTACGTATGGTTAAGTATTTTGATTTTTTAATTATTTTTAAAACTTTCGTTTTAAAAAATTGCTTTGAAATTTTTTTATTATTTTATCAGTATTTTGTTGTTTAAAAACTCCGGGTTTGTTTTAAATAAATTTTCTTTTATAAAACTTTTATTTTATAAAAAAGTTGGATTTAAATATTTCATAATTTAAAAAAGCTTCATTGTTTTAGAAAATCATAGTTTTAGAAAAATTTATTTTTGAACAAATATATTTTTTTAATCAAAATACTTAGTTTTATTTAACAAAAAAAAATCTTTTAAAAATTATTAATTCAAGGACTTGAATTTATAATAGAGAGAGAGAAAAAGAAATATTTAAGAATTAGTTATTTGACTTTTAAAAAATAAAATATATAGTTTAGGCGGAAAAATAAATGAGAGATTGATTGTGGGAATGTCATGTGTCAAAAAATGTAAAGGATTATTAGTATAGATATATAAGCTTCAAAAACCACCATTATTATATGTTCTAACAAACCATTTGAGTTGAGTTTTTTAACAATCACAACTTGACCATTAAACTAATATATCAAAAGTTAAAAACATTCTTTTAAAAAAACTTCATTTTAAATAAGATTTATATCAAATCATTTATATAAAGATGATTACCAATTCTTTCAAATAATGTCTATATCCAAAGATTACCATAATATTAATTTTTAATACATTTTGTTCATAGATAGTTAAATTATCTTTCTAAAACAACTTGTCATTTTAAGACATAAATTGTTTATAATTAATGGTAATTTATTGTATTTTATTAATCATAAATTGTTTTTAATTTAATAATTAATATTAATTACTAATTTTCTTTAAATGAATGATAAAATAGTGTATTCTTTTTTTTTTTCTATTTTTAAATAGTAACTTCTTTAATATATATGAAAATTTTAAAACAATTTAAACAATAATAAGTTAACGTATAATCAAAACATTTTATTTGGTATTAAATTTTAATATGAAAACTATTTGAAATTTAAAATGCATCAAATTTTAATATGAAAACTATTTAAAATTTAAATTATCGTAACTGTAATAAATTATGTTAACTGTTGATTGTGTTTTAAAATGATTAATAAATGCATTTTTTTCAATTATAGTTTTCAAAATAAATTGCAATTATAATTTAATATGTTTTAGGCGGTAAACTCAACTGTAGAGCCTCTCATTAATTGACACGTGTTCATAGAAAACTTCTTTTTATTAGAGGTAATAGATATTAAAACCTTTTTTTTTATTGTCTATAAACAATAAGACAAACCATTTTAAATTAACTTTATAGTTTCATTAGGTCCTAATTTTAATAATTTTTACTTATAAAAAATTTATTTTTTAAAACACTAATTATAAAATATTTCATATTGTTTAAAAAGATTTTGAAATTTTATAAAATAGTTCTTATTTTATAAAATTGCGTTTCTTAGAAATAACATTAGTAAAAATATCACTTTTTATTTATTTATAAGACTATTTTAGATCTAATAAAATTAAATAATATTATTAGTAATTATATAAATGTATAATATGAGAGTTTTTTCGACCATCTCACGTTGTTGGCCTGGTAAGGTGGTCAATTGGTTCCGAGGTTGTGATGGTTCGCTTTGGTCGGGCTCTGTTTGGGTCGGTTGTGTCTTGGTTACCACTAATGTGGGTTCTTGTTGCCTTTAACATGAGATAATTTATGGTTCGCTTTGGTCGGGCTCTGTTTGGGTCGGTTGTGTATTGGTTACCACTAATGTGGGTTCTTGTTGCCTTTAAACTTGCCTTGATAACTTATGACATTTTGTTGATGACTAAATAAAGACATTGCCATATTAGCTATATATCATGCAAAAGAATCGATTGTTAGTTCAACTATTTTGTAAACAATGTACTACAATACAAACAGAAAAACATCTTCAATTTCTTTTGATATTACTCTAATTCGTATTTGATGGGTTTGACAAATAACTATTTAGTTTTCTATAAAAAAGATGTATCTGTATGACAAAAAAACTATGAGTTTGTTCAATCACATGTTAAATATTTAATATGTAAAGAAGTTTAACAATATTAAATATTTCCCATTAACAATATTTAATATTTTGCATTTGAATACAATATTAAATATTAAAAATATGTTTAATATTTTCCATTAACAATAACAATAATAAAAAGATGTTTAACAATATATATTAAATATTTAACAATATTTAATATATGATTGAACTTGCCAACCATTTGAATACAATATTAAATATTTTCCATTAACAATATTTAATATTTTCCATTCAAATGGTTGGCAAGTTCAATAACATTTTTTAGAAAGTGGTCCATTCAAATGGTTGGCAAGTTCCATACATTAACAATATGATTTAGTTTATAAAACGGGTTAGTTTTAAGAAAAGAAAAAGAATACAATATTTTCCATAGTTTTTTAGATGTACCATGGTTGAAAGAAAACCTCAGATCCGTTTACAATTTTATGGTCTTTGTTTACGCCCAATCTGAACACCTATTTAATCAAGTTGAAAAAAATAATAGTATTATAATCATGACGATAATAGCTCTTAATTAAGGCTTGTGCACATGCTATCCGAAGACTGGACCCGTCTATTAATTAAGTTTTGTGCACATGTCATCTCAAATTTGTTCTTTAATTTAGACATGAGTTACATGTATACTCAATTTTATTATTAACCCAATTTTATTATTAAGACACTCGTATCTTTCTATTTCTTTCTATGTATTCATATGTATGTATAGAGAGATAAACAGAATGAACATAAATTGAATGTACCAATAACATGTCCCTTAATTTAATAAATTTACTATTCATGATATCTTAAAGCATTCACACTTCATTCCCCTATTAAATTGTGAGTGTATTTCTTAAATGAGTAAAATGATATTTTCGTCCCTAACGTTTTGGTTGAATTTTCCATTTCAATTCAAAGACTATTTTTTTGTCATTTCAATCATTATAGCTTACCAAGTGTTACCATTTTCATCCACTCCACTAACTCCGTTAATATATCCGTTAAATATTAGAATATTTTAGTATTTTTCAATACCCTAATTATTCAATTAAAATAAATTAACCAATTAATATTCAATTAAAACTAAAAAACACATAAAACGACTCGTAAGACCGGTTGCTTTGATTTAAAAGCTTCGATTTATTCTAACACATGGGTTAGAGTTAATCGAAGCTTTTAAATCGAAGCGTCTGGTCTCACTAGTCGCTTCATGTGTTTTTTAGTTTTATTTAAATATTAATTGATTAATTTGTTTTAATTGGATAATTAGGGTAATGAAAAAGACTAAAATACCCTCATATTTAACGGAATTTTAACGGTGTTAGTGGAGTGAATGAAAATGACAAAATTTGGTAAACTAAAGTGACTAAAATGACAAAAAAAAATATTTGGATTTAAATGACATATTCAACAAAGTGTTAGTTATGAAAATAGCATTTTACTCTTCTTAAATTAAAGTTTATGGTTGTTGATAATTGTAAGTGGAGGAGATATAAGTTTTTACTATTCATCTGTATATAACTTTTATAAACTAGTTTTATTGTCACCGCGCGTTACGGCGGGAATCAGTTTGGTCGCTAGAGTTGATAGGAGTTTCACCTCACGTGTTGTTGCTGGATTCATGGTTTGATTCAAATCAAATTTTACAACACAAATGAATAATCAAGATAACAAATCAATGAAGACATGTAAACAAAAATTTTCATGTGTAGACACTTAAGTGTCAAACATTTATAAAATAAGAAGAATGACATGAACTATTAATCATGTTAGGAATCTTGCAACTGATGACAAAAGTTGATCAACTCATCTTACCCGGCTAATAATGACATGTACCTGCAAGACATGTTAAAAACCAATATTGTGCAAGAATTGTTGTGAATCTTCTAATAAATTGAATCTGCAACTAACTTGCAACTAATGTCAAAGTTAATTTGTTGGATAACATGTTATAAAAGAGTGAACAACAATACTTACGCTTTACTGCAAAAGGAAACATAGAGAGGAGATGAGCAATCTTAGACGACTAAAGATTAGATCCTTAAAATTAAAGAACAAACCTAGGAACAAACCAAAAGCTAGTTGCAACGCACCTAATTTCAGCACTGATATTAAGTGGCGTTGGGTTGGTACTCTGGTAATCAAACAATATGAATATGAGAAGATGATAAAGTGGAAAATGTATCTTTTAGCAAAACTCCAAATCTATAATATAAACCTCATGGATAGATAGAATTCAAACATAATTAAGTAATCGAAAAAGATATATGATAATCTAACTATCACAAAATAACTTTTTTAATAAGTAATAGCACAGTAGGGTACTTATTATAAATTGATTTGCTTTTCAATCTTAGGAGTACATGAAGTTGTATTTTTGGTAACAAATTAACAATAGAAGTTGAACAATTAGCCTAATAAACTTTGCATAATGAGAAGAAGGAATATTTAGCCATTGCAGAAGATGCGTTGCAAGAGAATAACACACCAACGGTTGTTGGTTTTACTTCTTTATTAATTACGCATGCCATCTCATATAGACTTTCGTTGTCACATTTTTCTTTGATTGTAAATAAACACCAAAAAATCTAATTTGTTCTTACAAATGTAGCAGATAGAGGAAAAAATCTGTTAGGTAGGTTTTTGAGTGCAAAATGATCACCAAAAGATATCTAACCTGGTCTTCAAGCAAACAAAAAACTAATTTCAATCTAGTTAATTGGTTATCTAAACCAAAAAGCAACCTAAACTAAGATGGGTTCCTAGTTTTCGTAAATAAAAACACAATAAAAAAGATTGAAGGGATATATGACAATGACTAGTTTTAGTAAACCCGTGTATTACACGGGTTGAACAAATAAAATATTAAATGTAATAAAAATTTATTAGGTATAAAATAATATTTTATGATAAAATATGATTGAAATTATGTATTTGTAAGAACAATATGTAATAAAATAATTATATCAACTTTTTAAACTTTTGTTATAAAACTTTTTTTCCAAAAAAAATAATAAATATTTTGTTTCAAAATAAAATCGTATTAAAAATATCATTTTTAAAAATTTTTTTAATTATAGTTTTTAATTTTAATTATATTTTGTTTATAAAAATTTTACTTTTTTAAAAATACTAATTTTAAAAAAGTTGGTGTTTTGCAAAAATTTATTGTTTTATAAAAATTATTTTTTTAGAAGTAACATTAATAAGAATATCTTTTTCTAAATTTATTTAAAAACTATTTTTATTCTAAAAAAAGTTACATAATATTATTGGTAGTTAAGGTAATCTATTAACTATAATAAAAGAAAGTTTTTACATGACACGTGTCAACATATTATGCATTTTTATTTTTATTTTCCCTTCTCTCTCCTAATTAATGATATTAGTATATATAGTAATTATATTATTTAAAACATTTCTAAATTAAAAAAATAAATATATTAAAAAAACTAGATTTTTAATGAAAAACACACTTTAAAATTGTATAAGACACGAAAAATTCTTAAATACGAATTATTTTAATACCATTTTTCTAAGTTTTATAAGATGATTAGTTTTTTTAAATAAAATTAAAAAAGACTAGAATGTTTTAAAAACAATTAAAAAACACAATCTCATAAAACGATATTTTAAAATGATATTATTATTGTTTTTTACTTAAAATACTTATATATACATAACTCAATCATATCTTATTTACAAATATTATTTATAATTTTTAAATTTTATTACAAATTATTTAATATCTTATTTATTCAATACGTGTATTACACGGGATACTATACTAGTTATTTAATATGAGAGAGAAGCGGAAAAATTTTGATTGGAATGAATGTGGTGCTGACACGTGTCACCCCAGATACTATTTTATTAGAGTAAAAAGATTTCTGCTTCTTTGATACTATTCGAAAATTTCAAAAATCCAAAGCAAACAATCAAGTTAAATTTAATTTCACATAGCCTTTAAACGTTTTAAGAACATGGGTTCTTAGTATCTATAAATAAAAAACAAACTATGAAGAAGCTCTCCTCATGCTTCATTAAGAAAATTTATCAAGCAGGTTGCGTGCAATCAAAATCTTTAGATTCTAGCATGGATTTGGAATAATCAAAGGTGCCCAGGGAAAACAATCATTATAGCCTGGCTTTGAAACCTTCGATCTGAATGAGCTCCTTGAACAACAATGTAAAGAGTTTAACCCACAGCTTGAATTTAAATCAAATAACCATATTTATACAAATCTGAACTTCACGGTTTGAAATACATGCAAGTGAGTAAAGATGGAAGCAACAATGAAGGCTTAAATAAGAGGTGAGAGGGTGTAGCTGGGAAACAATCAAACAACGAACTTCTTTCGAAACAACTTTCAATTTCTTCTAAGAAAGATCCTACCGATATAGATCGACTTTGACGTTTGCAAAAGATTCACTAAATAACATAAACTAATCTTACCTCATCGATGTAGCCGGAAGAACGACCGACTTCCTGTCTTCCTCAAGCCCAATCGCCATCGAGGTTATCGTCTTCTTTGCTTTCCCTCAGAGAAAAATCATCTTCGTTGCTGCTGCTTCTAACACTTGTGACTTGTCATAGTGTCACGTACTACGAAGGAGATGACAGAGATAGTTGTGGGGTTCAATCAGATGTTGACTGTGGTGAGTATTTAGGAGATACGGAAGCGGCGACAAAGGTCGTGGCATCATCCTTGTGATCGTCAACTAAATTAGGGAAGAAGAAAACATTCAAATAAGGTCGTGGCTTGGCCACCACACCACTGCTGCCTAGGGTTTTATAGAATTACATTCATTTGCTATCGCCCCTCGGAACGATGGTCAATGATTGCTATGGTCATCTTTCTTAGCGCAGACAACTACCACCACTTTCAGCTAAGAAACCACCACAATGTTTGCCAGCACCAAACCGCTGCCAGTTCAAGAAAGGAGAAAACAAATCAGCCAAAACCGTTGGAACTGAGTAAACAAGTTCTGAGCATACAAATTCAGCAAAAATTTGTTGGAACCGCTACCAACGAATCCGACAGCTGTAGCTACTGACACAATGATGAGATCGATGAGAAAAACAGGGAGAGGATCAGACAGAGAGAGAACCAAACCTTTATATCTAATGGAGCGGTAGTTCGGACTTCAGGGATGAAAGACTTGTAGCGTAAGCTTTAGGTCATATACAATTGGTTTTTTTATAGTATAGAATTTTTAAAAATATTTGGAAGTGACTATGAGTGGAAAAAACAGCAAAAATAATGATAAATGAATAAAAAATACTATTTAATTAAAAAAAATAGTAACTTTTAGTGTAATTATAAAAATAATGATGAAAAATATGATGTGAATATTCTTTTAAAAGTCAACATCATTAAAAAAACTCAATTTATTTTTTTATGTGAATAACATTTTTCAAAACATATTAAATTTTTGAAGATAATATATTTTTACTTTGCATTTTAGTTAAAGTTAAATGAAAGAGTTGATTACAGAAATGGTCATTGTGTTTCTGATAAAAAAACAATTTTAGTTGCTAAGAAAAAAAAGTAAAATTTTGAATACTGAACGTAATTTTTAATTAACTTTTATGATGTATTAGTGTGACATGTGTTTCTAAACATGTTATTTTAATTAACTTTCAATTAAATTAAATTAAAATCTAGCCTAATATTAAAAGCCGTTACAAAAATAAAAATTAATAGCTAAACAAGTCACTCATTTTACTTAGTGCTCAAACATAAATCATAGAAACCATCTGTATAATTAAGTACTAATGAAATAGTATTTCTAAGAGCATTCACACTAGTTTTCCATCCTCATCACTCATAATTGCACGTTGCCAGCATCCGACTGTCGCTGGTACGTTCGCCCACAAGCTAATGCACCCCCACCAACAAAGGATCATCACCCTTGAGCACACCCATTGCTGCCAACCGACCATCCTCGCCAACCACACTCCCCACCACTCGCGCTTGTTGCCGGTAACCAATTGGTCGCGCTCCCACACCCGACTACGTATTGTCGACAACCTACCATTGCCCAATGCGAACAACCGATAGGTGGGTCCGATTAAGACAACATCTATCATCCGAAACATGGTTGTACATTTGCCTTTCAAAAAATACTTATTTATTTATTTCTAATTATTCTTTTAATTTCTTATTCTTACAGTCACCCACGAAGAGAATATAAAATAAGAGTTAATTACATGAAATGTACTTGCGCTTAGTCCTGTTTTCACTTTTGTCTCCCAAGTTTGAAAAATTACAAATTTGGTCCAAAATGAGATAACTTCACATTCTATCTTACCTTCAATGTGAGACAACTTCCCATATCATTAAATAGTAATAATCATATTAATATTAATGAATTTCCAACAATCTACCACATGAATAGAAATCAATTATCCAATAAAAATTCAGCAGTTGAGTGTTACTGGATATGTAGGTGTTCCCTTTGAACCTTTTTTTGCGAAGCATATTTAGTCTCCTAATGCTGTGTAGACGCGATGTCTTTGAACATATCTCCTTTTATGTAGGCTACGATATACATTCACATAATACTCTCCCTGGTTTAATCAATCCCTCATTGCCATGTCCGTTAATGGTCATGGAACACTTTCCTTGTTCTACAAGAGATCTATAAAAATCCATTTGAAGCGACCTCGCTTCTCTCTAACATAGGTGATTCTACGAATCATGAAAAACATCATGATTATATTGATTCCCATAAATCATTTAACCTTAATATGCTTAACCTCTCCTTGGTCACCTGTTCGCGGTACTCCCCTGAGTGAATGGACTAGGAAGTTCGTGACTGCCTTATAGTTTTAGGGTACTCCCTTATAGTGACTCTAATGATTATATGATTAAGATCGATGTTCTATTGGACTAGATCTTGGGATCTCCGGTCAACTAGGTTAGGTTTTCCTTATATTCTCCTTTTTCGTGGGCTTTGTCCCATTCATCTTGACAACTTATAAACTAATATTATGCTTAAGACTTTTGTTAACGAGCTTACAATGTTATCTTTTGACTTGAGATGGTCATCGTAATAATACCCATTGATATTAGTTGTCCTATTATGTTATGTCTACACCTGATGTGCTTTGATTTGTCATTATACATTAAGCTTTTCACTCTACCAAATGCTGACTCACTTACAATGTATGAAAATAAAAGATAAAGGCTTTGGCCATCTTGAAATGTCTTCCACAAATTGACGTAGCCACTCAGCCTCTTCTCTAGCTTTATCGATCTGGTTGTTGAGACTTGATCAAAAACAAGTAAATATATTAGTCTTAGCTACCTTTATTGTGTAAAGTAAGGTCGTCTCCATAGGGAATTGGTGGAAAGTGTTTAACTAACAAGACTTAGTTATGTAAAGACACAAACTTTAAGATTATAAATTATAACTATGGATGAACTCAAGAACATATGTGCATATAGCAATAAAATTTGAAACTAATTTACTTAAATAATGAAAAACAATTACTTTTGGGTTTTTAATTCTACAAGATCCACAATTGGTATGTGTTAAAGTGTTAAACTGGAGTTTGTAAGAATTTAACTTCAAGATTTTAACTTTTGATTAAATTGATAATCAAAGAACAATCTTTTAAGACTCATTCATTCATAAGATTACCAATTTACTTATATCAAATTGTCAAGTTTTCTTAATGAGTTAACGATGCAAGGAAACCGAAAACTAATAATAAAGTACACAACTTTATTTACAAGAAAATTGTTTAAATAACCAAAACATTATACTTCATTCAATAATCTCATGTTCAAGACATAAACCAAATTCGCACATACCAATTATTTCACTTGACAAGAATCGTACTCCCGAAAGCAATTAAGAAAGAACTAGCCGCCCATCTTCTTTGTTATGCCTTTGATCTTGAATTAAAAAATGTTTGTGGATGATTTGGGATGCTTTGAAATTCCAAAAATCTCCTTGAAATCACCAATTTTTGGTTGGGAAGAGTTCCCCTTCAAAAATCCTATTTAGATACTTAAATAGATTCAAAATTTCTCAAAATCCGGTACTGAAACTGACACCAGCGTACTATACATCCAACCGGCATATGATACGCCGCCTTGTACCCTCAACTTTTTTGTTTTTTTGTCAAATACATCACCAATACGCCGCCCGACGTATTATACACCCATACCCGGCGTATCACATGATGGTTGGCTGATTTTTTTCCCTTTATTTATATCTTTTGTTATTTGTATTTTTAGTCCCTGAACTTCATCTTTTTGCTTCCTTTGACTCTCAAATATGTTTTTTTAGCTCCGAAAACATATGATCAAAGCATAAATAAAGTCAACTTGATCCACAATAATCACGATGTAAAATTAAGCATTTAAATCAATTAAACAATAGAATATTGACACGTGATCACTTGTAAAAATGATAAATTCCGACTCCATTATGGATCTAGTTATAACCGTTTGCTTGGATTATCTCCAAGATATTGTTGCTCCACCTAGTAAGAACACATACCCACTTGTTGATTTGGAATCTTTCATGTCCGATATCCAGTTTGCATCAGTGTACCCTTCATTCATAGTTGGATGATCGGCATAATGCAATCCATAGTCTCCTGTATATCTTATGTATCTAAGCAACCTTGTTATACTTTTCCAATGTTCTAATATTGGATTACTAGTATATCTACTTGGCCTACTCACCGCGTATGCTAAGTCGGGTCTACTACATGTCATTAGATACATTAGAGTACCAATCATTCTTGAATACTCTAACCGAGCAACACACTCGCCTCTATTTTTCCTTGGATGTTGGGTGGTATCCACCACATAGCGTACTACACGTGTGTCTCCCAAGTTGAATTTTTCAAGGATCTTGTCCACATAATGAACTTAACATAACACAAGACCTTCTTGGGTTAAAGTAATTTTCACTCCTAAAATTACATCCGCTAAACCCATGTATTTCATGTCAAATTTTCCCTTCAAGATGTCCTTAATAGATCTGATCATTTTGTCACTACTCCTAATGATAAGCATATAATTTACATAAAGGCACAAAATTACATATCCTCCTGGTGTATCTTTCACATAGACACATTTATCACACTCGTTTATTTTTAAATCGTTGTTAATCATGACACAATCAAATTTTTGGTGACATTGTTCTCGAGCTTGGTTCAAGCCACACCATGACTTGACAAGTTTACATACTTTCCTATCTTGACTAGGGGCAGATACACCCTTAGGTTGCTCCATGTAAATCTTTTCTTCTAAATCGCCATTTAGAAATACGGTGTCAACATCCATTTGATGTACTTCCAAATTTTTTGATGGCGTAATAACAAGAACCATTCTTATAGAGGTTATTTGGGTCACATGTGAGTAAGTATCAAAATAGTCTAGACCTTGAGGTTATTTGGGTCACATGTGAGTAAGTATCAAAATAGTCTAGACCTTTCTTTTGTCTAAACCCTTTGACTACTAATCTTGCTTAATATTTATCAAAACTTCCATCCGCTTTCATCTTTATTTCGAATATCACACGATATCTAAGTGGTTTACAACCAGGAGGAAGATCTAGTAGCTCTCAAGTATGATTTCGCAAAATTGAATCAATTTCATTCTTGATTGCCTCTTTCCATTGAGGTCCTTTCGAAGAGGTGACCATTTAACGATAGGTATTAGGCTCACCCTTAATCATATAACTTACGAAGTCTCAACCTTTGCCTTTTTTACTTCGTCTAATCTCTCCCTCTTCAGCCTCGGGTTTTTCATGTTGACTATTATGAACCATGTCATCAATTTATGTTGACGAGCTTGAACCTCCATCATCAAGCTGAGTTGATTAAGATGCACGTGTTTGTCATCACATAGGAAACACATTTTCAAAGTATGAAACATTCCTTGGCCTTATCTCCATGATAGTATTCTTTTGTATATAGGGATTCTTAGACTCATATATAAGAAATCGATGTGCAATACTATTTTGAGCATATCCAATAAATATGCAATCAATAGTTTTGGGTCCTAGTTTTTGAGCCTTAGGAGGTGGTATAATAATCTTAGCTAGGCAGTCCCACACTTTGAGATAATTATATGATGGTTTTCTTTCAATCCATAACTCATAAGGGGTCTCATTCCTTTTCTTGATAGTATCTTATTTATAAGATAATTGATTGAGAGGATAGCTTCCCCCCACATGTCATGGCATATCCCAGGACTTATCAACATGGCATTAATCATCTCTTTTAGAGTACAGTTTTTCCGTTCCGCAAAGCCATTTGATTATGGTGAGTAAGGTGTCGTACATTCATTTTTATGCCACATTTTGCACATAAATCGACAAAGGTGCAACATATTCATCACCTCTATCGCTTATCACAACTTTAATTTTCTTGTTTAGTTGGTTCTCAACTTTGTTTTTATACAAGATAAACTTGCCGATTGTCTTATCTTTACTTTTAAGTAATTATACATAACAATATTTAGTGCAATCATCAATAAATGTGATTAAATACTTATTACTACCTCTTGTTGGGTGTGCTTTTGAATCACAAATGTCTTTGTGAAATAAACCAAGGGTTTTGATTATTCTTTCAACCAGTTAATAATGATAATCTTGTAAGTTTTAACACATTTTTTGCATTTAGATTTTGTGTCAATATGGAACGTAGATATGCATTTTAAATTTATTAAGTGACGAACAGAATTATAATTTATATGTTCTAGTCTACCATGCCAAACATTTGAAGACTCAAGCATATAAATAGAAATAGTAGTGTTTTTCATTTTATTTTTGACCACGGTTACATTCAACTTAAAAATACCATTGAGGGCATCCTCTCAGCATGAATTTCATGCATTATAACTTGTAATTCTTGAATTAGATTGATCACAGTCTTGTCATCAACCATTTTAAAATTCAAGAACCAAGGCACAATAAATTTCTTGCTTTTGGCATCCTTGGTTTTACACTTCTTTTCTAAAGACTCCCATAATTCTTTGGCGATCTTTATGTTGGAATACATGTTATACAATTAGTCATAAAGATCATTCAAAACGTAATTGCGAAACAGAAATTCACAATGTTTCCAAGCATCAATAGCACTCAATGCTTGAGCATTATCCCTTCTTTAGATAGGGGAGTAGTTTTCTTCAAGAACTGTGCTAAGTTCAAGGTAGTCAAATATTTTGTTGTCATCTATTAAATTGGACACTCGTAAACATTTTTGTTTTAAGCATGGTTAGCAATAGTGGTCGTTCCCACTATGATTGAAGTTAAAGGGGCTGAGACAGAGGAATACAAAGTACTCAAAGACATATTGTTAGCTGTTTCATAAAAACTTTCTAATTTAGAAAAAACTAGTTGAATTCCAACACACGCGTTGCGCGTGTCTTGAACGTGTACCAATGCTAATTTCTTTTCGCGATGATAGACTGAGAAAAGGCAAATAGATTTGACTGGCTCTCGGGGCTCAGAGTAGGTGTTCCGTTATGGCTGCAAAGTGGAGACAACGTCACGCCAAACTACGAAAACCTGTTTTGAAATCATCATAGCCTTCACGAACATGTATACAGTGAAACACAACATATGTAGTGTTTGAAGAATTGAGAGACAAGAAAACCACACAATCAACTATCAAAAGAAACCACACAAAACCAACCAACACAACTAAAACACAAGGTTGTACAGAAAGAAAAAAGGTTTGCAAATCACAATACAGAAAGAAAAAAGGTTTGCAAATCACAATTCTAATTGAAAATAACATAACTTAATCACCGATAGTGTTTGGAGGCTCAGAAACACATCCTCGATGTGGCTACAATCAAAATCGATGCCACGCCAAAACACCGAACGCCGAAGTTTTATTCCACATCATTGCCTCTTGAACCAACAATTTTTACTTGCAAAGTTCCACTGTTGTCGGATATGCACCAAGAACATCTCAAGCATGTGCTAACAATCTAAGTGTGAGTTAACAGTTTAGATGAACCAAACCCATCATCACAAATGTTTACAATCTCACATGAGCTCAAGCTCATTGTCATCGAAGAATCTCATTTATGAATATTCAATTATGTTTTTAGTCTTGCCCATACAAATAGATACATGAACCACATCTAAACCCATAGCACAGATACAAAATTCAACAACATTATAGGCAAATACAGATCACAATACTCTACACCCAAAACTTTCAGTCAAAGCTATCAAAGATCATCATAGCCTTTAACAATCTCAGATGAGTGCAAGCTCATCATCATTAAAAGATATCATGAATGAATGACCAAAAAAGTTGTAAATGATGGGTGACTCAATAGATCCAACATATCAGACCCGAAACCGTAGCACAGATTTAACAAAACACCCACATCATGGGTCATCTTCCCCTAAACCGCAACAGATTACTTAAAAACCATGATAACAAACCGAAAACAAAAGCCAAAATGTTTATTTAACAGTAAAAACACATATGCAAAAAGAGCCCCAAACAGAGATTATCAGTGTGACCAACATCAGAGTAGAATGGTGCTACAGCCAATGCAAAAATCAAAAGGGAGAAACCTGAAGAGAGACAAAGATCAAGTGGGGACAGAGACGAATTTAAAACCACCTTCGTCCTTCTCACTCTCTCTATCTCTCTATACAGAGATCTCCTACCATATTTCTCTACACATCACACACCAAAAATCAAAAAAAAGAAAGCCCAAAGACCGATCAGAACTATGGGTGGTGGGCTGCCAACATAAAACAACCATCGTCGGAGTGGCTAGTCGTCAAAAACAGACCAGCGACCAAAAATCAAAAGATTGAAGCCCAAAGACCGATCGTAACTAAAGGGTGTGGGCCGCCGACATACCGACATCAAACCGTCGCCGGAGCGTTAGAGCGCCGAACAAACCAACGGCGAGGGTTTCTCTCTTTATTTTTCAGAGGGAAATGAAGCAAATAAAGAAGATAAATTGATAAATACAGCAAGTGGACACATGTTTAACACGCAGGAGATGGTGAAGGATAGGTGGCATGCCATACAGCTGCTTCACTGTTCATTTAACTACAAAATTAACATATAGGGTAATTTAAATAAAATTGAAATAACATACACAATTGAATAAATTTTAAGACTGTTTTTAGAATTCTATAAATTTTACGGGAGATGCTCTAAGTCAAACTTTGAAAATCACCTATGAATAAGAAATAAAACATGAAAAATAATTTAATTTAAAATCAAAAACTATTTTATATAAAATTGAACGAAATTCCAAACTATTTTCAGAATTCTATAAAATTCAACGAGATAGATTCTAAGTCCAACTTTAAAGATCACCCGTAAATAAGAAACGAAAACAGAAAAGAAAAATAAAATTTTTCTAAAAACACAAACAATTTTGTAAGAACATATGAACGATGTTTTTTTTAAGTTTGTTTTAATTTTGTAAGAACCGTTCATATAAACTTCAAACAAGAATATATATTTTATTAATATAAACAATACAATAGAATATAAAACAAAATGAACATGCTCGTTAAAGTGGAAAAGTAAACAGAAATATAAGAACGGAAATGAAAAAAGGTTGAGGATCGTGATAGACATGAGACCCTTAAAAAATCCCAAGCCTCCTAGGAGAACTCGTTTTTTTTTCCAGGGTACAACAGCCGAAGTAGTTGATACTGCCAGGATTAATCTAGAACTCGAATTAGATTGTAGAAGAGAAACAAGAGATGTATGATGTTTTAGAAAACCTGCTTGCTGTAAGTTTTCGAATTGTTGTTTGTGTATTTCTCTATTGAGGCACCATCAGTATATATAGTGAAATTCGAAATGTAATAACTTATTAGAAATTAATCGGGAATCATAACTGCTCATTAAAGTCTTCAATGCTGATTATTTCGATTTAATTACTCGGTTAGAAATCGTCATCAGTTTCAATCAAGATGTAAATGAAACATTACAAGTTACAGACCACGCACCAAGGTCAGCCGCATGACTAGACTCTTGAACCAGCCTTCAAAAATAATAAGGCGGCTCTCAAGCGGCTCCTGGCGAGGTGAGCGTGCAAAGTGCAGAGTGCACCGTCAAAGCGCCACATTGCACCCACATTCCCATGCCGCTCACGCACACGCGCATTTGTTAGTGTGAGTTAAGGGTTCTTCGCACCTTTCACGAATCCATTTAGTGTAATACTTTAGGAAATAATATAATAAAGATGCTATAGAATATAAACCATTTCACATTTTATCTTACCTTCAATGTGAAACAACTTGCCACACCATTAATTACTCATACCAAACTCAATTTATTAGCGTTGATATCACATTCAACATATTAAATTTATTGAATAAATATTAATACTCATATTAATATTAATAAATTTCCTACACACTCACACACACAAACACAGAAACACACACACAACACACACATACACACACACATACACACAAACACACACACACACACACACACACACACACACACACACACACACACACACACACATATATATATATATATATATATATATATATATATATATATATATATATATATAGGGCAATGATCAAATGTTAGCCCTCCATTATTGCCACAACCGTGTTAACTTTTGAAGATCAATCAAAATTATTATTTTTTGATGGAATAATATCATTACACATATAAAAATACATGTTATTTTATGTATATATGTAAATTCATAAGCGTAAAAAAGTTACAACTAATGTAAGTTACTTACACCTGCGTAAATATTTACCTAGTGTAAGCAACTTACAACTTTCGTAACTTTTTACACTTGTAGAAATTCTGATACTATATATTGAGTAAAATCAACACATCATAGAAATTCACTCAACAACAACAAAATTAAGACCATTGAGTCATCTAAGCAAAAAATTTAGGCAACAATTGATGTGAATCAAGTGTTAACACTTAGAGACAATAATCGACTAAAGCACCTAAACATAGAATTCATCAAAATCTTGACATAAAATAGCTCACTACACACAATTAACCAAAAAATGATCCTAAACTCAATGGTCATTAAAATAGATCATATTAAGCAATAATACTAGCTAATCAACTCTCAGATATACTCATAGATCAAAAAACCCCATGTTCAATTCAAATCTTATCATTTAATCAGATTATGTCGATTCGATATCTGATATCACACCCTAGAGTTATAACATACTAAATCAATCAAATTGAAACTACAAGGATACCCAGATAAGGTCGATAAAGCAATACAAACAATATAGCATTGATTTGTTCCAAAACAAACTAAAGAGTTAATTCCTAACATTACAAAACTAGTATAGTACAAGCAAACATAAACATGAGTAAAATTAACATAACTAATGAAGATTATAAACACAGATGATGAAAATATCCAATGATAAGCAATAGGTGTTGAATAAGAAGCAAGTATCAAATGAATTGAACATAGAACTCATAAAGTTTTCGCTTATCACATTCAAGCGACAATAAAGTGAACTTCGCTAGACTTAGATAAGTCAACTAATTTTGCTTATTACCTAATGTCACTCGTAAGCTAATCTTGCTTATAAGCTAGTTTCACTTATAAATGAATCTCGCTTATCAGAACACTTAGCCAATTTTTATTCTTTTTAAAAAATTTTTATTTTTAAAATAATAAACCCTCAATGTAAAAGATGATATTCATGAAAGAAAAGATAAGATTTCTTCTTTCTCCTTTCGTAAATTTATATCAAAACATCCTAAAATCTTTTTGATTTTTTAAAGATATCTAAAGCCCAATTAAATCTTTTTAATATTTTTGTATATTTTGCAACACAAATGTAAAATAACAAATCTTTTTTATGAACGTTCATGTATTAGGGAATCATATCAGTTAAGCACATATATACTAAAACCAATTATACTATAACAAAAGTCTGAGGTTTTAAATTTGACATTCTTTTTGGAAATCTATCTTTGTTACATATTTAGTTTTCAAAAGATGACAAGTTAAAGAGTACAGAACAAGCGGCATTTGTTTGTTTTATAGGACTTAACATCTATTCTATCGCAGGTTCAAACCCTTCGCCCAACCTTTATTTTTTTGTGCTTTTTCTTTTACTTTTCTTCTATTCTTTTGCTTTAAACTGCTTTATTTAAATAATTATGTTGCAACATGAGTGTAAAAAATATCGAATTTATGAACTCGAAAAACTTTTCATTGTTTTTATCCTACTTTTTGGTTTCCGTAAGCAACTTTATTTAACTTTAGCGAGATTGAAATAATTTTTTTTAAAAAGGGGGTAGGTATAATGAATGCAGACCAAGTCAAGAAAAAGACTTCCTTACTTTTAGTCTTAATTACTAGTAGTTTGAAGCGAAACCGGTTTTTTTTTTTTTTTTTTTTTAATTTTGCACTCGGTTCCTTACTTTTAGCTGATTTTAGTTTCAAAGATCACTTTTCTCAGGCAAAGCCCGTAGGAATAAAAAACCCACTTCTCATCCAGGAGCGGAAAACTCAATAGCATTCAAAACCATCAGGACTAGAACGACTAAGAGATTGGGCTATCGGCCGGTATCAGTTGAAGTCAACAAAGAAGGAAAGCCTTCCCCCAATCCAACATTTTCAGGTGAAAAGAAGATAGATGACTGAGAGTCACAGGATTTTGAAAGCGCCGCATCTAGCTCAGCAGCTTCTTCAAAAGAGATGACGGATACAGAGCGGTTACCACTTGTAGGCTCATTCACGAACTGCAAAATAGAATCCGTCCTTAGGTACCTGAGACAGATGTCGAGAGCCATCACATAAGGGGTTGTGCTCACTTTTGTTTTTTCTTTTTTTTATTTTCTTACATTTAATCCTAATACTTTTACATCTTCTACGACTTAACCCTTATACATTTTCACTTTCAACTTTGTTCCTAATACTTTTCATCTTTTATAATTTTTTCGGTTTACATTTCGATTTAAATTTTATGAGTTAACACTCTGCAACGTGCGCGTGTGGTTTAGTGTTTTTAGGCCTATTTTTTTCGATTTAATGGCACCGTCACATCATGCGATTCTTAAATGGACTTATTTTTTGTTTTTAAGGTTTTACGTTTCACGTTCGGGATTCAATGTTTTTACGCATACCATCCGTTTGGTTTTATTTTTTCCCCTTTTTGTTTCATTTTAATATGAGTTATTTCGATTTTTGTGGTCGCTAAAGATGGTGTGAAACTGGTGCTACTTGACACGGCTTTACACCCTCTGCCACAACGCCCTGTGTATCCCGGTTCGATCCCCGCAAGGTAATTTCTTCTGTTCTTCTTTGGGCTTATAAAAATGCTTTTTTTTAAACCATTTTTGGTTATATGATGATAGTTCCAACTATAAAGAAATTCAGATATAAATACGCAACAAAAATAACTAAAAAAATAAGAAAATACGCGCTGCTACGCGCTGCTACGCGCTGCTACGCGCGGGCACTATGCCTAGTTTTTTCTTAAAATTAAAGAAAATACACTAACACAAATATTTAAAATCATCTTAACTCATAAATAATCATATAATAATGACTATTAACTAAATATGTAAAATTAGGATCATACTAGAATAAACTTTTTAGTCACACTTCTTTTCGCATGGCAAAAACTATAGCAACTAATTAACTTATTGCAATGAATGCCTAATTTTCTATATTGCTATTCAAGTAAGTTAGGTACCTTAAGCATTACACTGTAAGTAAAAATATCATAAACTTTATCTAAGTTTAAGACGTGCTAGGATTTTCTAAAGTAATCCTAATCTTCACAATGATGAAGTGTCAATTCCCACATAAAAAGGATATAATCCAAAAGGATTCAGAATTAGTATTAATCAACATGATTTTATATATTATCATCTATGTAATAGATTATAGAAACTTTAGGCCTTTGCTTAGAAAATCAAAGAAGTCTCATCTTGAATTGAAATTCAATTTTATGCTTTCTAGGGTATATGCATGAATCAATTTGTAAATTATGCTAATAACCACTCCACGATAGTGATCTCCTAACATAACCTAGATCCTTTTTACATTCTATATCTGATAGAGTTTGGTTTATGCGCGCGCGCGCACACACACACACTCTTTGACATGGGTTAACCTGACAAGTATAAGGATTATTTAATTTTAACACTGCTAAATAAATCAGTAATGGCATTTTATTAATTGACAATAACTAGTCACTACCTTATGCATGGCCCATTTCATGCTCATGCATATGTAAAGTTTAACTTTTTATTAGTTTCTAACACATATGAAAAGATCATTTCACTTCCAAGCTAATAACTTACAAACACTAAAACTTTAAAATCCTTTTGATGTTTTATGTTATTTTTTCAAGTTTTGATGCGATATTATATCAATCGATTTACTATCATTTCATCTTTTCGCACCATTAAGTCCCATTTTAAGTTTTTAGTTTTCTTTTAATATTTGTCTTTTCAAAAAGAAATTTAACAAAACGAAATAAAATAAACCTTCCATAAATATTTGCATAATAGTTTTCACTTAGGGTTATCCATCTGAATCCTTTCCACCAAAAACTCAAAATGTGTAAGATCGATGGCCTTGGTTAAAATATCAACATAATTATCAAGGGTGCCAAATTTTATTTGTGTAATTTTTATCATATTTATGTGTTTTAGGGGATTGTTGGTAATCGCCACTGTTGTGTTGTTATCAATGTAAATAGGGATTTTGGTCAAATTTAGGCCATAATCTCTTAACTACTGTTATACCCACATATTATGCGAAGAACAACTAGAGATAGCCATATATTCAACTTCACAGGTTGAAACTACAATTGTCATCTGCTTTTTACATTACCATAATACAAGCCTCTTCTTTAAAAATTTGCAACCACAAAAAGTTGACTTCCTATCCAAGTTATAGCCTTCATAATCTAAAATTGTATAAGTAGAAAATGGCAAGTTAGCATATAAAGGATACCATAAGCCTAACTTTGTTCCTTTCATATACCCAAAGATTCGTTTGACCATTTTCATATGGGATTCTTTTCACTAAGTTTGGAATCTTGGAAAAAATGTACACAACAAACATTATATCTGGATGAAAACGGTAAGATACGTACGTGAAGGAATCATGGCTCTATATAAATGCTGATCTACATCATCACCCTTTTGATCTGGACCTAGTTTGTGATTGTCACTGATTGGAGCATTAGACAAAGTTGAGTCTTCCATCTTGAATTTCTTCAAGATTTATTGAACATACTTTGACTGATGTATGCACAACCCGTCATTCTTCTAATGCACTCGTAACCTTAATAAATGGAAAACTCCCCCATTGTACTCATTTCAAATTTTAGTTTCATGACTTTTTTAAATTCTAAACAAAGCATAATATTGATTAATCCAAAGAGAATATCATCCATATTACACATATACTTACACATACACTTGTACTAGCAGGAAATCTCCCCTTCTTTTCTTAATTATGAAAAGTGTACTATCATTTTGACCACACTCAAAAACTATTTGCAAGCAAGGGAGTTGACACGTCTCATACTAAGCTCTTAGTGTGAAGACCATAAAGCTTTGTCAAGCTTGTATACTCGTTTTAGATAATATGGGTCTTTGAACCAGCTGGCAGACATACACCTTTTTTTTCACATTTCCATATAGAAAATCACATTTTATATGAAGATGATACACCTTGAACCTTTGTATGAAGGAAAAGTCAAAAACAAACAAATAGCTTCAAGGCGTGCACCGGTACGTACACTTTAGTAAAACTAACCCTTGAACAACTAGTTGAGCTTTGTTACACATAATCACTCCTCGACCATCTTTCTTACATTTGAAGACCCGTTTTGTACTAATAGGACAAACATCATCTAGTAAGTTAACTAGAGTTCAAACCTTCAACTTGTCAAACTGAGCAAGTTTTGTTTGCATTGCCTAAATCAAATTATTATCTCTCAAGGCCACTTCATAGTTTTTTGGCTTGGGTTGATAGATAAAGCAAATGAATAAGCATTCATGAAGAATTCTTGAATCATGAATGGTAGCAAACAAACAAGTTTTTTCCGATGCACTTCGTTATCGAGTCTAAGCGCCCCGATGTATATTACCAATGATATTATCCTTCCAAAGGTTTCCATGAATACACAAAGTCAGAATTTTGTTGACTTTCATCATGGCATCCAAGTTGATTAGCATCTCCCTCTCTACTGATGCAGATGATGATGGTTCATGAAGTTGATCATGATCATGAATAGAATCTTGTAAAAGCTCAGCATCTTCATCCAGTTAACTTTGTGGGTCATTTGAAGAAGGAGATGGTGCAGTCGTTGGAATGTCTATTGCAACTGTCAAAGAAACACTAGATCTTGGTAGATCTTCATGCTCAGTTTGATAAATGTACACAACTTCTTCGCAGACAACACGGGAAGCACATTAAAAGACTTAAACAACAAATCATAACCAAATCCCATTTAGGACCCCATGTATTTTTGAGGTATATGATACTTATTATAATTAAGATGATACCATTCCTCAACACGACTCATTGCTTTATTTGAAATTCATTTGTTATGCAAGTTTGCACAAATCCTAGAAAGAATCTCACAGATACTTTCTCATCAAATGTAGAAAACTCATCTTTTAATTTTAATAAGGTTCACAGATAACCAAACGGTTTAGGTTTTGATAAATTGCGTTTTTGATCATTTAATAGCTCATAATATTTCTTGTTATGTCTTTTATTAGTGAGGACTTGATTGAGAACATAGCATGTCGTATTCACAGCCACGCTGAGGAAGTGACTAGAAGCTTAGAATCAGCTAACATAGTTCTTGCAGTTTCTAACAAAGTCCTATTCTTCCATTCAGCCATGCGATTCTCTTATGGTATGTAAGGTGTATTGAATTGTTAGTGAATGCCTTTCTGCAAGCAAAACAGTTCCATCTTATGGTTCTTAAAATCGGTATTATTGTCAAGCCTGATATACTTGGTTTTCAACCAATAGATGTTCTCCGATTTCATATTTAAATGCTTCAAAGTTACTATCGTCTCGCTTTTGTTCCTGAGAAAATAAAACCAAGAAAAATAAGAGTAATCATTAGTTACAACTAGACAATACAACCTGCCACCAATACTCTGAATGTTGATTGGACCTAACAAATCCATATGTAGTAGTTCCAACAAAGTATTGTAGTATTTACCAACTTTGATTTGTGTGATGTTCTATGTTGTTTACCTTTCTTGCAAGATAAACAATCAATAGACATAGAAACACTTAAATGTAGAAAAACTTAGGGTCTATTTGTTATGAGGTAATGGAATGGATTAAGGAATAGAATATATGAAAGAATCGAATAGATGAAGGAATGAAATAAATCAATATATTATATTATCCTTATTGGTTACCATGAGAATGGAATAAATCATTACTTTATATTTTTCGTTAGGTAGGAAAATATGAAGGAATGAAATACAAAAGTGGTTATGATAGTGACGACGAATGGTGGTTGTCGATGGTGGTGGTGGCTAGTGGTGGTTACCGGTGGTGGTGTTGGTTGCCGGTGGTTGACAACGGTAGTGGTGAACGGCGGTGGTGGTGGTGACGGTGGTGGTGGTTATGGTGCTAGGGGTAGCTGGTCATAATTGGTGGTGGTGGTCAATGATTGTTAGTGGTAGTGGTCGATGATTGTTAGTGGTAGTTGTCGATGATTGTCGGTGGTGGTGGTGATGATGGTCCGTGATTATCAGTGGTGGTGGCGACGATGGCTAGTGTGGTTGCTTTTGACGGTGGTGGTGGTGGCTAGTGGTGGTGGTGGCAGTAGTGGTGGTGGTGGCAGCAGTGGTGGTGGTGGTGATAATGGTAGTTGTTGTGCTGGGGTAGTTGGTGGTAATTAGTGGTGGTGGATTGTGGTTGTTGATGGTGGTTGCTGGTGGTGGTAGTTGTCAGTGGTGGTGATGGTGGTGGGCAGTGGTGGTTGTGGTGGTGGTTGCCGATGGTGATGTCCGGTGGTGGTGGTTGCAAGTGGTGGTGTTCGGTGGTGATGAAGTTGGTCGTGGTGGTTAGTGGGACTGATCTTGGTAGCTGGTGGTGGCGGTGGTGGTTGCCAGTGGTGATGATGGCAGTGGTGGTGGTCTGTGGCGATCGATCTTAGTGGTTGGTGG
Organism: Flaveria robusta; assembly: GCA_025506415.1. Taxonomy (NCBI): domain Eukaryota; kingdom Viridiplantae; phylum Streptophyta; class Magnoliopsida; order Asterales; family Asteraceae; genus Flaveria; species Flaveria robusta. The sequence continues at coordinate 4,813,204 of CM046467.1, forward strand.
TGATGGTGGTGGTGGTGGCTACAGCAGTCGCTGGTGGTGGTGGTGGCCGGCGACGATCGATCTTGGACGTCGGTAGTGGGTGGGTGGGTGGGAGGGTAGATGGTGTTGGTGACTAAGGATGGAAGAAAAAAAGGAATGGAAAAAAAATGAAAGTGAGGTGGATGGAATGAAATTGAGGGAATGGAATCAACTTTGTAATGGTTCATTCCATTATCTTCACCAACCAAACATGTATTTTTTTTCAACAAATTTAACTTTTTCAAGACTAATTATCCCATTCGAAAAAATGCCTTCTCCTGTAATGTCTCCGCCTTTGTCACCCGTAAATTCCACATATCCACCTTTAATAGGTTTAATATGTTGAAGTAATGGATGTTCCCTGTAATGTGTCTTGAGCAGGTACTATCAACATATGATATATTATATATGGTCTTCTTTGACTACCCCTAAACATGTATTTGCAAGAAACCTCCTCATTTGGAGAACTTTTTCTTTTTATCTCAAGCCAATAGTGATGAGTCTTTCCTCTCGCAAAAAAAAATGTACCATGTAAACTTTAAGAATGTTAATAAACTAATTAAGAATGATTTGGTAACTGGAATGCCAAAGAAAGAGTTTACAAGTTATGACCATTATGTTGCATGACTGAAAGAAAAGCAACACAAAGTGTCACACAAACCAAAGGAAATAAACTATATCACTACTACCAGTCACTTGTTGCACTTGTGTTGCACTTGTATCTCTTTGGCCCCACAAGTGTAATGAGTTTAGGAAGAAATTCATACTGCCTTTTGTTTCACAAGATATACTTGTATCTTCTTTGTTAGAAGTAAGTATGTGACCCCTAAAATCTTGAAATCTTTTATTTTGAAAATTGAGAATCCATATGATCATAAGGTCCAGACCATAAGATGTAATCAAGGAACTGAACCAAATCTTTGATTCATTTTATGATGAGAAGGGTGTTTCAAGACGATATAGTGCTCCTAGAACTACTCAACAAAATGGAGTTGCTGAGAGGAGAAATATGACATTTATTGAGGCTGCAAGGACCATGCTCTCTTACTTTAAACTGCCCATAATCTTCTAGGTAGAGGCAGTCAACACTGCCTACTATGTGCAAAATAGAGTTTTACTAGTCAAGACTCATAGTAAGACACCTTATGAACTGTGGCATAAAAGAAGACCCTTCATTGGTTTCCTCAGATCATCTGGTTGTCCACATGCCATCTTGAATACCAAATATCACATAGCCAAGTTTCCTGAGAAAGCAGACAATGGACACTTCATTAGATACTCTTATCAAGCTAAGGCTTATAGAGTATACAATCTCAAAACTAGAGTAGTTGAAGAGTCAGGCAATGTGACTTTCAATGATCACACTCCTAGTGTGAAGGATTTTTGTCCTAACTAGCTATTTGATCTTGATTTAGTTACCAACTGTTTTAACAAATTTTATGGAGATATTTTAAGAACAAAAGATAATATCTCTATAGTAGATCCTGATTTGAGTTGAGAAGACCAAATAATCAAATTCCTTCAGCTCGAGTGGTAACAAGCATTGCAAGTGGAGATCCTGTCAGCATAAACATGATAGATCATTCTAATGATACATTTGAGGTGCCACCCAATTCCAGCAATGAGGCACAAAACTTAAATGAAGGGGTCTCAAAGGCAAGAGAAGATGGAGAGGGTGATAGTAATCAAAAATATCTTGATTCTGACAACCTCTCCTCTAAAAAACACATCCATGATGTTACACACCCTCCTGATCAAGTCATGCTTGATAAGGTGTGTTGATGTAGTGAGTGATACATAATCGCCAGATATAAATTTCTTAAATTTGGATCTGTCACATCAACTTGTTGTGATTCCTCAACTAAGAATCCACAAGTCACATCCTACCATAAACATCATTGGTGATATTGGAACTGGGGTGAGAACAAGAGGACAAACCCATGATCAGAATGCTTGTCTGCACTCTTGTTTCTTACCCTAAATTGAGCCAAAGAAAGTAGATGAAGCTTTGAAAGATGAAAGATAGATTGAAGCAATGCAGGAAGTACTACTTCAATTCAAAAAACAGGGTGTTTGGAACCTATATGCTCTTCCTCCTAGGAAGATGCCAATAGGAACCAAATGGGTTTTTAGGAACAAGAAGAATAATAGAGGACTTGTTATCAAGAACAAGGCAAGACTAGTAGTCCAAGGGTATACTCAAGAGGAAGAGATTGACTACATAGATGTCTTTGCCCCTGTACCAAGACTTGAAGTTGTAAGGATATTTATTGCTTTTGCTTCATCAAAGGATTTCAAGGTCTACCAACTTGAAGTCAAGTGTGCTTTTCTATATGGGGTGATAGATGAAGAGGTGTATGTCTATCAACCACTTGGTTTTGCTGATCCAGATAATCCTGATTATGACTACAAGCTTGACAAAGCTCTCTATGGGCTGCATAAAGCTCCAAGGACGTAGTATGAGACACTATCACAGTACCTTGTTCAACATGGTTACAAGAGAGGTACTATTGACAGCACCCTCTTTATCACAAATACAAGGAATGAGATAATTTTGGTTTAAGTTTATGTTGATGACATCATCTTTGGGTCAACTAATGAATGACTCTGTAAGGAGTTTGAGAAGCTGATAAATAATAGATTTGAAATAAGTGCCATGGGGGAACTTAATTTTTTTCTAGCAAATCAACTGAAGCAAGTTGACAATGGCATCTTCATAAACCAGTTAAAGTATGTCCATGACATACTAACAAGATTTCATCTAAGTAAATGTAAGGTTGCTAAAACTCTCATTGCAAGAAACCACTCCCTACGACCTTATCTTGAGGGGGAGTGTGTCGATTAACATTTTTTTAGAACTATGATTGGGTCTCTTATGTATTTAATAGCTAGCAGGTCTGATATCATGTTTGCCCCATGCATATGTGCAAGATAACAAGCCAACCCCATGATGTCACACCTAGTTGCTATCAAGAGGATTTTTAGATACCTCAAATAAGCTCCCAAAATGAACTTTGGTATCCAAAGAATTCTGACTTCAATTTGTATGCTTATACAGATAATAACTACGGTGGCTGCAATATGACTAGAAAATCTACACTTGGGGGATGTTAGTTTTTTGGTGGAAGGATAGTCTCCTGGCAACAAAAAAAGCACTACTGTGTGTCTACATCAACTTCTGAAGATGCATACATTGCTTCTACAAGCTGTTGTGCTCATCTGCTTTGGATTTAGAATCAGATGCTAGATTATGGACTCAACTTCAAGAAGACTCCTATCCACATAGACAACAATAGTGCTATATCAATCATAGAGAATCCAGTGCAGCACTCAAAGACAAAGCACATCAACATCAGGTATCATTTGATCAAACATAATTTTGAAAAAAGATTGATAAAACTTGTCAAAGTTAACACAAATAAACAATATGCTGATGTGTTCACAAAAGCATTTGTTGAACAGATATTTAAATATCTTATATTAGCTCTTAGGATGATTAATTTTGAATAGATTTACTTAAATTGATTTCAAAATTATTTTCAAAAGATGTGTGTCTCTAAAGTTGTCTAATTTTATCACTCATATAAGCCATGTTTATCTCAGAAGAAAATTTTTCTAAAAAAATATTTCCTTGAATTTTAAGAAGTATGGACATATTTTCTATTGAAAGAAAATAATTTCTTTGCGGAAGAAATTTATGTATTCAAAACTAATAACTACTTACTAAGGAATTAACCTTCGGAAGAAATTCTAAAATATCTTCTAAAGTTTAAATCTGCTTCTAAGTAATTATATGTTTTGAAGGAAAATTTTTTTCCAAAAGCAATTTAGTCTAAGATGTTTTTACTTCTTAAGTAAAACTTTTAAAGCTTAATATTTTCTGAAACTAAATTTGTCTCGAAAGAAAAGTACTCTAAGTTTATTTTATTTCGAAGCAATTCTTCGCAAAATGAGGAATATATTTTCAAGCTAATTTAGTTTCGAAAGTTTTTCATTAAACTTCCTAAGACAATTTACCTTTGGAAGATTTTTAACTTCTGAGACAAGTACTCCTTTGGGAACTTTTTCAGAGGTGGTACCGACATTCAGATTTCAAAGTTTATCTTCCGCAATAACTTTGACTCAAATCCAAGCCTATAAATTACCTTTACAACGGTTCTCACTCTCTCTCTTTTTCTTCCTCATTCAAATCGTTCAAGCACTAAATTCTCTACAAACCCTCGTTTTTCTTCCACTCTCTCACGAAAAAGCTTCTCAAATGGCCAACCTGAACCCCAAAACTAGCCAGCTTCATTTACCATGCACCTACATAGGCAACATAACTAGTTTGTTCTGTTTGATACTTCAAAAGATACTGGTTTTTCAGAGACATGCAGCTTTCTTTCCCTCTCATCCTATGTTGGGTGTCGAATCCAACAAATAAAATATGTAAATGTGAACCTACCGTCACACGCACTAAGAATAGTATGAGCGGAAGTAGGGTTCGTGTCCTCAAGGATACGGGTTTATTATTTTATACCAAAAACGTTTTATTACAGTTACTTTGAATGCTTACGGGTTAAGGAAGTTGGGGGGTTTTAATTAAAACTAAAACTGAAAGTAAATTGTAGAAAGTGAAAAAAATTCCAGTAGGCTGACATGGCCGTGTCAAAACTATTCGCGACCGTGTTAAGGTTCTGCTGAAAAAACGAAAATTGACAATTCTTTATATTTTTTATATTCTGAAAAGAAATTACTAAAAACTTTAATAAAATTTGAGAAGAAAATTAATATATGAAAACTAATTCCAATATTAAGGTAATTTCTTGATTCGGTTTGGCTTACGATCATTAACGACATGATGCAATGACTATTTTTAATCAATGATTTGTATTGATACTAGACATCACGCCGTTTGGATATCCACTCTATCTAATGTCTAATCAAAGCAATTCGTTGATTAGAGCCAACCCGCTACTCTAAGCTCACGCCGTTCGGATCTTAGCGTGCGGGTTGCAGCGATAGAAGTATCAACTATAATTAAACGCACACGCCGTTCGGTGTGTTTAACTAGATTGCATGATTCTATAACGAGAATGAATTCATAGACAAACCCAAACCGTTAATTGTTCCTTATATCAATAATCAAAACTTGTTTAGGGTTTTAAATCTTGAAGGACTTTATTAGAAAAATTAATAAAATGCCCAATTTTATTAACAATCTAATATATACCGGATTAGATTCGGGTTTAAGACCAAGAATCAAACAAACAAACCATTAAAATAAAAACATCTCATAAACGTTTCACATAAGTTCAAACCAAATCACAGAAATTAAACCCTAATGTTGAAACTAAAAGTACCCTAGCCGGAGATGGCGGCTAGGTTAATGTCAAAATAAAAAGGAAAACTTACGAAACCAAAAACAAACAATAACTGAAAACTTCCTTACAATCAATGAAGATTAATTCCTCCAATTATTCTCCTCGTTGACTTCTAATACCTCCACAAAATGTCTCTGCAAATTCCTTCTTCTTGCTCGATCCCCTCGCCTTTAAAGATGTCCCTTTTAATTAATTTGCAGCCCTATTTATCCTCCTCTTTTGCTTCAACAAACTCCCCTTCTTTCTAGGGTTTTAAATTTGGATGCTTTATGAGCCATTAAGAGTTTCCAAACTTAATGATATTTCCTTTTTGAGCTCCTCACTTTCTTTTCCAGCAATTTAATTAACCTTCAAAACCAAAAAAATATACAAAAGTAGATTCCATCCCACAAAACTACTATTTTATAAAATAATTGTAAAATGCATGCAACTAATGCAAAATATATGCAGAAATATACTCTAAAATTACTATATTTTATGACTAAAAATATAACTAACATCCTACCTCACCGCCCTTACCATAGATCGTCTTCTATATGAAAACCAACTATTGGAGTTCTATAGGAAATGTCAAGAAGTTCTTCTAGATGGTGAGAAGGCACTGTCTGCATCAATGCAGGGGAGGCCAATTTTCATCACTCCAAGCTCTATTAACCGACATCTACTACTGGATGATGAAGATGGTGATCTGTCCTTTCGAAAAGAAGCAGTAAATGGGACATTCCAGCTGATGGGCTATGAGAGGGACTACTCTGTAAGAACCTTCAAGATTGGAAAGATCTCTTCACAGTGAAAATACCTCCTCCATGTTGTCAGCCACTCTCTACCCAAATAAACATGGAGGATAGGACCAAGTTCAAGAAAACGTTTCCTACATAGTCCATGAAATTGTCCAGGGTGTCAAGTTCAGATATTCTCAATTTATTAGCACAAATTTACTGGCCAACTTGAACTCCCTTGAGTATTACATGTTCCTTAGATATGTCTAGTATATTCTTAACTATGAACTAGACACATAGTTGAAGGGATCAGGTAACATTTTCAAGCTAGGATATATGAAGCTCGACATCTTTAAAATAATAAAAAAAATCACAATTGGTTTTTCTAGTGTAGAAACAGCCCTTGTCCCGAAAATGTTAGAGCAACCTGCTTTTGGTGAAGATTTGGCAGTCCCAGCGAATGTTGAACCCACACCTGCTTCTTCTCCATCATCACAGCCTATAATATCCATCACCTGCACCAGCAAAAATCCAAACGAATCCCTGTTCAGTCTACTTAGATTGAGCATGCCCCCATATACTCACCCATGCAGGAGCAAATGGAAACTAGAGCTCTCACTTCTCCTAAAGAGCAAACCACTCCCATTCTTTCAAATATCAGTGCTGAGGTTCCTCATGCTCAGCCTGAGGAGCTTATAACCCTGACCTTAAGCCATCATTTTGAGTCTAAACACTCAGATGATCAACCTTTAAGGGAAAGCTACCATCCCCAGCCTCAAGATCTTAACCATCTAATTCCCAACCTAGAATTCTTTGATGATGAAGACATGGGATTTAGTGAGTACCACGAGTCTCTCTTTCCCTCCATTACTCAAGGACAGATGAGTGCTCCTGCTTCTCTCATGTCTAGCCCACATCATCCACCCAATACTAAGGTGGACCACTTTGAACAAGTTCAAGAGGTCCATGTGGAAAAGGCTCTCACTTCTACAAGTGATTACATCATTAAGACCTCAACCAAGGCAACTCAGCTTTTTGACACTTCTTATGAAGTTGCCATAAAGCAGGGGAAATCCAAGAACTAAGAAAACATATCTGGTGGTGAGAGGGATGACTTTGGATATGCACTCTCATCCCCCATGATTCTTCTAATAAAGATGAGGGGAGTCTGAAACAATAGGTGCAATCACCTTGAATCTTAAGTGGCCATCTTACAAAGGCATGTACAATTAATCAGCAACTTGAGATCACCGATCTTAAAGGCATGTTAGGCCTACTAGGCGTGCTGATCCACAGCCACAAGAACTTGTGGATGTGGTTGACTTAACCTCCAGCTCACCTGTGTAGATAGGTGATGCTACCAAAAAAGAGGAGAAAGTTACTACAGTCACAGAACATGGAAGCACTGCCCAGAGTATGGATATTGAGGATTCATCAACCTCATCTTCAATTGTCTAAACTCAACAACCTCCTCTGGCACATATTAGTATGGATTCCATCCTTCAAAGCTTATTTGAGGAGGGTTTCATTCCAAGGGCCTTAGTTTTTCTAGATCCCAGGGTCAACAACAGATCCTTAACATCTATAATCTGGATTCTATGAAAGCTTTCCTCTACTAACTCTTCCACTTGTCAACCTAAGCCAAAACACACAGGCTGACAGGTTAGCAGAGAGGATACAAGAAAGAGTGTCTGAGAAGTTCAGAAGAAGGACAAGCTTATATAGACAGAGGCTAGTAGGCAAAACAATTGGTCAACTGGATACTAAGTTTGACCCTAAGATTAGCTTCGAAGGGGTAACCTCAGCTGAAGGCCGAGTTATGAACATTATGAACCTTGAGACTCCTGATCCTTTAGACATAGTTACCCTTAGTGAGATACAAGGTGAAAGTGTCTTACACCCTCTCCTTGGATAGAGCTCAAAATAGAACAAGTATAAGAAGGCTAATGTTCCCTCCACCCCGAGTCACACAGGCCTATGGTTGACAAGGGAAAAAGAGTCTTATCTGAAGAGGAGGTTGAGGAGGAAAAAAGGGAGAGGAAAAGGAAGGCCAGGGAAGAAGTAATAAGTGAGAGCCCTAGCTTCATGCAGACTACAATCAGAGCTGCCTACATGCCAAACACTCATGAAGATGAGTTAAGAGCAGCCATATTGAACTACCTAGGAGCAAGGGGTTACAATGTTGATGATCTGATCTCTCTCACACTGGATATGCTTTTGGAACTAGCAGACACTATGGTGTCCAAAGAGAGAAAGGAGGCTGAGGATGTTGCTATGCTACTCAAGATCAAGGAAGAAAAAAAGAATAAAAAGTTCTATCAAGCTTCTTTCCTCTATCAAGTTCAAGAACTGCGTGAGGTGGAGACTGTAGTTGAAGAGGAAGAAGCTCAAGTAGGAAAAAAAAGGAAAGACAAAACATGATAACCTGCTTGAGTGCCACAGGTCTCTACCATGCAAAAGCTTTACTCCCTTTATATTTTGAGTATATAGAATTCGAGTATCTTAAGTAGCTGGAACAAGAAGCCAACAAAGAAATAAAAGCTGCTAAGAGAAAGATGAGGGAGGAAGCTTAGAAATCAAGAGCCACCATCAAAGCCAACAAGAAAAAATCTTAAGATATATAGAAGAAGGTGAGCTTCTTGAAGCTGTATGGGTTCTCCAGAAGGAGACTTGGTCCCATGTCTCTATCCACAATAGATGATCACATTAGGGTGATCAAGAGAGGTGAGCTTCAAGACTTGAATTCTCCTCCAAGTCAAGCTGCATCTGAAGCTACGGTCAAGGTTGAACCGCAATAGACAACGGAACCAAGACTTGCTGCTTATTCACAGCCAGCTTCATCTTTTGACCCATAGTAGGGTCCTGAACCTTCTTCTAAACATGTGAAGGGGAAGGACCAAACTGAGAAGGAGAAAGAAAATCATGGTGATCAAGACCAACCTTGTGAGATAAAGTATAGAAATAGGAAGAGGATGGCTATTAGAAGAGACAAGAAGAAGAAGAAGTCTAAGGCATCCACCTCTATACCTCAAGATGAGTCAGAACATCTTGAGGGTTAACAAGAAAAAGCTGCTCAACCAACTTCATTATTTATAGAGCCTTTAGCTGCTAAAAGACCCATCTTGTCTTGACACCCAGACATATGGTATGTCATAAAAGATCAAGGAGGTCAATAGATATTCTTCTGGTAGAACATTCTGGACCTGCCTGTGCATGATCTCTTGGACATGAGGACATACAATGAAACCTTGAAATATCCAGACCAGTAACTGAAAAGTCGAATGACTCTGATTTTGATAGTGCTTAACAAATAGAAGATCTACATTCATAGTAATCCTCAAGTTTTGGTAGCATCAGTCTAGGTAGAGTTTATAAGATCAAGTTGATTATCTTAGAGGCTGATGCTAACCAAAAATATCTCAGCATACATTGAAGTACAAAGAAGGAAGTGCTTCGTAAGAGTTGACCATGAAACAAAGAAAAAATCAACTACGTGTCAAAGATAGAAATCTTCTAAAGCCAAAAGTGAAGTCTTTCGAAGCTTAAAGACAAAGTGTTCCGAAGCTTGATGAGTGAACTCTTTCGAAGACTTAGAAAACTTGTGTCCTTAACACACTTTTAACAAAAGCAGAAGACCTTTTTGCTGTCAACTTTGAAGACTCACCAACTTATATAAGTTGGCGATTACCCGCTGTCAACTTTGAAGACTCACCAACTTATATAAGTTGGCGATTACCCTTTCACTTTTGCCAATTGCCAACATGGTCCATTGTGACATCTGGTAATTTTCCGTTACCAAACTCCGTTATTTCCGTTACCAAACTCCGTTAGTTCCGTTAGGTCTTGCATACACGTGTCGTGAGCACACACTAGTTGTCGTTGACCGTTGGTGACTTAATAACAATTATCTATGGTAAACAAATGATAACCTAATGAATAATGTTGATTATTAGTTGTGGTTATGTGATTCATGCATTTTAAGTTATTGTTTGTGAATTTTACTTGATAACGTGACAATGTGTAACTATGATCTCATATGTTTTGCTATTAGTTGAAAATGTATATGATTATTATTGTTGATTAGTAATATTTATATTTTGTAGTTAAAACCTTTTAAAAAGTGTTAAAAAGATTAGTTTTTATAAAATATAAACAATGGGGTTTATTTTGTCATTGGATTGAAATTAAAAGTTACCATATTTAAACAAATTAAACCCAACCCTAGCCCCCAAACCCCCCATTCGGCTGCAACTCATCCCCAAACACCCCATACCATTCGATTTTGATCAAGAACATCAAAACAAGTTGATTTTGATTAGTTCCAAGTGGTTGCAAGGTTTTAGCAAGTCCAATTCTTGATTTCTACACACTTAAAGGTTAGTTTTGATTAGTTTTTCATGATTTTTGATTCTTGAAGAACCCTAATTCGAAATTGATGATGAAAAAGTGAAATTGATGATTGTTAGATGCTAATTTGATGTTGGTTAGATTGTATGAATGTTAGATTATGTTGATTATGCATGAATTCCATGGTTTGATCACATTGTTCACACATTGCCTTAAGAGGAAACTTTTTGTTCTTGGAATTCATGATTTGATGATTGTATGATGTTAGATACATTGCTTGGATGTTGGTTTATATGAATTGTGCAAGAAAAGTCATGAAATCTAGGGTTTGTTCATACCTTACTATAAGTGGAAACTTTTATGCATGATGATTGGGAATTTTGATGAATTAGTGATGATTATCATGTTAGAATGAATGTTATGAACTTGATTAGGTATAAAATTGATGAAACTATGAAGGAATTGGATGTTAGATTGCTTTTGGGTGTTACCTTCTAAAAAGGGAAACTTTATTTTTGAAGATCATTGGATATGATGATGTGAGCATGTTTATGGTGTTAGGAGCATGTTAGAATGCTTATGGATGATGTCTAATGTGGTGGAATGTGTTACTTGGGTTGTATGGATGCTTGATTGATCATTTAAAGAATGTAGGTTCTTGGTGATTATACATGATGATGAATTATGGTTAGTGATTAGGAAACCATGTTTGGGATTGGAGATTGATCATTATTGTGTTTGTTAAATGGAATAAATCTTGTTGATTAATGTGATTTTGATTGTCATACACGCGTGCGAATCTGAGGCCCCTACTTAGTAGGATTGGCAGGGTTTAGGGTGTGAAGTCGTGAGTGACTTCACATGGCATGTTGTGCATGATTGGACTTCATGAATGAATTATTAGTTGTGATATATTTATAATTGTGTTGAGCATGTTGATTGTTTGAGATTCGCATAAGTTGTATGATGATCTAGGTTGAACTTGGGTTGATGATGTGATATACGTGAATACTTTGTTTGGTAATCATGTATGATAAGTTGATACGCTTGATTAAACGAGATTTCAATTAATATGTCACCAACGGGTCAAATGGGTCAACTAGGGTAAATGAGTCTTGTTTTCCAAAGCTTTGGGTCAATGTGTTTATTGAGCACCTAGGTTTGTTAAGTTTTCTGTGCACACGTACTTATGTACTTGCGTGTTCTAGGTAACCTTTGAAGGGTTGTCTTTCCATCCATCATCAGTTCTCTCTTGTCATTATCTTTGCACGTCAGGTGAATTCATGCCCCACTATTTTATAAACTCTCTTCTGGGGGAGGTAGCATACTTGTTTATAAACGCTTTACTTTTTATTATAAGTTGTGTATGTTTTAACATAGTGTATAATACCTTGAAAGTCCTCACACTTTCGGATCGTTAATAATGGTAACTAGCGGGAAATCTTGGGTAGTACTACTGGGTTTGACAAGCCCCACCTGTGCGACTCGAGGTCAAACGGGTGCAATATTGTCCTAAACACAAACATCGTCACGACCTTGCAAGTCGTGACGGGAGGCAACAAACGCAACACAGTCAGCTTCGATCGCGAAATCACTATGGTTATTACTTGTGAATATAGACTAGCTATCTATTTCAATGCACTTCTTATGTTATGCAAATTATTATTGTTTATGTTGGATGCAAACTCTTGAACTCACCAACCATTGTGTTGATATTTTTAGTATGCTATTCTCAGGTCGTTAGTTCAGGTTGCCATTAGGAGCACATCACGGGTCCAGCATGCATACTAAGACTTCATCTTAAGTCAGGACATTTGAAATTTATGAGATTTAAATAATGGGTTGGCACGTGTTTTGCCAAATTTTACATTTACATACTTTGGGTTTGTCTTATTTACAAACCGCTTCCGCATGGTTTTAAAGTTTGAACTTTGATTGGTTTTATTTTTAAATGTGGCATATAGTGTTGTTCTGAGTAACTAGTGACTGTGATCCTGGTTTGTTTACACGCCTCGCGGTAAAACTCCGCACGTGGATTTTGAGGGTGTGACAGATTGGTATCAGAGCCATTGGTTATAGGGAACTAGGTTGCATACACTCTAGTTTATAACTGCACACAGTTAGTTAGTTACTCTTTGCTTATTCTCTTGCTGTATACTCATTGGCTTACGCATCACGTGCACTGCAGCATGGCATCATCATCACGGGTTTTGGGTAAAAGACCTGCGCGTTCTGAATCCCCTCCTTCTCCTCCTGTACCTCATCGAGAACCCGATTGGCCGCGGTATCCTTACCCTTCTAGAGAGATAGATTTGGACCAGCCATTTGTGTCACCCGAGCTCGATCCTCCTCGAGATTGGAGATACTATGCTACCTATGTGAACCGTATGGTTTACAGGGAGCGGGTCCCAGGCCCTGCTACTACTGGACCTAGAACCAGGTCAGCTACTGCCTCCGCGGCACCTGCTCTTCCCTCACTTCACATTCCTCTCGAGCAGGCTGTGGCAGCTTTAGTTGCGACTCTGGACACTGAGCGTTGGCGTATCAGAGTACTCACTGACGAGAACTTCACTTTAGCATATGAAGTGCGCCAGCTACGCCTACTAGTGGAGACACTCCAGGACCGACTCTCGATGGCTATTACTGGACATCATACCCTAACTGGTACTATGATGCAGCTTGTGGAGCGTATGGACGAGCAGGAGCTTCATAATATAGGTGTGGAGGATAGGTTGACTGGATTAGAGGCACAGTTTGCAGCACTACAGATCGTGGACGATCTTGCACCAGCAGAAGATGTTGATAAAGACCCCGAGGAAGAGCCGGAAGAAGCCCCAGACGGCGGAGATAGTGATGGATCGGATTTGTTTGATTGATTCTTTTCTATTTATATGATCTAGACTGCATAGCGTTTTTTTTAAACCTTTGTGGGAAGGGTTGTTTCCCACACAACTGAAAACTTGAAATTTTGACATTGATTGGATATTTTGTGAGTTACTTACAATTTATTTATGATAAGTTATTATTTTGGTTATAAATGTTGTGGTTGTGACAGTACATTATTTCTTATTATTTACCATACTTCAATGAGATTAATATGTTGGATGTTACTCATTATTGTGTTTGTAAATGTAAAGTGAAATATGGATGGCCGAGGTAGAGGACGTGGACGTGGCCGTGGGCGTGGCGGTGGACGTGGCACCGGCACCGTGAACATGACCCCAGCTGAATTAGCTGCCCTAATTAATCAGCATGTGCAGGCGGCATTGAACACTCATCCCGCCCAGTTCGGAGGTAAACGATGACTTTAATCATCGATTACGTGAATATTCCGTTAAGTGATAAATTCATTCGGTTCAATTTAAATACTCTGTCACATTGAATACAGGACCGCCTGGGTGTACTTACAAGGCATTTATGGATTGCAAACCCCATACCTACAGTGGATCTGAGGGAGTTGTAGGGCTCGTGAGGTGGTTCGAGAAGACTGAATCAGTCTTCGCCAAATGCAACTATCCGGCGGTGCACCAGGTGAAATTCGCCACGAGGACACTTGAGGGTGCAGCACTCACATGGTGGAATGCGCAAGTGCAGATGCTTGGCCGGGCGATGGCAAACGCGCTGCCGTGGGATGAATTCAAAACGATGATGACAGAGGAATACTGCCCTCGTAATGAAGTTCAGAAACTAGAAGCCGAGTTCTGGCAATTAAAGATGGAAGGATCTGACATTGAAGCTTACACTACTAGGTCTTATGAGCTAGCTACATTCTGTCCTGGCATGGTTGACCCGCCGAGCCGACGAATTGAGCTCTACTTACGTGGGTTGGTGCTGGAAATTCAAAGTATGGTGACCGCTGCAAATCTCCCTACTATTCAACAGGTCATTCGATTGGCTCATAAATTCACTGATCAGGCAGTGGAGCAAGGGAAGTTACCCAAACGGGGTGCTGTGACAAGCGTGCCCGACAATAAACGTAAGTGGGAAAGTAATGCCAGCAAGGGATCGACGTCTGGTAGTCAACCTCAGCAACAATAGTCTCAACAACAACAGCAACAAGGGAGGTTTGATAACAACCGCAACTTCAACCAATCATCTGCCCCAACTTAAGGACCCAGTGGTTATGCGGGGAAAAACCCCAAATGCAACCGATGCAACTATCACCACACTGGCAGGTGTGATAGCTTTCGATGCGAGCGTTGTGGGAAGGTTGGACACGCAGCAAAGGATTGCCGTGGGGAGTTGATGAAAAAGCCCCAGCAGCCTCAGCAGCCTCAGCAGCCTCAGCAGCCTCAGCAGCCTCAGCAGCCTCAGCAGCCTCAGCAGCCTCAGCAGCCTCAGCAGCCTCAGCAGCCTCAGCAGCCTCAGCAGCCTCAGCAGCCTCAGCAGCCTCAGCAGCCTCAGTAGTCCCATGAAACACCAAAGGGTTGCTTTGAATGTGGAAAAGAGGGGCACTACAAGAGAAATTGTCCTCAACTAAGGAAGAATGGAAATGGAAATGGCAATGGTGGAAATAACAACAACAACAACAATAGCAACAATGGTGGTAATGGTGACAATAATGGTGGCAACAATGGTGGAGCAAAAGGGAGAGCCTTTGTCATGGGATCAGGTGAGGCTCTAAACGATCCTACTACTGTTACTGGTAAATTTCCTGTTAATGGTCGTTATGCTTCTGTATTGTTTGATACTGGAGCTGATAGGAGTTTTATTTCTACTAAATTCTGTAGTCTCCTAAGTGATATGCCTTCTGCGTTGGACTCTAAGTATACTGTAGAATTAGCTGATGGTAAGCAAATCTCCGTTACGCATATCCTAAAGGGTTGTAAAATAGAACTCGCTGGTCATACCTTTGATATCGATCTTATGCCTATTACACTTGGGAGTTTTGACGTGGTCGTGGGTATGGATTGGCTGTCTGAGAAGTAGGCAGAAGTCATATGCCATGAGAAGGTTATTCGCATTCCTCTAAAGGAGGGAGAGATTCTCTCATTTAAGGGCGAGAAGAGTGGTGCAGTGATAGGCATCATATCTTTTATGAAAGCGCAGAAGTGGCTACGCAAGGGTCACTTAGCCATATTAGCCCTTATGACCGATAAACAACAAGAAGAGAAGAAGATAGAGAATATCCCGGTAGTTTGCGACTTTCCAGAGGTGTTTCCAGAGGATCTGCCTGGACTACCACCTCAGCGTCGGGTTGAATTTCAGATCGAGTTGACTCCCGGAGCAGCTCCAATTGCGAGAGCACCTTATTGGTTAGCACCAAACGAACTGCAGAAACTATCTACACAACTTCAGGAGCCATTGGATAAAGGATTTATTCGACCGAGCTCATCACCGTGGGGAGCACCTGTTTTCTTTGTTAAGAAGAAAGATGGTACTTTTCGAATGTGCATCGACTACAGAGAGTTGAACAAGGTCACAGTCAAGAATCGATACCCTTTACCTCGTATTGATGACTTGTTTGATCAGCTTCAGGGATCAAGCTATTACTCAAAGATTGATTTGAGGTCCGGTTATCATCAACTGAGAGTTCGGGAGGAAGACATCTCTAAAACTGCATTCCGTACTCGTTATGTTCATTATGAATTCTTGGTCATGCCTTTTGGGTTGACTAATGCACCAGCGGTATTCATGGATCTCATGAATCGTGTGTGCAAACCCTACCTCGATCAGTTTGTTATCGTGTTTATCGATGACATACTGACCTATTCTAAGACCAAGGAGGAGCATGAGGAGCACCTACGTCTGATCTTGGAATTGCTTAAGAAGGAACAGTTGTATGCCAAGTTTTCTAAGTGTGATTTCTGGATTCGTGAGGTGCAATTCTTGGGTCACATTGTTAACGAGAAGGGAATACATGTGGATGCTATGAAGATTGAGGCTATAAAGAACTGGTCGGTACACAAGACGCCTAGTGAGATAAGGCAATTTTTTGGACTGGCAGGGTACTATCGACGTTTCATTAAGGGATTTTCAAAAATCGCTCAACCTCTCATAGCCTTGACCCATAAAGGAACGACGTATAAATGGGGTGAGAGTCAAGAAGTCACTTGTCAGTTGTTGAAGCAAAAACTCTGTAGCGCGCCGATACTAGCATTACCAGAAGGAAGTGATGATTTTGTGGTTTACTGTGATGCTTCTATCCAAGGACTTGGTTGTATCTTGATGCAACGTGGCAAGGTAATAGCCTATGCCTCTGAGACAACTGAAGGTGCATGAAAAGAACTATACTACTCATGATTTGGAGTTAGGTGCAGTGATTTTTGCCTTGAAGATCTGGAGACATTACTTGTACGGTACCAAATGCACCATTTACACCGATCACAAGAGTCTTCAGCATATCTTCGAGCAAAAAGAGCTAAACATGAGGCAGCGATGCTGGGTGGAATTGTTAAACGATTACGATTGTGCTATCAAATATCACCCAGGTAAGGCGAATGTAGTCACTGATGCTTTGAGTAGGAAGGAGACCGCTAAGCCCCGACGAGTGTGTGCTTTACAGCTTACGATTAGCACTCATTTGCCTGAACAAATCAAAGAAGCTCAGACGGAAGCTTTGAAAGCGGAAAACATTGGATCCGAATCCTTACGTGGGATGGACAAACAGTTAGAAGCCAAATCCGATGGAATCTGGTATTTCATGGATAGACTGTGGGTACCCATGTATGGAGATCTGAGAGACTTAGTCATGAGTGAAGCACATAAGTCTAAATATTCCATACACCCTGGTTCTGACAAAATGTATCATGACCTGAAAGCGCACTATTGGTGGCCTAATATGAAGGCAGACGTGGCAACGTATCTGAGCAAGTGTCTAACCTGTTCCGAGGTTAAAGTGGAATATCAGAAGCCATCTACAACAACCTGAGATTCCTTTGTGGAAGTGGGAACAAATTTCTATGGACTTTATTACCAAGTTACCCAGAACTCCTAGTGGTTGTGACACGATATGGGTGATCGTGGATCGACTGACTAAGTCAGCTCACTTCTTGGCGATCAAGGAGACTGACAAAATGGACAAGTTAACCAGAATTTACCTGAAGGAGGTAGTCTCAAGACATGGCGTGCCGATCTCGATTATTTCTGATCGTGATGCTCATTTTACATCTCATTTTTGGCAGTCGTTACAGAAATCTTTGGGAACGCGGTTGGATATGAGTACTGCATATCATCCGCAGACCGATGGACAAAGCGAGCGTACTATTCAAACCATGGAGGATATGTTACGTGCTTGCGTAATTGATTTTGGAAATAATTGGGAAGTTCATCTATCGTTGGTTGAATTCTCGTACAACAATAGTTACCATACTAGTATTCAAGCAGCACCATTTGAGGCGTTGTATGGGCGAAAGTGTAGATCACCAGTTTGTTGGGCTGAAGTTGGTGATAGTCAGCTCACTGCCCTGAATTGGTGCACGAGACTACCGAAAAGATTGTGCAGATACGGAACCGTATGGCTGCAGCGCGAGACAGACAAAAGAGCTATGCAGACAAGCGACAGAAACCTTTGGAGTTTCAGGTCGGTGACAAAGTGTTGTTGAAGGTCTCACCATGGAAAGGCGTCATTAGATTTGGCAAAAGAGGCAAGCTTAACCCGAGATACGTTGGACCATTTGAGATTCTTGAAAGAATAGGTCCAGTGGCGTATCGGTTAGACCTGCCTGATTCACTAAGTGGCGTTCACAACGTATTTCACGTCTCAAATCTGAAAAAGTGCTTATCTGATGAGACTTTGGTTGTACCACTCGAGGAAGTACAAGTGGATGAGCAATTGCGCTTTGTTGAGGAGCCTGTTGAAATAATGGACCGGGAGGTCAAAACTCTTAAGCAAAGCAAAATACCTATAGTCAAGGTTCGTTGGAACTCAAGACGTGGACCGGAATTCACGTGGGAACGCGAGGATTAGATGAAGCTCAAGTATCCTCATCTGTTCGAAACGACGGTCACAGCCGGGGAAGGTACTGATTAAATTTCAGGACGAAATTTCTTTCAACATGGGGATGATGTGACAACTCACTCGATTTCGTTATGCCAACGCAGTAAACCAGTGATGTAACACAACCATGTAACGCAATTTTCGGGACGAAAATTCTTTCAACATGGGGATAATGTGACATCTGGTAATTTTCCGTTACCAAACTCCGTTAGTTCCATTAGGTCTTGCATACACGTGTCATGAGCACACACTAGTTTTCGTTGAACGTTGGTGACTTAATAACAATTATCTATGGTAAACAAATGATAACCTAATGAATAATGTTGATTATTAGTTGTGGTTATGTGATTCATGCATTTTAAGTTATTGTTTGTGAATTTTACTTGATAACGTGACAATGTGTAACTATGATCTCATATATTTTGCTATTAGTTGAAAATGTATATGATTATTATTGTTGATTAGTAATGTTTATATTTTGTAGTTAAAACCTTTTAAAAAGTGTTAAAAAGATTAGTTTTTATAAAATATAAACAATAGGGTTTATTTTGTAATTGGATTGAAATTAAAAGTTACCATATTTAAACAAATTAAACCCAACCCTAGCCCCCAAACCCCCTATTCGGCCGCAACTCATCCCCAAACACCCCATACCATTCGATTTTGATCAAGGACATCAAAACAAGTTGATTTTGATTAGTTCCAAGTGGTTGCAAGGTTTTAGCAAGTCCAATTCTTGATTTCTACACACTTAAAGGTTAGTTTTGATTAGTTTTTCATGATTTTTGATTCTTGAAGAACCCTAATTCGAAATTGATGATGAAAAAGTGAAATTGATGATTGTTAGATGTTAATTTGATGTTGGTTAGATTGTATGAATGTTAGATTATGTTGATTATGCAAGAATTCCATGGTTTGATCACATTGTTCACACATTGCCTTAAGAGGAAACTTTTTGTTCTTGGAATTCATGATTTGATGATTGTATGAGTGTTAGATACATTGCTTGGATGTTGGTTTATATGAATTGTGCAAGAAAAGTCATGAAATCTAGGGTTTGTTCATACCTTACTACAAGTGGAAACTTTTATGCATGATGATTGGGAATTTTGATGAATTAGTGATGATTATCATGTTAGAATGAATGTTATGAACTTGATTAGGTATAAAATTGATGAAACTATGAAGGAATTGGATGTTAAATTGCTTTTGGGTGTTACCTTCTAAAAAGGGAAACTTTATTTTTGAAGATCATTGGATATGATGATGTGAGCATGTTTATGGTGTTAGGAGCATGTTAGAATGCTTATGGATGATGTCTAATGTGGTGGAATGTGTTACTTGGGTTGTATGGATGCTTGATTGATCATTTAAAGAATGTAGGTTCTTGGTGATTATACATAATGATGAATTATGGTTAGTGATTAGGAAACCATGTTTGGAATTGGAGATTGATCATTATTGTGTTTGTTAAATTAAATAAATCTTGTTGATTAATGTGATTTTGATTGTCATACACGCATGCGAATCTGAGGCCCCTACTTAGTAGGATTGGCAGGGTTTAGGGTGTGAAGTCGTGAGTGACTTCACATGGCATGTTGTGCATGATTGGACTTCATGAATGAATTATTAGTTGTGATATATTTATAATTGTGTTGAGCATGTTGATTGTTTGAGATTCGCATAAGTTGTATGATGATCTAGGTTGAACTTGGGTTGATGATGTGATATACGTGAATACTTTGTTTGGTAATCATGTATGATAAGTTGATACGCTTGATTAAACGAGATTTCAATTAATATGTCACCAACGGGTCAAACGGGTCAACTAGGGTAAATGAGTCTTGTTTTCCAAAGCCTTGTGTCAATGTGTTTATTAAGCACCTATGGTTGTTAAGTTTTCTGTGCACACGTACTTATGTACTTGCGTGTTCTAGGTAACCTTTGAAGGGTTGTCTTTCCATCCATCATCAGTTCTCTCTTGTCATTATCTTTGCACGTCAGGTGAGTTCATGCCCCACTATTTTATAAACTCTCTTCTGGGGGAGGTAGCATACTTGTTTATAAACGCTTTACTTTTTATTATAAGTTGTGTATGTTTTAACATAGTGTATAATACCTTGAAAGTCCTCACACTTTCGGATCGTTAATAATGGTAACTAGCGGGAAATCTTGGGTAGTACTACTGGGTTTGACAAGCCCCACCTGTGCAACTCGAGGTCAAACGGGTGCAATATTGTCCTAAACACAAACATCGTCACGACCTGGTAAGTCATGACGGGAGGCAACAAACGCAACACAGTCAGCTTCGATCGCGAAATCACTATGGTTATTACTTGTGAATATAGACTAGCTATCTATTTCAATGCACTTCTTATGTTATGCAAATTATTATTATTTATGTTGGATGCAAACTCTTGAACTCACCAACCATTGTGTTGACATTTTTAGTATGCTATTCTCAGGTCGTTAGTTCAGATTGCCATTGGGAGCACATCACGAGTCCAGCATGCATACTAAGACTTCATCTTAAGTCAGGATATTTGAATTTTATTTATGAGATTTAAATAATGGGTTGGCGCGTGTTTTGCCAAATTTTACATTTACATACTTTGGGTTTGTCTTATTTACAAACCGCTTCCGCATGGTTTTAAAGTTTGAACTTTGATTAGTTTTATTTTTAAATGTGGCATATAGTGTTGTTCTGAGTAACTAGTGACTGTGATCCTGGTTTGTTTACACTCCTCGCGGTAAAACTCCGCACGTGAATTTTGAGGGTGTGACATCCATTGTCTGTAGCTTCCAAGTTTAGTACTTTTATCCATTTTGTAATATAATAGGATGTGAGCTATGGCCTGTCATAGTTACATGTCAAAAGGCAATCTGCCTTTTGACTTTACATTGATTTTATTGTCTAGATTATTGTCTAGTTGTCCTTCAAAGTATGGCCGGCTGTAGATTGTAGTATAAAGTGTCTCAATGTATTAGTCTTAGTACTAAACAAGAAAGCAAGGTGAACAAGCTTTGTAATACTTGTAAACACTTGAGACCAATATACATCATCCTTGAAAACCAATCTTTTTGTTCTTTAGTGTTGTTACTTGTTCTTACTTGTTGTTTCACTAAATGGTTTCTTATTTGATCTAGTAAGTGTGTATTAAGTTGACAAGTCTCCAATTGTCAAACTGTTGTGAATGATAACCGGTCCTGCAAAATTCATTTAAGGTATGATTGCAAAATTCCGTCCCATTATCACTTATTATGCACTTGAATGTTTTATCAGTTTGATTTTCCACAAAAGTCATGAACTTTATTAGCAAATAAGGCTTTTCCTCCTTTGTTGCTAAAAAAACCCAAATAAATCTGGAAAAATCATCAGTATAACCAAACAATATGCACGACCTCCTAAACTCAAAATACTTATAGGACCAAAAAAATCTATGTGTAATAATTGAAGGATTGATTCAATTTTTGTATGAACAACTGGTTTATGAGGAAGTTTGTGTTGTTTGCCCTTTGGACATGACCAACAATGTTCAATGTGTTAAAATTCTTTCATTGGTAGACCTATAACATGATTTTCTCGAACCAACTTGTTCATATTCTTGATGTTAACAAGTCCAAGACGACCATGCCATAACATTGAATCACTTTCCGAGGCTTTTGATAGTAAACAAGATGTAGTTACAAATGAATGTGAACCATTCATATCTAACAAGTAAGTGTCTTTGTCTTTCGAAGTCCTCAACAAAACCCATTCATCTGGTATTACAAAACCAGGTTATAAAATAAGACATTCTTTATCTATAAAGTGTGTAGAATATTGTTTGTCACATATGTGAGAAACACTTAACAAATTGTGTTTTAATTCTTCAACAAAACTTACATCTTCAAAGCTTAACACACCATTTGGCACTGTACCTTTCTTTGTTATTTTTCCTCCTTTATCACCAACAAAAATAACATAACCACCGTTATATGGTTGAACATTGTTTAACAGTAAAATGTTACCCGTCATGTGTCTAGAACAACCGCTATCAACATGTCATACGCTGCTAATGACTTGTCTTGGTTGTTCCTACACATATGAATGAAGTTGATCAATTTTAGGAACCCAAGCCATTGTTGACTTGAGAACATTGTTTGCATCCAAGTATGATGCAGACTTCAAAATCATATCTCATTTATCATTAAAAACATAATCATTAACGTTCTGTCTTTGACTTTTTATTTTTGAATTGGTTTTGTCATTTTTGTGACAGTTTTCTTTAACATATCTTTTATACTCACAAGATTGCTTTCATTAACATTATGAGATCTCTTAATAGTATGTCCTTTCTCCAAGTCATTTTTAATTGAAACATTTGTTTTCATACAAAATTTTTATTGAGCTTGGCATTAACGAAAAATTGTTTACTTTTACGTGAAATAGAATTATGATATCGTTGTCTACTTGTTGACTTATGTTGATGAAGCAATTTCTAGCTTTATGATTTGGCTTTCCTCAAACATAGCAACACGGTTTATGATATATATTATGCATTCGTGTATTTCTCTCAAACAGTTTATGATAACCACCAAAGTTATCATAGAATCCAGCTTTAGTATTTCTTTGGCCTTGTGATTCTTTAACAGTCTCTCGTTTATTTTTTCATCATAAGCACTCCCAGCTGAATCTGAAAGAATTGTGGTAGTTTTCATCAACAATTGATTTTGTACTGAAGTCGATGAGGCATGAACTATAGCTTTAACTTTTTGAAACACATTTCTTGGAACTGGACTAGTTACTATGTCACCTGAACTACACACATCTTCTTTCACATGGTTAGCATCATTAGAAATTTTATTTTTAAAGAAACAAGCATTCGTTTCTTTAAAAATATAATATTCCATGTCTATATTACCTTTAGAAACAAATTTGTTCTTTAAATCAATTTTCAAGTCAGATACTGATGGTGTAAATTGTTTTCTTTCATTGTCTTTATGAATGATTTTTGCTTTTAATTTTTTTTGTTTGTTAAACCTGATTGAACAATCACTTGTATAAACATAAACATCAGACTTTTCATTCAACAATAGTGATGATTTACAAACAGATGAATTTTCAATACAATCTTTATTATTATTTTCTAGAAATCTAATTCATTATCACTATGCCATTTTTCAACCAAACCATCTATCTTCACACTTTTTTCAAAAGGGCTAACATCATTAAGTTTAGTTTCTGTTTTTGTGATTGGATCAATAGTCAAGGAAATGTTGACTAAAGGTTTTAAGTCATAATTTGGTTGAAATCTCAATTCATAGTTCATCTCTTCATCAGTTGCACTAACAAATTAAGGTAAACATGTATAATCATGATTAATTGGTGGTGCGATTTTTGAAAATTCAATACCACTTTTACCGCCATTAATCTTTGAGTCATTTGTGATTTAATTATTCCTTCAACCATGTTTGATGAAAGTTCAAAATTTTGAACCGTGAGTTTTGCAGATAAGAGTTCACTATTAAGTTTGTTTATTTCCAAAGCTAGATCATCATTACGAGTAGTCAAATCATTAATTTTACATTCTTTGTCATGAAAATTAAGTTGTAATTGATAAATTGATTTGTTTAATCCTTCAAGCTTTTCTTTGAAAATCTTTTCATTAGTTTTATATTGTCGAGTTTGATGTTGAAGTTTATCAACTTCTAAGATCAAGTGCTCGTTATGAACTCTGTATCTTTGAATTTTTTCAATACATGAATTTGAACAAAGATCATTATATACCTTATTTTTGACAACTAACTATGTTGCTTCTTCAGGTACTTTCTTCACCATAAAGGCTTTCATCATTTTCTCTTTAACTTAAATTTCCTTTTCTGCTAATTCAGCTCGAGTAGTCTCAACAGCATTAACATTTTGAGCACGTGTAGGTGATGGAGTATTCTCAACAGCAATAAAGATTAAGCTTTCCTTCTCTTGTGTAGCTGGAGTATTCTCAACAGCCTTTTCTTCAATAACATTTTCATCATCCTTCTCAACTTTAGCAAAAACTCCTTCAAGTAAGTCACTTGAGACAAATTCTGCAAATAAATTTTCTTCAACTTCTTCTTCATCCTCGACTTTGATTTCTGCCAACAAAGTTATGGACAATTTAAGATCTAGTATCTCCATTTGATCAAACCAGTCATAATCTTCATTAGTTTGAGACACAAAAGCTTTATTTCTAAAAGTATTAGCTTGATCACCTTTTGTTTCAACCTCTACTATCACCATTTTCTTACCACTCTCATTCTTATTTATCTTTGGTTGTGTGCATTACCTAGCAAAATGCCCAGGTTTGTCACAGTTGTAGCACCTCAAATTTGTCTTATCAAACCAAATCTTACTTGAGTTGTTTACCCCAAAAATTTTCTAACCCGTTTGTCTTACAAAGTTCTTTGCCCTGTTACACCACCATTGCCATTTGATATTTAGTATCATTCTCTTCAACATCATATGGGTTAACTTGATGTAAATCATCAACCAGAATATTTGGTGCACTCAATCTTCTTGCCATAAATGCTTTATAGCAAGACATGAATGTTATGAACAAGGCAAGGTGTTCTTCAGCAATCTGAATGGTTTTTTTAGATGAGTTGGAGTTGGCAAAAAAAAAGCTTGTTGAGTATGAAGTGAAGGATAAATGGATGGGTATGTGTGAGCTTAAAGTTGAGGGGATATGTGTTGGCATTGCATGGGAGTGAATTGGTTTTGATTAGGAACTTGAAAACGAGGAACATATGTTTCTTGAATAGTGGGGATGACAGGCTTCCAGACTATTGTTGCTGACACAACTATGAGTATCTAACATAGTAACTAGGATTACTTGCCATCTTTGCATATAATGTAGTTGCTTCAGCCCCCATTGAGTTCAAATTATTGGCAACCCTTTGTTTGTCATTCATTTCATAAAATTTAATAGTAGAAATTAGATCACTAAGAGATAACGTGAACAGATCTTTGGTTCTCTTGATAAAAGTGTAGTTGTTATTCCAGCTATAAGGCACTGAGTTTAATAGCCTTTGGTTGACAGTTATGTTCTCCAAAGTAATTCCAGCACTCTTTATCTTTATGATTAATTTCACAAATCTTAATATCTGTTTCTCCAACGTTTCACCAAGCACATGATTGAACATACTGAACTCTTGGTTCAACATATCTTTACGACTTTCTCTCATGTCTTTGTTTCTCATAATCTGTTCTTCCATGGCATCCCATAATACTTTGCTCCTCTATAATCTTTGAATTTCTGAGCTATTTCGGTAGTTAGAGCCATTGTGATTGCAGCATAAGCTTTATGATCAAGTTCAAGATTTTTCATGTCTTCCTCATCCCATAAATGTTTAGGTTTTGGAACCAATTCTCCTTTGTCATTAGTATACACAGGTATATATGGTCCATATTTGATTGACCGTAACATCCCTCGTTTCGGTGTAAATGACATGGTTCTCAAAACGTACACCGAATCTGGATAATCATCTTCACTCAGAAGTCTAGGAGGTTTTGTGCTTGTACTAATCTCATTATCAATATTTAATGTAGAAGTAAGATTCTTCAAATTTACCATTTCTCAAAATTTCTTGAAATAATTGAAGTTCTCACGCGAAACAAGGATGTTTAAAACTTGTTGTGCGACAAGTTTGGTAACAAACTTTGCGAAAAGGTTGAATTTCTTGCATAAAGAGAATCTTTTTGTAACAGACTTTTGCGAAATCTAAACTTCTCGCATGAATAAGAAACATTTCGCGTGCGAAAAGTGAGTTTTGGCAGGATTAGTTTTGTGCAAATTTGAACTTTTCAACTTCAATCTAATCATCAATTTGTCCAAAATTAGGTAATTAAGATTAAAATTAATGAATTAAGTTCAAATATGATCCTAATTATCTCTAATTGATTCAATTATGTCCATTTAAACCATGAATTCATCTTCACTTCTTCAAATAAGCTCGTTTTGTTTACAGCAAACCTTAATGACATCCAATTTCAATTCTAAAGTAGAAATCAAGTCATTCTTCAAGGATAATTCAAATTAGTAACTCAAACAATCTTCAAAACGCTTCAAAATCAAATCCAATCTGTCAAGAGCACTCATTGCTCGGATACCAATTGTAAGGATCGTGATTCTGATGTAAATCGATCTCGTGTTAAAGACGTGAAATGAAAACTAACATGACACCATGATTAGAATGATAAAAATGTAAGAAATCAACAAGATCACAAGCAACATGTTAATAAACTTTGAACCATATTGCTCTCGGATATGTGATTACAAAACTTTTCGCTCAAATATCCAGACTAGTTACAAACATATCAAAAGCAAACTATTTATACTAAACCCAAAAAGGACTCGCGCAAGAACTAACTCCTCGTGTGGATCATAAGTTCTCGTGCGACTTATCCTGACCTTCAATATCTTCGTTTGATTTCCCGAGCCTTTAAGTTCAATCCCTACATTTTTCTTCACGATCCACGGGCGACTATGTCGCACACCACTAAGGCATATTCATGGATGGTTTGAATATCTAGGATATGAGTGCCCAAAACATCATATAACCATCCTTTGTACGACTTCTCGTCAGGAATAGCATATTTGAAGGATATGGTAGGGTTGCGCCTGACCATCTTCGCCAAGATTGCTACCTTTCTTATGTAAAAGAACTTCTCCTTCCAATGCTTCAAGCTATTTGGAAAGATATCAACGCATGCCATCATTCCCTCTCTCTTGCCAAACGAGAACTTGTCCTCTTGATGTAGTAACTTGTAGAAAGCCCTATAAATAAGAACTTGACGTTCTTCCATAGTGCTCCTGTAATAATATTCAAATGATACACTTTGTTCAAACCAATTGGTTGGATTTGAGATATGTGCAACTAGTAATACTATAATAGGGATAAGAAAATTTTATTGAGGGGAAGATAATTGTGTGATTACTTGAAAAAAAGGCAATTCTAAAGAATGATTTTTCCGTCTAATTTAAAGTAGAGAGGGATCAACGAGAAAAACATAATTTTACCAAGGATAATGTAACGACGAAGGCGATATGGGCAGCCTTTATACGCTTTCTACACTAAGTTCGGGTTCAAAATTTATTCAATTACATCAAACCGCGTAGAAAAGTGGTTAGGTCACCCACTTCCACCGTATGATGACACTGGCCACACGACAGTTGAGGCGACATTTCACTTTATATAATTAATGCACCATACGGGCGCTCACACCTGTCATGATTATGTCTTGATAGCATTAACTGTCATCCCAATTTTTATTTGTTGATTTCCTGTTTCTAGTCCTATACTCATAATGTTTACCTAGGATATTTAGCTACCAGACATAAACAAGGGGTACATGAAGGGTTTAGGTTCAAACCTTCACTGGACCGAATTTCATTGGTTCGAAATTACTGGCCGGATTTGGGTTCGGGTATATAGATACGTAAGGAATGTGAGAAAATGGTGTGATGCCACTACAAAATTTTTGAATATTACAAGCGACACTTGTCGCCGCTAATACCCCATAATGTCGCCGCTAATAGTATTAGCGGCGACATGCTAATAGATCGCCGCTAATATTTTGTCGCTAAAGACCAAATATTCGCCGCTAATAGGTTACCGCTAATACATTAAAAGTCGCCGCTAATGCTATATTTTTATTTTTTATATTTTTTTTGTTTTTTTTCTAATTTCCAGTTTTCAACCCATACAAACCTAGATATATTGGCAATAACATTGAAATTTTATACATATAAATCTAGTCATACAATACACTACTAATTCAAATAAACCTAGATATATATATAATTCATACACTATATACAGATATATTTCCTAATAACATTCAAATTTAAACATACATAAGCAATTAAAAACAAACGTAATCTAGTGATACAAACACTACTCATCCCCCTCGTCGGAATCGTCTTCTTCGGCTTGATTTGGAGCCTTTTGCGAAGCAATTAATTGCGTAATTTGTAACATAAATTGCGCATTTTGAAATAGACTTGAAATTTGCTCCTTCAAAAACAAAATATACATTTATATTTTGAAATAGACTATTATCCACTTAACACATCCAACTTTAAGTTATTTTGACACGTATAAACTGAATTCATGTCGTTTTGACCCGTTTTGACCCGTTTAAGCTAAACTTAGATAATTAAAGTCTATTTTAGCAAAAAAAAAAAGCTATAATAACATAAACCAACTATTATCCACTTAACACATCCAACTTTAAGTTATTTTGACACGTATAAACTCAATTCATGTCGTTTTGACCCGTTTAAGCTAAACTTAGATAATTCAAGTCTATTTTAGCACTAAAAAGCTATAATAACATAAACCAACTATGATCCACGTAGCACATCCAACTTTAAGTTATTTTGACACGTATAAACACAATTCATATCGTTTTTGACCCGTTTTGACCCGTTTAAGCTAAACATAGATAATTAAAATCTATTTTAGCAATAAAAAGCTATAATAACATAAACCAACTATTTTCCACTTAACACATCCAACTTTAAGTTATTTGGACACGTATAAACTCAATTCACCCTGTTTTGACCCGTTTTGACCCGTTTAGCAATAAAAAGTCGAAATAACCTAAAACCACAATAATACACTTACCTGTGTAAATGACTGAGGAGTTTGTTTGTGATCATGAACAAAAGAAGTCGTCCTTGCAAATGATGATGGTTTACGCCCAATCCCCCTAATATGTCCATGCCGTTATCCCAACACCGACTCAAAAATATTAACTTCATTCAGCGTTGATGAACCACTTTCTTCATTTTGGGTTTGGCTTAGCTCATCAAACATTTCTTTTAATTGATTTTGTATTAATTAACAAAAATATATTAACATATTTATACAAATATATGTATATATTTGAAAACTATACTATCTAGAAATACTTACATATTGTTGCTTTGCTACCTCGCTATCAAATGTCCCATCTTTGCCAGTATGAGCATCATGAAACGTCTCAAGTCTGCTTTTATTCTATGCTTAAAAAGTATATTATATATTCAAAAATAATAATATATAATACACAAATATATAAAATTAAATCATTACCTTCTTATAACAATAACTACTATATGAAGCTGTTCCCCCACGGTTTGTATATATTTGTTGTTGACGATTTGTTTTGTTAGAATTTGACCCATTTCTATATGCATCACTCATAAAATAATCAACAGTTTTCCTCCAATTTTCATGATTCATTCCCGTTGGAGGGTTGTCCCGTGCTTGTTCCACATTTTCGTAACCTCCAACGCGATCAAAGTGTTTTTTCGCCACATTTTTTCGGTCTCTAAATCGTTTCAGATACTCCGAACGGATTCCACCCTCTATCTGAGCGCGCTCGCGATCTCGCAAAATCTCACCAAAGTCAAAGCGTCGCTACATTTAAGTTAAACAAATAAAAATTAGTTATGTAAAAATGAATAACAAACATATAACTTACAATTGTTTTACCGCCATATGCTCTTCCAAAGCATTCTTCTAAGCGTCGGAAAGATTTTCATACGAACGAACATTAAAAGGAAAATTAGCTTCCATGAATATCCCCACATCGCGAACAAACATATCATTAAGATCACCAACAGCGGTATACGTGGCAGCTCTATCAAAGGGGAGAGATAAAGGTCCCCCCTTTTTAGCTAGCTCTTGCTGCAATTTTTTGTTTTTCGCCTTGCCTCTTGTTTTTCGAGAAGCCGTACCAGTAATTATAATAAAAATTCATTAATTACATTATATATTAATAATAATTGTATAAACATAGTAAAAAATAAATTATAATAACAATTACCATCCAACGCGTAACTTCCAGGACCGCCAAATGGAGGAAGTGGTGGATCCCTCGCCCCATCATCTCCATGGCTCATAACATCAGCCATAAGGTATGCGAAAACAATCCACAATGATATCATCATGTCTTGAAAGATAAGATTTAGAACATAATGTTAAAATAAGAAAAAAGTTTTCTACTACAACATGAAATACAAACAAAGTTTTATATAAATAAATACGTATACAATTGCTAACAAAATTTTCAATCAGAGTCGCCCTCATATACTTCAGTATCTTCGTCAGACTCTTCGGTGTCATAATCAAAATCATACTCATCATAATCAGCCTCGTCCTCAAACACCTCATAAGCGGTAACAGTTGGCGGATTAACTTTACTTGCAGTCTCGCCTTCGGTGACATAAGTAGGCATGTTATGAAAGTATTGCGTGAAGTCAATGAAAAGTACACTATTAGATGAAGAGTGGTTGTGAACAATGTCGAGATCTTCTATCAAGTCATTGTCAACATTTTGAATGTTCTCCACGACACCATCATTGGATGTAGGGCGATCCCAAATTTTTCGATGATTAACATTCTCGACGACCCGCCGGTGATTATTGTTTTGATTTCTTCAAGAAGGTTCTCGGATGTAAAACACTTGCTTAGCTTGAGAGGCAAATATGAGTTGATCATCTTTGCCCATTCACGTTCTGTGTTGATACTAATGATATTATTGTCGTATGAAACACCCCTTCGAGTATCAAACCATTTGCAACGAAATAGGACTGTTGAAAACCCATTTGCATAACATAATTCAATAATCTTCTCAACTTGCCCATAATATTTCTCACCATTCTCTCCCTCCACTAAAACACCAGAGCTTTGCATTGTGCGTTGCGCGTCACGATCAACTACCATAAACCTAACACTGTTGACTATGCAAGCGGTGTAAGTATAGGCATTTACATCCGCACCCATTGAACGAGCATACAACTCTTTGTGAAATTTTGGAGAATTTTGAATTTCCATCGAATAAACCTAAGATAATATATAATAACACGTGTTATATATGGATTACCTAACAAACATATAGTAACACGTGTTATATATGGATTACCTTCTCGAGAAACCATGTTGGAAATTTGATTTTAATATCCTCATGTGGACATTCAGATTTAAATTCACTACATTATTAATACAAATATACAATAAGTGAGAAATAAAATATATTTAATTAATGAAGAAAAGTAAAAGATAGAAAATTTTACTTCATGTAGTCTCTGACTTCTTGACAGCTATCGAGCACAAACCATTCTAACTTAAGCTTTTTATTTGGAGAAAGATATTTTATCTTTGTTGCACTAGCCGAATGACATTTAGACTCAAATGCACAGACATTTCTTTTTTTGATAATGACATCCTGGTTTTGTTAGGGCGATTAAACTGAGTCTCAACATCTCGAAGGTATCTCGAACAAAATGCTAGAGCTTCTTCAGCAACATAACTTTCAACTGTACAACCTTCAGGCCTTGCTTTGTTTCTAACATAATTTTTTAGTTTTTTCATATATCTTTCAAAAGGATACAGCTATCTCATACATACAGGACCACCACGAATCGCTTCATCAGGTAAATGCAAAACTAAATGAAACATAATGTCGAAAAACGCCAGAGGATAGGTCAACTCTAACTTGCACAATATTATAAGAATAGCATCCTTAGCTTTTTTCATATCTTCAACCAATAGTGTTCTCGAGTAAAGTTGCTTAAAAAACGTACAAAGATCAACTATTGGTATATAAGTATCTTTTATCAAAAAGCATCTAACTCCAATCGGTGTTAAACGTTGCATGAGAATATGACAGTCATGAGATTTCAGTCCAGTAATATTAGTATTGTTATCTATCACTCTCTTGCTGATATTAGATCTGAACCCATCAGGCAATTTAACGTTCTTTATAAACTCACAAAATAAATTCCGATCACTGATTTTCAATGAGTATTTTGGGTGTGGACTATTCCATTTGCCATTTTTTTTCCAACCACTGCTTACTCCAAATATTTAGATTTTTCAAGTCAACGAGTGCATTTGGCGTATCTTTGCTTTTTTCATTCATTAGAAGAGTACCCAACAAACTATCACACATATTTTTCTCGATATGCATCACATCTAAATTATGTTTTAGCAGCAGATAAGACCAATACTCAAGTTCAAAATATATACTTCGTTTGGACCAGTTCAACTCAAACTCCTCCCGCTTTGATGCATCACATCGAATTTGGCCATAACTGTCGATAAGTTTTTCACACATAGTTATAAAATAGTTAAGTCCTTGTTGTTCCTTTCGTGATCTACGGTTCAGATTAAAAAGCCAACTTTTATCGACTGTCATTGTTATGAAACTGCAATATATATTAAGATTTAAGTGGATGAAAAGGGTAGGATAATAGATTGATAATTCAAAAAGGTAGGCTGCTATACCCACTTTTTGAATACCTTATCTCATATGTGAACGTGTATTACATAATTATTTGTTTAAGAAAAATTCAGCAGCATTTCCTCTTAGCTCCCAAGTATATAGAAATATATACCCGAGGAGCAAAGAGAAAATAACAACCAAATCTTTCTTAAACAAACAATCAAGTAATACACATTCACATCCTAAATGAGATAAAATATTCAAAAGCAGTCCCAAAAATGGGACAACCCGAAATTGATTACTAAATCAATTTCGAGCGGGTATTTCTAAGCTCATGGTGATTAAAATAAATATATGAAACCTAAAAGCTAATAATACACAACAATTAAAAATTAAAAAAAATCAAATTAAACATGAAATTGTTTGAATTGCAATTGTTTCAAGTAATTTAATGTTTCATTTGATAATTTAGGTAATTTTTATTTTTGTTCATTACCGCTAACTAGTTTTGTTTCTTATTTTTGTTTATTATAGAGTGTTAAATGTTTTAACAAGTTTTATTCAACCAAATAAAAATTAAAATCTAAACATATTTTAATTATTTAAACAAAAAGTGTATATCAAATGCATAAATAGATCTAAACAATTTTTAACTAAATATTAAGTAACTAAATACCAAATGTAAACATGTTATAATTAAAACCTAACAATTACACAAATATTTTAACAAGTTTTATTCAACCAACTAAACATTAACATCTAAACATATTTATACCAATTTAACAAAAAGTCTATATCGAATACCCAAATAAACCTAAACTCAACTAAATTTTAAGCATCAAATTTTATTTATCAAATTCATAACAAATACTCTACATCAAATGCTCAAAATACCTAAATCCATCTCACTAGTTCACCATATTCAACAATTTTTATTAAAACCTAAAATTACACAAATTATACTAAAAATTATGTTCAGCCTACTAAAAATGAAAATCTAAATATGTTTCAACTATACATTAACATAAACAAGCATAAAATTATGTTTAAACAAAACAAAATTACCTTCTAACTTGTGTTGAAATGAAGAAAGGTAGAAAGGTATTAGCGGCGACGGTGGTCGAGATCTACGACAAGAGCAACCACGGTAGTAGCAGCAGGTCCACGGTGGTGGTCGTCACGGGATGGTGGTGGTCGGATTTTGAGAGAAGGCAGAGAGGTGACCAGAGGTTGAGTAATGTGGTGAACGAAGCTTGAAGAAGGTGGTGACCGGAGGTGGAGGAGTGGTGGTCATCGCCTGGTGGTCGTGAATCGGTGGTCGTGAACTGATGGTCGCCAGAGGTGGGGGAGCCCCGGTGGTCGTAACCTGCTGTTGAAGGTGTGGTGTGGAGGGAAAGATAGGAAATAGAGGGGAAAACCCGCTTTTATCATATCAGCATCAATAGCAGCGACTTGTCGTCGCTAATAGTCTTTAAATGTCGCCGCTAATGGTCCTTGTGTACGGTGGAACCCTGACCGTCAGATCTAGCGCACCTTCAACGGCCAGATCTTAGTCTTTAAAAAGCAAACGGATCATCACTTAATAGCGGCGACTGTCGCCGCTATTGGTGTCGCCGCTACCGGTTGTCGCCGCTAATGCCCTCTGTCGTCGCTATTGGTGTCGCCGCTATTGAAGACATTTCTTGTAGTGTCAGGAGTATGAGTAGTTGTCCCATTACCACAAGAGTGTGGCGGCCGTCGCCTAAAATCCTGTTATCTTTCCTCCCCGGAGATCACTAAAAGGAAAAGAGGTTAGAAAACTCTAACTTTGGTTCTTCTCATAAAACTATCTCTGATCAACAAAATACGTACTTTCACGTAGGAGTGTGATCATGAAGACACTCTCACGTCCTCTTTATGACGAGATTAATGATATGTTGTAGGAAGAATTCATTACAAGTCATCTTGCAGATAACAAGTAAATCTTACTCATTGAATCAATGATCCAACAACTATCATCATATCATTGCTTGAGTTGTTGGTCACGATGGGCTTACGCTATGTTCCCGAGTTTACTTAACGAGAGAAAAGAATGGAAAAGAAATGAAACATTTTTTTTTCTTTTCTTCTCTTTTCTCTTCTTTTCTCTTCTTTTCTTTTTTTTCTTTTCTCTCAATTTCCTTCCGATTTGTAAAGATTGTTTTTAGCCTTTATTTTCCTTCTATTTACTTTCATTTTCTTTTTTTTCTCTGCATAAGTAAACTCGGGAACACAACTTTTTTGTTTTCCTTTCATTTCCTTACATTATAAAAAACTCAGGAACACAACTTTTCATTTCTTTCCTTCCGTTTTTTTTCTTTTCTCTCCTTAAATGAACTCGGAACCATAACGTTAAGGCTGAGAGGGATTTAAGATTAGAAAATGGGAGGGTCGATTGTAGGAAAGGAATGGAAACGAGCGGTTTTTTCATAATTTTTATTATTTTTATGATAAGAAAAAGTTATAATGTCATCCATCTTAAGGACAAAAAACAGATGACGTAAATAGTAAGAACCATATGCTTAATTTTTGAAGGTTAAGTATAAAATGTGAATTTTTAATTTACCACGTTCATAGGCAATTGGTGTAGTTAGAAAAATAATTTAGTAATTTACAAAGTTAATAGATTATCCAATGGACCATTTTCGTAATACAAAGGCTATGATTTTAGTAATTATAAGCTTAGTACAAATTAGTAACTACATCTTTTTTATGTTAAAAGTTGAAATGTTTATATATTTATGTCACTAATATTTGAGTTAAAAGGCCACCATACCCTTTAACTTTTCGTGAGCATGGGTCCTTACATCATTTTCCTTCATTCATTTAAAGTTTGCAACTTTGCAGCCATTCCCACTAATTGGGATGTGAAGCAACCCTATCTAGTATCTCCTTTGGAATATTCTAGATTTTATTAAATATAAAATACTGAGACATAACGCGACATAATGAGTGAAGACGACAATGGGTTTAATATAAGATGAGTTACCCTAATCTCAGTCATGTATTTGATTATAGAACCATATACCATGCTTCGTGTGAATGACAAGAGGGAACATCAATAGCGTGGAAATATTTTGTTGGCGATACTGATTGATACAACACCTAGTTGTACGGTGAGCTAAACTTAGAGCCTTACCTCTCATAATAGATTTAGTTTTTTCTTCGTTCACCTGGAAGCCATTTAAAAAATATATATACACACACATTTGGATTAAAAAAAAAGAAGTAAATTTTATTGTGGATGTTTTTGAGAGAAGTATTGTGGGTTGAAGAGAACCACAAGTTTTGGTTGTAGTTGGTGAAGATGATTAAAATTGAGGGGCCAGATATGAATGTCTTCAATTTCACTCATTGTTTTAGACCACAACCCTTTGGTCCCATTTCACCCTAGCTTCTTCATGTCCACAAATTAACCATCGCCCAACGGTCAAATATATCGCACTGGTCCCTTTTATTTGGTCCACAAACTAACCTATGCTTGATTTCTTCACGGGTTATACATGCATATTATTTTTACTAACAAATGTACAAACTTATTCTAGTGAGCTCAGCTAGCGCGTTTTCTGTATAAAATAATAGGCACAAGAATATTCATTTTGCTCAAGTTTTGATCCAAAATGATATATTGATATTTAACTAGTAAGGACATAATTATTGTGTCACAGACATCAAGAATGTATTCAAGTGTAATAATTTTTTTCTCATAATCAGTTTGTAACATCCGTCCTCTTATATTGATCAGTATTATCTTGCACAAGACGAGCTCGATCACAAATATATTTTTGATTGCTCGTGTGAAAACTATCTAGTAGCTTAGCAATTCCTGGAATTCTTTTATCATTCACAACCAATGCGCCTAATTAAAATTAATGTACTTAAGCACGTTTAATTGTGTAGTTCTTCTATCATTTACAATTAATGCATTTAAAACGCATTGATGATACTTGAGACGAGACATTCTTTACGACTTAGTATTTGTAGATGAATCGTAATAATAACTTGGAAAACTTGAGAGTCGCAAGTTCGCTTTCAGATTGAAACTATTTTGGTTCACACCAAATATTCAATCAAATAAAACTCAAGTTCAAAAATCGAAAAAGTATGAATTCGTGTGTGTTTTTGATCGTGAACCAGAAGAGAATGAAGAAGAAGATAGACCAATTCGAATTATTTCAGGGATGGGGAAACTGCCGAAGGCAGTTTTTCTCATGCAGAATTACACTTTTTACCCTCTAGTTTCACATGTGAAATTTCCCGAAAAACAAATTTTAGTGCATTTTTGATAAAGCAATATTTACGAGCTATGGGCTCTGCCCCTTGGACCCCACCAGGGGCTGCCGACCCTTGGACCCCACTCCCAGGGGCGCAGCCCCCGGACCCCCGTCAAGGGGGCGTTGCCTCTTTGGAACCCCCATCGCTTAGGGGCTTCGCCCCTAATAAGGTTTTCAATTTCAAAGATCACAATAAACTCAACACAAGTATGCATTCCCCGCGCCGCCTGACTTGTTTGATGGATATTATAATCAAATTGGCCGTTAGTCAATCCGTTTACACTAAAATATCTAACAGTATCTTTCATATATGTATGGTTGGAACAAAAACAAAACGATCTACATTCTTAGTTTTGAATTTCAAGTACTCAACTCGGGTGTAAAATACATATGTTTTTGCTAGTTAATACTTCCGCTAACATAAAAGATACATAAGAATAGTCACCTCAGGGTTAAAATTGCTTAATTGGTTAGTATAATGGCACAATTGAACCACCTACAAAGATCATTCTTATTGATGGAACTCCCTCCCCCAACCTAACCCTGATTAATGATGAGTATCTTATTTAACATGAAGTTGATCAACAACTAAAAAGTTCTTCAATATATTCTAAGAGCATCCATAATAAAGAAACATAAAAGCACAAACAAACATATCTAGTTATCTGTCACGTTATAAAAACACTCATCCCTTTAAAACATCAAAAACCTCCCCAATAAAAAAACTCTAAAAACACAAAAAGACAATTACACATCATCATCATATTTTTATTAATCTCACTCTATATTTATATTTAATCTAATTAAAAAAACATGTTGGTCCTACCTTCGATCTTTTCATTTTTGATGTTCATGGTGATTAACTTCTACTCCAAAAACATAGCCCTTAATGGTGAAAAACAACTCTATCCAATTCTTGACCTAAAAACAACCTTAAAAAACGACCATTGGAGATGGTCTAATAGGAGAAGTCATAGTTGTGTCTATCGGTCTCAAAATCGCGCGTCCGGTTTGGTTTTCATTAGAAGAAGCTTATACTGATGGAAACAGTTTTTTTCAAAAATATCGCCTTACACTAAATCCAAAGTGCCCAATATCGTGCACCGGATTCGACCTTTTTCATCTTATTGTTTTACTTCTTCCTTTTAGTACTTTCCATTGTGTCAGAATTGTGAATATGTCATTATGTCGTTTAAGTAACTATCTCAATCTCAAAACTCTTAATTATGAGAAAAAATGTCATTTCCACCGACGGTTATGATAAATTTTTACCGAACTACAGTTAAGTTTTGGAACAATCCAGTTATGTGTTGTCAACTTCAATGATTACATTTGTTATTGTTGGCTTGGGAATTGAAATGCATGCTAACAAGTGTGGCTCACCTTCCTCTAATATTTATACACACCAACACCTCAAGAAAAACCACACACCATTCATTCTTCCATTTATTCATTCACACACACACACACACACTCCCTCTCTCTCTCACACATAGTTGAGGAGATAAGGGCAGAGAGAGAAAGCTTGAAGAACATATCAATGGCTGGAACTGGTGTGTTTGAAGAGATAATTGAAGGAGAAGTGTTCAAATACTACACTGATGGTGAGTGGAAGAAATCTGCTTCTGGAAAATCTGTTGCCATCATCAATCCCACCACAAGAACCACTCAGTACAAGGTTCAAGGTACATTTTTAACCTTAACTATGCTCGTAATTAACAACGGTAAGTTTGATGTCATGTACCGAGACAGTCTTTTACAGAATTACAGGATAAGACTGTATATATCACTAGTTTGAAACAATTTAAGGTGAATAAGTTAGATAAGGAAGATAGTAGTTTGGTAAGTGAAATTTGATAAGAGCATTCATAGCGAAATCCTTAAAAGCATATGAGTGTGCTTGGTATATTATATGGAATGGTTTTGAGTGGTTGTGAGTGAAGGAGAAGGAAAATGTTATTGTTGATTGGTATATTTGAAAAAATCACTTTTCAATCTCTATAAATTTTTTAATATTTTTGAAAATAATTGTGAGTGGATGAAAGAGAAAAAAGTAATGATAAGGGTATAAAAAGTATTATTTAATTGAAAAATAGAAAGAAAAAATAATAATTTTTAATTTAATTATATAAATAAAGATGAAAAATTCATTGTAAATGCTCTAACAGATGATGGTTTAGAAAGTAGATATTAAAGTAAGGAAATTTGACACTTGGTTGGCTGAGTGGAGTGCTATATCTTGATTGTCTTATCTAAAATTTTATCCTGTTTTTACTTTGTGCAGCTGAGGTTGTACCTTGGTATCTTTGATATTCTTGGGTCACTATGTGATACGTTTTCCAAAACCTTAAAAAACACCCTGTGCAAGCGACAACAATAAACATGACATTTGGCATGAAAAAGGACATTTTAAGGATGTTTATCACTGGTTTTGATTGGTTTTTTCTTCTGGTTACTTAAAGATTAACAAAAATTATATAAAAATCAGTTATATACACAGATTAATTTAGGGAAGTAGTTAATGGTGATATCCAACTAAACATATAAAGACCAAGGACCAAAAGGTATGGGTTTTTTCTTCCTAAGTGGTTGAAAGTTGATTCGACAAAAAATATAAATTTAAGAGTATGATTAGAGGTTTATAAGTAAGGTTAAGGGTTTTTTTTTGTTTTTTCTTTTAAATCTATTATATAAATGCATTGTCATGGTGTTTTTATATAATAATATTTAAAAACCAACGTGACATGAAATTGTACTAAAATATAGCGTGGATTGTCTTAGAAATTGTAATTATGTGGATAGGTGACTGAAGTTTCAAAAGAGTCCACTAGCAATTAGAAACTAGTCGTTTTTATTTTGATATATATATATATATATAAAAGATTACCTATTATATGTTTTATAACAATTTTAGTCATGAACATATTCTTTGTGTTACAATTATTTTTACTTAAGCAAGTATTTGTTTATTTAGCATGTACACAAGAAGAGGTGAACAAAGTAATTGAATCATCAAAAATCGCTCAAAAGCAATGGGCGAAAACGCCTCTATGGAAGCGAGCTGAGCTTCTTCACAAGGCAGCTGCTATTCTTAAGGAGCACAAGGCTCCCATTGCCGAGTGCTTAGTTAAGGAGATCGCGAAACCCGCCAAGGATTCGGTCACTGAGGTACTACTTAACACATGCATTATTCCTAAATTTATATAAAAACCCAACCCATATGGTCACAAAGGGTAGTGAACAATGCGCGTCAAAAGAATATACAAGATGCATTTCCTCTCATTTTAGATACATTCTTAGACCGTGTGAGTATATGAATTAGTAAGTTGTACTAAAATGGGTTATTATCATTGCAGAACCACTTTTTTTAGAACCAAAAGACCCATTTACTTACATAAATGTGAATTACTATTACACGTTCCTAGTCCACTACACTTTTGTATTTTATCATTGTTGTATCTCCTGTTATAATTTCCTATTCTCATGGGTTGTATTTGTAACTTTTTTGTTTATTTATATCTATTATCTCCTTCTCATTTGGTAAGGAGATTAAACATTCTCATGGTATCATACGCCTTAAGATCCTGACCTCCTCCCTTCCACTCCCTCCACCGCTTCCCTTTTCCTCTCCCCTCTGTTCACCTACCTCCTCCCATGGCAGCCTCATCTTCTTCCTCTCAAGATACTACTCTACCCATGAACACCATCATGCATATGATCACAATCAAGTTAACTTCCTCCAACTATCTCCTTTGGAAGAATCAACTACTCCCTCTACTTGCCTACCAGAACCTACTTACCCATGTTGATGGTACTGTTGTCCCACCCGTTCTCGAGATCGTCAACGATGGCAAAACTGCACCAAACCCAGCGTACTCTACCTGGTTATCTGCTGACCAGCGGGCTGTTATCCTTCTTCAGGCTTCTCTTTCTGAAGAAGCTTTCTCTGAAATCGTTGGCCTTTCGACCGCTCGACAGATCTGGCTTGCCCTCGAAGAATTAATAATTTACATAAATATAAGTTAAGGCTAATGATATTTGATTATTTTACATACCCTATTATTCATGTATGATATATACGTATATAAAATAATTCAAATATCAGCAGACTTGATTTACATTTATAAATAAATGATTATTTGGTTCTGAAAATAAAAAGTGTTTCTGTAAAGATCATAACCGGTACTGAAATATACAACTCAATAATGTTTGTTTTGCAACATGTAGAAGACCATTAATTCTTTCAACAATGCATATGGTTCCAACAAGCATTTTTAAGAATGCAATGTAGGAGTGTTACAATTTAACTCAAGTTAACTAAATCGAATGTTCAAAACTGAAGTTTTAAATCTGAATCCTATAAAAAAAACAATTTGAATTCGGTTCAAACAATTTGATTCTATTTCGGTTCAAGCCATTTGATTCGAATCAATAAAAAGATACAATTCTTAGTAAATGCTTTTATATTTTAACTATATATAATAGAAATAGAAAAATTATATACAATTGAAATTCAAAATTCGAAAAAAAGTGAAATCACAAATTCAAATTCCATTCGAAATTCAAGATCTAAATTCGAGATTGCGAATTCAATTCCAGAAATCAAAATTAAAGTCGAATTTTGAGTTTTTCAATTCTAACAAAAACATCAACAATCAATTTTAAGTATTTATCCGTTAATAAAAGTAAAAAGCTGCTACATATAGGGGGAAGGAATGGATGATCTTCCTTACCTCCCCTATAAAGTTGATGTTGCCGGCTTAGGCCCAACTAGGCAACCCGACAATGCCACGGGTTTAGACGCTAAGTCCAAACCCAGACTTGCCCATCAGGTTTGGTTAGCCTCAATCTACAAGCAGTCTTTAAATTGGGCATCTTAATAACATATTTCTGAAGCTAAAATATGTCACATACAACAAAATTTTTATAATTACTTGTATATTATTCACTAAAAGTTGTACATTGTCATATGTAGGTGGTTCGATCA
This sequence comes from Flaveria robusta, assembly GCA_025506415.1. Classification (NCBI taxonomy): domain Eukaryota; kingdom Viridiplantae; phylum Streptophyta; class Magnoliopsida; order Asterales; family Asteraceae; genus Flaveria; species Flaveria robusta. Next base: position 4,855,102 of record CM046467.1, read on the forward strand.
GGCGATCTAATATCATATTGTGCAGAAGAAGGTGTTAGGATTCTAGGAGAAGGCAAGTTCTTGGTTTCTGATAGTTTTCCAGGCAATGAGAGAACCAAATACTGCCTCACTTCAAAGGTAAAAAATGTCACATTTCACACTCAAAGTGTTCATCTTTTCATCAAAACTTACAAAAAGATTTATGGGTTTGTCAAAAAATACAATTTTTGATTTGGGTTTGATCCATGATCATCCGAACTATGACAGATTCCACTCGGTGTTGTCTTGGCCATACCTCCGTTCAACTATCCGGTGAACCTTGCTGTCTCCAAGATTGGTCCAGCACTTATTGCCGGAAACTCCCTTGTCCTCAAGCCTCCAACTCAGGTTCATTATGCAATCTTAACGACACGTAAATATGTTGTATAAAGCTATCAATGGCTCTGCTATGAGTGTGATATTACTGGTACGCTTATTGTAGTAATTGGTAATGGGTCTCTAAAGGCTTCTTTTTGAATATGTATTTCAGGGTGCAGTGGCTTGTCTTCATATGGTGCAATGCTTTCACATGGCAGGCTTTCCTAAAGGCCTGATAAGCTGTGTGACCGGAAAAGGATCCGAGATCGGAGATTTTCTAACAATGCATCCCGGAGTTAATTGTATCAGGTAGCTTAATTACATGAATTTACATGTTAGTTTTTGACAACATAGGTTAGTGAAGTCAGATTATGCATGTTCATACATTAAAACAGAGTTTACCTGAAATAAAACATAACAAACATATTGCTGTTGTGTATCCTATGATTGTTTTTTTCGACAAACCAATCTTGTTACGTAAAGATACTGTTTTTAAGTAGTCACATAATATGTTTCCATTTTTTAGTGATGGTACATATCCTGAAAGACAATGTTTTTTCGACTACCGGTGAAAATGTGACCATATTCTAACATACTTTTGTCCATTTTTCCAGCTTCACAGGTGGTGACACTGGTATCGCGATATCCAAGAAAGCCGGCATGGTGCCGCTTCAGATGGAGCTTGGAGGAAAGGACGCGTGTATCGTGCTCGAGGACGCTGATCTAGATCTGGTAGCAGCAAATATCATCAAAGGAGGTTTTTCTTACAGGTAACCAAGACTAGAAAGGCTAATTAATACAATTTTTATTTTTATTTTCAAGCATTTTTTTAGAATGTGTTAATTGATGAATCTTGTTTACAGTGGGCAGAGGTGCACTGCTGTCAAGGTGGTTCTGGTAATGGAATCTGTTGCAGACGCGCTAGTCGAGAAAGTCAACGCCAGGGTGGCGAAACTGAAGGTGGGTCCGCCCGAGGAAGATTGTGACATCACCCCAGTTGTATCAGAGTCGTCAGCAAATTTCATTGAGGGGTTGGTTAAGGATGCCAAGGAGAAAGGTGCAACCTTTTGCCAAGAGTATAAGCGCGAAGGAAACCTCATTTGGCCGTTGTTGCTTGATAATGTTCGGCCTGACATGAGAATCGCGTGGGAAGAGCCGTTTGGGCCCATTCTTCCCGTTATTAGGATCAACTCTGTTGAAGAAGGGATCCACCATTGCAATGCTAGCAATTTCGGTCTTCAGGTACATTATCTATGAAGTCATGCATTAAAAACTTGTACAATACAAGCCCTAACGCATGGCATCGTACTAAGTTATCTACTAGTGATTTTTACTTAACAAAACTATAATGCATGTGTTATTATGGATCTAAAGCATGCTCAACCTTTTACCAAATGATAGGGATGTGTGTTCACCAAGGATGTCAACAAAGCGATTTTGATCAGTGACGCGATGGAAACAGGAACGGTCCAGATTAATTCAGCTCCGGCTCGTGGGCCCGATCATTTCCCTTTCCAGGCAAGCTCTCATACCATTTTAATACGTATATTAACTTGTTCATTTATCGTTCTTAAAACTAACTTGGATACCGATTAATTAATAGGGTTTGAAGGATAGCGGGATTGGATCTCAAGGAATCACAAACAGTATTAATATGATGACGAAAATCAAGAGCACAGTGATCAACTTACCTACCCCAAGTTACACCATGGGATAGAACCATATCAATGCATCAAATATGTTAATGAAATGAATAAGAAAAAGACTAATATTAAGACTTCTCTTGTTTTCATACACGGTAAAATAATGTCTAGAATAATTAAAATGTTGAATATATTTCATGCATTATGTGTTTTATGTTCAAGGCAGAAATAAGTGATTTCCCGATATTAGGTTGGGTCTAATGACAAAGCAATTGGAGTTAGAGTTGTGTAGCTGCTCTTGATGTAAGGATTCGAGCTTTTTCTACAATAGGTTAGTGTGAATTAGTTGTATAGTTAGGAGTAAAGTAACATTAGACATTAAAAAAGAAATTAATGATGTTCATTGATCACAACATACTACAAAAATGACCATTAGGGATTAAATTATAATGACTTATTTCAATCTCGGATACTATTATATTAGTTATCAATGATATAAGGGACTCTAAAATTTTATATATACACATATTTGGGCTTGAGCGACAATCAACGATTTCTAAAACATGATTGCTTATGGAAAGAAACATTCAAAGGCAGAAATCGGGTTGTCTTAAGCAATGAAACATCATATATGGACCCATGAAGGGGATATAATCGACAAGGTCTTTGGAATTTGCTTCTCAACCTCACTCTTGATTGATTCAAGTTTATTTTAATTTGATTATAAGGAACTCGGATTCGATGGCAATGAGAAAAATTTCACCTAGATTTTCTTGATTTGTTGTTGCGAGTATCTAATCATGCATACACTGCGTAATCTTGAATTTTGTTGCGAGAATGGCAAAGAAATTGTTGATTGTCTTCTTTACTTTCAAGTTACATAGAATTCGCCGTCAATGGATGTTTTTGGCTAGATCATATGCCTATTAGTTATTGATCTTATATTTTCGCACACATACCTATTAGGGATTTCAATTTGCCGTATGATGTTGAAAAGTATTAGGATATAAATCAACTAGGTGTAAATGGATTGAGTTTCATTTTGAACTAAATGATCACTAGTTTTGAAGTAAGTGAGCATTTATTGTTTCATTATAATTCGTGTACTGTTTGCATATTGTTATCACTTATCAGTCTTATGTTTGATGGCTATATGTATTATTGTCTATAGAGTGTGAACACCTATAGCTTATTGTCACATCCCGACGGAAGCGTGAGATGATCGGGTGTGACTTCTCGGTTCAAAACACATTGATTATAAAAACATACAATTGCAGCAATAAAAGTTAACACAAACTTTCATATAATAATTTAGGATTACAACATTGTTACAAAATTTATCTAATTAATAGAATATTACATCAGTAATCCTAAACCCCAAAAACAGATGTCCAGATCACTTCACATAATATCCCAGCTAGTGATGAACGTGAACGTCCACATGCATGCTGAGATCCACCAAGTCCAAAGTGATCCAGACACAAAGCTGCCCCACATACTCATACTATCTATTGAACAGGTTGAATGTATACACTAAATTATAGTACATGTTGTCAACCTGAAAAAGTATACTCAAAATAGTCAACATAAAGTTGGTGAGAACATAGATTTATTCAATAACCAAATTTTTAATTGATGCATCAATAAACTCACAACCAAACCTGCTCGTATGTCAAATGATTCATAACTGTCAAATACAAATAACAGAATCAAATAATATAACATTCATACCCTCATCCGGCAGATGCAGGATTGACATATTCCTAAGTAGCGCTACCTATATTATTTAACGGTTCCTCATCCGAATTAATGGTTGTGTCAATATGACAGTAATATATCAAAATTCTCAAACTTGCATCAATTTCAATAACAGTATGCCTTTTTCAAATTTATACAAAAAGAGGCCATGTTAATCACCTTATTTCTAGCAACAAGTCAAATATTTTCTATAAAATAATTACTTGTTGGAATAAATATTCTATCTTTAAAATTTTCAGTACTTATTTACTAATTAATGTCATAATTCTCAAACAATAGCTACAGTCACCCAAAAATTACCAAATTTTACAGGCAGTAAGATTCTAATATCCATATTATCCCATAAAAAAATTCAATTAATATATCTTATCGGGTAATTTCTTATAAGTTTTAGAAGTTTTACAATAAATGGCAAAAATAGCTACATATCTTTAAAAATTCTAAAACTTATACATTTTGCTCTATTCAATATATAAATTTTATGTAAAATTTTCATGATTTAACTACTGTTTGATTATTGGTTTTGATTTTCTCTCTATTAATTATTCTAAAATATAAAACTTTATCATACTAATGATTTAATTCACGAAATTTATTCTGTAATTCAGATATATTACTAGGGTCATCACATAATGTTTCTAGAATTTTATCATGTCCAGATCTTTTATTTGGTATTTTTCTTCTATTTTCACAATTTAATTATATAAATTAATATCTCCCATATAATTATTCCATATTTTCCGGTCTAATTACTTCCAATATTTCTTAATAAGTTTCGAATTTTATTCCCACAATCACAGTCATTTAGATTTTTAATCTAAATTATGAATTTAACAAGCATTTCAACCCTTTTAAATCCTTGGTTTTTGTTTAAATTCTTGGTTTTTATAAAAGTTATCAAACATTCTGTTTTGAACTACTTTATTATTGATTTTTGATTGAAAATTAAGTTTTTATAAAGTTTGTACATAACTTTGATGGTTTGTAACTCACAAGGGTTGGTTATATATGTATGTTCAACACATACATATACTTCTTAACTTGTTAATCATAGGATTTTGAGAATCAAACCTAGTTTGGAGTAGAGAAAGGCTTAGGAGTTTGCTTCCTGGTCTCTTGATGATCCACTCGATGTGTTGGTTCTTGAATCTTGAAGGTTTGATCACAAGATGAACATGGTTGATGTTAGAATGAGGATGGGATGTTCAAGATGTTGGTGGTTGGATGATGTTGAGGCCGAGAGATATCAAGAGGTTTTTAGGTGATGGTTTAGGTGATATGAGAACCGAGAGAGTGGGTCGGGAGAGGAAGCCGAGAGGTGGTGGCGGCTCGGTAGATGGCGAGGGTGGTAGTGAAGATCCATCGGCCAAAGGTTAAAACACTAGGAAGATCACTATGATCTTCATCATTACCTCTAATCGTTAGGTTGGTGAGGTGTGATTCTAGAGCTAGGTGTCAAACTTAAAAGGATGATAAGTGTCATTAGTTGCTAGGTGTCAACCTATGGCACTAATGACATCCTTAGTCCTTAAGTTAAGATTAGTTGTTATTTAGTTACTAATCATAGCCTAATAACACCCTAATGAACCGAGTACATAAGTTAAGTTTGCACATTCGTTTGGTGTTCAAGTTAAGTTTGGGAGGTTAGTTTGATGTTTAAGTGTTTATTATTAGTTTAGTTTTGTTGTTGATATCAATTCTTCCATAGCTTAATTTGTTTGGTAATTTTTGATCAAGTGTTTGGTCTTGGTTTATTACATACTAGATGAAAGTATATATCAATTAAGTAGCTAATCACATAATCTTAAGACTTGGTAACTAACACGCATGGTTCAATGATCACAAAGTTCACAAGTATTCATATACATGCACACGTAAATATTTATGAATGTATGCATGCTCACGTATCATATGGAAAATCAATTAAACACATAAAATTCATAATGAGTTAGTCAAATAAGACTTACCTTAACAATTCCTCAATAAAGTATATAAGTATAAACCTATAAAAATTCTTAAGATATTAGTTTACCTAACCTTAGCTTTTTGGGTTGTCACATTCTCCCCCCGTAAAGAGAATTTCGTCCCGAAATTCACTTGCTGTTACTATCAGATGATGCGGAGGGTTTATCTCTATGACTGCCCTTTTCATTTAGTTTAATCTCAAATAGAGAGGGATATTTTTTTTTGATTTCATATTCCCTTTCCCATGTAAATTCAGGTCCTTTTTTTGAATTCCATTTAACCTTTACGATTGGGATCTTACTTCTCCTCAAACTTTTCACTCCTCTATCCATGATTTCCATTGGTTCTTCTGCAAAATGAAGTTTCTTATCTACCTTAATTTCTTGTAATAGAACTCTTAATGTCTCGTCAGTTAGACATTTCTTCAAGTTGGATGCGTGAAAGGTGTTATGTACTTCACTTAATTCTTGAGGCAAATCTAACCTGTATGCTATAGGGTCAATCCTATCAATTATTTCAAAAGGGCCAACATACCTAGGGTTCAACTTATTCCTTTTTCCGAACCTAATAATTCCCTTGGATGGAGATACCTTCAAATATACCTTATCTCCTATTTGAAACTCTAAAGGTTTTCTTCTTTTATTAGCATAACTCTTCTGCCTATCACGTGCTGCCTTTAACCTATTCTTAATTTCACTGATTTTATCAGTTGTCTCTTGTATAAGTTCTGGGCGTGTAAGTTATCTATCTCCTACCTCATTCCAACACAAAGGTGACCTACACTTCCTTCCATATAAAGCTTCAAATGGAGTTGCTCCTATACTGGCATGATAGCTATTGTTATAGGAAAATTCTATCAAAGGTAAGTGTATATCCTAGTTACCACCAAAATCTAATGCACAAGCTCGTAACATATCTTCCAATGTCTGAATTGTTTTCTCACTTTGTCCATCTGTCTGTGGATGATATGCTGAACTTATATTTACTTGAGTTCCTAATGCTTTTTGCAAAGTCTGCCAGAATCTTGAAGTAAATCTACTGTCTCTGTCAGATATTATGAAAATTGGTATTCCATGTCTAGACACAATTTCCTTCATATAGATCCTTGCCAATTTCTCCATCTTATAATCTTCTCTAATTGGCAAGAAATGAGCTGACTTAGTCAGTTTGTCGACTATAACCCATATTGTGTCATACCCACTTGCAATTCTATGTAATTTGGTTACAAAATCCATGGTAATCTGATCCCATTTCCATTCGAGAATTTCTGGTTGTTGCAAATATCCTAAGGGTTTTTGATATTCAGCTTTTACCCTAGAACATATATCACATTTTTCTATGAATTTTGCAACAGATTTCTTCATTCCTGGCCACCAATATTGGTTTCTTAGATCCTTGTACATCTTATTATTTCCTGGATGTACCGAATATCTAGACTTATATGCTTTTCTTAGAATGGTTTTCCTAAGCAGATCATCATTAGGAATCCAAATTCTTCCTCTAAATCTCAAGATTCCATCTGACATAGCTTCTAGGTTTTTATCCTGCCCTATCACAATTCTTAATTCATCTTCTTGTTGGGTTTATCGAATTTGACTTACTAAATCCGAGTGTAACGGCTTGGTTCTCTCCTTCCTACTTAAAGCATCAGCCACAACATTTGCCTTTCCTGGATGATATTTGATTTCACAATCAAATCACTTAATAACTCTACCCACCTTCTCTGTCTCATATTCAACATCTTTTGATCAAATATATGTTGCAAACTCTTATGATCTGTATAAATAATGCACTTGGTTCCATATAAATAATGCCTCCAAATCTTAAGTGCAATTACCACGGCTCCTAGTTCCAAATCATGTGTAGTATAATTTTTCTCACTTCCTCTGAGTTGTCTAGATGCATATGCAACTACCTTATCTCGTTGCATTAAAACACATCCATAACCTTGATATGATGCATCGCAGTATACTACAAAATCATCGGTACCATCTGGAAGAGCTAAAATAGGAGCACTGCATAACTTATTTTTCAAGAGTTCAAATGCAACATTCTGTTTTTCTCCCCAAACATACGGCTTATCTTTCTGTGTTAATTCTGTTAAAGGTTGAGCTATTCTCGAGAAATTTTCTATAAACCTTCTGTAATATCCAGCCAAACCTAAGAATTAACGTACCTCAGTTGGTGTTGTTGAAACTTCCCACTTTTTAATAGCTTCAATCTTTGCTGGGTTGACCTGAATTCCTTCCTGATTAACCACATGTCCTAAGAATTGTACTTCTCTTTTCCAGAATTCACATTTTGAGAATTTGGCGTATAGTTTTTCTTCCCGAAGTAACTCTAGAGTTAGCCTTAAGTGCTTTTCGTGTTCTTTCTTACTTTTAGAATAGATTAAAATGTCATCTATAAAGACTATGACAAACTTATCAAAGTAAGGTTTACACACTCTATTCATTAGATCCATAAACACTGCTGGAGCATTAGTTAACCCAAATGGCATTACAAGGAATTCATAATGACCACATCGAGTCCTAAACGTAGTCTTAGGTATATCTTCATCTCGTACCCTTAACCGGTGATATCCTGATCTTAAGTCAATTTTTGAAAAATAACTAGATCCTTGCAATTGATCAAATAGATCATCTATCCTTGGGAGAGGATACTTATTCTTAATAGTTACTTTATTGAGCTCTATATAATCGATACACATCCTAAAAGTTCCATCTTTCGTCTTTACGAATAAGACTGGAGCTCCCCAAGGTGATACGCTGGGGCGTATAAATCCCTTATCTAATAGCTCCTGAAGTTGACTCATTAATTCTTTCATTTCTGTTGGTGCCAAACGATACGAAGACTTGGCAATTGGTGCAGTTCCTTGTACTAACTCAATCTTGAATTCTACCTGATGAGGGGGTGGTAATCCTGTTAATTCATCAGGAAATACCTCTGGATATTCTCTAATGATGGAAACATCTTCTAAGTTCTTCTTGTCTAATTTTGTATCAACTACATGGGCTAGAAATGCTAAACATTTCTTTCTTAAATATTTCTGAGCCCTCTTACATGAGACTATTTCAATAACACCTCTAGGTTTTTCACCATATATGAGAAGACTTTTATTATCTCTAATCAAAGGTATTCTAATCATTCTTTTACCACAGATAATTTCAGCCTGATTCTTACTTAACCAATCCATACCCACAACAATGTCAAAACCTCCTAATTCAATAGGAATCAAATCTATATCAAAACAATGATCATCTAAATTCAAGATACAGTTAGGGATAACTTCACTAGCTTCTATTATTTTTCCATTAGCCAATTCTACTATATAATTATTTTTTAGTTTTTCTGGGGCTAATCCAAGCAAAGGTTTAAATGCGTTCGAAACAAAACTACGAGTTTCTCCCGTATCAAATAATGCAGTTGCGTACTGATCATTAATGAGAAACGTACCCGCCACTACATCTGGTTCTTGTCGAGCTTCTTCAGCTTGTAGTACAAAAGCTCTACCACATGGATTATTTGGGTTCATTGTAGCTTTTCCCTTCAGCTCGGGACACTTATTGCGAAAATGATTCTCATTTCCACACTGGTAGCAAACTGGTTTAGGGTTTGCGGGTTCCCTACATTCCCTTGATAGGTGTCCTTTCTTTTTGCAATTATAACTGATCACCATCATACACTTACCATTATGGTGTCTTTTGCAAGTATTACACCATGATTGACCTTCTATTTGCGGTCTTCTTTCCTGAGCAATCCCCATGAAGTTCCTCACTGGATTTCTGTTTACCTTCTTATGTTGATTTCCTCCCAACTGCCCTCCTGAGTTGCTATTGTTCCACTTTCTTTTCTCTCCAACCTTTGAATTAGACAATGATCCATTCCTTATCATTTCATCAGTCAAGCTTCCTGATAACGTTACTGCATCCTTAAAAGTCTTAGGCATTGCTGACTTAACCATTCCTCTTATCGAAGGTATTAAACCCCAAATATATCTTCCTATCCTTTTGGCTTCTGGTGTTACTAGATGTGGCACTAACCTAGATAACTCATTATACCTATCAGTATACTCCTGATGTGCAGCACCCTTCATTTCTAGTGCTAAGAATTCTGCTTCTATCCTCTCTATTTCATTATAAGGACAGTATTTCTCAATCACTAGGTTTTTAAATTCTTTCCATCTTAATCCATTCATAACATTCCTTCCCTTAGTTTGAACTTCCATCTTCCACCAAGACTGTGCTTCTCCTTTCAGAGAATGCGAAGCAAACAGGGTCTTGCAATTATCAGCACACTCACTGATGTCTAATACTGACTCCATTCCTTCTAACCAACGTAGTGCTTGTACTGCTCCTCCTTTTCCAGTGAAGTCCTGAGGTCTACAAGACATAAAAGTCTTATAAGAACATCCCTTTTTAATTCTGCCTATAACTTCTTCCTTATGGTTTTCTATTCCATTAGCATTCCCTGGTTCTTCATTTCCAGGTGGTGCACCTCCAAGGTTAAGGTTCTGTTGGAGTTGAGCCACTAACGTAGGTATTGCAGCTTCCAATTGCCGAGTTACTATCTGAGAAATTCTTTCATTCTCATTTACAGTGGTATTCACTGATGGAGGTTCTTCTCCCAATCTAGTCCTTGGTCGTCCAACACGAGTAGTTCTGCGTACACGTTGAGTATCTCTTCTTGGCGGCATTCTTTACTACATATTAATTATAGTAATATCACACAAAATTTCATTCAATTATAATATAATATTTAATACACAGAATATTTCATTTATTTCACATATATTAAGGCAGTCACGTAATAAATTAGGGTTTCTATAATCCTAATTTCCCCAAACCCAGTTCCATAGCTTAGTGAAGATGCTTTTGCTTCTTTCCTTCATTTCTTTGACATCTGTTTGTATCACTCGGATTTCCCGTTGTATCTTCTTAACCTTTTTAAGAATCTGGTTGGCTGTCTCTATCTGACATTCTTCCAACCTTTTTCTCTTGATTCTTTTCTCTTTTGTTACAGAAGCATCGGGTTGGGTTATGGGTGTTATGTCTAATGTTGAGGGGAGGGTTTCTAGATTCTCATCTTTTGGTTCTTGAGTTTTCTTAATCAGAAACTTCTTACCATGTCGTACACTTTTCCTAGGGGTCTCGATTGTATATCCCTCGATTGTTACTAGTGCACGCCGGATGAAAAACTTTGGCTTTGAGCTAGTCCGGGTCTCAGGATGGGATAATTCTTTGTTAGGGTCTGGGTGTTTCGAATTATCAGTTTCGATACACTGGCTATCAGAATTATAAGTACTCATACTGCAAAAATTCTTTACAAAATTCAATTCATACTATCACGAGTCTAAACAACCAGTCACATAATTCACAGAATTTCATATTCACATATTCAATCATAAATATTTCAAACAATAAGAGTTCATTATTGTCTAAACATAGACTTGATCTCATAAATTCATGAAAAGGATATATATATATATAGATATATATTTACCATGCTTTCAAATTTGTGATTATACGAGCTTATGGTTATAGTCTACGCATTTACTGATAATACCTAATTCTCTATAACCAATGGCTCTGATACCAATCTGTCACATCCCGGCGGAAGCGTGAGATGATTGAGTGTGACTTCTCGCCTTCTCGGTTCGAAACACATTGATTATAAAAACATACAATTGCAGCAATAAAAGTTAACACAAACTTTCATATAATAATTTAGGATTACAACATTGTTACAAATTTATCTAATTAATAGAATATTACATCAATAATCCTAAACCCCAAAAACAGATGTCCCGATCACTTCACATAATTTCCCAGCTAGTGATGGACGTGAACGTCCGCATGCATGCTGAGATCCACCAAGTCCAAAGTGATCCAGACACAAAGCTGCCCCACATACTCATACCATCTATTGAACAGGTTGAATGTATACACTAAAAAAAGGGCCATGTTACTCACCTTATTTCCAGCAACAAGTCAAATATTTTCTATAAAATAATTACTTGTTAGAATAAATCTTATTTTTTTAAAATTTTCAGCACTTATTTACTAATTAATATCAAAATTCTCAAACAATAGCTACAGTCACCTAAAAATTACCAAAGTTTACAGGCAGTAAGATTCTAATATCCATATTATCCCATAAATATTTCAATTAATATCTCTTATCGGGGAATTTCTTATAATTTTTACAAGTTTTACAATAAATGGCAGAAATACCTAAATATCTCTAAAAAATTCTGAAACTTTTACATTTTGCTCTATTCAATATATAAAATTTTATGTAAAATTTTCATGATTTAACTACTGTTTTACTGTCGGTTTTGATTTTCTCTCTATTAATTATTCTAAAATATAAAACTTTATCATACAAAGGATTTACTTCACGAAATTTATTCTGTAATTCAGATATATTACTAGGGTCATCACATAATGTTTCCAGAATTTTTTCACGTCCAGATCTTTTATTTGGTGTTTTTCTTCTATTTTCACAATTTAATTATATAAATCAATATCTCCCATATAATTATTCCATATTTTCCGGTCTAATTACTTCCAATATTTCTTAATAAGTTTTGAATTTTATTCCCACAATCACAGTCATTTAGATTTTTAATCTAAATTATGAATTTAACAAGCATTTCAACCCTTTTAAATCCTTGGTTTTTGTTTAAATTCTTGGTTTTTATAAAAGTTATCAAACTTTCTGTTTTGAACTACTTTATTACTGATTTTTGATTGAAAATCAAGTTTTTATAAAGTTTGTACATAACTTTGATGGTTTGTAACTCACAAGGGTTGGTTATATATGTATGTTCAACACATACATATACTTCTTAACTTGTTAATCATAGGATTTTGAGAATAAAACCTGGTTTGGAGTAGAGAAAGGCTTAGGAGTTTGCTTCCTGGTCTCTTGATGATCCAATCGATGTGTTGGTTCTTGAATCTTAAAGGTTTGATCACAAGATGAACATGGTTGATGTTAGAATGAGGATGGGATGTTCAAGATGTTGGTGGTTGGATAATGTTGAGGCCGAGAGACATCAAGAGGTTGTTAGGTGATGGTTTATGTGATATGAGAATCGAGAGAGTGGGTCGGGAGAGGAAGCCGAGAGGTGGTGGCGGCTCGGTAGATGGCGAGGGTGGTAGTGGAGATCCATCGGTCGAAGGTTAAAACACTAGGAAGATCACTATGATCTTCATCATTACCTCTAATCATTAGGTTGGTGAGGTGTGATTCTAGAGCTAGGTGTCAAACTTAAAAGGATGATAAGTGTCATTAGTTGCTAGGTGTCAACCTATGGCACTAATGACATCCTTAGTCCTTAAGTTAATATTAGTTGATTATTTAGCTACTAATCATAGCCTAATAACACCCTAATGAACCGAGTACATAAGTTAAGTTTGTACATTTGTTTGGTGTTCAAGTTATGTTTGGGAGGTTAGTTTGATGTTTAAGTGTTTATGATTAGTTTAGTTCTGTTGTTGATATCAATTCTTCCATAGCTTAATTTGTTTGGTAATGTTTGATCAAGTTTTTGGTCTTGGTTTATTACATACTAGATGAAAGTATATATCAATTAAGTAGCTAATCACATAATCTTATGACTTGGTAACTAACACGCATGGTTCAATGCACAAAGTTTACAAGTATTCATATACATGCACACGTAAATATTTATGAATGCATGCATGCTCACGTATCATATGGAAAATCAATTAAACACATAAAATTCATAATGAGTTAGTCAAATAAGACTTACCTTAACAATTCCTCAATAAAGTATATAAGTATAAACCTATAAAAATTCTTAAGATATTAGTTTACCTAACCTTAGCTTTTTGGGTTGTCACACTTATGTTAATTGAATGTTAATTGAATGTGAATTGAGTAATTGACTTTTAACATAGTAAGACAGTTACTTGGCTATCATTTTGAATTGAGTAATTCAGGATAAGTAGATCTATTTTACAAACATTCTCTTTTTGTCAAATTTATATAAATTTTAATGATCTTCAATATGAGATGGAGTAACTATGAATAGAGGAAGATTGCTCATGTTCTTCTAATGTGTGTATCTCCTAATTGTTTAGAGACTAATACATGGGAAATAGACTATGAAATCATGTACAAAACTGCTAAAATCATGTCCTGCTAAACATCAACTATGTCCGTTCAGTTACTTTTAATATTATTGCATTTTGGATATTTAGAAACAGATTAACACATTTTGTTGTCCTGTCTATCAGTCAATCCAAGTTTTAGTATGTGTAAAGAAACATTTGATGCCAAAGTAGGGTTGATCTATAGAGAATATGGAGGAGAGACTATTTGTTATACAAATATATAGTATACACACACAATGACACAATGGTTGATGTTTTAGTACCCTCTCGTATTGACAAGGAACGAGTATATTATGAGGAGCTGGAAACCATGATCACAGAGCCAAGATCTAAAACATGACGCAGTCGAAGTAAGTGTTTTACGTGCTACTATTGTAATAGAACATCATTTATCCAATTGTTTTGCTCATGAACCTAAAGTAATTATTACGTGTTTTCTTGTTGAATTAAAGCTTTGGTATTATTTGAAGTTGTGAATGAGGTTTAAAAACTAAAGGAGAAATTCAAGCAGTAGGGGTACGTTGAATTCTGGATAAAGGTTGAAATATTGAAGAATAAATCATGGTAGTAATAAGTGATTACGTTGTGTTTTATAATTACTATATGAAGCAAATACAAAAGTCGAGCCTTAAGAAATGTGACCCATTAATATTGTGGTGCTACAATTTAATACACATAACCTAATTATGGTGGAGATTATTATTGTGAAGGTGATGTAGTATGTTTCTAGTGTTATGACCCGATCTACAGTGTCAAAGAGTAAATTATAAAATCTGAATGGAAGGTGGGCGTTGGATCAGTTAAAAAAAAAGATTTTTGGATGGCATCGAAAGCTAAATCATCGCAACCATCTTTAAATGAGACCAAATCTCTTTGAAATCAGGTTTCCTTCACTTGAAGAGAAATTGAAACAAAGCCACAAAAAAAATGAATATATTCATAAGCTTAAAGTTTTTAAATTTTAAGAGCGCAGTATCTGCACCTATGGGTAGTGGAGCAACTAGTCTGGATGAGCAATTCCATGACAGTTTGATTTAAGAAGTGAGCATTTGTTAAAAATGAAATAATGTTGTAACGGAGATTGTTATTAGTCCTAAAAGGTAAATAAATTACGAACCGTAAACACATATTGTTAACTAATAAATACAACATCCAAGACTGTTTTATTTTCTTTAAAAAACACACTAAATAAATCATATTATCAATGACTATTTTTAGTCATTGAATTTACATATTTGAGACTGATTTTAAAGACTGATATTCAGACTATAAATATATATATTAAATATTAAAAAAAAACTAATAAGGTATGGATTATTAGGATCTAAGAAAACATATTCGAGATTAAAAAGTTCCTAAAGCATATAGATTTTCAATCTATAAAGCATATAGATTTTCAATCTAATAAGTATAACTGATACTAAATAATATGACATTTAAGATTATTTTTTAGTCCTAAAAAGATATCGTAAAGGTGAAATGTTATGTTAATTAGTTTTTGGTCATTATAAAAACACAATCGAAAACGAAAAGTTCTTAAAAGGTTTAAATTTTTTGTCGTTAAAAAAATGTTCAAAACTGAATAACATAACGTCTAAGATTGTTTTCAATCCGGAAAAGATATACTAGAGACTAAACGATTTATTATGAGGGACTAATTAACTCTTAGTCTCTACAACATTTTATTAAGGACTGAATTATCATGAAACACGAATCTAATTAAACGTTTTGGAGACAAAATAGACAAGGTTTAATTGTTAATTTTCAGTCACAAACTAAATGTATTTGAGACTGAAATGACTGATATCAAAACTGAATTATAGTTATTAATACGGGTATCTAGTACTAGGTACTTATGACCAACTCATAACTAGCAAAATTAGTCCCTGATAGTTATCAAAGACAAATTTAAGGGTCTCTCTCTACTTCTGTCTCAAATACATCTTTTTTTTTTTTATACGTTACATATTTTAGTGTTTACTGTTTGTTTGAAATACTAATAAAATACCAAATGCAAACAAATGTTTGAGTTAACCAAATGCAAACAACGGTTATAAGGAACTGTAGAGAATGGGTGAAATGGACTAATGTATACTGTGCAAATCACAATTGTTTTGATGAAATGAATCACTACTACTTAAAACAACCAACCATTTTGAACCAAAATGGGTGAAAATGACATCTCCAAGTTAACAAACGCAATTAACTACTACTTATACCAACTATTTTAAACCAAAATACAACCTAAACATTAGCATAGTCATTTCCAACTCTTTTAACAAAATGAGTCAAAATAACAGCTATTTCAAGTTATCAATTTCAACTGTGTTAAGACAACCAAAAGACCATACAGCCATTGGTACTAAATATTGTTGTCTTTGACATTATGCTAAGACAAAACCATGACAACCAAGCATTCATTATACTTTAAGCAGCGGAAAGTAAAACATTTTCTATGATCAAATTCATTACGTTAAAATTGTTAAAAAATATTTAATAAAGCCTAACAACTAAGCTATGATGCCAGTCTTGTATTCTATGTTCGGTAGCCTTGAGATCCATGCCAAGCTCATGTCATTATTATTCATCATTCCATACCTATTGAGCTAATATGCATACAAAAGATAGCTAAGTGAGTTTTAGTTCTATTTTGAGTTAATTACACGATTGGTCCTTGTGGTATACTCATATTGTATGATTGGTTTCAACTTTTACGAAATTACATAATTATTCCCAATTGTTTGCCTAACCGTAATACGATTGGTCCCTGAAGTGGATAACCGTTAGTTTTTGCTGTTAAATTTATTAAAATGACCATTTTACCCATGTTATTTATTTATTATTTTTTATATATGCGTACAATATAATATTTGTATATATGCATTATCATCATCCTCACATCAATTCCACCACCGGCAACCAACCACCATCTCCCAGCCACCATACCACCACCCCCACCCCCACCCTGCCTTAAACCACCACAATCATCATATCGTCTCTACCACCACCACTTGACCACGCCATCCAAATCCACCACACAGGATCTTCCAACCACCACAAAATTTGACAACCACTGCCAACACGACCAACTTCACCATCAACGGCAATACAAACACACCAGCCATCCTCACCTCATTTCCCATCCTACATAATCACAACCATCGCCATCTACATCATCGAACCATCTACATCGCTAACGACCACCACCACCTACAACGGTCACCACCGATGGGGGAAAAGAAAAAGAAGAAGAAGAAGAGAGAGAGAGAGAGAGAGAGAGAGAAAGAGAGAGAGAGAAGAGAGTGGTGATGGTGGTGGTTGGATCTAGTTACGCCGGAGGCGGTGCCGACCGCCGATCGCTGGCTTGGGAAGGGTAAAGTGGTGGAGCGAGGGGGGGTTGGGTTATTTTTTATGAAAGAGAATATTATATATATATTAATAAATTAAAAATATGGGTCTTGCTAACTTTTATTATTTTTTATTTATTTTATCTTTTAGTAAAGAGTTAAAATGACTTTTCACATCTAGTTAACATCAAAAACTAACAGCCATCCACTCCAGTGACCAATTGTGTTATGGTTAGACACATAGTTGGGACCAATGATGTAATTTCTCAAAAGCTAGGACCAATCATTCAATATAAGTATACCACAGGGACTAATAGTGTAGTTAACTCTTTTATTTTTTAGTAAATGACTTCATCAAACTTTAATTTTAACTTTAACTATGAATGTTAATTTATCTTTATGCTTTGTTTTTTTATTGTATTTTAACTATGCATTAGCTTTATCGTTCGCATCATATTTTATACAAGTGCAAGACTTCTTTAGCGATCACTATGTTAATTCTTAACTCTTCTTTATCCCTTTACTTTGCCTTTACTTTATCATAACTTTGTACTCGTACGAGACTTCTTTACCCATTGCTTGCGTGATACGTAAGACTCCGAATATCGCTCACAACGAAAGCAAAACTTAGGTCACTTGCTATTACGCAATGTTCCTGTGTCGAACCTTGAACTACGTCAAGAAATCTGTGTTTACAAGACTTATTTAGCATACTTTATCATTTATAGTTGTGCTTTAGAGGTGTAACTATTCTTGAATTACTATTTCAAGTTCCTTTATTATTTCACATTTGAACTATATCTTTAGCTTTTCTTAATTGTGGTTTAGTTAGCCCTTTTAACTTTGCTTTAGCTTTCCTTAACTATGGTGAACTTTAACTCTCAAACCATATTTTACCTTCGTTTATAATATTTTAACACTTTGTAAGTTTGGCACATTATACTTTTTGTTAGTTTAGATTTTACTCTTTGATTCATGCTTTACACAAATACATGAGGGATTATCTGCACATGATTTTCTATATCTACGCATGAGATACTTTAGTTGGGCAACAGATACTTAAGTTTGTGCATGAAAATTGCATCAGCGCACGAGTTAGTTCTATGTGCTTGACCAGACACGTATACGTATCGGACTTTAACTCTTTTTGCATGAACATCACATTTACGCATGGTACTTCAACTATCTATGCATGGGTTATCACATCTATGCATGATACTTGTACTATCTACAAAGAGTTGAGATACTTTTGTAATTTTTCTTCTAAAAATTTACATAAATTCAATGATAGGTAAGATAGAATATATACATCACTGATTTCGTTGCAAAAAGTGTCCCTATTATAACGATATTTATCTCCCATGCAAAAACCTTTGCAATTACTATTTACGATGCGGTTTTTGTTTCGACTAAAACCATAGCAAATTATGTATATGAGACGACAGTACATTGGTTTTGATCATCCCAAATGGTCAAAATTTTAGCAATAACGTACTCTCTAATTTCTGAACTATATGCACACTGTTATTCACTCTTAAATTTACACAACTTGTTTACAAATCACTTGTTTAAAAAAAAAAAAGATGGTGTGCAATATTTTTCTAACTATACTTATTATAGGCTTATAGCCAACGTTGGGATAGCCCATGATAAAAGTTTTATCTCTTAGAGAAGAATTGTTGGTTTCAAACTCAAACATCATATAATTAGTTTGGGACAATTTAAAAGTAAAAAGTAAAATATATTTGTCGTTAGAAAAAAATTTACTCCCTATATTCACAATAGTATAATATTATTTCAAGTTTTCAGAAATAAATTGATTACAGCGCTTAAATTCCCAAAAAAGAGTATTAAAAGGAATAAACAATATAAACTAAGGATAAATGGGTACGTTTTTCAATTTGGACCACGTACATAATTGAATTTTATATCCTCACGAACAACTAAAATCCAAACATACTTCTTTGAATATTAAACGAAAATGAATATACATAGATGTTATGTAAATATCACACACCATGTTGCAAAAATGATTCATTGGGAAGAAGCAATTTTTAATACTTCATCGTATTGGGACTTCGAGATGGCAAAACAATCGTTGAATTTGGTGATTCCAAGATCATTAATATGTGCATATGATGATGACATTTGTAGATCGGATTAAGAAGCTTCATTAACATATCCTTATCATGTGACTTTAAATTCAATAATATCATCTTATGACCAAAAGTAATAATACAAAATAAAATATATGTTCTTGGAAAAATATAAATTTATTGAAGTCTCATGAAACCATAAAATAAAAATCAAATTTTAATATATACTATTTAATAAAGTAACTTATACATCTTATAGTTATAAAACCGTAAAGCATTATTATTGTTATTATTTCATTATTGTGAAATGTTAAATTAGGACAAACACGGTGCATAAAGCTAATGTAAGCATTGGGGTTGAGGTTCTTTGGATAATATGAATCTCATGTACGCATCCTACCATCCATTTAAAAGGTTTCTTTCAGGACTTGAACATGTTAAAAATGAATATTAAAGCCTAATCTTTTTACTCTAATAAAATAGTAACTTGAGATGTCACGTGGCAGCACCACAATCATCCTCACTAAAATTTTCCCATCTTTCTTTCTTCTAAAATAATTACCTTAATTACTAATAATATTATTTAACATTTTTCACTTTTAATAAATTTAAAAAGAGATCTATTTATTAATGTTATTTTTAAATAAACAAATTTTTTATAAAATAATAAATTTTTCTAAAGCATAAAACTTTTTTAAAAATATGAAATATTTTATAATTGGTATTTTTAACAATTCAATTTTTCAAAACAAAAAATAATTAATTGGGAGTTAGAATAAGGAAATTTTTAAAAATGACGTTTTTATACGGTTTGTTTTAGAAGAAAATGTTTTTTTTTTTGAGGAAAAATGGTTAAAAATAAAATTTTAAAAAGTTGATATCATTGTTTTATTAGTTATAGTTATTTCTCATACGTAATTTCAGTCATATCATATTTTAGAATAATCATATTATAATTAATAAATATTATTATATTAATATTTTATTTATTTAACCCGTATAATACACGGGTGTACTAAAGCTAGTTAAACCATAAAATTGTAACAAAATTTTAGCATTATTCAATAAAGTCACCCATACGCTTTGTAGCTATAAACCACTTAACATTCATTATTGTCTAATTTTAAATTATTGATTCAAATTAACGGCAAACATGGTATACAAGTCTTCTCCATACGTAAATCGTAAAGACAATGTATCACACTCCCGCTAAAACGGAAACACAAGTAATGAAATCAGATATTTAACGACATTGTTTCAATAGAAATGCTAATATGCATTCATTCAAAAGATGACATCATTTTGTTTTGTTTTTTAAGTATAAGCCCAAGATTTACATAACATGGTTTTATCTACAAAAGGGCTATATTCAGAAATGTTGCATTGTAGTTTTAGTGTTGTGTTTAGAAGCTTTTCTCAATTGTTTTGAAAATGTTTGAAAGCATCAATTAAAATTAGTTGATGAGTTCCTAGCTTTAAGACTAATCATAGGTTTGAATCATGTTATGTTATGCTTATAAACATAAGCAGGGGAAGGTAATATACATGAGTCCAAAATCAAAATAATGACTGTGTTTTGCCTCAGCAAATACCTTATCACGAAGTATTTGTTAGAAATGTGGAAATAATCTGTTGGTTGGCGTGTCCAACAAACAAGAGAATGGGGGTTGTTTGACCCACGTGGTTATCTATGTTTAATCAGCACAATCTATGAGTTAAAAGGTTGTGTAGAGTTTAAGAGACTTAAGTGTGATAAAAGAAAACCCTTGTACTGTACATCAAAGTTAACAAGTGTGCAATATAAAACATAGGGATCAATTATTCATGATCAATAAGGAATGAACTAATCCTTGCATGAATGTTAGATCTGGACATCAAGTCATCCAACTAGATTGATATTTTTAATTAATAAGTGTTTGTTCAAAGTTTTTAAAGTTTTAGTTTAGTTTCAAAACTGATGTTTATAAAATGAACGTTGTCGAGCCCATAAGGTTAATAAGTTAATGAAACACTAATAATAGTTTTGAAATCAAGATATGATGCATATATATGCAAATACATATATAGGGCTAGGTATGATTGTTAATGAGTGTTTATTGTGATAACCTATTAACTTTTTCTTGGCCTTAGATCTCTTCCATCTAACTTGATCAATGGATTGTGGTTTTATATTAATATAATAATAGTTGCAGCAGTCATTGTAAGGGTATTTCTAACATTTTGATCATGTAATTAATTACTCAAAATGGTCAGATGCAATCTAGTGGTAACAAGTGTCATAACATTTTTTCAAAAGATTCTTTTTTATTTTTCTTTATTTTTTCTAATGAACAGTTTACCCCCTTAATTTTTATATATTAATAACTTTTGAATGCTTTGTTATTTTTCTTTTTACACTATTAAACTCATCATATATTCTCTTTAATTTCATTATCTTTTTGCGTAAAACTTTAAAGTTTGACTAGTGTAATGAACACTTACATCATTATGATGAGCACTTATGTTGTTACCACTAGTATAACAAACACTTGCACTGTAGTTACACCGGTATAACAAACACTTGCACTGTAGTTACACCGGTATAACAAACACTTACATCAATATAATAAAAAAAACTTAATCACTGTAATCATAGGTATAACCAACTCTATTTGTTCAAAACCATCAAATCAATGAAAATATTAATCAGAAAATACAAATCCATTACATAAACAATAGATCTATAGCTAACTTAATCACAAACAACAATATTCGGCAAACCCTACTACAAATTGTAAGCTCCATATTACATATCTGTAATGAATAGAAAGAACTAGATGAAATATTAATATAAAACGGGTGACTACGTTGATGTAGTAATGTATTACGCGGATGTAATAATGTATCACACTACTATAACATGGGATACTACATTGACAAAATGCCTTTATTTATAAAATAAAAGCAAATATTTAATTAGACCCACATGAACATCATCTTCCCAAAGACTCCACAAGTTTCAATCAACCAATTCCTTCAAATAAAATTCTAATGGATAAGCAAGTTTTAAAGATATTAACCCTTTCAAACAGATAAGCAACAAGAAACTTTTATAGTTACTAAATTTAGAGATTAGGATTAAAAAATTAAAATTTAAATAAAACTAAACAAGAAAATATGTACTAAGGTGGGGTTGTCATAAATTCATGATAATCAATTTAACTTGAAAAAAGCAAAAGAAAATGATTTATCCAAGTCAAAATATAAAGTATGTTTCCAACAACGATGTACTAATCATGTGAAAACTTACTCCATTATTCTAAAACAACTTTATGTATTTCACCTATAATAATATTTTTAAATGCTACTATGAATCTTAATGACAAGAGATGCACGTGGTGAGAGAACTAGGCTTGTTCAAATTCAATCGAGCATCTAGCAGCGAAACTAATCTTTATTTCAAATATGATTTTCTTGCTTTAGATCTAGTAGCCTATGTTGGCACTTGATTTTCTAGCTAGGTTTCTTAGAATCTTATACAAGCATCGGACACCATTGATTTAGAAAAAAAAAGGAAACATGTAAGGAGAAATGGTGTTATTGTAAAATAGATTGTATTTGGATCTAAGAAAGAAAAAAAGAACCATCGTTTGTTTTGGAAAGTAAGAGTGTTGATGGTTGCCTCAAAAGTTAGAAAGTAAATATTGTTTAAATGTCTAAATCACCCTTCAATGAGCAGCGGTGATCAAATGATGTGGACAATTCTAGACCATAAAAATAAGTTAATAGGTTATAGCAATAAAAACGAATTAACATCTGTTCTCTATCCTACACAACACACACACACACACACATATATATACATAGAAATTGTTTAGGTTAATAAAGCTAATTTTGGTCTTTGATTTTATAAATGTTCAATGTGTTGTGCAACACTAACTTGGTCCTTGAAAATATATGTACTTATCATAACAATTTTCAGATATTAGAAATCATACTAAAACAAAAAAAAAATATGCTAGAACAAAAGTGTGACTATGAAAATGCAAGTTGTTAATGACAGTTTCAAGTTACTTGAATAGAATGGTTTTATGTATAACTTTTATGATTGTTATATATAATAAACTCTCCAATATTATGTTTGAATGTATATTCATATTAATCATGCGCTTTTGTATTATCAAAATAAGATTTAGAAAATAAGGTTTAACTAAATCTTGAGTTTAAAAGTATGTTCATGTCAACCGTGAACATTTGTGTCACCAAACTAAAACTAGATGTTGAGTTTGAAGGTATGTTTGTGCTAACCATTAATCTTTTTTATTATCAAAACTAGTTTCCTTAAATTTTTTTAGGAAAAATACATGTGAAATGGATGCAAGGTAGTTAGGAAAACTTTTAACAAAATACATACTTTAATTAAGGGTTTAAGAACATATGCAAGTATGTAGAGATCCTTGAATAAAACTTGAAGTTCTTGAAAGATAAGGGTAGTGATGGTAGTTTATGATCTTAGAGAGTTAAGCTGGAGAATGGGCAGAGTGAGGTGAGATTTAAGAAGTGATGAATTAGTAAGAGTTTAAGTTGTATAACCTTGGTATGTATGTGTTATGCGTATAACTTGTGTGATTATTTATTACGTAATTATGAAAATACCTTGCTTAACGATCATAATTTTTTTTAAAATGACTGTGTTGTACGTATAACTTGTTTGATTATTTACTATGTATTTATGGAAATAACTTGCTTAAGGATCATATAACTTGCGTAAGTATTATTTACAACTTGAGTAATTTTTACTTGGAGTAATTATGAATATAACTTGAGTAATTATGTATCTTATATGCGTAATTATAGCGCAAAAAAAATCAACCCTCTCCTAAAATACACGTGTCACACCCTTGGTGACTTCATACGCCTCGTACGTTTTTTGCACTTTCTATGGTAACATTTCCTTATATATATTTTGAAAGATAGTTGTGAGATTTCATTTATTGATGCACGCATGCAGATAATGTTTTATATATAAAATGATAATATTAACATATAAAAAGTAGTTTTGTACATAGAATATAATTTATATATCAAATGAAATTACATATATGTAATGCCACATATGAAAGTAAAATAATGCATTTTAATTATGATTTTTGCAAGCCTATGGGTATTCATTTGATACAAGACTTATATATGAGCATAATATAGTGTATATCATCAATGTTTGTGAAGGTAGTTAGTAAAAATGCAAATTTCACAGATTTATTGTGCAAAACTCTTACTCACTAGGTTTTGACTAACTAAGTCTTAGGTGATGTAACAACTGTTAGATAATGACTAGGAATTATGATGAATGTTATCAATTCCATTTAGAAATTCTTGGTTGTTACAGTCATCTATATGATTTTCGATGCTCTGCCTTAACCTTAAAACACGACAAGCATTTGCTAACATTTTTAGCTATTGCTTGCTTCATGTCGGGCCACTAGTGAAATTCTTTGATATCTTTGCACATTTTTTAGAACCTCATACAAATGGAACACCTACACTTGTTTACTTCTTCCAAGACTATTCTCGTTAAGTCACTAGCCTTTGGAACCCAAATTTCGTCTAAAAAGTAAAGAATTTCATCATATTTGGCTTCCAAGTGCTTTTCTCCACCATAAAGGCCTTTACTATTTAGATTCTCCTCTTTGAGGGCTTATTTTGTTGCACTAAGAATTTGAGTTTTAAGTTTTATTTTTATGGTCATTCTAATGCACATACTCATGTAGTCTTGATCCTTGTCTTCCAGGTTAATGCATCATCTCCAGCATTATCTTTGCCTGAGTTGTAACATATTTCACAACCATAATTGTTGAGCAACTCCACTTATCTACATTAATGCATGTTCAGCTCCATTTGAACAAACATGTGCTAAAGACTCTTATGATCGGTATAAACGATGCATTTAGTAACGTTTAAGTAATGCCTACATATTTTGAGTGTGAATATCATAAGTCCCAACTCTAAGTCATAAGTTATGTAATTCTTGCTGCGAATCTTGAGTTGTTAATACATTTATGCAATACATTTGCCTATTTGTATCAACCTTTTTATTGGATCAGTTGTTCTCAGTGTGAATCATTACTTGATGGCCGTTAATCAACAATGTTTTTTGTAGATGGTATAACTTTTTTTTTATCTAAAGTAGTTAATCAGTTCCTTAAATCTAATAAATATATACTAATGATCTATTCTATAGTACGATTAGTTCACATTATAGAATTGCTATCAGCCTTCAATAAGTATTTATTTATAACAAGCATATGATATGTTTTTCTTTACTAGTTTAGGTAATGGTTTCTTATATTCAGTAACTAATCTTAGTAACATTCTTAAATCCCAAACGGATCCTCTTTACAAATTTTTTGAGCTACTACAGACATAATTTGATTTTCTATTCAAGAGTTCAAAAATGAACAAATATGAACAAGGATTCTCATGTCTAGTAGCTCTTCTTATGTTCCAATTAATGGCAATAAAGCGGAAGAGAAGATACGAATAAGCTCAAGGAAAACATATTATGTTGCAATAATAAAAAGGGACATTCAAAAGAAACCAAACCCAACAAGTAATAAGAATTTTGCATCAGCATCAAGATTAGCATTATGATGAATGAAATTTTATCAACACAAATAGTTCCAAGCAAATTGTTCCTTCTAAAACTAAAAAACAAAAACAAAAAAAGCATTATGATGAAATTGTATTTAAAGAAAGGAAGTAAAGTCAATGGCCTAAAGATGATAATTAAGAAAAGAATGTTGAATTGAATAAAACTAAGGGTCTATTTGGTATGAGGTAATGGAATGTACGAAGGAATGGAATTAATGAAGGAATGTAATGGATGAGGGAATGAAATAAATCATTACATTTCATTGTTCTGTTTGGTTACCCTAATGAATGAATCATTATTTTGTGTTGTTTGTTAGGTATGAAAAAACGAACGAATGAAATATAAAAGTAGTTATGGTGTTGATGGCGGGTGGTGGTGGCGGCTGCGATGGCGGGTGGTGGTGGCGGAGGTGGTTTCCGGTGGTGGCGGTGGCCGGCCGATGGTGGTGGCCGGTGGTGGTTTCCGGCGGTGGAGGTGGCCGGCCGATGGTGGTGGTTTCCGACGACCGTGTTGGCCGGCGATGGAGGTGGCTGGTGGTGGTTTCTGGCGGTGGTGGTGGCCGGCGGCGGTGGTGGCCGGTGGTTGGCGGTGGTGGTCGATGGTGGTGGGTGAGTGGGTGGCATGGGTGGCGTGGGTGGCGTTGGTGACTAATGATAAAAAAAGGGATGGAATGAAAAAAAAGAAGGGGGGATGGATGGAATGAATTTGAGGGAATGGAATCAACTATGTAATGGTTCATTCCATTACCTTCACCAACCAAACATGTATTTATTCATTCACGATTAATGGTTCATTCCATTCCGTCCCTCATTAATGCGTACCAAACGCTACCTAAAGGAAGATATAATATGATTTGATTAAAGTAATATGATTTGATTAAAGATATACTAAAGGAAGATATATAAATGATAAATAAGTGATCAGAATCATAGTACATAAGTGCGATCGGTGGATTTATATATCTTGTAAGTATCGTCATACATGGTATTAAATTCTTTGTACACTAGTGAAAGCTTTGAGTTTAATATGTTGAACTGTATTTTCTATCACTAATTTTTTTCCCCTTTGGGTTTTTCTAATTAATATTTCTATTAAGAGAAGACAAATGATTTAGTAGAATTTGTGTATTTTATAGATCCCGAAGTTTAGATTTATAATTATTCTAAATTATGTTATTAATTATGTATGATATGCTACATTCTTATTAATTATGTTGTAAGTATCTTCATACATGGTATTAAGTTCTTAAAATGTTTTTAACAAGAAAACTTCACCAACATATCAAAGAATAAGTTAAACTTTTTACAAAACTTAAGATATGAGAGTGTTCTACGAGAAAACGCATCGAGTCCCCACTAGTTGGTTGTACTAACATATATATATATATATATATATATACATATATACATATATACATATATACATATATACATATATACATATATACATATATACATATATACATATATACAGGAGAATGTTACTATACAAAGTATTTTTACCGTGCGAATTGTACGAAGTTTGGGAGGAAATTATCACGCATTAACAATTAATATTTACGCAAAAAGGATTACATTTATGTGATATTATCACGTAGGGATGAAATTATCACACAATTAAAAATACCTTTCTACATGATAATTTCAACTTTACGTAATAATTCTATTGTTGAGTGATAAATTCTAACACTTGCGTTATAATTCAATCCGTAACACATTTTTTTGCATGATAACTTCATACGCATCGCACAAAAATATCACTTTGTATAGTAAACTTTCTATATATATACATATATATAGACTTGCGTACCGCACAATCATGGACACACGACAAGTTGATGACAACTAAAAAAGTCTAAATACATTATATCAAGTAACTGTTACACTTGTGAATTTACACATACACCCAAACACACACACACACACACACACACACATATATATATATATATATATATATATATATATATATATATAGGGTTGGTTCAAATGAAAACCAAAGTAAATTGTGTAAACCAATAAAACAAATTTTTACTAATGAATATCAATGGCTTATATTTTTTGAATAAAATAATAGAACGTTGTATTTTTATTGGAATACGTGTACAAAAAGTCAAATACATATGAACCATTGATCTTCATAAATCAAAGATAAAGATTTGATTTATTGGTTTACATAATTTCTCTTAGTTTTCATTTGAACCCAACCCTATATATATATATATATATATATATATATATATGGGAGGGATCCCTTGAAAACCATGTTATAAATGAAAACCATGAAAACTATGGATTACATATATGTAAGTACGTATTACAAAGTGTACAACTAAAAGTTACGTATATGTAGAGGTTATGTACATATAAGTACGTGTTACCAAGTGTACAACTATGAGTTGCGTGCATGTAACTCATACAAGTTACATATACATAAGTCGTTTCGTCATCATTGTCATTCTTTAGAGTTTAAACTAAAAAATATATAATTAGCTCAAAAAATAAGATTGAATTTAATAAAATATACTTTAAACGATTAAAATTTTAAATCAATTATCAATTATGTGATTGGGTAGTGGTGGTTTTCATGGTTTTCAATTATAAGTATGGTTATCATTTGATTCCCTCCTATATATATACATATATACATACATACATACATACATACATATATATAGGAGGGATCCTAAGAAAACCACAAAGTTATGAGAAAACTAGAGATTACCAATGAAAACGGTCATATAATGTATATATTTTTTATCACTGCCTTTTATATATACATGTGTGAGTATATATAAATAAATTTATGAATCAAATGAAAATCGTAACATAGTTTTACATATACGTTACACATAGGTTACGTATACGTAACCATTTTTCATTTGACATAATGTTACGTGTACGTAATACTTTTCATTCTCGTATGTATGCTCAACATATATGTATCAAATACTTAAATAATATTTTTACAATTAAAATAACAAAAAATTATTAATTATTTTATTGGTTTTCATAGTTTTCTTTGGTTTTCACATAATTATTGGTTTTCTTGGGAACCCTCCTCTATATATATATATTTGAAAAGTAACGGTTGTTAACCCACATTTATTGTGATAGCCCGTTAACACTAATATAACGAACACTTACACAATAATTATATAATGTAACTAACTTTTACACCGCGCTACACTACTAATGTAACAATTTTCCCCCATTTTTAAAATTTCCTTCTTTTTTTAAAAATAACTTCACCTTTTTTTTTAAAACCTTCTTAACTTTTTCGTGTGATGTTATTTATTTAAACTAATTACACCATTAAATATATCATTTTAATATCTATAATTCGAGTATAGTTTTGCTATAATTAAAAAAATTAACATTCATTGTAGACCACTAATTTACCACTATTATATATATACTAGTATAGCATCCCGTGTAATACACGTGTTGCATAAATAAAATATTAAATAATTTGTAACAAAATTTAAAAATTATAAATAATATTTATAAATAAGAAATGATTGAGTTATGTATATATAAGTATTTTAAGTAAAAAGCAACAATAATATCATTTTAAAATATCATTTTATAAGATTGTGTTTTTTTAATTGTTTTTTAAAACATTCTGGTCTTTTTTTAATTTTATTTAAAAAAAATTAATCATCTTATAAAACTTGAAAAAATGGTATTAAAATACTTTATATTTAACAATTTTTTAGTGTCTTATACATATTTAAAGTGTGTTTTTCATTAAAAATCTAGTTTTTTATTTTTATGATATCTATTTTTTTTAATTTAGAAATGTTTAAATAATATAATCTATAGTATATAATAAAACAGTAACTAGGATGCCACATGGCACTATTCTGTTACTTCTCAAAAAAAATTTCCCGCCTAAAGTATTATATTATTTTAGTTAAGTTTTTTATTTTAAGAAACTAAATTAATAATTGATTTTGTTTTTAATTTAATTTTTTTATATTATCAACTAAATTGTGTAATCATATGTTATTTTGAATTGTACATACTTTTATAGTAAAATAAGATTTAATTGAAAAAAAGATAAAAAAAACATATATTGATATATTTATATGTTTTGGGTTAATTTCAATTTAAGACAACTGGTTTTTTTATTTCACACGGGTCAATTGTATGTTATATTATCTAAAGAAGTATTTGAATATATATAACTTGAAAATGCAACTTTTTATTTTTTACTATTTTATGTAATACGTAATTTAATCATTCGAAATATTTATACATTTATGAATTATATAGTTTTTATATTTTCAACCCGTGTATTACACAGGTATCTAACCTAGTTACTATATATAATAATATCATTAATTAGGAGAGAGAGGTGGGAAAATAAAAATAAAAATGCCTAATATGTTGACATGTGTCATGTAAAAATCTTCTTTTGTTATAATTAATAGATTAATATATATAGGGTGCAAAACAAATGTTAATCATTCTTTATTACGATAACTGGGTTAACTTTATCAAGATTAATCAAAATCATTATTTTTTTTGGAATAACATTATTGCACATATATAACGTTATTATCATTTATGTATATATGTAAATTCATAAGTATAAAAAAGATATGAAAAGTGTAAGTTACTTAAATCTGACAAATATTTAGAGATGTAAGTGTAACCTACACCTCTTATTACTTTTTTACATTTGAAAATTTACACATATACATAAAAGAACATAAAATCGTATATGTATAATGATGGTATTACAACAAAAAAATAATAATTTTGCTTGATTTTAATGAAGTTAACATGGTTATCAAAATAAAGGATGGCTAAAATTCATTCTCTACCTTATATATATGTGTGTGTATGTATATATAGACTCGTGTACCACACTACAAAAATTTAGACTATTAGCGGCGACAACTGTCGCCGCTAAAGGTGCCCAATATCGCCGCTAATGTGTTGCCACTATTAGTTGGTCGCTAATGATCAAAAAATCGCCACTAATAGTGTCACCACAAATGACCTTGTCACCACTATTAGAAGCATTTCTTATAGTGCCACACAATCATGGAGACACGACAAGTTGATGACAATCAAAGCAAGTCTAAATTGTGACAACCGGCAATTTCAGGTCAATACCCGGCCCTGACTTGGTTATAATTACACCTATAATACTTGATTTTCGATTGAATTATATTTATTAAAGTCATTTCATGCATTGCAAAATTTCACGCATAACATTTCATGCATCGGTGATTCGGCGTAAGTACCAATTTTACACGCAATGCGACCAGCACACATGAACGTTGGTGATAATTAATATATATATATATATATAAATACTTTAAAGTGTTTCAAAATACCTTAGATTCCAAACTAAATACATTGAAAAAGTTTAAAATTTAAGATAAACCTTAACGCGTAAATTGATATTTTACCCGGATAAAACGCGTATAACGCAACTATTGGATACACGAGTTATTATTTACATATCATCAGTATTAAAATATGTGACCTTATATGATTTCTTATAATATTTTTATGTATTTTTAAAAAAGTAACAAGTAAAAATATAAAAATATGTAAAAATTACCATAGTGCAACAAATACCACCCAAATACCCAATACTACTTAAAAGCAAAAGAAAACCCCCACCATTCCCCCTCCTAGCCGTCCACCTAGGGGTGTTGATCGGGTTAGTTAATCGGTTTTTGGGTTAATCGGTTCGGGTTATTCGGGTTTTTTAATGTTGAAAGTCTACACGAAACCCGACCCGAATAACAATCAGTTTAATCGGTTTCGGGTTGTTCGGGTAACGGGTTGTTCGGGTTGGGTTTCGGGTATTAAACAATATACTTAATTTAGTTTATTTTAGTGAGTTTTTATATGAAATTTTATAAAATTAGTAGACTTAAATTAGTTTACTTCTATAAGTTATGAAATGTGCTTAAATATATTTGTATACTAACAATTTGATCAATTTGGACAATCTAAACAAATGTATACACACAATTTACTTAATTATAATATGGGTTGATCGGGTTATTCGGATTTCGGGTTAATCGGTTTGGGTTATTCGGGTTTTTGAGGTTTGAAAGTCTATCCGAAACTCGACCCGAATAAGAATCGGTTTAATCGGTTTTCGGGTTCTTCGGGTAACGGGTTGTTCGGGTCGGGTTTATTCGGGTACGAGTGAGGTCGGTTCGGGCGGGTTAATCGGGTACGGATAAAATCGACGGGCCTACGTCCACTCCCCTCCCTCACTTTCTTCTCTTCCCAATGAAACCTCTAAAGGTGTGTTTAACTTGTATGAGTTTTGGAGACTTGCCATTTTAGTGAATTAACTTTATGGATGATTAAAGTTAAGTACCAACATTTCCTTATGTGGGTCTTCTCTTTTCCTAACTTCATTTGAAAGAGGAGAAGGTAAAAAAAAAAGAAAAGAAAAAGTAAAGATTAAGAGGTTAGTGATTATACAAAGAGCACCAACCTTCACACTTCATCCACACAAGTCATCTACACCAAAAACCCACACTCCTTCCTCTTCCCCCTTCAAAATTCGGCCAAGGCTTCATCACCACCATTTCATTTCATTTAATTTCCAACTCATTTTCTACAAATATAGGGTGACTCAAGTACCATTGTTGAAGACCAAGTGATTTTGGAAGCTTTCAAGCATCCTACATCAAACCTTCCATCTTTTCTTTCTTGTTTTTAGTGAGAATACTCTCTTGTTGTTTATATATCTTTCATTTCATTATATTATTCATCTATTAGTTCACATGTAACAACATTCATCCACAAAAGTCTTTCATATTAAAAATGATGTTTTTACCTTGTTGTGTTTCAAGAATAATATTTTACACAAATCATCTTAACATGAACTAAATAATGAATCTTGTCTTAAAGAAATAAATATTCATAAATCTATATTTGACTAAACTACTAGTTGAAGATTTTATATAAAGTCATAAAAGTATGTTAAAACTCAAGAAGAGTTCAAATGGGTTACTTTATGTTTATGAGATTTTTAATGTGTTGCAAGTATTATTATGATCAATTGTAAATTTTACAAGTATGGTTAAGTATATATACATGGGACTTAAATGGAAAATATGAACTTCATGACTAAATATTATGTTAGTTTAAAGGAGATGTTAAAATGGTTAGTAGATGACTTTTAACAAAGATGACACATGATTTTGTTGCTAAGTTGTCATGAGACTTAAAATATAAAATTTTTGGACCTTATAATGCTAACTACTAGTTCACTAAAAATATGGGTTAAAACAAGTTGATAAGTTGACTAGAGTAGCTACTAAATTCATTAAAGATATTTTACACTATGATATGATGTAATAAAAATTATAAATAATTTAAAGAAACCCTAATTTCATAAATGCAAGTTCATAAAAGTTAAATAGAATAAAATAATAAATCTACTAAGAAAATAATTAAATAATTATTTTATGGGCAAATATATATATATATATATATATATATATTTATACATGGGTTGTAAAATATGAAAGTTAGTGATTTTACTTGGATGTAAATATTTTAAAATTGTCTTTCATTTAAAATAATACAAGTTTTATTTTACCAAGGAAAATAAGATTTCTTCAAAACCCTAATTTCTATAAAATACATATGAAAAATATATAAATAATTACAAGACACTCGAGTCACATCTCGGGTCGAATCACAATGATATTTAGTTACCCAAATAATATGTCAACTTTAGAATACAAAGGTTTTTGAATATTTTCAAGCAAAGTATAATTTATTAATATTTTCTAAGTAATATATAATTTTTCACAAATTATCATCCTGTATCACCAACGGGTCGTCAAGTCAAACACTTTGTTACCAAGTTATGTGGATGAAATGGTTACATGTTCACATTACATGTAGGAGCAATTATTTAGACATAAGTTGCCTTAATTATTCTAGGGTGAACTTAGGTCGGTTTCCTCGAGCATTTTGGATATTTACAAGTTTACATACTCGTTTATCACTGTCAGGTGAGTTTCACGGCTCCATTTTTACTTATTTTCATTTTGGGGGAGATTACATGCAAATTACTATTTTCATGAACACATTTACTTGTCAATGATTTCACATTGTTATATAAGTTGTTTACTTACCGTATAAAGTCCCCTGTTATCGGACAGTTAGTTTATTTCTCAAAGCGAGGTAATTATGGATAGTACTATTGGGTTTGACTACCCCCACCCGGGTTAATTACCCTAACCTTGACCGGAGGTCTAAACGGGTGCATTATTAGCCTGTTCACCCCTGTGCTTAGGATAGGCACGGGTAAGGGCAATCTATTACATTTACAGCCTAGCTTCGGTTGCGGTGTTTATATAATATTGTAGTATTGTATGATCGACAATCAAATCATAAAAAGTCTTGTGGTCCATTACACTGATTACTATTACTTAAAACCTGTGAACTCACCAACTTTATGTTGACATATTTCATGCATGTTTTCTCAGGAAATTAAGGTATGCACGAGGATAAGCTTGTTTGGAGCTTATCGCATTCTAGGATTCACGCATGTTTTTGGAACACTATTTCTAAATTGTCTTGTTTGAAAAACAATTTATATTTTGCTATTACTTCCGCTATGTAACTCTGAAAACAATTATGTATCTTTCAACGTGTTTGCAACGTATTCTTTTATCAAATCATGTAGTGGTCGATCAATGACTATGGCTTTAATGATGATCACGCCCCGCGGAAAACCACTGTGGTTGGGGTGTGACATAGATACATTATATGATGACAATGCAACATGCTTTATAGAAATGAAACAAGACTACATATAAACATTAAGCAAGTCACTTACATTGAAGATTGAACTGCAAAACTAAAGGACATGTACAATTTAACAAAGTGTGAGTATTATAAAAGTTGTACTCTTTTAATTACTTAAGTTTTTCTCAATGAGTTTTTAATAAAGCTAGATGAGACAACACAACTGATCCTGCAACATCAGTTAATTGAGTTCTTAAAGAACCGATCTTATATATTAAGTAATGTAATGATGATAGTGTAAAATATAAAATTTCTAATGACTAACATTACAAATATAGATATTATGAGCCTAACCTAAGGATTCATCATTATATAAGTATATATGTCATTGTATATTTGTATAGTGTGTGGGATATATATTACATGGAAGGAATATAAATGAGTTCCCCTCTTGTTTTCTACCGCATATTATATTACTCTAAACATTAATATAACCAAAACCTTCTAAACTCATTTATAAATTGCAAAAAGGGAATCTAAGTGACTTAGAAGAATAACAAAAGCCTATTAGTTATTTATAAATACTCTTGATAGATGAAGCTGAGTGGGAGATAAAGCTTTAAGAAACATTCCACAACAGACAAACATTTCTAAATACTTTCTTCTTCAATTTCTTTGAATCTCCATCGAAATTCGAAACCAAAAGCACTCATAAATTCCACAATTCTCAAGGTATGTGTGTGTTTTTCACTCTTTTCTACCTGTACATCATCTTCATAAACTTAATTAGGGTTTACTGTGTGTTTTTGTACGTGTAGAAAATGTCTCTTCAAGACCTCCAAAATGAAGATTTCTTGGAACAAATGCTCTGTGGTCTCCAATCCGCCGGAGTTTCTTGGCCGGAGATATCTTCCGGCGCCGGCGGTCAAAATAAGTCAACCCTCCCTTGGGATGTTGACCTCTGCGATGACCAATCATCTTTCTTGACGACCAAACTCCGGCAACACCAGATCAGCTCCGGCGACGGCGGAGCAACTCTTCAGCAACAGTTGATGCTATCAACCGCCGGTGATACTGCGGTTTTTCGGAATGAATTGGTTGATAATTCACCGTTTAAATCGCCTGTAAGTTGTTCTTTTTGTTGATAGATTCATCATCATCGATTATTACTTTATTATTTTGTGATTGTTTTGATGAGTTCTTATATCATGTATATAGACCGAAGATCATTCTATTCAAGCTCTTTTCAATGGGTTTTCTGGATCTATCACTCTTCAATCCAATCAAGCCCAAAGCTTTCAATATCCACTGGTGAATAATCCACTTAGTATACATTATGTTTAATCATTTCTTATCTTGAAATAATGTTTATATGATTACTGTTTAGGCTCAAACTTTTCGACCACCGGCGATAAACCAAGGACCGGCTACCACTGCTGCCACCGCATCAGGCGGCGGTGGCGGTGGTGGTGGCGGACCGCCGGTGCAACCGCGGCAAAGGGTTCGGGCTCGAAGAGGACAAGCAACGGATCCACATAGCATCGCTGAAAGAGTAATTAAAACCACAATCTTTTTATCATACACATTGAGTTTCTTAATTTGTTCTTTTTTGATGTTTTAATGATCTTAATTGATGGGAATATTGTAGCTCCGGCGAGAGAGGATTGCTGAGAGGATGAAATCACTACAAGAACTTGTACCCAATGCTAACAAGGTATGTGTATAGCATTATCACCCAATAAGAGCATGAACATAAGTTTTTTTATTTTATTTTCTTTTTATACTTATATAATTATACTAAAAAATACCATTTTTTTCTTTCATTCTCAATTAAATAATATTTTTTTATATTTTTGTTATTATTTTTTCTCTCTCCTCTACTTATAATCATTTCAAAAATATTAAAAAATTTATAAAAATTAAATAGTGATTGCTCAAATATACAAATTGAACAGTAACTTTTCTCTATCATCTACTTACAACCACAACCATTTATTAAAATATAATAAACATACTCACATAAATATTAGAAAACTACTGTGAATGCTCTAAGTTTTTTTGTTTCACCGGTTGCCGGAGGAATGAAGTGGGTCACCGGCAGCGAGGGTTAAGATTAGAGTACATTGTGATCAAGGGGATAGCTTGATGGTAAAAGTTGTGTTCACCGGCCATATGATTATAAGTTCAAATCTTGTGTTTTGGAGTTTTGATTAATATTTGTTGTTACATAAAAAAAATGAAAGATTAGAGTACATTGACACGTGGATATTATTATGAGCGAATGAGAGAGCGCGTGAGGATGGTTGGGATTCCGTGTGGAGTTGAAAGAGAGGAGGTGGTAGGCAAAAAATCCGGGGTAGGTTGGAGATAATAGTCGGATTTCCCGGGAATGGGTGGAGATTGGTTTAATTACTATTTTAACCCTAACTAAATGTTTTTCTAAAATTTTGTCTTTTTAATTCACATTTAAACAAATATATAATTACAGTTTTTTAGTAGTTTATATATTTCTAACGATAAATAAACCTTATATTAACTTATAAACTGTTGCAAATTATTATATCATATGTGTCAACGACGGAGCTTGAACTATATCGTGGGGGGGGGGGGGTGAAATTAATTTTTTTTAGGGGGGGCGAACTTGATATTTATATAAAAATTTACACTACCTGGCCAAAAATTTACACTATCGGACTAAAATTTAAAACTACTACGAAAAAAACAGGAGGGGCGGCCGCCCCCCCCCCCCCCCCCCCCCCCCCGCGTAGTGAAGCTTCGCCTATGATATGTGTGGATGTAAACCGGGGGCTTCCCATAAATGGTCTAAGCTTACGTTCACATATTTATTTTTAACGAAAAATTTATCTTACTTGTACTTCTTTTTAGTAGTTTATGTAATAAGATTTAGTAAACATAGACTTAAGAGGAAAGTTACTCTTCATAAATGTGGTTAGTTTTCATGATCTAAAAGATATTATCCATGTTTTCATACTTAAATTGATTAGGAACGGTTCATCTTACTCGTCAATCAATCATATATATTAGATTCAAAAGCTGGAAGACATTATAAGTATTATACAAATAATAAGTGTAAAGATATAACCTGGTTAATTAAAATACAAAACTAATTTAATCTATGTTTTTATGTGGATTTTGCAGCTTAACTATTAGAATATAATACATTAGATGAATCAAATATGTAACATGAAGTAATAAACAGACCAAGATTTTGGAAAAGAACATATGTAAAAAGTAAAAATAAAAGCCTAATAATTGCGTAGCTAAATGTCATTATGAGATGCTTTAAGTACTTAGCATGTATATCTTATAAAAATGAAATTTTATATTCATTAATCAGAATTCAGACCATAACTAAGGTTTTATTATTTTTTTTACAACTGAATCATTCCATAGAATTGTTTTTATTATCTCCAATATTATTTTTTATTAATCATTGTTGATTTTTGTATGGGCTGTGAATGACAGACAGACAAGGCTTCAATGCTAGATGAGATCATAGATTATGTAAAATTCCTCCAGCTTCAAGTCAAAGTACTCTCTCTCTCTCTCTCTCTCTCTAAATATATATATATATACACACACACATACATATATATTGGCTAGCATTATTTACAGGAATAACTATTTTAAAAGATATAAATGGACGTTATTAATTTAGAAGCTTCAAAAAAAGTGTTATTTTTAACAATATTATTAAATGTGTCATGTGTCCAATTAATTAGGTGCTGAGCATGAGTAGAATGGGAGGTGTTGCTGCTGTTGCTCCTCTTGTTGCTGATATCTCTTCTGAGGTTAGCTCTTTGGATGTATATCTTTACATTGTGATATGACATTGGGATTGATTTACTACTATTAAGTAACTATCTTTATTTACTAATCCAAATAAACCTTTGACAAACAAACAAACATACCCAGCGAAAATCTCACTTATTAACGATTATTAACGAGTCAAGTCAATGCTTGGCCCGAATCGTTCAATTTAA
The DNA here is from genome assembly GCA_025506415.1 of Flaveria robusta. Lineage (NCBI taxonomy): Eukaryota > Viridiplantae > Streptophyta > Magnoliopsida > Asterales > Asteraceae > Flaveria > Flaveria robusta. The sequence goes on from CM046467.1 coordinate 4,893,776, forward strand.
GTGATCTTAAACTTGGGCTTACGCTCGTTTCAATCACTATATTTAAAGGGCGAAGTCAACGAGTTACAAGTTTTTAAAAATGGATTTGCTTACTCCCTCAATAGGACTTAAGGTTAGGTGCATTAATTTTACTTTGCTGTATGTAGGGTTTATTGTAAGTATTTCCATAAATAGATACTAAAGAACACATTGAGGTCATGGTAACTTTCAATCATATCCTTATCAAACTCCACCACACTTTGACACAAACAAACGACAAATAGAAAGAAGCTAGGCAGTACGCGTGCTTTACTTTCCAGATTCCACCACCGTCCAATGACCCACCCGCCCTTCTAAAACTCTTTGCACTTCAATTACATTTTTAACCCTCTTGCAAAACAAGCCCTGTCTATAGTATGTTTTAATTTTACAAAAAAAATTTAATAATAATAATAAAAGAACTAGTTGTTTTCAAATGCTTGATAACAAAAATGGGATATTATTTATGAGTTAGGCATTTTTAAGGTAACAGCTTCTGTATCTTAGAGTTACTAGTGTTGAAGATATTGCATCATGTTAGCAATTTAATTAAGTCGTTATTTAAGGTAGCGAGTTAATCTTGATGGTTGAAAACCAACCATCAAGATGAAATATTTTAAATGGCAACTTCAAGTGTTCGAAGAGAAAATGTCACATCTTTGTGTATGTGGTTTTATGAACTCCCAAGGACACAAAATTAAGTCAATCTTAGATTTTTTAAAACAATAAACACATTTTCTTATTCTACATCTTGTTTGTTCTTAGAATCATCACACATATATTTTACTTGATTTGAGCCCGAAAACTTTAGCTCACGTGTACACTATTATCACTGGTATTTCTGTTTGGAACATGCAATCCTAGACAACAGACTAACCAAAAAGTATATTACAAAAAAAAAATAAATAAATAAAAACACCAAAAGTAGCTTTTTGAACTACCCTATTTAAAAAAAAAACATATTGTTAGTTATCAACGTTAGTATGTAGTATTCTGACTTTGTCATTACACAGGGAGGTCGTGACGTTGCACAAGTAGCTGTTGGTGGTGGTGTTGGACAGAGCAGCACCACCACACCATCATCTTCAACCAACGACACAATGACGGTGGCCGAGAATCAGGTTGTGAAGCTGATGGAGGAAGATATGGGGTCAGCCATGCAATACTTACAAGGAAAGGGTCTTTGTCTCATGCCCATTTCACTAGCCACCGCTATCTCCACCACCACCTGCCACCTTCCCACCACCAGGAACATCCACCCAACGCTCGGTGGTGGCGATGGTGGTGCCACTTCTTCACCCAATCTTTCCGTCAAAGATTCCACCTGACAAATCGTAATAATACTCTCCGGCGTTGACTTCTAATTATGAAAGGATAAAAAGAATGATATTTTTTATAAATTGGTACATGGTTTTTAAAGATGTAATGGATTATGCTGTGTTTTTTAAGAATATATTTTTTTAGAGGTTTTGTGAATCCTATTAACGGAAGTAGCTTATGTGGCAAAAAACAACGATTCACAAAACTCGATGTGCACTGTCACACAATCGTTGACATCCTTGCTTTTATGCCACATAGGTACTTTCATGAATGGGATTCAAATAACCTTTAAAAACTATAGCATTCTTAAAAATATACTAAAATTGATTACATTTTTAAAAATTACATCAACTAAAAAAAAAAACTCTAAAAAGAACGTGGACTTCGGCCGTAAGCATTTTTCCGGCGACCGTGGACCAAACTTGGGGGGTCTTTTGTGTTTATACTTAATTATTTTCTATGTGCTTTTGGCATGTTGTGTTTGATAGACTTTGTGCTCTTTAATTCATTAATCGGAAGTTGAACCAAACAAGATTTTAACCCATTGATAAACTAATAAATGTTGTTGCATGAGATTTATTATTGCCAAGATTTTTACTTTTGAAAAATGTAGTTAAGGTGAATAGGAAATATTGCATCAGTAATTTAATATGTTTAAATCTCATTTCAAATGTAGGATGAGGAATGTATCACTTTATCTTTTCTAAGGAATGGTGACACATAAATTCACTAAAAGTTAACCTAAATACCTACTATAATTTTTAAATCCTCACCACTTAGTTGAGAGAAATTTACCAATGTAAATTCGAAAGTCCAGCAAGGTGGAATGATCCTTCTTGTGCTGCGATTTATCAGACCAGATCTTATGTTTTTTTGTGCTTCTTATCTACACACACTTAAACAACACTAGTAGTTAAGTTAACATAGAAAGATAAAAATCTCCCTATAACTACCATCGGATGTGTGTATAAATAATGATGGTTGAAAAAGTGAAGTTAGAGAGACTGTGTGAGAGAGATTTGTGCATTGGAAATTTTTTTCCCTTTACTTGCTATTATAGTATTTGATGATGTATGGGTGATGGTATGGTAATTGATAGTGTTCTCAAATAGTTTGTTACATAAGTGGGCCCTGATAACTCACGCAATTAAGGTGTCATACTTCAACGGTTTAGATTAGTGATAATCCTTGTGTCCGGATCTTTAACACTTATATGGATCCATATCAAGGTGAATCGACCTGGCCATGTGGCTCATGGATCTTGGTGTTTTATTACCTTACATCCACAACCAACATGATTGGATTAAAGGCCCCTTAATGAATGTCCGAGTTCATTACTAGTGAATCAACAACAACACGGCCAACAATAATAGCAATAACAACATTTAGCGACTTACATATTCATAACTAAACATTAACAAAAAGAAAATTATATTTAATAGATTACAAACCCTAAAAATCTAAAATCAAAATCATAACTAAACAATCAAAACTATAATTAATTAGCTAAAGTCCAATTTCATTAAAACAAAACTAAAACCTAACCAATTAATAGATTACAAACTCTAAAAATCTAGAATCAATATTAAAACTAAATAATCAAACTATAAGTCATTACACATTACCTAATGTTCAATTTCATCTAAACAAAAACAAATCTACAATTACTAGATTACAAACCCTAGAAATCTAAAATTAAAATCAAAACTAAACAATCAAAAAGTTCAAAAATATTAGTAAATGTAACTACCCTTGAAAGGATCCGCTGTAGGCGGCTGCGGGCGGCCGGACGGCCGAGGGCGGAGGGCGGTCGATGGAGTAGCAACTACAATAAACAGCACTATAGCAACGCAATAGCAACTTGTGATTGATGGCTTCAATTGCCCATACTTCCAAATGTTAGTTGATTGTGCTTTTAATTAACATGTTTATTATATTAAATTAATAGGGTTTTTAACTATTTAATTGCGATTTGGGCTAAGTTATTAAAAATATTTTGGGCTTCTAACTAAACTCAATTTTAGGCTTTTAAATTAACTATATTTTGGCCAGTTAGAATTGAGGGGTATCCTAATTTTCATCCAGTTGTATCTCAATACATACAACTGTAAAAAAAGGAAAAAAAAATGTACTTTGGAACGAAAGTTGAGGAGTAGCCTGCCTCTCACGTAAGTCCGCCAATGGGGATCATCAATATCATAACAAGTTTTAATGATTCAATACCCCTAACACACACATAAATAAACCAACAAAAACATGAACCCTCACATCAGTTTAACTAAAGAATCAATTAAAAATTGATTAAAACTTATAACAGTTTACAATCTTCCTATAAAGTATAGTCCATTTCTTAATATATCGTAATTTTTATTTTGCATAACATATTGTTATGTTGACTACTATCCAAGTCTTTAAAAATGTTCTTTCTTTATTTACCATGTTCTTAGCCAGTTCGTCATAAATTAGTCTAACAATCTTTCTGTATAGTTTCTTTCAAATCACATGTACACAATGCTTAAAGCCTTAAACAACCCCACAATGTAACATTAACAACAATATGAACCCAATGTCAACTAAAACTATTTGTATGGTCTTCAACAAAATCATATCATATTCTTCTCAGAACTTGTAAAAAATATAATAAACACATGGGCGTACCTCTTTTCAAAATTTGCATTAACATAGAAACCCAAAACAATTCAAAACAAAGTATACCTTAAATCAAAATCAAAAAACATTAGAATGTACTGATTGAAAACTTAAGACTTTAATTGATTTTAGAGGAAAGAGAAATCCTCATAGAAACTGATTACCATGACCCCTTGTTACCTTCTTCAATTCATGACCGCAAAAGAGGAAGCATGAAGTGGGACCTGGTGTTTCATGTAAACTATGCTCAATGTTGTTTTCTTTTGTTGGCCTTTGATTGCCAATCCCGCTAAGAGCTTGTACTACAACCAAACTTTCTTCCTCATCGAAAAGAATTCCCTCGTCTTCGTCATCAAACGTCGCATCCTCTCCCTATGCCTCGGTTAACCTTCTACTTGCTTTGGTGATGCTTCTATACTCAAGAAGGTTTGGAAATCAAATACATATATGGGGAGTTCCTGCTTGCTCTCTACCAATCTGGATCCAATTGGCTCTTCCCAAAGTAATTCACTCCTTAGGATCTTTATTTGATTTTACAAATCTTTAATATGTTCCTCCATGGTTCTCTTCATATAAGTCATGATGAAACCTTCTCTTGGAATCTATATAATATATGAATGTAGAAAAGTATGAGTCGAGACGGATTGTGCGGATCTGATAGGAGTAAAACACGAACATCACCGATTCACAAGTAAATACAAATTTATTAAGATTGAACTAGCAAATACAAATTAACGTAACTCTTCTACTCAAGAGATAAACTAATAAAACTCTCTTTTTCAAAAATAAACTCATCTGTCCCCCTTTTGATGCATTCCATCATTGCTACTGATAGTAAAAATAAATGAAGGAAAAAACTACCCGTTAACCCACGCTATAAGAAATTGAAATAAATAAAAAGAAAGCAGCCAAATAAATAAGAAATACATGTAACAAATAATAATAAAAAATAGCACCACATAATATAGCATATAAAACACAATGGTAAATGGCTTATTGTGTTTTATGTATACGTCACTCTTGAATACCTTACATGATGAGTTTTGAATAATACACTGATATAATAACATTATTGCTTACTTTCAATTAAAAACACAATAATAAAATAACAATACGTTTTTATAATATACAAAAAAATAACAAAAATAATAAAAAATGTTTTAAAACGCAAAACACAATAATAAATACATGTAACAAACGATAAAAAAATGATATATACACAGTAACATTACATTTTATAGACACAATAATTAACGATTTTGACACAATTACCTATTGTAGAAATCATTTAGAGGAGCATTGTTATTACTTAATTAATAATCTTCACGGTTCATTTTGACATCCCATTAAGCCCATCATTTTGTTATTTGTGGCCCAAACGCCCCAAACAATGACATTTTAGTTGTTCAATTTTCATTGCACTTAGAATTTTCTTCTCTTGACTTATAGCAGACTCGACGTATTTTCATACAAAACTTAAGTTGAAATGTAGACAAACTCAAAGAGTATTATATTTGACCCGACTCAATTCATTAACAAAATTTACGTCAAAACGTAGACAAACGTCGACATGTAGACCATCTTAAAGCATATATAAAATAAGCATGAAAATGTTTTATATGATTCGACTCGTTTCTAAATAAAAACTTACATACATAGACGGACTTGACGCCCATAAAAACACGAACGTAAGAATTTAGTTTCTTTAAGTTAAAATTGTATATGGATAATCTAAAATTTTAAAAACTCGAGGGATAGCAGTTATATTTTACAAAGTTTTAAAAAAATTAAAGGGTGAAATTATCAAAATCAAAAGTTGAGGAGTAAAGGCCGGTGGCAAAAGCCACCCACCTTTATTTCTAAGTTACAGTAAATATTATTAGTTTTCATCTTTCATGACCGTTTGATTTTAACACGACTTATAATTCTTTCACTTGAGCTTGCTTTAATTCAACAGAGGAATAAACAAATAAGATTAATTGGTTTTACCACTCAACTTAAATCAGTAAATTTCAAGCATCAACTAATATTTGACACTAGCTTTAAAAGACTCATTTATTACACGAGTTGGATAGTAAAAAAATATAAATATAAATCTGTATATGCTTTTAAGTACTAAAGTAAATTATTTTATATAAAACACTTTCAAAATATATGATATGTAAATGAAAAAAAATTAGGGAACTTAATTGAAGAGGAACCGACTTTTATGTTAATTGTTGTATTTCACGGCTCGTAGGTCACATTCAATATGATCAAGCCGAAAATTATTTGAAAACTTATTTAGTTACATCACTTACATGTTTATTTTATGGTTTATTAGCATTAATGTTGTGGTCAAATGGTTGTTTTTGTTTATCCAGGTCCTTAGGAAAATGTGAGGTGATAGATGGTGAATAAATCTTTGATATTGAATAATAGCCCGCATCATTTCTTCTTTTATCTTCTTCATTTTATATATCAAGTGTGAGTTATGTTATTCTTTCCTTGTTACATAACCTAAGATCCATTAGTGACTTTTTTATTTGGCTTGATGACCATGATGCAACAATTCCTTTGTAGGAAAATTGTCGCCACAAGCTTTGACATCTCCACTTCCATGTATGACGATGATCCTACAACATGTTGGTGTTTAGACCTGTATGTGGAATTGTCTTATTGGAACGATGATCCTACAACATGTTGGTGTTTAGACCTGTATGTGGAATTGTCTTATTATCTTTATGGTGGACAATTGTGAAAATGATTTTTCATGTGATATGGGACTTGTTGGACAGGATGCCACATTGGCAATGTAGCAAATAAGGAGTATATCACAGGGAAGAACATGTTTTTGTTGGTGAGACGTCCCAGCATTCTTTTAGCAACAAAATAAGATACATTGAAATGAGTTCCCCTCTTTCAACAATATACCATCCACGCATGCCATGTTTGTGTAAAATAATAAAAGACTAAATTGATTATCATTGAGTAGGTTACCTTATAATAAAACTTTAATTAAGCTAATGGGGTCATGGGCTTAATACTAACAAGCTACTCAGGTCATGGGCTCAATACTAACGACCCTAATCTTATATACATTCGAATACTCCCTGCGTTCGAAGTAGAGGAAATCTGGAAGCTCAAACTGGAATACAGAAAAAAAACATAAAAACAATAATAGTAGGAGAAACTAGCTTCGATCTCGATCTATGACTTGAAAGTCTAAGGGGGCGTTTGGTTGGAAGGAATGAAATTGAATGGAATGGAATTGAGAAACTAGTATAATTTTCAAGTAAAATTGTGTTTGAGTGAGCAATTAAAAGTAAAACCAAGGGAATGTTTCACCTCAAATTCTCTTGGTTGTGGGATTTCAAAATCCTTCCACCTAGATAGGGAATTTAAAATCCCACAACCAAGGGAATTTGAGGTGAAACATTCCCTTGGGTTTTACATTTCATTACCCACTTAAACATAATTTTGCTTGAAAATTATACTAGTTTCTCAATTCCATTCCATTCCTTTCAACCAAACGCCCCCTAAATTTCTACCAAAAAATCCACAGTGGGATAAGTTTGCCATCGATAGTCTTCAACGGTAGTGGTCATGTAATCTTGCAAGTGTCGTGCAAGATGAGACACGATGTGACAACAGACCATAGTCATGCAGGCAGAGTAGTAGCATAGCAGTAGATGGATGTTATCCAGAGAAGGGGTATGGCATACTAAAAGGACCACCGGGTCCAAGTTACAGAGATTATCAAACATGGGCCATGGAGCATGGAATGGAGCACCACCATCGGTTAACAATGATCATAATTATAAGGGTGTTCCACCATTCATTGGTGTTGGTAGCAATCAAGGTTACTTAACAATTTTCTGCTCAAGGTGTGGATAGTCACTTCTGTCCTGCAATTGTTGTGAATGCCAACCCCCCCCCCCCCACCCTCTCCCCCTATTATACAACTTAAAGGGAGACAATTTAAAGTTAGACCCCACACTCTATAATATCTTCCTAATTATCACGGAAGAGCCATTAAGAACCATATCTACGTACAGTTGAATTTGAAGAAGGATGCTTAACAATCAAGGGTGGTCAACACAATTTCTCAAGATGAGATTAAACTAGTCCATTTTCAATTCCTTCTAAACGACCAAGCAAAGCAATGGTTCATTGCATTGCCTTTAGCTAACATTCAACACTATTGACAAATACAAGAACAATTTTTGGAAGAATACTATAATCAACAAAAGATATGAGATGCTTGCCATGCTATTAGTACGTTCCAACAACAATCACGTGAAACCTTTATAAACCATTTAAATGAGATTACACAAATCTCTCCACAATCTTCTTCTATTTTATATTCTCAATTATTGCTTCCATATATTTATTATTTTCTTTTATTTGTTGATCTGCTCCTCATATAAGGAGAGGCATGCATTGTAATGAAATTATCTTTACCATAACAAATTTGTTATGGTATCAGAGCACCTAACGATCCTATACACAAACCCCTAATCGCCGCCATGGCTGGCAACAAACAAGAAACAAACAAAGACGATGGAGCAACCGTCGATCACAACTCCCCATATTATCTACATCCTTCTGACTACCCGAGGCAACTACACGTCAATGACGTACTCACCGACGGGAATTACACCGATTGGTCCCAGGAGATGTTGAATTTCTTGTTTGCTAAAAACAAGGTCGGATTCATCGACGGGACAATCAAGAAACCGGAACCTGCTTCTTCAACCTACATGGCTTGGATGAGGTGTGATGCCATGCTCAAAGGCTGGTTGAACACTGCAATGGAAAAAGAAATAAGAACAAGCGTCAAATATGCGGCTACGGCGCAAGAAATCTGGGCAGATCTAAAGGAACGTTTCGGAAAAATCAACGCGCCTAGGGCTTACGAGCTGAAGCAGTCGTTAACCACAATCAAACAGGATGGCACGTCCGTATCTGCCTACTACACAAGGCTGCGTTCCATATGGGACGAGATCCAATCCGTGCTCCCAGTTCCAGTTTGTAAGTGTAACGGTTGCACGTGTGATATCGGAAAAAATCTTAACAGCCTCAAAGAAAGTGAGAGGTTGTATGAGTTCTTACTTGGCCTAGATGGTGAGTTTGGAACCATACGAACTCAGATCTTGGCTATGCAACCCACGCCATCTCTTGGTACCGCGTATCATTTGGTGGCTGAAGATGAACAACAAAGAACAATTACTGGTGTTAGAAGATCCAATGTAGATGCAGCAGCGTTTCAAGCCTTTGTGCCAAAGAAGAAGGACCACAATTCATCACAAAGTAAGTTCACCAAAAGGGATGGAAAACGTAACGACGACGAACAATCCAGATACTGTGATGTTTGTGAAAAACATGGTCATGTTAAAGAAGGTTGTTTCAAGATAATAGGATACCCAGAATGGTGGCCGGGCAAAGCAAAACAAGAAAAGTCGAAGCCCAAAGCTGCATGTGTTGAAGGGGAGAAGAGCAAGATGCCGGAATTAACGGACGAACAATATCAACAACTCATAAAGTTTTTTGGTGAGGAACTAAATGCAACTAAAGAGCAGGAACCTCCCGTAGTCAACATGGCAGGTAACACTAATAAAAAAATGAATGGGTTGAAGGTAAGTGGGTTGTTGATTCGGGTGCAACCGAACACATCATTTGTAATGACACCATGCTTAAAAATAAAATAAAGAGACACTATGAAACCCCGGTTGTCATACCAAATGGTGATGCTATAGCCGTTGAGGGTAGAGGAGATTTCGTCTTACCCAACGGTCTAAAAATAAAAAATGTTCTTCACATACCCGATTTTAAATGCAATCTCTTATCCGTTAGTAAACTGACAAAAGATATCAAATGTGCTGTCACTTTCTTTCCTGATTTTTTCATCATACAGGACTTGAGTTCGAGGACATTGATTGGAATGGGTGATTGCAAGAACGGTCTATATAGGATGGGGATGACTGGGGTAAAAAGGAGAGCTATGGCAACGACGTTTGATTTATGGCATAATAGATTAGGTCATGCTTCAAATTCCAAACTTCTTCATGTTGATTTTCTTAAGAACGCTCGTTTAAACCAAACATTATTTTGTGATTCATGTGTTAAGGCTAAGTTTGTCCAATTACCATTTCCTGTTAGTACCACTAAAACTAATGCTTGCTTTGATTTATTACATTGTGATGTGTGGGGAAAATATCGAACACTCTCTTTTTCACGGGCAAGCTATTTTTTGACAATTGTTGATGACTTTAGTAGGTCGGTGTGGGTATTTTTATTGAAACACAAGTATGAGGCAAGCACTTGTCTCATTGCCTTCCACAAAATGATACAAGTGCAATTTGGGAAGAACATAAAAAGAATTCGATGTGACAATGGGGGGGAGTTCACATCTACTCAAATGCTTTTTATGCAAAGGAAGGGATTATATTAGAAACGACATGTCCACACACGCCACAACAAAATGGTGTCGTCGAACGAAAACACTGACATCTTTTGGAAATTGCACGGGCCTTAAGATTCGAATCAAACCTCCCAACGAGGTTTTGGGGCGAATGCATCCTTACTGCCACATACATCATAAACCGACAACCATCAGAAGCCATTGATAACAAGACTCCTTATGAGGTACTATACAACCAAAAACCCGATTACTAACACATGCGAGTTTTTGGTTGTCTAGCATATTATAAGAGCACGGAAACACTTGGTGACAAATTTGTTGAAAGGGGTAAATCAGGAATTTTTGTGGGGTACCCACCGGGCACAAAAGGGTATAAAATATTTGCAGTCAAACAAAACAAAATTATTATTTCAAGGGATGTCAAATTTATTGAAAATATTTTCCCTTTCAAAAACGCCACTTTTGAAAAGGAGGAGATCTTCATACCTCCAAAATGGTGGGATGATGAATATGTAACACAAAAGGAAGGGAATGGGCCAGCTGTTCCGTTCAGCCCATCACTTGAACCGGACACCGGGCTTGATGCAGTAAACACACATGACCCTGATCCACGTGGACCCCTTGACCCACCAACCGGCCCAGACGACCGGCACCTTCCACCCGACACAACCATTCCAACCGAAGAACAAAACGGGCCGCAAAATTATGAATCAGTGCATCAAGCCGGCACGATCCATGAACAAACTACCAATCAGGAAACCTTTCATGAATTTTTCGAAAATATTGAACCGCCAAAGGAGAAGAGAAGCAGATCTCGGCCCAAACATTTTGATGACTATGAAGTCCGTCTCCCCCCATCCATTGATCACCAGCAATCAACCTCCAATCAAGAATCCTCAACGGTACATCCTCTTGCACATTTTATTTCTTATGATAAGTTTACTAACAACCACAAAGCTTTTTTGGCGGCCATAGCCTCCAATTATGAGCCAAAGTGTTTTAGTCAGGCAGTGCAGGATCCAAAATGGGTTGAGGCAATGAAGAAAGAAATTCAAGCACTCGAAGAAAATGGAACTTGGGTCCTCGAAGAGCTTCCGAACGGAAAGCGTGCTATCGACTCGAAGTGGGTATACAAAATAAAATATAAACCCAATGGAGAAATTGAAAGGTACAAAGCACGTCTCGTGGCAAAAGGCTTTACACAAACAGAAGGCATTGATTTCCATGAGACTTTTGCACCGGTGGCAAAACTTGTCAAGGTCAGAAGTTTGTTAGTCGTAGCGGTTAAAAAAGGATGGCACATTCACCAACTCGACGTTAACAATGCGTTCTTGCATGGAGACCTTCATGAGGACGTATACATGAAAGTTCCACAAGGCTTTGTGAAACAAAATGACAAACGGGTTTGCAAACTCAAGAAGTCGCTTTACGGCCTTAAACAAGCATCAAGAAATTGGTATCAAAAGTTTACCAAGTCCTTGCTTGAAATCGGTTTCCGACAAACAGGGGCGGATCACTCCTTATTTTTATTCAAAACAAAAGAAGTTTTCATGGCTGCACTCATTTATGTCGATGATGTTATACTTGTTGGGAACAATTTGCAAGAGATGCAAAATGTTAAAACCTTCCTACACAAAAGGTTTAGCATCAAAGATCTAGGAGTCTTGAAATTTTTTTTGGGTATCGAGGTAGCTCGCACCAAAGATGGACTTATGCTTAGCCAACGCAAGTATATCTTAGACATTTTGAAGGACACGGGAATGACGGGTTGTCGTCCAAGTCAATTCCCAATGGAACAAAACTTGAAGTTGGATAAATGTGATAAAGAAGCTCAAGTTGATGCGAACCAATACCGGCGATTGATTGGAAAACTCCTTTACCTCCAAGCCACTAGACCCGATGTTGCATATGTCGTTAATATTTTGAGCCAATTTGTCGGTGATCCAAGGGTAAGTCATTTAAAGGCTGCCAATCGTGTCCTTCGTTACCTCAAGGGCACACCTGGACAAGGGATCCTTTTACCAAAACAAGGTGGAACAAACCTTATAACTTACTGTGACTCTGATTGGCTTGGTTGTCCTTTTACTAGGAGGTCTCGCACTGGTTACTTACTCCTTCTTGGAGGTGCCCCCATATCTTGGAAATCAAAGAAGCAATCGGTGGTTTCCCGCTCTTCAGCTGAAGCTGAGTATCGAGCTATGGCAGTGGCTGTTAGTGAGGTCATCTGGATGAGATGGCTCTTAAAAGAACTTGACGTGCCTCAAGGGGAACCAACACAACTGTTTTGTGATAACCAAGCGGCCCGGCATATTGTCAACAACCCCGTGTTTCACGAACGAACCAAGCATGTGGAAATGGACTGTTACTTCATTCGTGAACGTGTCGAGTTGAACGAGATTAACCATGAAGATAGACACCACAACGCAGCTTGCCGATCTCCTCACCAAACCGTTGGGCACCCACCGCTTCCGCACTTTACTCACCAAGTTGGGCATTACGGACCTCCATGCTCCAACTTGAGGGGGAATAAATGAGATTACACAAATCTCTCCACAATCTTCTTTTATTTTATATTCTCAATTATTGCTTCTATATATTTTTTATTTCCTTTTATTTGTTGATCTGCTCCTCATATAAGGAGAGGCATGCATTGTAATGAAATTATCTTTACCATAACAAATTTGTTACCATTCAAGCCATTTAAAGAACTATTGAGGACATGTCCATACCATAGGATTGAATAATAGGACATGCTAAAGATGTGCATGCAACAAGTGGAGGATCATTTGCATGGCTTTCGAGTGTCTTTAACAATCATTTTAAGATATACTTGACCCTAGCTAACAAAGTTCCTTCTTTTGAACGAATGTAACCCCCTTCTACCAGGGTAACAAATGCCTTAGCTCTTTAAGAGCCCTAGTTTGCCTTGCTATTTTTCAATTTTTCAACTTCAGGATGAGAAATCAAAGGTAATATTATAAGAAGATAGTCTTGTATGCATATAACTTGTTTCTACACACAACGAAAATCAAGAGTAGCAATGACTAAATAAATATAAAACCAAATTTAACTAAATCTTAACACTAAAAATTCCCTAAAAAGGGCGCCATTTTGACCGTGTTGCCATGGTTGAATAAAAAACAAGTAAGTTGAATGACTTTAATACCTATAACTAGTATGGATAAGTAACGTCATTTTCATGAAATTGGTAAAAAGTATAAGATTTTGAAAAAACTACAACAAAGAAAGTAACTTGTTTAAGATTTTATAAACAATTAAGAGAAAAGCAATCACTTCTATAATCTGGTTTTAAAGATTCATAAAAAACTATTAACCACTATTGGGGAACACATAGGCATAAACTTGTAATGATTTAGTCAAAATGATAATCAAGGACAAGTTTTTAATAGTAACTTATGCATCCAATTACCCAATCATAGATGCCAAACACCCCTTAATTACCAAACCATTCAAAATGCAAGAAAATTTAAATTGAATGATAATAATTGGATATTTAAAACATAAACAATTCATTTAATTAACCAAACCAAAAATGAATTCGTATTGTCATAACAAAAACAATCCAATAAACCAAAGTTTAACAAAATTAATATAACTCTTACATGAACCCATCACCCAAAGATGATCATGTAGGAGACCAGTCACTCATCGGTATGATTGGATCTTCAAGGGTTGATTGAAGGTTGTTGACGCTCGATAAAGGTGGAAGTGTGTTGAGTGAAGAACTAAAACCTGCATTGAAAATAACAGAATTTCTTATTTTTGTCATTGTTTTTATACATTATATAAACTTGTTCCTTACAATTAGAATTACACAATTATGTTATTTCATCAATGAATTTTTAAAAACTCATAGTGTTCAAGACTACACAATGACAATCAAAAGTTACGAATATTTTATAAAAATGATGGAACTTGCAAAAAGTCAACAAATTGACTATTATTAAAATACTTATCCAACAAACTTTTTTATATAAATTGATCTTAATTATTGATTAATAAGTTGGATGGTTAAGATTACTTCTTATAATTTTTAGTTTTAGAGCCCTATTTATTTAAGCCTTTCCCTAATATATAATTTAAATACATTAAAAATTATTATTTTCATATTCACATATTTTTCACATGTAAAGTATGAATGAAAATAATTTAAATTTCAAAAATCTATTAATGTGTTTTCTAAACAAATTAAGAGAAAATTTAGGACTTGAATTAAATTATTATATGTTAACTTTTTTTATTTAAAATAGTTATAATATTAAATCAAAATTTTGAAAATGAAGCAGATGTTGCCAAGTGACAATATTATTTTAAAAACTTGACATGTGACGATCACGGCTTAATACTTTGACAAGTGATCAGCCTTTTTCCTTAATTATATATAAAAGACTAGCATTAGTAAATTCGTTTATTACGCGGGTTGAATAAATAAAATACTAAATATAATAATAATTTATTAATTATAAAATGGCATCCTAATATATATGATTGAATTTACGTATAAGTGAAAACTATAAGTAATAAAACAATGATATCAACTTTATAAACTTTTGTTTTTAAACTTTCTTTTTTCAAAAAAATAATAATTTTGTTTCAAAAAATAATGTCATTATTTAATTTTTTTTATTATAACTCTCAATTTTAAATATTTTTGGTTTATAAAAAATTGACTTTTAAAAAAAATAATTTTAAAAATATTTCTTCTTTTTAAAAGAGTTTGATATTTTAGAAAAAAATTATTTTATCAAAATTTATTTCTTTAGATATAATATTTATAAAATAATCTCTTTTTTAATTTATTAAAAGATTATTTTTAATATAAAAAAAATTAAATAATATTATTAACAATTAAAGTAATTATTTAATAGAAAAAAAACAAGAAAGTTTTGATGAAAAATAATAGAATGTTACTATGTCTTTTTCATAATTACTATTTTTTTAAAATAAAATGATTGTATATCATGATTGTATGTTAATCATGTTAAATTGAACACTACAACAACAATAATAGTCATGCAGACATTAATTATACGTGTTATCTAAACAATTTAACCAATTGATAAAATATTTTTGATGAATACACGTAGCGCTTACGTACTGACAATTACGATTCACCCCTTTATAAAGTCCACTATATATATATATTTATATTTCAAAAATATCTATAGAAATAAATATTAAGTATGCTATAATAATTGTTGATTTGATGATATAATAACGAGATCCCAAATACGTGTCGTACACGTATCACAACATATATAATTCCTTATTTAAATTTAAATTATACTAATTATCTATTTATGCGTTATGATAATGCATTTTACGTTTAGGGTGGTTTCAAAAAAAATTTGGATTTTTACTTTTTACTCAAATCATTTCTCTTTTCGCAATATAAGTTTCAAAATTTGATTTTTTACTTTTTAATCAAAAATTTTTCATCATTTGCATTTTAACCTCTCAATTTTTTTACTTTCAACTTTGATCTCATATACTTTTAATCTTTCGTAAAATTTTGTTTTATGTTTCGTTTTAATTTTTCATGTTAAAACAATGCAACATGTGTTTGTAGTTCAACATTTTTACGTTTTAACTTATGTTTTGTTCTAAATTTTGTGAGTTAACACGGTGCAATGTGAGTGTGTGGTTTAACGTTTTTACATTTATTTTTTTTCATTTGACAGGTTTGTCGCAACGCACTGGTTCTAGATCACTTCATTATACTTTTCTATGTTTTACATTTCACAAGTTTAGTGTTGATGTTAGCTGCCGACCATGTGATATTGATGTTATTTGCCATGATTTTACGTCCAGCCGCAACACGAGGACTTACTTCTAGTTATAATCTTATTTGCAATTTATTAATTTATACAGATAATTGATTATCGTTTGTCTAGTTTTGTTTTTAAAATTGATTTTATTATTTAGCTGGTTAAGAAACCTGTGATAATTATAAAATGGATTTTTATGAATTTCACATTTCTAAAATTATCAATTACATATTTCACCAAGTTAAAAAATTATTTACATATTTCATGTTCTTAAAACATATATATTATATATTTATCTATTTTATTATTAACTTATAAAATAACTATTTTACATTTGTTTTTATTAAAAGATTTTTGCATATTGATTTTTTTGGTGTTGTTATTGTTTAAAACTTTAGCAATTGTTTTTTTACATGGATATGCAACCTTAATTATTGATGATTGTTATTTTAAAATGAGGTTTAAAACTTTTGCATTTAAAGATATAACTTTATTATTTTTAATTATACATAAAATCGATTATGAGTAAATACGTAATTGAAGTTCTTAGGAGGCAAATATTTTAAAAAAAATTCATAAAAAAATAATTTAGTCATTGAATAAGTTAATGTTAGGTTGAAATAAATAGATATGTAATATATATTTTAAGAAAAAGAAAAATTGTAATCCGACCCTTTTTCTTTCAAATATGTGTAACAAATGAGCCTATGCTCCAATAGAAAAATGCTTGTTATCTCCATTGTAAGCTCTAAAACTTTTTTTTCAAAGGCACCTTAACCTCTTAGAATTATCCATATTCGAATTCATCTTCTAAATAAATGTCACTAGTGGTAATCAGCCTACGTTTCAAGGCGAGATTTTATCTAGAAGAAAACTAACGCATCAATTTCGGAAATGGCCCCCTAAACTAAACGTGTATGCACGTAAATTGTATATCTTGAACATAAAGGCTCGAAAACAATAGTTCAATGTGGCTGCAAACGATGCATTTGCCACACGAGACCAATGAACAACCGGAGTTCTACTCGTCATCATCTATCAAATGGGCCAAAAGAAACAATCAGACCACATTAAAGGTAGTTGCCTAATCAACAGTCATCTGCATCACACCACAATAAAAACCCCAAGTAGAACACTTTAAGGAGTGAGGTTATTGATTCACACATGTCCCAGGTCAGCCAATGCACAACCTTTTAAACCAAAAATAATAAAAGTCAAATGAAATAAAGATATCAGGCAGGTCCACAAATCAAAGAAAGGCCCACAAATGCCACAGGACAAATCCTAGTTCTTAGATGAGACCATCCTCGTCCTGGTTAAATTAAACTAAGCTTAAGATCATGAACATTAAAAGAAACCCCAAATGTCAAAGAAACCATCATAAAGGAGGCTAAAAACGGCTCATGACAGATTAAAGAGGTTCTTAGATAAGTCCATGCTTATCATCATTGAACTCAACTTAGGTTTACATCATGAGCATCCAAAAGAAAGCCCAATATAATAGATTTACCATCATTAAATGCCATGAAGACATTAACATCATCATTGAACTAATCTAAAACATTAAAAAGCGAATCCTAAAAATACAAAAAAGCAGAGAAAATGGGTTCTCAGATGAGGTATCCTCATCGTCATTAAACAAATAGTACAAGAAGATACACCCAAAATTCTAATGGGTTCTCCTGTGAGGCCAAGCTCGTCATCATCGGGCGCCACAGCCACACCACCACCGACAATGATGGCAGCTAGGAGATGCAACCAGCTGACTTATGGTGGGGGAGAATGGTTGAGGGGTAACATCACCACAAAAAAAAAACCAAAAGAATGTTAGAGAGTAGGAGACAAAACAGCGGCCAAGCTGGCCCGACTATAGACTCCACCGCCACCAGCACCACCTTGTTCTCTTCATAAAACCTCAGATATATAGATCTTAAGTCCCTCAAAAGACCTCAGTAAAAGCAAGAAAGCATACCATTGGTGAGGAAATAACAACGAAATCGGGCTTGCCACCGCCTCGACCACATCTGACAACCTTTGGTTTTTTGATGACGGAAGATCGGGGGCAAGAATACGACCACCAAGCCAGAGCAGCAACCGTCTCGGCTGTTTATGACACCATCAAACAAGCATGGCTTATTCTCTCGCTACAACATGTGTGTCAATATATAAACGCAACAAGGGGACCAAAATGCAAAATTTGATAAACAATGCGGTCCAAAACCCAAAACCTAGAAAGTTACTGCTTCTTTCCATTCCTTTTTAAATATAAAGGATAACTAGTTGATTCCATCAACGCGTGTTGTGCATTTGATGGGTCGGGCTTAGAACAGGTGCTCAGCTACGACTTCTAACCATAAATGGTGGTCACCCCAAAGCAACCTATACGATTATGGTGAATCATCATAGTCCTATTAACAAAGTATCCAGATGCACAATAGCAAAAATTACTAATATTCATCCATTAAAGAAACACTAATACATCACAACCTTGTTAATAAAGTAACCAAATGAACAACAATCACTAATCAAAGTAAAACCCAAAAACAGGGTATTCCTACCACGGGTCGCGTTGTTTCAACACAACAAAATGATGAGGCTTAGAAATGGTGTATCATTGTGGTTGCAAACTTTCTTCCCCTACCAAAACAACAAACACAACATGTGTTTGTTTATTGTCATTGTTTTCTAACGTAAGCATCCCATGTGGTTTACTAGAAGCAGATCCCAGCTCAAATGGTAGTCTCATACATTACCAATCATAAATTCTTCTATATGTTTAAAAAATAAAAATGAAAGAATATCATCAGGCGTATAATAATGCTTACCATTATGAAATCAAGAGCATCCCAAACCATAACAATAAAGCATAAATGAACGTAAACCCATAAACATCAGCTCTAACAACAATACAACAAACAAAAGTTAACAACAAAAATATAATCATAATCAACACCCAAAACAACTAATTTGGTTACTATGATTTCCACCATGACTGCAACATAGGTTGCCACGCCAAATGAAGGAGCTACATCACAGCTTATATTGTAAAGAAAAACAACAACAATACCGGAAAGCCAAGAAAAAGAGAAACCATCAATAAGAAGTCTCAGGTGAGCGAAATCAACCTTCATCGACCTTGGACACAACAACCCCCGAATACATCTTAAAAATCAAAGATTCTAGCGACACAAGGTGAGCGAAAGATTCTTGCAAGGAAAACCCCAAATATGTGGCCAAAAGTCTGGAATTTCGACTAAAGAAACTCCACGGAAACCAAATACATCTCTTTAAAGAAAGCAACACTAGAATCCTTGAAAACCCAATACAAGGCTCCTTGGTAGAGAGAGGCCAACAACAATTGCCAAGTGAAAAGACCGGTGGCTCATTCTCCCGCCACCACCGCAAGCCAACACTTTGAGCTGACTTCCCCCTGCAATGTCGTAAAACTACCACCACAGAGGTGAATGTAGTGGTTAAAAATACGGTGTGGTAGGAGGTTGTACCTGACGCATTATGCTGTCGCATCCACCGTGAGTGTAATACCCCAAACCTTAATGCATTAGTTGTAAACGCGTGAAGTATGAAACTCTTTCTTTCATATATTGTCGAACGAGTAAGTAGGGAGTAAGATTAAAATTTGAAAGATGAGATGTGATGATGAGAGTTTATTGTTTAAAGAAAACGTCTAATAATAATAAAATATATTATATTCGACCTTACTCTGTTTTTAACAAAATTTAGGTTTATTTGTAGAGAAAAATGATCTCGTCCCAACAATGTATTCAAAATGTTATAAAACGTTTTATTTTAAAAGTTATAAGATAAAAAGAAAGTAAACAGCTGAATTAACTATATAATTAAACTAGAATCCTTGGTAGCTACTCAATCTTCCATCCCACATCGCTCTACATATGAAATTGAGGTGTCTGCTTGCTTGCTATAAATAGAAGCTTATAGGTTGTTTTGAAATATATGCTTTCTGAAGAACACTTTATTATAAAGAGAATCTCGAGTACTCAATACTCCACTGGATGTTGTGAATAGTTGTTTTTGGTGCCCAAGTAAAAGCACGAGTAGAAAAACTTTACATCAACTTGTCGTAGATAGTTTTAAGGTATGTTCTGTTTTAAGTTATGTCAAGTTAATTATTATTTATTTTAGTATGATTATTAGGAATGATATCAGTGTAGTATTATTATTTCTAGGTGTTAGGGTTATTAAAAAGGTTGGGTTTTAGGCAACCTAGTTTTAGTTAGGCATGGACTGATCACCCATGCTTAAACAAGGAAGCGATAGCCGATATCCGATAATGACAATAACTTATTAGCTATATCATTACTTAACCTATGATTATTTAAACTATATCAGGAATTTGTGATATTAACAAATCGTACTAGAAATTGTTATCAAGTGTTAAGCCACTGTAAATAGGTGAGTTATCATGACTATCTTCAAAACTATGATTATATATTCGTATTGTTTATACTGATGGTAATTATAATATGATTACAAATACGAACGATTGGTAAGGGTATACGGGATCCTGATATATTTAACGGGTGTGTCAAACTTGCTGAAAAGAAGACAGGGTTTCCGATTTGGACCGCCTAGCTTTGAGTTGGACTGACTTGCTCTGATTTTGACCGAGATTGACCGATTATGAGTTATTTGATCGAGTTGTATAAAGTCAGTTCAGTAAATGACCAAGTCCTGAGTACATCCTTAGTACTCGCCAAGTTGGCCGAGTTTCAAAATACTGCATATAATTAAGAATAGTGTTTTGAAAGATTATCATAAATTTCTATGATACATGTCTGGTTCAACACGTACTAGTTAAAGCAGGGGACATTTGGCATGGATTAAAGGCTATTCCCGTACTTGAGGATCAACATTCTTTCTTTTATGAAGTTAATACTTTTACTAGATTTTGGTTTGGATTTTTGAATGTAACCAAATGATGAACAATGTTTATTAATCTATTACCTTTATTCAAATTTTATAGTTTAAGAACTCTATGTTGCAATGATGTGATAAATTAAAGGTTTCCTGAGTTTGTGTCATTTAACATTTTGTATAATAATCGTCCCGGTATATATATCTATATATGTGTGTGTTTGTGCACGCGCAAGCGTGTGCGTGTGCTACGCACGACTGGGTTATACATTTTTTCTATATACTTTAAAATCTTCCTATGAGTAATTCTGCATTTTTATTATATATTATAAACAAATAAGTGCATCACATTAAATAGGGGTGAAAATGCATTACACCTTTTTTAATTAAATCATAATTTTCAGCTCTTTTGACATCCATATATAGAAATATTGTAAGAACATGCGCTTTTACGCATATATCTAAACCAAATACATATGTGTAATAATTACATAAGCAAGAGTAAAAAACATATACACAAATCAAAAATAATTCTACATTCAAAAACCCAAGTTATATTTCCAATTCAAAAAAAAAAGTTCAACGTGATAACTTTTTGATTTACGAGCCTCGGTACGTGCTCAAGCTACATAAGTATATTATAGCAGTTTGGATCCATTAAGCGTTAATCTAGAGACCATAGAACAATACCTAGCACCGACACCTAAAGTCGATCGTCTTTGTCCTTGCCTCCTTGTCGATTGTCAAGCAAAATGAAGAAAGACCCAGACAAGCTTTGGTCTCAGCTTGAGGTGATCGGCCAAAGGAAGCCCAAAAAATTTTTTAAGTACTCATTTCACTTGTGGAACTAGAATTTAAGATGACTGTTTTAATGTGTTCTCATAACTGGACGCCTAATCGGCATCTAGATCCCTTGGATGATCGGGTGTCATGGTATCAAACTTTTCTTTGATTACATTTTAATGACATTTCTTCAAATATAAAGCCGGTTTATAGAATTAATTTATCTACGAATTAAAACTTTTACATATCATCAAAATATAAATATAAATATTAATCCAACATAACTTTTAACAGCGTATCGCTCACTGTTGATCGATATAGACAGTTAGAAAGTTACCAAGTAATATTTGCATATTTTGTAAATTTAGGGGTTAGATTTAATCTTAGGGTTCTATGATTTTAAAGTTACGAGTCGAGTCATGAAAACGTTTTGTAAAAAAACAAGGCTAGGATGCAAACAATAGATTCAAGTTGGCCTAACACCCCAAACCGGTCTATAAAACACCTAAGTGTACATGATTTGTCTTTTTAATATTTCGTAAATTTATTTCTCCCAAATTCATGTCTAATGAATAATTTTAAAATACTAATTACGGTTGGCATGATTCTCTGGATAATTTTTTATTTGAATTATTGCAATCATTGAAAGACAAGGTAGCAAACATGTCTAGATGAATTATTGTAATGTAATTATTAATTAAAATCCTAATACTTAAAGTTAGTAATTGATAGTTGACGTACTACTGGTTGTCGTTTAAAAATACCTTCCTCACATAAGAAGACTTCATTTGCTAACAAAATAATATTGATTAATATGATTAAAAATTCAATCATCAAAGTCCAATTAACCACGACCGATCAATTATTCGCATACGACATAAGTTTAAATAATAAATAAAAGATAGACTTAAACATTATTATCAATATAACTTAATACCTAAAGACTATGAACTTTACATGTTTTATATAATATAAAGTCATATGTATAAATATTTCTAATATAATAAAACAAGCGATAGGCGGATGATTTAATATCTAACTAAAGTCATAAGTTCTGTGAGACAATAAACTTATATTAACATGATTAAGAAACAAAAATAATGGCGTTTCAATGTAATTTTCTTTTTTATTGAAACCACACGTTTCAAAATACTTATTTTATCGAACTTAAGGGAGCGCGAGTATTTACATTGACTATGAGACTCTCTCTAGAAAGATAAATGGAAAACTTAGCAAAAATATAATTGATCTTAATTGGATTTAAATACAAGTAATTATAACAAAAGTTTACAGTACAAAATGTTATTTTTATGCTAATTGTAAGAAGTAATCTCAAATTTTGATTAAATGAATTAACGGTTCAGATTAGAGATCTAAATAATAAAAGGGGTTAAAGGGGTAGACTTGTAAATAATCTATTATTATTGATTTTTTTAAAATTCTCTTATTTTTTTAAACTTATATGAATTTTTTATACAACATTATTTTAAAAATTACATCATAAAATCAAATATTTTATTCTTTTTAATTTGTGTATAATATTGTTATACATTTATTTAAATCAATATTTTTTTAAAAGCGTTTATTTGTTGTGTGTATAACTTTCATGATTATTAACTGCGTAATTATGAAAATAATTTGCGTAATTATCATATAATTTGCGCAATTATTAATATAACTTATATAATTATTATTTATAACTTGAATAACTTTTACTTGCGTAGTTATCAATATAATTTGCGTAATAATGAATTAACTTGTCTAGTTATCCACCTTATATGCGTAATTGTGCCACAGACGAAATTAACCTTATCCCAAAATACACGTGTCACGCACTGGTGACTTTGTACGCTTTGCACGTAAATTACATTTTGTATAGTAACTGGCCCTAATAATTATATATATGTGAATAGTAATTATTTATTGGTTGAATTGTCTTCTTGGGCGAGTTACGATATGCCTAAAATTGACTTTAAATGATTGACGTATTAATATTCAAATTAGAGAGTTTCATATGAAACTTAAAACGGGAAATGGATAATACTGGCCACACTTAGTGAGTAAACAATCTTTAAAGTGGTTTACAAGGAAGGAGTCAATATATATGCTAGGTAAATGTTTTTAGGTTTGTTTTACTCTAAACAAACTTTAATACTAAGAGTGTAAAATTTGGTTTATCGTAACCATTTCTCACTTTAACATTGGTATTTCTAGGTTCTTTAAGACATCTTGAGGATTTTTGGTGCTCTATCTTAATCTATGAACAGTTTAAACATTTTTCTATGAATTGTGGAATTAAATTATACATTCCAAGAGACCAATATTAACCGTTTAGGTTCTAGTACATTTTATCACCTCTAGGGTGGGTGAATGATATTTTAACTTATGTGCTTTATTTAATATCACTTCTTGAAGATTCTCATCTCTTGGGATCCAAATCGGATTGTTTAGTCTTAAAATATTATTCTTATCTCTAACTAATAGTTTTTCCTTTCCAATCATATATTCATTCTTTTGATTGTTTTCCTGTAGTACTTCTTGTTATATTTTCTTAATCTCTTATATTAAGCTTATTGTTACATCTAATCTCATTGCTTTCATACTCAACAGCTTTGTAGTTTCCTTTCTAATAAGTGCATCGACCATTACATGTGCTTTTCTCGATGGTATTTTATGCCAAACTCAAAGTCAACTAGTTGTTTCATCCATCATCCCTACCTCATCTTCATCATCTTCTTATCAAAGATATGTTATAGACACTTATGGTTAGGTCCATATAATACACTTTGTCCTATATAACTAATGCCTTTATACCTTTAAAGTAAACACCATTATACCTACTTTCAAATTATGGGTAGTGTAATTCTTTTCATGAGGTTTTAGTTGTTGGGACACATAGGCAAGCACTTTGTCTATCTGCTAAAAATTAAGCTTATCTCGTCTAAAATTTACATTTGAAAAACGGTTCAAATTGCTTGATTTTAGAGTATATGAGGATATCATAAATGAACCCTATTCATCAAGTCCATAAACACAACTAGTGTGTTTGTTATTCCAAATGACATAAATAGAAATTCTTAATCACCATATCTCATCCTTAAATTCGTTTCAGGTAAGTCTTCACCTTGTACCTTCCATGGGTGGTAGCCGGATCCTAAGTCTATTTTTTTAAAATAACTTGTTCCATGAAGTTGGTCAAACAAGCCATCGTTCCTCGGTAATGGATATCTATCCTCTAAAATGACCTGATTAAGATCTCTTTAATCAATACACATTCTCAATAACCCATTTTTCCTCTTTACAAATAGTATTGAAGCTTCCTATGGTGGTGAACTTGGTAGAATAAATTCTTTATCCAATACTTATTGTAGTTGCTTCATTACTTATTAAATTTCCATAGGTACTAAGTGATGATGAGCCTTGGCAATTCGGGGTTATTCCTGGGATTAATTCTATACTAAATTCTACTTTTCTATCAAAAGATAATCCTAGTAAATCCTCTAAAAATACTTTTGGATAATCTCTTATGATTTCCAACTTTTTATCTAGTTTAGCATCTATAGCATATGCCAAATAGCTTTACATCCCTCCCCTAAGTATTTGTTAGCCTTTACTGCTAAAATTACCTCTATTCACCTTTTTTTCTTTGATCTCCATAGATCATGAGTCTTTTATTGGGAGGGTATGGAGTTTGATCGTATTCTTATCACAAATTATCTACGCCTACGTTTTGGCTAACCAATCAAGTCCTATTACCATATCGAATCCACAAGGTATCATATGTATTACATCTATAGGTAGTTCTTTCTTATATATATTAAGATTACAGTTCTTATTGGTTTCTTATAATTTTCCTTTCACATAGGCTTTTTCATTAGATTTATCATGTGTGGCTTTTTTACTAGAAGTTAGATTTAAGCATTACAATCGAAAATAACCAGCTTTTCCACAGTGGTAGAAGGTTCTTTTTTAAGGATAGTTGAACGGAGGATGTCTTGGTTTCTTACAATGATTAAAGACTAAACCTTCATACCTTCATTTTCCCTCATGCATTTTGCCATATATTTTACATCTAATGAGGTTTACTAGTAAATCTCCTGTTTTTATTCCTGTTTCTAAATCTCTTTGCCTTGTTCTTTGAATTTCTTTCCTTACAGTTTAATTCTATTTCTTATTTTTCCCTATGGTTTCTTCTTCTCATCTAACTTCCACTACCATCACCCTACCTATTTCTATTACCTCAACATGAGTCCTGGGATTCAAGGATCGAATGAAAGTTTGTATTTTAGATGACAAACCCGAGAATAATTTATTAGTCCTTGCTTCTTGAAGAGTCACTAGGTGTGTTACTAGACGAGACATCTCGTTAAATTTTGTAACATACTCCTTATTTGTTAGATTCTTTAGTTTTAATTTTAAGATTTCTCTCTCAATTTTTCCCATTCACTAGGAGGGAAAACTTGTTTTGTGCATGATTATCCTTGCATATTCTTTTTCTTTGGTCCGGAGAATCACATTCCATCAATCCAAAACTTTTTCCCAAAATATGCACCATAAATCTAAATTTATTTTCCACAATGCATTCTTTGATATCTATTATTTCTTCAATTTGATATAGCGATTTGACAACCTTGATAGTCTCATATTTTTCTCAAAAGATGGAGTATTAAATGATTTAAAGGTTTTGTTTGTGAATTTGATCTTTTATTGTTTGTTCCTTTCTCATATTAATTCCTACACTTTTTATTGATGTTTGATCATGGGAATTTCTATTGAATCTCCTCTCTCTTAAGGATGAGAGGGTTTAAGTTTATGCATGTCTATAACTTTTTATTATCTTTTAAGCAATTTTTCTCATATAATATCTTCATGTAAACGAGAAGAGTTCCATCTACTTGTTTCTAGTTCAAGAGGTTCTAGAATTATAATGATGATGGGATGTATTTGTCTAATTATTATTATTATGAGCCATTTCTATATTTAAACAAAACATTTATATATGAGTGGGATTTTTTAGCTATGTTTGTTTGTTTGTTATAATAATTTTTAAAAAAAATTATATTATTAATCTCCTATAGTGTATTTTTTAGGTAACTATTTCTCTAATTTTCTTTTAGCACTTGATGTCACCCATCCAAATGGAAACTTCCTAACGTTAAGACTTTTTGTCTATCTCTCTTATATTTTCCGCTAAAGCTAGTCTTTTTTCAAGATGTCTAAATCTCTTCTTATACTCTTTCCATGAGTATATTTCATGTCGTCGAATATGAAGCACACCAAATTTTTTTTTTTAATTTCTTTCACAATCCATATTAGAGTTAGGTTCTAGTTCACATCAAAATTTATCACTCGTAGTGACATATCATTTCATAACATTTAAAAATAATACTATAAAAACATAGTTGTTTTACAATGAGTGTTATTATACAATGTCTAAACATGAGAGTAGGGTTCGTTTTCCATACAGTCACGTCCATGAAACTTTAACCATATACGAATGCTTTTTGAAAACATTTAAAACATATTTTTTCTAGCTTTCTTCAAGTAAGTGCACCTCCTTATCTCAAAAACATATTTTCTTTCTATTTGGGATATAATACCCAAAAAACATTTTATTTAACCCCATTAATTTTCTTTGGAATTCAACACCCGAATTTCTTATGGGTTTACATTCAACCCTTGAGAATTGTTAACTCCTCTTTTATATATGTGAAGTTCAACACCCGAACCCTTGGGATTTCAACACCCAAAATCCTTACATATATTTAACTCTCGCTTTTATATATGTGGAGTTCAACAACCGAATTCCTTGGAATTTTAACACCCAAAATCCTTATATATGTTTAACTCCTCTTTTTAAACTATCAATACACATACTTGGACCCAAAATTTTATAAATGATTTTTCCTCATAGTCAGATCTATTATAGTAAATAAACACATATCGTATATAATTAAATATGTTTCATCTTCACAGAATTCATACAAACTTGCAATAATTAAGACATATAACATGTAACATAATTTAGTTACGAATCGGAGTACTTACCTCTTAGCGTCACAAACTTGAGTATTAAATATAACCCGCTAATTGTTGTGCTCTAATCGTCTTCAAAATATACTAAAACTATTAAATTTGCTTGCTAAAATCAAATTCTACTCGTAATTGTTCAAGTTTGATCAAGTAAAGATGGATGTATACATATGTTGAGGCGGCAACTTCATGAGAATTAATAATTACATTTTTGAAACCGCCATCTCTTTCCTTTGTTTTAAAGGTTGAATCATATTTTTATCAATTAGTATAATTATTTCTGTTTTTACTTGACTATTAAGCATTCATTGTCATCATTAATTTGCATGTATGTATCTTTTCCAAATAATATTAATTAATTTATTATTATTCTTTTTAAATGTAACATATATTGTATACCTATATATATATGTATATATATATATATGTATATATATATATATAATTTTTCAGAACTTCAAGAACCAATCTTGATTATTCATTATTTTTCAATCTTAAAAATCTAAAATTAAATAAAAAAAAAGTATAATAGTAAAATATTAATTATTCTCTCTCCAATTAATCAATTACTTAATTTATTTTTTTCATCTTTAATTTTATTCTCTCATCCCTCTACTTTTCTCTTTTTTATCTAACTTTTACTTTTACACCTATATTTTTAACATCGAAATGATCATATTTTAATTTCTTTTGATCTTACATTTTTTTAAACTAATAACTATGCACATATGTGTAAATTTCATTTTAAACATTTATTTTTCCAATCACATGCTATTTACGTATACGTAAATCCTCAAATGGTTAGTCTATTTTCATTTACATATGCATAAAAAGATACTTGTTTTTTATAGATTCCTTTTACATATACAGAAAATTAATTTTTACAAATTTGTGCAGACACTATTTACATATATGTAAATATTCGATCATTCATTTTCAAACTCATCATCTATTTATAAGTATGTAAATATTTGATCGTTCATTTTCAAGCTCATCGACTATTTACATATATGTAAATCTTCATACCGAGTATCCATTTTTACAAATTGACTTTATTAACATATATGTAAACTTTATAACAACCATTCATTTTTTAAATTGATCATCTTGCATGTGTGTGGAAGTCTATATACTGATTATCCAATTTTGTGAAACAACATAAAAATAAGAGCAACAAAAATGACATTAGATATAATTGTATTCCATTAATGTTTTGGTTCTTTTGCAACCATCACTCATGAAACCCATATATGTTAAAAGTATAAGTAGTGAATTAGTTAACACCAATACAGCTAGGTTTACAAATTCACTAAAAAAAACAGTATAATATTCATGCTAAGAAATCAATAAGAAGAAGAGATGATATTGACTAAAAGAATTTGTCAAACAATTGGATCCTTTTCATTATCATTTTGATTTTCAGTCGATCCTTTTCATTATCATTTTGCTTTCTAGTTTTTCAATCCCCAAAAAATAAAATAATAATAAATCACACATATAAAAAGATTAATGAAACACCAATCTAATTTTACAATAATAAATATTACTACGATAACTATGAAATATATAATTCTATATGTTATGCTTATCAAATACTTATCATCATTACGAGAAAGATCACTAGTTTGTGAGAAAAGAATTCTAAGACAAGAATACTTAATTGTTTTACCTTCTTTGTTGGAAATCATAAACTAGAACCGGAACAAAATAGCTGCAACAATAAAGAGACTTTATGAATGATTACCATGATTTGTCAGAGAATTGCAATTCACGTATTCGATTGACGAATCATTTTATTTTTGAAAGCCATAATTCTCTAAATCATGAACTTAAATTGGAAATTAATGTTACAGTTACCAAATTAATTTTTTCATGTGCCTAAAATACCCTTTTTGTTTTTTTGAAACTTCTATAAAATTCTACTTAATTACTAAAATGTCATTATTATTTATAACCATTGATTAGATGATCTAAGGGTCTGGATGAGATCTCGTAGTTCTGAAAATAATTGTAAGTTATGGATGTATGTATGGATGTATATATATAGAGAGGAAGGATCAAATGAAAACCATCCCTACGTCTTTTCCAATTTCTTAGCTCTTAAGATCCGTTGAACATGATTTAAACATCATTCAAAATCAAATGATGGTTATGCTTTTAAATTAGGCAAATTGGATTTAATAATCCAAACTATTATCTATTGGCCGATAATAATCCATACTATCAATTTGGCCGGTAACACTCCCAACTTTCACTATTATTACCAACAACAGTCCCAATGACATAATTTTCAATTTTTTATGTTTGATTTGGACTCGATTCGGTTCGCCATAATAATTATGAATGAAATGAAGAAACATATAAGCTAAATTGAGACTAAAATAGATACAAATTAAGCGTAAAAAATTGAAAATTATGTCACTGGGACTGTTGTTGGTTATAAAAGTGAAAGTTGGGAGTGTTACCGACATTAATAGTATGGATTATTATCGGCTAATAGGTAATAGTTTGGATTATTAAAATCCAATTTGCCTTTAAATTAAAATAATCATAAATGGTGATGGTGCTTGATTATCTTGAAACATGATTTGATTCTTTAGAAATCAATATGAAGATGAATACTTCTACCACACACCTCCCACCACCAGTATTTACTTCGAAGCAGGTAAAGATCAAAAGCCCTAGAAATTGAAGCAGGTAAAGATCAAAAGCCCTAGAAATCGAAGCAGGTAAAGATCAAAAGCCCTAGAAATCGAAGCAGGTAGAAATAAAAAACCCTAGATATCAAAGCAGGTAGAAATAAAAAACCCTAGATATCGAAGCAAGTAGGAATCGAAGGTTCATCAGCCAAAAACCTCATCGCACACAACCAAATTCGATCAAGTAAGTCTTTACCTTGTTTATTTCAAGTAGAATATTTGATGGATGAAAGCTTAATCATGTTTCACTTATCGACTGATTTAACGAAGAGGATTCAGAGACTGATTTTGAGCATAATGATAATGGTGGTGATGATAATGTTGCATTGCATAATGATATGGATTCGTGAGAATGAGAAAGATGATGACTATCTGTTTTGTTCTCGAGTACACATCTCTTTCATTTTTTATATTTTGCTAAATTCATATGGTGATGCTCTTAGCTTCTACAGTCAACGGTCAATGTGTTGATTGAAGTTTGATTTGTTGATAACCCTGATTTTATTTTGAGTATTAATGTTTGATTCAGTATTATTCCCAATTTCACTATATCAAGTGTATAGCTACTAATTGTTATGGGTCTAATATGAGTAAGCATCAAAGAATATTATGATCATCGGCAAAGACGGCGATGAAGAACATAGTTAATAGACAAACATTGGTGTTACGTATACATAACACTTCTGTAACATATACGTTCCACTACCGACATTAACTTTTGCTTCTACGTCTTTTCTCTCTGCATTTCCTTGATTACATATACGTATCACACAATGTAACATTTAGATGGATCGGAAAAGAAGACGAAGATAATGAAGAACAAAGTGAAAATGCGAAGAAGATGATGATGACAAAGAACATAGTGTGGAAGATAAACACTATGATTACGTATACATAATCGTTCTGTTACGTAGCTAAATGTAACTTTTTTTACATGTATTCGTTATTGATTTCTTTGATTACACATACGTATCATGCAATATAGCAATGATTTGGATGTGAAAGAAGTATGCGGGGTAAAAAAAGATGAATTAAGGAAGATAATGGTTAGTTCAAATGATCACTTTTATGAAAGCATTTGGGGTACGTATATGTAAGAAAGACGAACAAAACAAACACTAAAAAAATGATGAACAAGAGGAACACAAAGAACATGAAGATTTGTAGTTTTATCATAATCACATGTATGTAACATTGTTGCTATATATAAGTAACTTTGCTATTACGTATATGTACCACTGTTATATACGTAACACATTCTGGATTTTCATATGGATTCATTAAAAATTATACACACATATATATATATATATGACAATGTTACATATACGTAACACACAATGTACGCATACGTAACACAGCGTGACGCATGCATAACCAATCATTTTCTTTAGTTTAGTTGTCTTTTATTTTAGAAAAAAGAATGATTATTTAATTTTTCAATCCAAAGTATAAAAAATAATATATTTGATTATTTAAATATCATCTAAATATAAGAGACATGTGAGAGGTGAGAGAAAAATAGAAGATGTAAGTATATTTAGGAATTTTTTAATTATATGTGGTAGTTACAAAGTTAATTATTTTATGTTCTTCCTATTTTGCCCTTAATGCCTATTTAAACACTCATAATCTTCCATTTAATTATTAAAATGCGACTAATTAATCTCAACCATAGATCAAATAATCAATGGTGAATAAATGGTTTTCTTGGTTTTCAATTATAATATTGTTTTCATTGGAACCCTCACATATATATATATATATATATATATATATATATATATATATATATATATAAAAGAGTAGGATCCAATACAAACATAATTTTTTTTAATATATAAGAACCACTAACTTTTTGCCATGTGGATTATTTGATAACTAAGCTGTAGGGGTAATTTAGTCATAGTAATATTATTTGTTTTAACAACTCTTTATTTTATGCTAATCCTAATTTATTGATTTTCGGTTACATTCCATTACTAAAATATCTCTAATTATATTTGATCATATCTTCTATAGTATTAAATAATTTATCTTCTTCCGAAACCATCTAATTGGTTTATGTGACATCCGGTAATTTTTCGTTATCAAACTCCGTTAGTTTGTTAGGTCTTGCATACACATGTCGTGAGCACATACTAGTTGCCGTTGAACATTGGTGACTTAACCTAATTAACAATGATTATCGGATAATAATTTAATTAATAACGTTGATTATTAATTTGTGGTTATGTGAGTTATGAATTTTAGATATTATTTGTGAATTTTACTTGATAATGTGACAACGTGTAATATATAATTCATGAGTTTTGTTATTACTTGAGAAATATTTATGATTATTATTGTTGATTAATAACACTTGTATTTTGTAGTTAAAATTGTTAAAAAGTGCAAAAAAAGATTAACTTTTACAAAAGATGATTAAAAGAGGGTTTAAAGGGAAAATTCTAATTAAGTTAAGTTTCACAAAACCCAACCCTAGCCCCCACACCTCCTTGTGGCCGAGATCACCATCCCACACCCCATTCCTTTCGAATTTGATCAAGAACAAGCACCAACATTCAATTTTGGCTTGGTTTTAAGTGTTCCAACGTGTTAGTAAGTGCCAGTCTTGATTTTTACGTGATTAAAGGTTAGATTACGATTGGTTTTCATAATTTTTGATTCTTGATGAACCCTAGTTTGAAATTGGTGAAGAAAAGTTGAAATTGATGATTGTTTGATGATAATATGTTGTTAGTTATGTTGTATGAATGTTAGGTTATGGTGATTATGCAAGAAATCAATGGTTTGATCATATAGTTTATACATTGCCTAAAGTAGAAACTTTTCTTCATGGAAATTCATGGTTTGATGATTGGTGTATGTTAGATGGGATGTTATGATTGCTATGAACTAGATTAGGGATGTTATTGATGAATTTGGGATTGAAGTTGATGAAAATATAGATTTTGGATATTACTTTCCCAAAAAGGAAACTTTATTAATATGAAACATGTGACTTTGTGATTTGATCAAATCACATGATTAGGATGTTGGGAGCATGCTAGAGTGATCATGGATGATGTCTAATGTGTTAGATTATGATAATCGGGTCATTTGGTTTGTTGATGAATCTATGGGAAAATCTAGGTGTTCTTGGAAAATGTGCAAGCATGGCATTTTGTACAAGTTATGAGGTTGTGATGCAATATAGTAAATGAATATTATAAAGTTGGTTACTCGCTAGTATGAATTGTATTTAGGTATCTGATGATGGGTATCATACACGCGTACGAATCTGAGGCCCCTACTTTGTAGGATTGGCAGGGTTTAGGGTGTGTAGTCGTGAATGGCTTCACATGGAACGTTGAGTGACTAAACCCAATGTGTAAACTGTAGAGGAATTTAATTGTGAACATGTTTAGTATGATGAATTGGTTTGCATGCGTTGTATGATAACCTAAGTTAGCATGAAGATCATGATGAGACTTAAGAGTTGCAATATGGCTTATGTGAACAACTTGTGTGATAATCATGTGTAATGAGTTGTTAAACTTGATCAACAAGAATTCAACTAACTTGTCACCAACGGGTCAACTAGGTCAAATGAGTCTTGTTTTTCCAAAACCTTGGGTCAATGTGTTTATTGAGCACTTAGGGTTGTTAAACTTTCTCTGTACACGTACTTATGTACTTGTGTGTTCTAGGTAACCTTTGACAGGTTGTCTTTCCGTTCCTTCGTAGCTTGCACTTTTCTGTATTGAACTACCAGGTGAGTTCAATGCCCCACTTTTACTTACTCTCATTTTGGGGGAGAAAGCATACTTTATTTTTAAACGCTTTACTATTATAACATGTGTTTAGTAAGACATAGTGTGATATACCATTGAAAGCTCTAACACTTTCCGATCGTTAATTAAGGAATCTAGCGGAAAATCTTGGGTAGTACTACTGGGTCTAACAAGCCTCACCCGCACGACCAGAAGTCAAGCGGGTGCAATATTGTCCTGAACGAATAACATCATCACGACTTGGTATGTCGTGGCGGGAGGCAAACCGATAAACATAGTCAGCTTCGATCGCGAAATCACTATTGTTCATTACTAATGAAATTAGACTAGCTATCTATTTCAATGCATTTGTTTATATTTTACTAACGCAACTATTTATGATGATTACAAACTCTTGAACACACCAACCATCGTGTTGACGCTTTTAGTACGCTTTACTCAGGTCGTTACTAGCAGCTGCCGTAGGAGCACGCATGGGTCTTGCATATTTTGAACAAACATTTACCTACTCTTGTCTTATTGCATACTTACATACGTTGGTTTGGGGTGTTTTTTGCATAGTTTACATTTAGAACTTTGTGTTTGAATTATTTACAAAATGATTCCGTAAATGTTTTAATGTTTCAAACTCTAAATTGTTTTAAATGTTGCATATAGTGTCGTTCTGAGTAACTAATGACTGGGATCCTGGTTTGTTCACTCGCCTCGCGGTAAAACCCCGCATGTAGATTTTGAGGGCGTGACGGTTTACTAGTTAAATGAACTCATCAAATAATAAAATCGTTAAAAAAATTTTCAATGTATAACATCGATCAAGACTTTTTGTATGGTAACACTATGAAAGTTTGTAGCTTATTTTAATGATTTATAACAACTAGTTTGCAAATTTTAATTTTCATATCTTTTAACAAACAAATTGATACTATGCCACTTTAAGTTTTTATTTAATGAATTTTATAACGAGATTTTTTAATACGACCGATTGTTTATGATATCTTTTTCTTGAAATTTATCATTTTATAAAATAAAAAATGTGGTATTTTTTTTTATTATACATAATAATATTTCAAATTTCTTGTAAAGTTCAAAATGATTATTTCTTAGCGTTTTGATTAATTATATTGTGATTTTATAAGTAGTTTCGAAGAGCTATTTACAAGTTTATTGTGCTATTATCCAATTATTTCTAACAAGCGAAATCTCTCATTACTCTTATGATAGTAGATTTATTGAAAGTAGCATACGTAAGTAGCATAAATAAATAGCATACTGTAAAGTAACACACTATTATACACAATGTAAATATATAAAATAGTTTTGTGTAAACTAGCATTATGTAAAGTATATAAAGTAGCATTATGTAAGTGGCAATTTGTAAACTATTATTGTGTAAAATAGCGCTGTATATAAGTAGCACCATACAAAATATGTAAGTAGCACACTTTCTAAATATGTAACTAGCACCATATACGATAGTAGCACTATATACATCTTATACTAGCAATGTTATACTGCATACTTTTGGAAACTTTTTAAATAAATGTTATTTTTTTTTAAAATATAGCAATATGATACACATATTAAAGAGAAATACATTCTTAATTTTTTGTTCTTATTTTTTTTAAAAAAAATAATAAAGTATATAAAAGTTACTTTAGTTTTAAAAAGTTGGTAGAAGTAGTTTTAATTTTTTGAAAAAGTCAAACAATTGAATATTTATAATTTTTATAAACGTTATCATTATCTTCTTTAATTAGCACTAATTACTTATTTGCCCTTATTCTCATTAATTATTAGACTAATTGAAGATTGATTACTT
This sequence comes from Flaveria robusta, assembly GCA_025506415.1. Classification (NCBI taxonomy): domain Eukaryota; kingdom Viridiplantae; phylum Streptophyta; class Magnoliopsida; order Asterales; family Asteraceae; genus Flaveria; species Flaveria robusta. The sequence continues at coordinate 4,929,958 of CM046467.1, forward strand.
GTTATGAATCTTAGCCTTCAATTTATTTAATTAACGTACCAGATCTGTTCTCATGGTTTTTAGGTAATATAGTGTTTGTACCGGATATATATATATATATATATATATATATTATTTGTTTAATAATATTTAATGATTCTTTATATATCTTATACTTTAACTTGCACTTCAACCTATTGCTAGCTCATTTAACAATATTTAAAAATGTGATATTCAAATATTTTATTTTCATTCACAAAACAGGATGTTATAGAATCCTTATCACGACACCGTACCTAACATATTTTTTAGTCGTCATGACAATTCTTACTTGAGGTTCATATTCAAATAGTGGTGATTCAATTGGTGGAGGTGTTGTATGCTCAAAAGGTTCTGACTCAAATGTAGCATATAGATTAATTTGATCCCTTGGTAATTCAATCCAAATAAGGGTCAGTGTAGAAAGTGAATCACTATGAGAGGAACTTCCCGATCTATCATATTTTACTATAAAGCTTACGTAGGTGTAACTTTGTATTTTTTTGAAAGTATTATAATAGCTTTCTAGGGTGATGGTAAGTTAGGTAAGTTCTAGTAAAGTATCATCGAGCTCCTCCTCCTCCTCTTCTTCTTCAGATTCATAGTGTTCACTTTCTTCATCTAAGTTTAGGGGAGTTAGGGTTTTAGAGTGAAGTATTCTTTATCTTACCCTTTCCTACCATCTCATCCTATCATAAATGAATAATGAGATTACTAACTTAATAAATGCTTATAAGCTTAACGCATAAATTTTAGCATTCTTGTAAATATTGAATTCAGTAAAATCTCAGACTCTGATACCAATCTATCACATCCTTAACCAGGATAGGGCTACCTTGTTAACGGTTGATAACAACTTAATAACCAAAATGTAACAATAAACTTCGCCCTTAAAACTTCAAATTCATTACAATAGATTTAATTTACAAAATTTAAAACTTTCGAATAAATCTGCCTTGTGATATTCTAAACAGCTCACATCTACCTCACATGAGATACAATGTTTAAAATGAAATATATGCTAGCTAGAGATGCTGATGAACTAATATAATGTTTATAATGGTTTACACACTTTATCATGGTTATGCATGAGCTTATTTTCGTATACAAGCATTTCAACATTATACATATCCCTGTTTTGCATTCTTTGATTACAGTGTATTCCACATCCACTTTTACGCATTACACACTTACACAACTAAAACATTTCACCCTTGGTCTAACAAGCCACCATGATCACATAGTGAATATACTAGTATTGTTATAATTAATTTATACGGTTTAAATGCCACGTATATAAAGCATAACAAAAGGTTTATCATTTAAAAGTGCAAGCATCCCAAGATATTATTAACTCACTTGGTATGTAAAGTATTCTTGTATGATGTTCATCTATTGTATCCCTTTTTAAACCTTAAGTACAAACATCAATTAGAGGAAATCTTAGCCGATATTTCATGGATGCTCCTAGACCGATCATGGCTAATGAATACCTCTAGTAAGCCTCTTAAAAAGAGTTTGGATGTTTTGGATTTTCGAAGAGTGGCCTAATTTCGAGTTTCTATCTATAGGCTACATGGGTTGATATTACGTTCAGTAAAGCTGAGAGAGCTATGTCTTGTAAGCCGCAACTTGGGTGCGTCACAACCACGTGTTACACCCAAGATGATTTTTTGAACCGCCACAATCTTACGGATCATAAGGACAAATATTTTGGTTCTTAACATTGTCCTTGTCATGCTTCCACTTGTCAACTCTAAATATTAAGTTTAGCTACCAAGTTAGAGGTCATAAGGCCTTGATTTTATGGTCCATTACATAAAAATTTTCACTATTCTTTTCTTTTTCCATGAAATTTAATGGTGGTGTGTTAAATATAAGAACAATATGTCAACCTCAATTGCTTCAACTTTTTATTTCTTTGAATCTCCACGCCTTAAATCTTTCTATCTTTATTTATTCTCCATCATTAGGAGAACTTTAAAGCTTCCATTTCTTGCTTGTTTTTACAAGCTACAAGTATGCTATCTACATACAAAAGTAGGTAGACATACTCACTATTACAATGTTTCTTAAAACTAAACACTACTTTTTAGTTCCTCCTCACAAACGCATTAGTAATCATATTCTCATCAAACGTCTTATACCATTGCCTAGGTGATTACTTTAAGCCATATTAGGACTTTTGTAATAGGAAAACCTTGTTTTTTTAAGCATTCACTTCAAATCCCTTAGATTGTTTCTAATAAATCTTCTCCTACAACTTACCTTGTAGAAAAGCAAATTTCACATCTAACTCTTCAAGTTTATAATCACAATAAGCAATTAATGGCACGATTACCCTTATAAAGGAGTGCTTAACTACATGTGAGAAAATTTCACTATAGTCCACACCAGCTTTTTAATTAAAATCCCATAGCCACTAACCTAGCCACACCTTCCTTTAATATGAAAATCTATTTACGGTCCTCAAGTTTTTGATCATTTGGTCTTTCGATTAAAACTCGTGTGATCTCATATTCATGCAAAGAGTTTTTGATCTTTTGGTCTATCGATTAAAACTCGTGTGATCTCATATTCATACAAAGAGTTCATCTTATTTTCCATAGCTTTTACCATTTCTCTTTGTCAATTGAGACCATAACTTCATAAAAGATTAATGGCTCTTGTAACTTCTCTTGTTTTACACCTATGAACACAAGCACTAATCTATCATCATTTGTTTTGCACCTTTCAAGAAGAACAATTTGTCTTTTAGGTCTCTCTTTTGCTAAGCTATAGAAAGTAGACTCAACCATAAAATTCTTTGTTGACTATGAATTACCATATAATTTAGTTTGTTCTATAATAGGCTCCACCTCAAACTAAACACTTTGAGGATTCTACTAATTAATTAAGTCTTACCATCTTGACTCTTAATTACATCCATGTACATTATTTCTTTTTTAAACGCAATCACATTAGTGCTAACATTGATTATTGTACTTTCATTACCTAATCTCCATTATCTATAGCCATTCATCCTTTCACGATAACCAAGAAATATGCATTTTTAAGCTTAGTTTTCAACTTTTTCCTTAGCTTATATAAGCATAAGCCATCAAAATAAACATCCTCAGATTACTATAGTCTGTCTTTAGCCATAATCATTTCTCCATGGGAGTCATCATTCTAATGGCTAATGATGGAGACCAATTTACCAAATAAGTTGTTGTAATTAATTTTTCTGTCTAAAACTTCTTAGTCTACCTAGAACCCTACAACATACACATTACATTTTCTAGTAAAGTCCTATTCATTTTTTATCATGACATTTTGATATAGAGTCTGTAGTACAAATGAGTGCTTTGAAATCCCTTGATCTTTGCAAAACAAACTGAACCAACCACTATAAAGTTTCAACCCATTATCAGTTCTAAGTAGTCCTAGCAATTTTGACCCAAATATGTAAATTTGGGTTGATTTGGACATTAAATACAAAATAATGGGTTAACTTGGATTAAGCAAATATTTTCAAGGGGTCTAGGTAGGCAACTTTATAAGTGGAGAAAAAAATGAATGCGTCAAGATGAGTTTAAAAAAATATCAAACACGTCAAGATGGGCTATTACGTATTTTCAAAAATACACTAAACTTGTCTTCTCCATAATCCACATCCTTCCACTACCGGCTACCGCAAAAGCTACAAACGAGTATCCTCATGTAACCCACTGTTTTTTTCTCATTTGTTTAATACGGACCCATTCTGACCCTCACCCATCTTGACCCGTACCCATCTTGACCCATACCCATCCTAACATGTTTTTTAAATTGGCCCATCCTAACCCAAATCCATCCTAACCCGAACCCGTTCTGACCCGACACCCTGCCCGACCCAACCCGCCCATTTTGCTAGGTGTAGTTCTGATAATGGGTTAATATGCATGCACGTATCATAGTTAATATTGTGTTTTTAATATATTTTATATATCGAATGGTATTACTTTGTTACATGTTTGAAATGTAGGTTAAATGAAGCTTAACAAGCATTATTTGAGAAGGAAACAAAGTATTACAAGACTACGACTTGAAAGGTGCTGAAAATGAAGAAAACTATGCAAAGCGTAGGGAGGCCGTAAGCTACGGCCTGAGGCCGTAACTTACGGTCTTGTGCTAAGTTCTTCTGTGAACCCCGTAAGACAGGGGGTTTGACCGTCTAGTTGAAGGTAGGCCGTAACCTACGGCCTATAGGTCATAAGTTACGGTCTAACGCGCTATTTTAGGGATTGTTTCAAATTTTAAAACCTATTTAATCCCTAACATTAGGGTTTCGAAAGGGACTGCCTCCAACCTCAAAAAACGAATCTTTAGACATAATTTCAGCTATTAGAACTCTCTCTAATCATCAACTGATCAAGGATTCATATGCGCAAGATGATGATTGAAGAGATTATGATGAGGATGCAAGGCTAGACCATCTGTGATCATCTTCGGGTGGATGGTTTGTGATTTGATTGTGTTTTCTTATGTTCTTACCTAGTCAAGACATAAACTTTGATTGTTTGATCATCTCTCAATGTTTATGTGTTTGTTATTTTTATTGATTAAAACAGTTTTGCCAATTAGTCTAATTGATTAATCATCGAATTATCAGTCTTTGTATTATTAATCATTGATGATTGATTAGGGTATAGTCATAACTAATGTTTATTAATGACATAACCAAGTTTTGGTTTTAGTTAGTTTTAACTATCTAATTTACATAACCCGTTATCTAGTTGGTAATCATGTTTCAACATAAATAAGAAACTAATCATGTTTATGTGATTTCTAATTTGGTAAAATCTAAGTGACACAAATCCTTCCCATATCTGAAACCTGGGTGTGATGATCTTTTGATTTTGTTTTGCTTAGAGTAATTGTCTAGTTTAATTATTCTCGTCCACATCCATTATAGTCAAAGTGACAATAGTTCAGTTTTAATTACTAAGTTAGTCAAATAATCAAACAAATCGCGTAACGCTGACCACATGCTCCCCGTAGATACGATACCTAACTTGCCCTAGCTACCTAGGTTAATTAGGTGTTTGAATGACCCCAACGATAGGTCATCAAGTTCTAAGCTTCTTGACCTTCATATCAGTGTGAGTTTCAAATAATGCTTTCCGCTTTAAAACATTCTTAAAAGATTCATGTTTGTTCTTCTAACACATGAACTCATACCTTTCTTGAGTACAATTGTCAAGAAATATCATACCCATCCTAAAGACTCCACCTTAGTAGGATATCATAATTCAGCATGCACATTGTCAAGAGTATCATTGGTACTGTGAATGCTCTTAGTGAATCTAACCTTTTTTGCTTTGCCCATTACATAATGTTCACATAAATCAAGTTCGCTTTCTAGCCTTTAGCCCATTAATGGTATGTTTTTTTTTTAAAACACTCCTGAAATCCAGACCCAAAACATCAATTGTTAAAAATTTCTATCGTTCAAACTTCTTTGAGAATCCGATATCAATTGTTAAAAATAGAATACGAAATCTCCATTCAACAAAGAACCAAGAATAATGAATGAATGAATAAGAAAATAACACAAGCAAGCGATTTAGCACTTGATTATGATGAAGATCACATTATAGATCAAAGAAATTATTTCCCAAAAACAAAATGAACAGAAAACTTACTAAAAAGTAAAATCCATTAATAGAATCATTTAATACAGCTAAATTAACAATTAAAAATACAAAACAACCCTTCAACTATCATGGTTGACCTTGTTACCCCTTTGACTAACCAATTGACTTTTAACGTTATATTGAACATGACATATGTCTAATTGTCGATATGAACTGTTTTACTGCCAATGGTTCATTATTAAAATTATTTAAGATATTATTTGCTTTTAAAAGTGATAAATTACAATAATAACCAAAACATGAATGATGATAATTCAAACATTAATTATGACAACCAAACCGATTAGCAATAATCAAAAAGTGCATAATGAAAAGAGTGTTTATGTTGAGTTTAATAATTATGAGATTGGTAGATATATGTGCATATAGATGTTAGTAAAACAAATTACTTGTTTCGGTCGCGATAACAGAATCGAATGCTTACCAAAAAACCAAGCTCTATTTGTTTGCAATAATTAGACGTTTTAAAAAGATAAATACAACTCAAGTATTTATAAAAAGAAAACAGATTCTATTACTTGTACAACATGCAATTCAACTATAAAATCTGTTTTTTCCCCTTAAGCCATGTTACATTTGATATGATATTCGGTTCTTGGTTTCCAAATAGACTCAATTATCAAATGGGTCATAGTTAACAAATGAAGAAAGGTTAAAGATAAGTTAAAAAATTTGAACCCGATTTAGGAGATCGTATGTCCATGTGAAATAATTGAGGGAGATAATGACGTGACAGAAATTGTCTACTAACGCCATTAAAGCTGTGGGCTCACTTGCACTCTTGCACAACTTTAAACGCATTTATGACGTCAAATATATGTTCTTTGTTTTTATTTTTATTTTAACCATTTTTAATATGTTTGTTTTATTATAGTACTGGCTAGGTTTTCACTTTACTTATTTGTTTTTTTTAACAAAATTTAAAGTCTTTTGTGTTGGAAAAAGTACTCTTATATATCAATTTACAAAAAAAAAATAATAAAAAAACTAAAATTTCTGTTAGTTATTAAATTTTTTTTAAAAAAAAACTAAAAAGTGGAGTATTTTAAAAAAAAAAAACTTTAAATTTTGTTAAAAAGAAACACATATTTGAAGTGAAAACCCCGAACAAACACAGTAAAAATGGTTAAAATAAAAATAAATAAAAACAAATAAAACTATAACTTATTACCTTGTGATTCATATTGGTAATTCACTAACGCATTCACACATTTTATTTTTCTTATCATAAACAATCTAATTTGTATAATCATCATTGATTTATATATTTATAATTGATTTTCCCGTGATTTTTCTTTAGGAAAGTATGTTTTCTAATTCTTCAATAATCATTATATTAGTAAAATTACATGGAAATCAAGTATAAATTTAAGATGATTATGCAAGTAGAAATGTCTCCAGTAAAAAAATAAAATTAATGCCGTTGGTCAAATTCCAAGAATGTCTTATTATAAGCTCATAAATTTTAGTTTAATTTATTATCATAGAAGACACTCGTTGATCTAACTTACGTTAAATCTATATAACAGTTAATTTACATCAATTTGTTATAATGGGGTTTGAATTATTAACCATAAAGAAAGATGCACTACTCTAACTTTAAATTGTTGTACCATTAGTTCTAACCATCCACCCTAAAAAGTTAATTTACTAATTGTTATCTATAATCTATCACACAATCCATTTTTACTAATATATATCTAAATCTTATATTGGTAATAAAAAATCAATATGATATGAATAGCTTTAAAATGTCACATAAGTGACACAATTTGGTTAGTTAATTATGAATGAAAATCAATTTTTAGTAATGTTATTATTTTTATACTTTATGATAACATACTCAACACAAGTTGGTTAACCGAGTCCTTGAGTTGGTTTTGGAGAGATGTGACGATATGAGGCTATGAGGGTGACCTTTGTTGGGAATTTCTGTGAATCACATGACGGGGCCCACTTCACAAACTAACAAAAAAACATAATTGACGTGAAGAATATTTGTTAGATTCAATGATTTTATATGATCAAAAAATAGAAATACAGAGAAAATTTCAATTTTAAGTATAAAATTATAAAAATTGCATAAACATTTATTTATTATGTAATTTGTGATACATTAAAAAGGGTTATGCAACTCTCCTAGTCAAGAATAGTTACCAGTGATTATACCGGTTTTAATGACAATTGGTACGAACATAATTTGTTGGATGAATTTTTAAGAGTTAAAACAACTATATTTGCATTTTTGAGGTACTAGTTGATAATAATAGCATTTTTACAATCATTGTCAATCTCTTTTGGTTAAAAAAAACAAGTAAAAATGGTATAATAGTTTCATTTTTCCAATATTGAAAAGTGATCTAGTATTCTTTATAATCATAAAGTTAAAATGTAACTACATTAAGAACTTCATGTTTGTCACACCCCTCGTCGGCGGCGGAATCACAAGGAGGTGACGTAATCGGATATTTTGAACACGTGATACTTAAGGAAACTTAAATTCATTCATGCATTCAAAATAAACTTAGGCAACAAAGTATTAGGGTACAAGTTTTTAAAGATTCAAGATTATGAGCCTAGAATCCTAAGCTTATACAAAATAATCTTCTGTTGTGCCCTAGTCGTGCCATACTTAAATGAAGTCCAAAACGCTAACCTTGGTTGTTTCCTGAAAAACATGTTAAAAATGGGGCAACAATAGTGTTGGTGAGCTCGTAGATTTTGAGACTCGATAAGTAGTTGTAAAGTAAACAGTCAAATATGAATCAAAAACTCATTATGCAAAGTAGCCATAACACAAGTAAGGATAAATGTATTTATGAGTCCACAACTAAGCCTTTGACTGCATGCCTCGTTCGGTACTTATTTCAAGTACGGAAATAAATGTCAAGTTATAGTCTGCGTGGTAATAATCATTCAATATAGCTGACTGTGGATTTACGCGTTCCAATCAGTCAAGAGAATGGGGATTGTCAATCCCAATAGTACTATCTATATTAAACCTGCGGCTCCAACCCGGAGTTAAATAGTTGTGTAAGTTAACGAGGTCTTTGTAAGTCAAACCCAATAAATAACATAAATCACCAAAATGTGTATAAGCAAAGACATAATAGCAATGATTCATATAAAGTCGTTAAGTAACATGTTTCTCCCCTGAAATTGATAAAAGTAAAAGGGGCTACGAGAACTCACTTTCTGATACAGGTCACGTGAAACAAGATGGATTGCACTAAACCGAAGCAGTTCCTACATATACATGCGGTGTGCAAATAAGGTTTACATTCCCATGAATAAGTTATTAAACTAAGTGACGTGTCAAGTGTTACATAGTATAAGTTTTAGTTTTAAGTTATTACTTGATAAGTAAACTTATTCAAATTTATGGTTTTGTATGTTTTACGAACCATTAGCAATTTTCAATTATGAACTTGACTTTTAAAAATAATGTATAAACATAAATACATATTACGAAATGAGTTATATTTGTCATAATTATAAGTTCAAATGTGATTATACAACATTTTGTGATTTAAAGTTTGTTCACTTGATTTCTGCGTTTTTTTAAGGGTCATTTTGTGCTAGGGTCTTAATTAATCAAATATATAAAATAAAATATGAGACTTTTATCATAATTATATATGAGTTTTAACTTACTATTAAAAATAAATGTAACTTTTATAGAGTTCATTTAGTGGTCCAAAAATAATTATATTGTTTCAAAAGTAAGTGCAGTTATATTCTGAAGTTTCAAATTTATTTCAGTTGGTTGAGGGTCGAAAACTTAACCATTTAAAGTGAGATCAATTTTGTTTTAAAGCTAACTCGTAAAACTAACTTCCAGAGAAAGAATCAAGTCAATTGGATAAAAATTGAGGGAGTTATGGCCTCCCAAAATCGACCAAAGTATTCTGCCGAAAAATTCAGATTTGACCCTTTTATCTTGTGCTTAGTTTTTGAGGGTTCAAATCTTAATGAAAAATTATGAACTTACTATGGTTAGAAAGATATTTCTTTGAACTTAATATTAGGCTCAAGAATAGTTCAATTTGGTTATTTTTTGACCAAGATATGACCTTTCAAAGTTAAGAAAGTTTTCTGACAGAATCTGTTTTATAAATCAAGTAACTTTTAAATCATATTTTTTTATATGAACGAATAATGCACTTGCTTTCTTAAATATTAGATGACTTTATCACATATATATACTCATCATTTCATCATTTTAAACATATTAAAGTATTGCTTAAGTGTAAATGAATGGATACCTTAACGTTTGCAAGAGACGAAGCTTGAACAAAGGGAGCACATATGACGCACACTTGTTGCGATTTCTTAAGCAGCTTGGCTGCTCCCTTTTGTGATCCAAGCAAGGGAAAAAGAGAAATGGATATGGTTGATTCTATATTGAAGGAATAGAAGAAGTAGTGCAATTTTGGTTGTGACTCAAAGTGGGATATATATATACATATATATAAGAAGTTTGAATTCAATTAAATGGGGAGGTAGAAGAATGATGATGAAATGGTATGGTATGGGTGTTCACGGCTGGAAGGTGGCCACAAGGGGCCCCCTTGATCTAGTTTCCAACCTTGAAATCAAGTTTTTCAAGTCATCATGTTGATTGGTATGGCATGAACAATAATATCCTTAAGAATTTGAAGAAGAAGGCTGATTTTGGGGGGTAAAGCTAATGATGATAGTATATTTATGTTAGTATTTTATGATTCAAACATGTTGAATGATGGTTATTTAATTTGTTAGATAGGTTTACGTCATTTACGTTAGCGTAAAAATAGAAGTGCGTTAATGCATATAATTTCGTTATAATTCTTTCAAGTTAAATTTATAAATGTTTGTAATCCATTTGAGGGTTCTAGTAATATTATCTAATATTACGTTTGTATAATTCAAATAGTGCATGTTAGTGATTGGTGTATTATTGGTGTTTTAATGCAAGGGTGATGGTTAATATTTATATTTACATATATTAATATTGACGTAAATCTTTATTTTATGTTAATGAATATTTTTGACGTCGACATAAATTGTCTACTTTGAGTTGAAATTTGATGCTAATATGGTGAAATGGTTCAAGTTGTGGTGATCCTAATTTGATTATCATAATATCAAAGGATCATTTCTTAGTTGATATTCTAAACTAAATAAATTACGTAATCACGTAAATAATAAAATATATGAAATACATGAAATACCTTGGAGTGTCACAATGTTGTAACGTAACTTCATATAAGAATAACAAATCTTGAATGTTATCGATAACATTCGAACCTTTTATAAAAACTAATATTGAAACATCGCTGTGGAAAAGGAGGTACGTGAAAAAGTCGATTATCTTCAATTTTTAAATTTATCCAAACTTTAGGATCCATTCTTGACACCTTTATGACCTTTGTAGAATCTATAACCTCTAATAAAGTTAGGTTTTTTTTGCCACTTTTCCTTCTCTTAAGCCACTTTTTTGTCACTTGTCATTTTTCTAAACATGCACACATTAATTTTCTCTCCAAAAGAGTATTATAATAATTTAAATAATCATACAAATTTCTCTCTCTTATTAAAAATAAATTTTATTAATTACTATATTTCTCACACTTATCTAAATTTTTTTTAATATCAAACCTTTTCATCTTTTAATTTAAATCTAAATAACAACAAACTAAAGTTTTATATAAAATGAAATTTTCTAAAACACTAAACATTTTTTAAACAAAATATTTTAAATCATTTTGTTTTTTGAAAAAAATTATGCACGGGTGAAATATTTTAAAAACAGTCTTATTAAAACAACCAGAATAATTATAAACCAGAGTTTTTAAAAAACAATATTTTTATAAAAAAATATTTTTAGATAAAAAACTTAAAAAATGTTTGAAAATGAAATTATTTAGATAAGAGACTTAAAAAAAGGTCTAATTGTTTTATTTATTGAACTATTACATATATATAATTTTAGTTATATTTTACATTAAAATATTATACTGTAACAATTCGTGTTTATTTTACATATATATTTTACATTAAAATTTAATCCGTTTATTTAACGGGTTTTTAGCATATCTATCTATCTATAAAAACTAAAATAAGCGTAAAACAATTCTAAACCTCATTATACTTACTTTCTCATTTCTCTATATTATTAATAATAACATTAAATACTAATAATATTACTCATACCATTTTTCAAATTAATAAAATGCATAATTCAATAAATTAAAAATCTATTTTTTTATTAAAAGCACACTTTGTAAAAATAAATTTTTTATAAAATACAGAATACAATAAAATTTTTAAGAAAAATCATTTTTTTAAAACAATATATTTAAAAATCACAATTTTTTTATAAAACAAAAGTTTAAGAAAAATATATTATTATTTATTTAGTTAGCTATTTATATGTAATTATAATCATATTTTATATTCAAGTATGATTTTATAATACATAAATTTTTATTAATAATTATTTAATATTTTATTTATTCAATCCGTGTATAACACGAGAACTAACCTAGTATATAATATACTAGCTTTAATAAACCCATGTATTACACGGGTTGAATAAATAAAAAATAAAATAAAAATTATTTATTATAAAATAATATATTAAGATAAGATACAATTAAAATTACATATGAATAAGGACTTTTGTTTTTAACTTTTTTTTTCAAAAATTAAATTAAATATTTTTATTTCAAAACAAATCGTTTTAAGAAAATATCATTTTAAAAAAATTTCTTATTATAACTCCCAATTTTAATTTTTTTTGTATATAAAATTTTTACTTTTTAAAACATCAATTTAAAATACTTCGTATTTAAAAAGTTTGATGTTTTAGAAAAAATTATTTTTATAAAAATCTGTTTCTTTAAAATAACATTAATAAAAAGATTTCATACTTAATTTATTAAAAAATTATTTTTAATTTTAGAAACAATTAAATAAAATTAATACTAATTAATGTAGTCATTAATAGGAGAGAGAAGCGGGAAAATTTTGTTGAGAAGAAATGTGATAGTGACACGTGTCACCTTTTGTTACTATTTTATTATATTAGAAAGATAATTATAATCATAAATAAATATAGATGATGTATCGGTATTAGATGGTGAAATTCTTGAGTCAAGATTCTATTTCCAGCTATGTAGCTTCCGTTTCTACAATTTGCTAATCAAAATCTCCTTCTGTGAAGGATTTCTTGCAACAAATTCTTGGAGAATTTAGGATGATAATCCTATAATTTTAAGTATCTTTGTATGTAATCGCAAATTAAAACCTCCACTTGATTACACAACCTTTTAATTGCGCTAGTTGAATTCGATAATCAAAAAAAGGGAGCGGGGGAAATCAAAGGGTTTGTCGACTCTAGTCCCTCACTTATAGCATTGTGTTTTTTTTAACGGTAAATGTGTGACACTGTTTCAGAAAATAGGTGTTATCTTAATGGGGCTCACCTATTCGTTTCCCAGCCGAGACCGCACCCCCAACCCCCTCAAGAGCATACCCATTGCTGAGAAAATCTCAAGGCTCAACCCTGAGCATTTTGGTCAGAATGATACTTGAACCCATGACTTTCCAATATTTATATGTCATGGGTACCTGACCTTAACCAATTGAGCAATCATTCCCTTCACTTTTTTATTCTATTTAATTAATTGAAGCATCTGTTGAGATACGACTATGCTCTATACACCAACGAGACACTAGAAAATCATGATGTCACAATATTCATCCAAAACCAAGGTAGGTCAATGGATTTAACTACTGATGACGAATTGAAACATCAAATACACATAAAAAGTAGCCACCAATGCTGGAATGAATATGTAAAAGTCAGAAAATAAAGGAAGAAAAACTCACAAAAGAAATGTTACGCTATAAATGATCTTCTAGAGTATGGCTCCATACCTTAATTCATATTCTAAAATCTTCAAATCCTTCATATCTTCTTGATCATAGATGACTCTAGTCGAAGAATAATGAAAATACCTGTAAAAACTTCTTAATATAGGTTTAAAAAAATGAGTTTCTACCTTGACAAGTCGGTAATGAATCGTTGGGAATGGTGTGGCGGTCCTTTTAAGGCTCTCCTGACACGCGAGTTCCAGGCGGTGGCAAACTGCTATGATATGGCTTGTCGGTCCTCTAAGGTTCTTCTAATCGTAACGGACCACTATGGTAATGCTTGGCAGTCCTCAAAGGATCTTCTAGACAGTCACTCGATGAGACTTTACACTTTTGCTTTGTTTATCATTCCAATGCTGATTTTCTCAAAGGCTCTTGTTTCTTTCACAATATCTGTGAAACTTAAAAACTAAACAAATAAGTATCAAAATATCATGAATTCATAATAAATCTAGTTGAAGGATTATACAAAGATACTAGAATATAAAAATTTGACATCTTGAGGTTTAGGGAGAAAAAATAAAAAGAGCCTTTCTAGCTTTGATACCATAATGATTGGTATATCTATTTAAACAATGAACCTATGATTTTAAACAAGTAAAGACGAGTTAAAGTGGTCTAAGCTTTAGCTTGTATACAAACACGTTTGGGCTGATTTTGAAATATAGAGCTCAAGCTTGACTTGTAAAAAAGTTCAAGCCCAACCGGTTCATTAACCAAACTTGTTTATTTTTGAAACTTTTAAAACTGTTGTTTTACACATTGATGTAAAGTAATATTCGTTTTACTTGGTTTATCTTCTTGAACCAATGATATTATATAATGAGAAAAGTAACTCATAAACTATAATCTTCTCTGTTATTTTTTTTCACTAAAAATTATTAAAATAGTCATATGGATAAAAATTACTTAAATATTATACTAATAGTGAAATCTAAGCTTAGATAAGCACACTTAAATATTAGTGGGAAGAATTGTATGCTATCATTTTAAGTAAAATTAGTTTTTGAAAAAACTAAATAAAAAGCTGATGTAATTGTTCACTTTTTTATTTTTAATTATGAGTGTGCTCCTTTGTGGATGGTGCAATATGTTATAATTAATATAAATTATAGTTTAGATTTTATTTAATAAGTCAAACAAGCAAGACAATGAGCAAATTAATAAGCAAGACAATAAACCGAGCTTACTTTCGAGTGTTTTGAAAGACTCTAGTATAATTTGAAAGTCCACCCCATGGTTTTCCTACAATCTGTTTATAAACAAAACACAGATGCAAGTCCACCCCATGGTTTTCCTTCACCTAGTGAGTTATAAAATAATATTATCACATATAATAATTAAAGATCACCAACTATGTATTATGTGGTTCGTATCCTCTCGCAGACCCAAGAGGCTACACTTTCGTCCTATTATCATATACAACGTGTCCACCCAACACAACTGCAAGTAGACGTCCGACAGCGACAACGTCCAGATACAAAGCCCAACCCACAGCCGTTGGATCAAACTCCCATCCAACGCTCCAAATCCCATCTCCCCCCTCTGTAACCGCCTATATAACGTTATGTTTTCTGCAAACCCTAACAACCAAAAATCAGCTTCAGCAGCATTCATCATCTTCTACGTGGGGAATGCAGAGAGATGAGAGGAGACTCCCGTCTGTCTAACTGCGGTAGATCCAAACGACCCATCGGAGGCAGAACTTGCCACCGGAAACACGTAGAAGACGGGTGAATCCGTCGCCGGAATCACCTGTAGTTGTTGTACTATTGAGTTTGTTTGAAGTTTGAAGTTTGATTTTCTCGTTGAAGGTTTTTGATCGAGCTAATGGTGTCTGAAGATAAGCTGTTGCACGGGAAGTATGAGCTCGGGCGGCAGCTAGGGCATGGGACGTTTGCGAAGGTGTACCACGCGAAGAACGTGCATACTGGAAGAAACGTGGCGATGAAGGTCGTCGGGAAGGAGAAGGTGATTAGGGTTGGGATGATGGATCAGATCAAGCGAGAGATTTCTGTTATGAAGATGGTTTGTCATCCGAACATCGTTGAGTTGTATGAAGTTATGGCGAGTAAATCGAAGATCTATTTCGCGATGGAGCTTGTTAGAGGAGGTGAATTGTTCTCCAAGATAGCGAAAGGGAGGTTGCGGGAGGATGTTGCTAGAAGCTACTTCCAGCAGCTGATCTCCGCCGTGGATTTCTGCCATAGCCGCGGCGTCTACCACCGTGATTTGAAGCCGGAGAATCTACTCCTTGACGACGAAGGTAACCTGAAAGTGACCGATTTCGGTCTCAGTGCGTTCTGTGATCATCTCCGGCAAGACGGATTGCTGCACACGACGTGTGGGACTCCGGCGTACGTCGCGCCGGAGATAATCGGGAAGAAAGGATACAACGGTGCGAAGGCGGATATCTGGTCGTGTGGCGTCATTCTCTTCGTCCTCCTCGCCGGATTCCTCCCTTTTCAGGATGAGAACATCGTCGCCATGTATCGGAAAATCTACCGTGGGGACTTCAAGTGTCCGCCGTGGTTCTCGTCGGACGCACGTAGATTGATCACAAAACTTCTCGATCCGAATCCGAGTACTCGAATAACGATCTCGAAGATCATGGAATCCCCGTGGTTCAAGAAATCATCACCGAAGAAGAGCACGAAGTTTTCGATCGGAGAAGACGAAGGACTACAGTCCAAAGGAATGGAGGCGAAATCACTCAACGCATTCCATATAATATCATTATCAGAAGGATTCGATCTTTCTCCGTTGTTTGAAGAGAAGAAGAGGTCGGAGAAGGAGGAGCTGCGGTTCGCGACGACGGAGCCGGCGACGGCGGTGGTGTCGAAGCTGGAGGAGGTGGCGAAGTCGGTGAAGTTTAGCGTGAAAAAGAGCGGGGATGAGAGCAGCTTACGGTTGCAGGGGAGTGAGGTGGGTCGGAAGGGGAAGTTGGGGATCGCGGCGGAGATATTCGCCGTGACGCCGTCGTTCCTGGTGGTGGAGGTGAAGAAGGCTAGCGGTGATACTCTGGAGTATAATCAGTTCTGCAGCAAGGAGCTTCGGCCGGCGCTTAGGGATATTGAGTGGAGGTCCGCCGCCGGTGAGTCTTTTCCGGCGTGATGTGATCATGGAATTATTATGTGTATTATGTGATGTGATGGATGGAATAATTCTTGTGATTGGAATGGTATCATGGAATCTTTCTTCATGTGAGTTTAAAAGCTTTGGTATTATTATGGATCTTTGTTTAATTTTTGTTTCGTTAGTATCATTGTTCATGGTTTCTTTTGGGTGACTGGTTGAAGTCATCATTAAATAGAAGTTGTTAAAAAGATTAGAACTAAATTCTTATATAGTTTTAAGTTGGCCGTCCAAATAGCTTGCAGCTTGTAGTTTTTTTGAAACTTTTTTGGAAAAAGCTCGAAAAAAGCTTACTCGAAATGGCTCGGTTTTAAACTAAATCGAATCGAGCCGACTTGGTATGAAAACAAGCTAAACTTGGCTTGGTTTGTGACGAGCCAAGCCGGCTTGGTTTAGCTCGTTTGTTAGCTCGGCTCGCTATGGCTCGGATTATTTTACATGTAATATATATTATTTTTATGTATAATAACATATATCATTGCATTTGCTCATTTGTTAAAAATATATATAATATATATTTAACTATTTTTATATCAAAATATTAAACTATAATTTTATATCAAATAATTACTTGTGATGCTTATACATTTTTGTATACTATAATAAATTATTCAAGTGTTTTCACTTCATTCGATTTAGATAATGATAAAGTTATTTATATTTTGTTAAATTTGAATTTAGTTTTTTTAAATTAATTTATATTTTATGAAACTTGATATAAATCGATTATAAGTTATGTAGTATGTTGAATTTATTTTGTATTTGATTTTTTTTATTGTGTTTATGATATAAAACCAAGCCAAAATGAACCGAGCCGAGCCAGCTCGGTTTACAACCGAGCCGAGTTCGAGCCCAGATTTTCAGCTCAATTTTAAAACCGAACCGAGCCTAGCTGGGTCGGTTTAAATCCGAGCCGAGTTCGAGCTTGCCCTGGCTCGGCTCGGTTCGGCTCGTGAACGGGCCCTAGTTTTAAGGTTATTAAGCTATTCATGCCTATATTTTATAAAAGTTAAACTTTTTACCTCTTGAATAAAATAAAAAAATAAGAAAAAAAAATAAAAAAATAAGAAAAAAAAAAACCAACTAGAGGGTGTGCTTGAAGACCACGACCACAATGACTATTACTCTTTATTAGACTATGACTTTTCCACTGATGATCTAGACAAATTTTGGTTTTCTATGCAACTTCCTGATAGTTATTGAAATGAGTTTGATAAATATTAAAGTTAATTACATGAAAAGTTTATGTGCTTATGATTGTTTTCATTTTTAATCAGAAGGTTTGAAAAACTACAAGATCGATTCAAAAATTTGTTAAAACGTAATACGAAAAGTCTATGTCATGGATGGACGTTATCTTTTTATTCCGTTAACTTTTTAAAAAATGATCATGATACCCCTGTTTAAAAAAAATCAAATTAAACAAAACATAATAGGATTCACATGTAATTAACTCAAAAGAAATAATGAGTGAGCTGTCGCACCATCTTCTTCAACTCTTTAATAACAATTGTAACCCCATCTTAAGGCCACGAGTCCACCACTGTATCAACAACATTAGATCTAGCTTAGACGAATCTAATAAACGCATCACCACCAATGCAAGAAGCTAATGGAGAGGGATGCAACAACAGTGTGTCTTGTTCATCGCTGGTGGTGATGGTTCCATACGTCGCTCAATCGAAGAACTTATTGGATCTGCGCTAGCACCGCAACCACCGCCACCATCGACCCTCCGATTTTCAGTGTTCTTTGTTTTAGGTTGTTCTACGA
Organism: Flaveria robusta; assembly: GCA_025506415.1. Lineage (NCBI taxonomy): Eukaryota > Viridiplantae > Streptophyta > Magnoliopsida > Asterales > Asteraceae > Flaveria > Flaveria robusta. Next base: position 4,948,482 of record CM046467.1, read on the forward strand.
TGGTGGTTCTGGTTTCAAGCGATGGTGTTGTGGTGGTGGCCAGCGGTGGTTAGAATGGTGTTGGTCGTGGTTAGCAAGTGATGATGGTGGTCGTATAGTGGTGTTTGGTTCCATATGAACACCTAAACGGGTCGGAGCCTTGAAACATGCGGGTTTTCAAACCATCACGGGTGGAATGGTGGTGGTATTAGAAAACCAATCTTTTGGTGGTGGCTAGCGGTGGGGGTGGTGACTGTGATGGTTTCGCTTTCTTGGAACTAATTCATAGGCGTTTGAAATTTTTCGACAGCGGTGGGGTGGTGGTTGTTTTGACAGGTTGTTTGGCAATGGTGGTTCCAGGTGCTATGGTGATTTTAGGTGCGATGGTGGTTCTAGTTTCAAGAGGTATTGTGGTTGTATGGTGAAGGCTAGCAGTGATTAGGAATGTTGATTGTGTGGTGATGGCTAGCAGTGGTTAGGAATGTTGATGGTGTGGTGATGGTGGCTCGCAGGTGGTAATGATGGTGGTATAGTTTTGTTTGATTAATTAATAAATATTGATTTTTTTAAATAATTAGGGGTATTTCGGTTATTTTAAAAGAATTTAACGGAAAAAAATAACGACCATCCACAGGGACATTTTGTGTTATCTTTTGACAAACCTTTGGACCATCTTGTATTTTTTTCAAAGCTGGTGACCGAAAGTAAAAATAGACCTAAGCACAGAAACCTTTTATGTAATTAACTCTAAATATTAATAAGATTTCATTTGTTAATAAGTGGTCTTTCATACCAGTTAAGTTGAATCAATTTAATTTAGTTTGATAAAAATCAATTTCTTCAACTCTATCAGTGTGATGGGAGGGGTAGTCTCTTTCATTCATGTACAGGTCATTGGGTAGTCTCTTTCTTTCACCTAAAGAGTGTCACACAAGTTGACAAGGTAATGAGAGAACACCAACGATCGACATTGGAGCAATTTGGATAAGTTAAAAAAAAATATTAATGTAAGGATTTCACCTATCATTTCTCATCTTGAATGATTGGCACAAAAAGTTCAAAACATACCCTGACTAGGGACATGGTCGTTTGTTTTGTTTTATTAGGCAAAAATTAATGGATGGCTTTACTTTTGAAATAGAAGTCATATTGAATGCTAATAACTTAATTTGTATATGTTTGGTTAAAGATGATGACACCATTAACCGATTTTCCCTTAGATTAGAGAACTTTCACTGAACACAAGATCCGTCACTAAACCATGATTGACATTTTTAAGTCATCGATTATATGTCAATGATATCCGTTGGGAAGTCTTGGGAACCAAGCGTCCTGACGTATCACCAACTTAACAACAATTGTGAATTAAACTATAGATCATTGAAAAAATATTCAGTAAACATCAATGCATAATGGTTTAATGAGTATTGTGTTTGAAAGTAAAAACACTAGAACATAATGGATTAATGAGTATTAGGCTAACAAATGAAAACACAATGAGCTTCTTAACCAGTTTAATCGAATATTCGAATAATCTAAATTATCCTAGTTTAAAGTTTTTGATATCTGAAATCTGATCCGTAATCTAAATAAAAAATTTTGTTTAAGATGTAAACTGATTCGAGTATCACATAAAAATCCAGGTCAGTTTTTCAGATTTGAATACGGTTGGGATTACGGTTTTTACATATTTTGATTTTTTTAAACACCTCTAAAAATATGCGTAGAATTAGTTATCACATAAAAATCCAGGTCAGTAAAATAATTGAAATACATTAACCTATATGTTAAATTTGTTGCGTGGCATACCACTATTCCACACCATCTACGCGTGTACAGCTAGCTATTCTTACCCGTTCAATCTCCTTTATTTTGATTATTTGCAAGGGTTTCTCTGTAGAATATCTCTTTCGACTTGTGTCTTCTCCGGTGGGGCAAAACCCTCTATTCGAGGTTAATGGTGACGATGGTGGTCGACCTCTTTGTGTGCTGTTTCCCGTCCGTTGTTCCACTTCATTTATTAGGGTTTTTCTTGCTAATAGACTCGTTGTCAGGAGATGTTAACTGAGTGAGGTGGAGGGCGGTTGTCACAGTGCTTGCACTGCCGTTGCTTCGCCTCTGTCTCCAACTCGCTATGGCGAAACAATCGCCTCTGATAACTATGTACAAAGCCCTGTCCCACCATCACCACTGCTCACTACCATTGATTTATCGAGGCCTGTAAAATCAAGGTTTTGCGTGTTGTTTTTCTTTGCCTTTGATCTAATTATCGAGAAGCCATTGAAGCAGTGTGTCTTCCTATAATCATAATTGCACATGGAAACATAATTGTTCAACCACATCAATCCATTGTAGAGTGTTGCTGAATATGGAGGAGTGTTTGTTCTCAGGTTGTTTTAGGCCCAGCTGTTTGTTGCAATTGGAGTTGGTAGGGGCAGTGAACGGATTAGGGGCAAATACAGTCATGATTGATGTGTTAAAGATCGGGGCAGCTTCAATGGGCCTTAAGTTGTTAACTAATGAGAAGGCCACTCAACCGAAAAATAGGAAAGAATACAAGAAGTTCAAGTTCACAGCAAAAGGCAGTTTGAAGATTATCAAGCCTTCAAATGAGAGATTGTTGGGTTTTATATAGCCCATTATGGTTTTCTTGGTGATTAAGCTGTGAACCCTAATTTTTCTTATTTATATTGTATTTTGTACTTGTAATTTCTCACAAGTAAGGCAGAAAGCAAAAGAATATGCTTGTTGCAGCCCTGGGCATAGGTCACATCAACTAAACCACGTAAAATCTTGCTTGTTCATCCTTGTTCTTATTTTTCTCTCGTTGTTAGATTGTGTTTATGTGTTGATCTACACCCGGATCCCTATCAATATGATATCCATTAGAATATTTATTTTAACTAATAGTATCTTATTAAAAATCATTATAATCTAATTCTTATGAAATTCATTATGTGAAAATCTAGATGCAAAATTGCTTAGAATATAATTGAATTTAATTTTCAGTAACTACCAATAGATTCTGGCCCCTAATCCTTCAATAGGAATTCAATCATTTTGATCATCTTCTCTAGTTCTCAAAATTTTTACAGAACACACATATTTGTTTTTGGTCCATTTTTAAGTTTTATTATCGAAAAAATTAGGATTGAACAACTGAATTGATTCAATACGATAGTGTATCGCAATACAATTAACAATGCAAGAATTTTGTCTTTCATTGAAAACGTACCTTATATTTGATGATTGGCACATACAAAAGTTATAGAACACATGATCTCAGTGTTTGAAAGGTATAAGAAGTGGATAGGGTAACATGCTAACATGGGGAAATGACCCCGACAAGGAATTCGGTTGTTTGTTCCATTTGGTAAAATAAATAGATTCCTTTACTTTCTAATATCCAACAGGGGTGTTCAAATTCGGATATCCGAATTTAAAAACACAAATTTGTATTATTTAATAAATTTTATTAAAATATAATAAATTCATTGAAATTTTTTTCATATATCCGAAGTTTTTATTAAAATATCCAAAATATCTGAAAATATCCGAAATATTTAATTAATATTTAATATTTTTAAATTTTTATAAAAATATTTTGGATCCGAAATATCCAAAAATGCTCAAAATCACTATCCAAATCCGAATCCGAAATTTCGGATATCTGAATTTCGGATTTTCGGATATTTCGGATTCGGTTTCGGATTCGAATATTTTTGAACACCCCTAATATCCAAAATAGAAATCATATTTAATGATAATAACTCAATTAGTACATGTTTGTTTAATGATGATGACAACACTAACTACTTTTCATTAAAAACAAAGAAGGCTCACTCACCACAAAATCTATCGTTGATCCTTTAGTGTATATACCATCTACCAGTAACTTGTTGGCAGGGACGCACCTAAAAAGTTTTTCCGTTGTAATAGGTTTTTCGGTTCTCGAGTATACCTCAACTTGATGTTGGAAATTATAGTTCAAGTTAGGTCGGGTCAAATAAATAAAAGTTGATTGGATTTATGCTTAGATTTGTGACACGCTACATAAATTACATATCGGTCGTAGATATGAGAGATTTCTGGTTCATAAGTAATGTATGGTCTCTAATATTACCATCGTGTTTTGAGCGTATTAACTGTGGATTAGAGGAGAACTACATAGTTAATCTTGCTTAGGTGACAGCAATGCAGGGATGGATGACCTCCCTAGGACGTTTTCACCCGGGCAATTAAAAGCAAATCCGTGAGCTACTCGTGGTCAAAACGGATAATATTAATGGTATGAGAAGTCGTATGTTATAGAATGGTATCAGAGCCACTCTTGTGCCATTCAGGATGGTGGGACAAACATCACCGGGGATGGTGAGTTCTTGGGATAATCAAGGACGATGAGTCCAAAGGGGGGTGATTGTGACACCCTACATAAATCACACATCGACCGTGGACATGATAGATTCCTGATTCATAAGTAATGTCTGGTCTCTAATATTACCAACATGTTTTGGGCGTATTGGATATGGATGAGAGAAGAACTCCACAGTTAAGCATGCTAAGGTGACAGCAATCTAGGGATGTGTGACCTCCTTGGAAAGTTTTCACTCAGGTATTCGTGATACGAAAGGTCGGGTGCTATAGAATGGTATCAAACCACTCCTGTGTCGTTCGAGATGGTGGGACAAACCTCAACGGTGATGCTGAGTTGTTGGGCTCATCGAAGACGATGAGTCCAAAGGAGGGTGATTGTGACACCCAACATAAATCAGACATCGGCCGTGGACATGAGAGATTTTTGGTTTATAAGTAATGTCTGGTCTCTAATATCACCAAGCTTTGAGCTTATTGACTATGGATGAGAGGAGAACTCTATAGTTAAGTGTGCTCATGTCATAACAATCTAGGGATGGGTGACCTCCCTAGAAAGTTTTCAACCGGATAACCAAAAGCAAATCCATGAACTTCTCGTGGTATGAGAGGCCGGATGTTACAAGATTTCATGAAAGATGTTCTAACTCAAGTTTTCAAGTGTATCAGTTGATGATGACACTTCAAGTAAATTTTTTTAATTTATTCATAAACCTTATAACCAAAATTAGTTTTATTTAAAAAATTTTGAATTTTAATAATCCTGACTATTTACTAATAGTCAATATTAATCCCAACTGACAATTTGATCGATATTAATCTCAAATTTCAAGTTTGTTATCATTAACAATCATAGTTTAACTGTTTGCTAACTCCATTTAGTTTTTGATGACATGACACGCGACGTTGCTAGTGATGTGACATTTAACACGGAGTATTACATAATTAAAATAAAAAATAAAAATATATCACTCAATTTTTTTGTCTCCAATTTACTCAATTGACGACAAAAAAGTTACATTAAATAACTTCTAAAAATAATCTTTTATAAAATAAATTGAGTAATACATTTATATGTTTAACTGTAGTTATGTTATTTGTCATATCACGACCCATGACACGTGATACGTTATCAAAAACTAAAAGAGTTCACGAACAGTTAGAGTGAGACTGTTATTAATAATCAAATCAAAAGTTAAGATTAATATAGGTTAAATTTTTAGTTAGGATTAATATTAGCTAATAGTTAATAGTTTGAATTAATAAAATTTAATTTTTATTTTTCTAATGTACATCTAATCAATTGTTTTTATCATTCACTTGAAAAACTATAAAGATAAACAAAACTTATATACTTAAATCAAAATAAATCTTACTACTTTAGTAAAATTGTAAATAGAGATGACATATGACATCACCATATTTATAATTATCAAGTTTTTTCCGGCTCTATTTGCTATTAAATAATCATATTAATTACTAATATTATTTAATTCTAAAAGTAAAATTTTTATAAAATAATTAAAATTAGGAGTTATAATAAGAAAGTTTTTATAAATGAAAGTTTTTAAAATTTTCTTTTTAAATAAAATATTTTATTCTATTTATAATTAATAAGTAAGATTTCTATCATATCTTATATTAAAATATCATTTTACTATTAAAATATTTTATGCTATTTAATATTTTATTTATTCAATTCGTGTAATACACAGATTTAGTAAATATAGTGTGTTATAAATGCGTTAGCCTATAGCCAAATTATATGCTAACACTTCAATTGAAATATGCTAACATATAAAATAATCAATAGAAATCCATCATAAATACATTTAAAAAAAGCTTAATGTCTTAATTCGTAGTTGCACGAAGCACTGAAGCAAAGAGTTGCAATTTGCTAATCTTTAACTAAAGTCGCTAATATTCTCTTCGCAAACGGAAATTCGTACGTAGCGCCTCTTCATTTAAGGGTAAATTTTAAGTGAAGTTTTAGAGATAATTATAGAATAATAGATTGGTAATGTGTTAATGAAAAATAAATTAACATTCAAATCAAATAAACAAGCTTGGTAGATTTAATATAAAATAAACTTGATTTCTTATTATATTTTAGGCTTATTAATTTTAACTCAAATGGACTCTTTATTTAATTGTTAGTTGGTAAATATTAAAAAAAATTATTTGGGTTCAGGGGTCGTAAAGTTTTTCATAGAGATTGGCATTAAAAAAATCACGGGATCGAATCGAAAACCTTAAAGACACGTTACATATAATCTTGTTTTGTGGGATCGATCGACCCCTCCCACTCCTTACTAAGTCCGCCATTTTCCGCTGGTGATTATCCATGGGAAACCAAACATGGGAAAAGATTTCAATCACAACGTATGACAGATGACTACTACGAGAATTTCACCAATAGACTATCGACAATTGTCAAGGTTGTAAGTAATAGCTGCTTTTACTAATATTTACAATTTTCTTTGAATTGAAAAGTATATTTAAAATTATGTAGTAATTCAAATATATGAAATTTTGTAATTACAATTATTTTATTATATTTTATATTTATAGAGCATGAGAATGAGAATGGTGTTATACAAACTGCATCGATATAATTCATTTGTATCATTTGGTTAGGAATTTATTTCAGAACCAATCAAAATATTACATGTATGATTCAATGATAAACGAACAAATAACTTGATGTCACATAGGCATGAAAACCATTAATTTTAGAGTTCTTCAGTACTGAGGATGAATAGTTGATGTTACACAGACAAAACATGAAACCAATAATTTCAGATTTATTCAAGTATTGAGGATGAATAGTGTTGTCATCAATATACTTCATTTGCATCATTTGGTTGGGGATTAATTTCACAAACCAATCAAAATATTACATGTATTATTCAAGGATATACGAACCAATAAGTTGTTGTCACGTGGGCAAAGCATGAAAACCATTAATTTTAGAGTTCTTCAAGTATACGTAAGCTTTCTATTATGAAATACAAGTTTATAAAATTTTAGGTACAAGTTGATGAAGCATACCAAAAGCATTTTGGTTTAATGGTGATAAATATGATGGTTTAAGCTTGAGATTTTTTAGGTGTAAGGTTCAAACCAGATTTAAAAAATAATTTTTTATAGTCTTGAGTTTTTTTTATGGTATTTCTATGTGGGTCAGGTTTGGTATATCCAAATCATTATAAACGATTGAAATCTTGTTTTATGAAGGCTCGTTTGGGTATTGGAGTAGCTTGTCACACCCCATTCTCCGAGCGCGACCTGTTGTATCACACTCACAACAATACACTTGAGAAATCTTACACATAAATAAGACCGCACAATTACTAGACTGAAAATCTTAATAGCTTACACAAATCCACGCGTCCTTCATGTTAAATTCAATCAAAATATTACATGTATTATTCAAGGATTTACGAACCAATAACTTGATGTCACGTGGGCAAAGCATGAAAACCATTAATTTTAGAGTTCTTCAAGTATACGTAAGCTTCCTATTATTATAAAATATAAATTTTATAAAACTTTAGGTAGAAGTTGATGAAGCATACCAAAGGCCTTCTAGTTTATTGGTATGAATGAGATGGTTTAAGCTTGAGATTTTTTAAGTCTCTGGTTCAAACCTGATTCAAAAATATATTTTTTATAGTCGTGGGTTTTTTTCTTGATGGTGTTTTTATGTGGGTCATGTTTAGTACATCAAAATCATTATGAACAATTGAAATCTTGTCTCAGAAAGATTCGTTCAGGTATTGGGGCAGTTTGTAACACCCCATTCTTTGGGCGCAACCTGTTTTATCACACTCACAACAATACACTCAAGAAGTCTTACACACAATCAAGACCATACAATTACTAGACTGAAAACCTTAACAGCTTAAATAAATCCACGCGTCCTTCGTGTTTACAGTTACAAACATAAATACATATACGCTGGCCTAGACAGGTTAAATTCAGTTAATATCTTCTATATTAAGATTTATTTCAACTTAGACTTCCAAGTCTCCTCGACCTAGCTTATTGCCTTCTAGCATTCCCTAACCCTGCATCACGAGCTAATGTACGTGAACAACAACGTTGTTGTAGGTGAGTTATAACCAATAACTCTAAAGTAGTTAGATAAACATAACAAGTGTGCAAGTAAATATCAACGAATCAAATCTATACCTAATTCGTCACAGCAGGCATCAATTTTAACCATATATGTGCCACTCTAGGCTTAATATATATAATAATGAGAAGGAAGGTTATAGGCTCACTGGTCGACTGTATCCCTCGTCATTAAAACCAGTAAACCCTATCCATAATCTCCGCTGTGGCATTATGCTAGCCCTAGTACGATCCATAGATCGTCGCTATGGCCTTAGACTATCATTATCCCCAAATCCTATCCACAATCTCTGTTGTGGTCTCGAACCAGTCCAATCCTATCCAAAGTCTCCGTTGTGGCCTCGGATTGAGTATTCACCATAGAGTGTGGCCTCCCTACCTAATTGGATCCAACTAAACACACATATGCCCCGAGGTTTGAACCAGACGTTACATACCAGTAACCCTCTCTTTACATTAATGATTTGCACGTGCTTAGTGCTCAATATTGGTCTGGATGTACTTAAGATCATAGCTACCCAGGTCTACGGATTGTATTACTTCTCCTTACACTTTGAAAACATCTATATAAAATCATTTGCAAACTCAGACGCAACCCCAAAATGTTTAAGAACCAGTGGAACGAGCTCATTTCTGCATTTGATTTTATTTGCTTATATATGTCCTATAACTGCAAGCATGACAACTTTTATTTATATTTAAACCTGTGAGCTCACCAACCATGTGTTAACTTTTCGAGCAACTTTTCGGATAACAACAAACATAATGGATAGAAGAAGCTTATGCCTTATTGTTGACCATTAAGGATTCGAGATATAGATAAACATTGTTTGGGTTTAAATTATATTTGTTAATACTTTGTGCATTATTTACTTTCGGGCATGTTTGCCCTAAATTTATCACGAGATGTGGGATTTAATCTATTTTAATTGATTTGGCTATGCTTATCATGGAATTGACTAACCACGACATCCTCGTGTTTCAGCTATAAGCGGACCTGTGATATTTTACGTACCTCTTACAAGCATAGGCCCATGCGTGGCACTCTAAAAATCCAATAAATAACAGCTCATTTTCAACTTTAAGGGGAGCTTTTGGAATGGTAAAGCTCTATTTTTTTTTCTCTTGAGAATCTAATCTTGATGGTTTTTTATTGTTTTGTAATGTCCATTTACCACTTAGAAGAAGCTTGTGATTATTTAAACATCATCCATAATGGATTATCGGTTTGATTGTTCCAACTTACCAATGACTTTATTACTATCTTCTATCTTTGTTGTCATGTTTAAGCTACTTATGAGATAAACTTTTATTATCATCTTAATTAGGTGAAACTTACATAATTTATGATGAATCAATGTTGTGGCTTGTGTTATATTAATGTTATTTTGGGTGAACTTTTAATTGGTAGCATCTATATTCGAATGAAAAGTTATAAACTTATGATTCGTAATTGTGAATGTCATACAAGATTGCAAAATGTATGAACTAACTTTCATTCGTGAAACCGGTCTTGATAATAAACTCATGGCTAATGAACTAGAAATGGTTATTAAAAATCATATCATTTTATCTTTCTAAACATTTGCGGGTTTTTTTATTAGTTTGATAATTATGCAGTAATTGTAATGGATTTGTAAAATTAATGATATGTTAAAAAGAAATTTGATCAACTCTTTTTCTAACATTAAGTTAATTTTTTTGAAATCATATGTTAAAATGATTCATAAACATTACCTACATAAATAGGGGCTCAGTGATTGTTTCATAAGTTACTTGTTGCAACTTTTCTTGTTAGTATGGAGTCGGTTAACGATAACTCTTCTCTAGGTGACATTTATAAATATTAACATAACTATCTTAATCTAAATTTTTGACCACACCATGCAATTCATCATAGTTACTAAAGTGTAACCAAAATTGGGATGATTATCTCATTTCACTGAATTATTTTCGAAACTCTCAACCCTTATTTACCTTTTATTTATTTAAAAAATCATTTTAAAAATTAAAAATTTGATCACCTTAAATCAAAGTAATTATTTTTGAAACCCAATCTGATAGTCAAATATTAAGGTTGTTAAGTAGTACTATATTATCTCATGACACTTGCCTTTTATATGTGTAATTAGTATTAATAAAACCATTTAAAACTAAATTTATGTAAATATCAGAATATAATATACCATCACACACGCATCAATTGTTAGGATCACGATGCCCCTTAGTCACTACCTCTCTGTCACCATCGATCTAGACGTACCTAAGATCATGGCTTCTTAGGTCTTTGGATTTTTTTACTTCTTCGCACACATTTAAAAACATTTCAATCAAATCATTTACAAACTTGGATATAGTTTCAAAAGGGTAAGAAAAAAGGGACAGCTAGACTCACAGTCATAAGCTTCTTGAGCATTTCCTCACACGCAGGCTGGCGAGTGTTTTACAATCCTGTACCATACAGATACACACGTCAAGTTAATTTAACATTCGACGTGTAAACCCTTGGGATTCCCCACCTGTGTTAATCTGTTCGATCGGTCGTAGTCATATCAATGACCTTAGGCTAGGGTTTTTCACTACCCCTAATTATCATTTCCCATAACAACTCATGTTGAACGCACATTAGAGAGCTAGGTTTCACGTGCATGCCTGACACAATGAGGAGATGGATTCTTCTTGCCTTATCACACAAAATACCCTTTTGTGCTTGTTTCCCATGTTAACTTTACGATTATCACACTATCATGCTTTTATCTACTTAATATCAAACTAGATTGTCTCGTGTCAAGTCTGTTTGTCAGACCGTGATCATTTTCTATACCATAACAACCATATGCATCCTAATCATTATCTACCGATTTGGTTCTTTCCAGAAATCTCGGTTTACCCAAATAATCCATGATGAAGAATAATGCGAAGGTTTAGAACTTACCATCGTAGATATGAGCTCACGGTCATTTCTTAATGTCCACAGATTCACTACCAAGCGATCCAATGCTACAATGGAGTTTCATACATCACATATTCGCTATATACAACATAACTCATATTTAGAAGGATCTGAGGCTTACCGAAGAGAACCGAGCCTCCAAACGTGGATCCTAGACCAAATCCACATCAACGAACTCAAATATGACCTCTGATCGTCACAACGAGGCTTCCAAATATTGTAATCGTAAAGTGAAAGTGTAGTGTAGTTAGAGAGAGAACATCGAGTGATAGAGTGTGAAAGTGATAAAGTCAGATTTTTTGGACTTTTAAACCCATTTTGCATGATTGAGCCTCATCGCGGACCATAAATTCCGCCTTCGTAGTATGCTACCGACATACACACGACATATTCGCATCTTTCAATTGGAATATTCGTATCTTGCCAACGAATATTCCTAACGAACCATTATTCTCAACCATCACGGTTTGTGACCATTTTGGCAGACTGCTACCCCATTTACTTAAAGGTCCGCTATGAAATCTCAATTCCTGGTCTCGATTCCTCAATAGGATCCATAGTGGTCCGCTATGGTCTCATAGTTCCAATTCCTTTGGAAATTTCCAAATTTAATCTTTCCACTCATGTTGTCATACGTGTATTGGTCAACGACGTATCCATTAGACAGAGGAGTCATATTAATACTATATATTATTATATCATATTAGTATTAATGTTATGTATCATAATAAACTTGTATCTAAGAATATGAAGAATCTAATAGCTTTAATAGAAACCTTAGGTCATGTTTGGTTTGTGAATTTTTCAAGAATCATAATTGGAATCAAAAAGTTTTTCATTTAAAGTTATGTTTGGTTTCATTTTATGGATATGTATAAATATGATGTTAGATATTGTTGAAAGAATATATATAAATAAGAGAAGCTTTTTTTTTAAGTTGTTGAAATGGAATTTTAATGTACATTAATCCTAAAGTTAAATGTTTTTTACACCCCATGTGTTTTCATAAAAATTATCATTTTATTCCATTTCACTATAGTTAACTTTCCAATATGAAGGGGATTTTAGTAAAATAATTACAAAATAAAGAACTAGCCTCACATAAGGAGTTTATACGTTTAGTCTCTTTTAATAATCGTAATTATGATTTGACTCCACAGTAATCCTTTGTTGTTTTGTCTTGTTAATGTCTTCTAATTTAGTAGTCATGTTACTTTTGTCTATTTTGTTATATCACATAATTTTTTGGTTTAAATTTTATGGTTATGATGATTGATATTTTATGATTATTATTAATGTACTATTAATGTTATATTTTTCATTGTTCTTTTACATTTATGATGATTTATGTTTTATGATTATAATTTAAATCGCTCTTGTTATATGATTTGTTTGCTTATTTATATTTATATATTTTTTGTGATGTTTCCTTCATAAAGTTAGAAAGGATTCACTTTTAGTTAATCATCCTTAGATTATATTTCATCAAAGAAGTGGAATCAAATCGCAATGGTAATTACCTACGAAGACTGAACACATAAACCCGTCATGTGAGGTTGGTTTTTTATTTTGACTCAAATACACTTCATGTTGAAAAGTTAACAGTGTTAATTAAGTGTAGTCAAATAGGTTCAAATAGTGATTTTAATGAAACTTTTTTATTCAAATGAGAAAACTTAGACATTTAAATTCAAATGATAATTTTTATAAAATCACATGGATGAGAAAAGTACTTATGAAACTCCGTGCACACTCTATTTACTTTATATTTCGTGATTATTGTTTTATATGCGATCATAATAAAAAAAGGAACGCCAAATAATTTGAGGTCCTTATATATCAATAATTTTTTGCTTAAGATCTATTGAAATGGAGTTTAATTATATAACAATGGTAATCAGATTTATTTCCTTGATAATTTAATTTAGTTTGTTAAAAGTCACCTCGTCAATATGATGGCGGTAGTCTCTTTCATTCGGTTAACGAATCGGGTCATTATATTGAGGGCGCAGGTTGTTAGGTTCTATGTGATAGGTAATGAGAAAACACCAATGGTCGAAATGTAGAAATTTTGATAGGTTAACAACAAAATAATTTCACCTTTCAATTCTCACTTACCTAATCTTGAATTATTGACTCAAATACAAAAAAGTTTAAAACATATGCTTGTAGAAATTGAAAAGTACAAGACAGGAGAAGGAAAGATGGGGCAAGGGCTCCGACAAGAGAGGAGGTCGTTTGTTTTATCTTTATAAAATGAAATGTTGGTTTGCTTCTAAATAGAAGTCATATTCAATGCTAATAATCCATTCTATGTTTGGTTGATGATAATGACAACGGTAATCGGTTTTTCTCAAGATATTCTGTTTTTTCTAAAAAAATAAAACGTTTAGATGATGATGGACTAAACTTGTAATTTTATAATTTTACATACGTGGTCCTACAATCTTAGCTTTATATATACATAGTATGTAAGTGTAGCGAGTTTTGAGAAGTTATTGAACATGGATGAACGAATTGAAATCAATAAGACGAACAAGCAAATAACCAACATTAATTTGGTGTTCCAAATGCAAAGATGATTAATATGTGTGCTGTGGCGTTTCTAGCATTTAGAAATTGCTTTTTCTATAGGGTATTTTGTGTGTATTGTTATATATACATATATAATATAATGGTAAGGTAAGTTAAAAGAACTTGTATTAGTTAAAAACCTCAAATGATAGATTGCACCCTATATATGTATGAGAGTGGTGCACTTTCCCACCCCAATTATGATCAACATGGTATGGCAAGCATATAGCAACTTAAGTTAGTTAATAATATAAAGATTGACATCATGATAAATTAGATCAATATAAAAAAGAATATGAAACATGATGATTGAGTGTGTAGGTGCACAAAGGTCCATTTATAACATCATTTTCTTCAATAGGTTGAATCTGAACAACCTCATCTTGTTCATATTAAACTATATCAGGCACATATCATGAGAGGTAAATCATATGCAAATTGAGCGTTCTACTCGGGTGGAGGTCCAGCCAAACTCGTCCGGCAACATCAGATAATTTTCTCTAATAAATCTGCAGCTTTCCTTTGTAAGAGTACCAGTTTGGCTAGATGCCATGTAAGAAAAAAATCATTATCAAAATTTAAATGACAAGCCCAGATCTTGGTCTCTATAAAAATCAACGTATAACAACGGGGGTTTCATTTTAATTTTAATTTTTGGTGTTTAACTAGCAAATAAACAATGCGACCAGGGCACATGGTTTATAATGGTTGAAATTAGGCCTGGCAAAAAAAACCCAAATATCTTACTTTGGGTCAGAATGGGTTTTTTCTAGATAGATGTAGGTTATGATGGGTTTAAAAAAATAGATAAGAATGTCAAGATGGGTTGAAAAAATACACATGAAAAACTAATATGGGTCAAAATGGGTATTTGTACTGTCTCGAATTTTGAATCAACCCATCACCATATCAAATGAAAAACTTTCAAGCCCCAAATCACTATCCACATCTAACGAACCTCTGCAACTCAAATCGATCATCGCCGAAGCAAATCGACCACCGCACTCACATTGATCGAACCTTTTCTACCAAATCGAACCACCTGGCCCACATCGATCTAACCCCACAACCGAAATCAAAAACTGCTGACACAAATCGACCACCGTACCCACATGTTGAACTCTTCAACCCAAATCAATAACCAATGAAACAAATGGACAACCGTACCCACATCGATCGACCTCAGCTTACCCAAATCGACCATTGCTGAAGCAAATCAACCACCGCGCCCACACCGATCGATATCAATCTCTCTCAACGAATCAGCGGAGCAAATCGACCACCGCAACACTACCGCAACACCATTTTGACCATCACCATCTCACCACAACAGTTGCCATAACCCATAAGTGTCGAATTATTGACGGTAACCAACCCCATTACCTTTTATGTTCTATTGTTTCTTCAATGTTAGTTGATTTTTTTTACATGTGTTTGACTTTCGCAATATCGATCGATCGGTGTTCGGTAATTTGGACAATCACCATTTTCTTGAGTTTATGCGCAAAGTTGCTTGATGGGGTTTTGATAATTTTAGATTTAATTTATTGATTTTTTTAAGTTACTCATTCTAACCCAAACCCATCCTGACCCGAATCCATCTTTACCCAAACCCATCCTGACCTTTTTTTTAAATGATCCATACTAACCCACACCCATCCTGATCCAAACCCATCTTGACTTAACAACCAACCCAATCCAACCCACCCATTTTGCCACCTCTAGTTGAAATGATTCAAATTACGAAAGCAAAGCACTTAATCATGACTTTAAGTTTCACTTAGACCTTATCATTTAGTAAACCGTTGTTGAGTATGGTCTTGCAACCTAATGGTATTAATGATTATCTTTTATGAAAAAGATATAGTTTAAAAAAATAATTGTCAGGTGAAAAAAATGTTAGTAAAGTTGTCGTAAACCTAATTTCAATTAAATTAAATTAGAATTTATTTTCTACTGTGTTGTGTTCGTAGAAATTTGAAAGTACAATACGAATTTTAATGATGTTATAGTTTGTACCAACGTTTTTGAGACCGTATCGGACCGGCCGGTCCAACCGGTCCGACTGGGAATCGGATGGGTGGCCGATCCGGTTTTATCGACTTGTTTTGAAGCGGTTCGACCAGTCGGTTCGTCCCGAATCGGTGGTCGGACCGGTTCGAGCCGGATTTTCATTTTTTTTTTATTTTAATGGGTAAAAACGGAGTGTTTAACCATAAATTACTGTGTTGGATATAAAAATATAACTAAGTTTTATATATAACTATAAAATACATATAATATACTTATATTTAATTATATATATAACTATATATACTATACTATATATATAATTATGACGTCATCGGATTCTTAAATCCGGTCAGACCACCAAACCAGTAGGGCGTCCGTCTCGACGTCCGATGCGGTTCTGAAAACATTGGTTTGTATGTTATGGAATTGATGATATTTATTATTATGATAACTGTGTTAACTTTTGAATATTAATCAAAATTGTTATTATTTTTACTGGAATAACATTATTACATATATACAAAAATATATTTTTTATGTATATGTGTAAATTAATAAGCGTAAACATTTACGACTATTTTAAGTTACACTTACACCTGTAAATATAAATATAAATATAAATAAATAAATATATATATATATATATAACTCGGTTATCGCAATAATAGAGGGTTAATATTTGATCCTTACCCTATAAAATTTCCAGAAACAATGTAGCCATTGAATTTTCTAATCTAACACTAACAAAAGACTAAGATTCAAGTGTAGGAAAAAAAAAAGTAGAAGGTTTGTAATAGATACTTTTGTTGACTTTTTTTAAATTCACTCATGTTTTTAAACATTTGATATCTTTTTCATACAATATTTTTTTTTAAATTACACCATAAAATCAAACATTTTTCCTCTTAAATTTGAGTATAATATTGCTATATTTTTTCTAGAAAAACACATTGCATCGTACAAAATTGTGCTGTTTTATATGAAATTATGTTGTTTTTCATATAACATTACATGACAAACGATATATGTAATGATTAAAACAACACGTAACTTACAACAAACAACATTACATTTATGTGATTAAATACCATAATATTGTAAAATAACAATACTAAAAATATACATTTTAGGATTAAATAATATAAAAGCAGCACAAAAATAACATAACAACACAAAAATATAAAATGATACAATATATTTTAATAAGTAAAAATAACAAACCAACAAAATTCAACAACAAAGACAACACAATAAATAATAACAAAATAATACGATAAATAAACACAGCAAACCAACATGTCAAAACAAAACAGCAATGTGAAATCTATTAAAAAATTAAGTTGTTTCAGATTATTAATTAATATTTTTAATCATCTTATTGGGTGTTAATACAACAATAAGTTGTTACACAAGCTAGTGGAAATATTTAAGTTAGTTGGATGTATTAATATTAGTATGTTTAATATACATGTGTGAAAAAATAGTACAAATAGTTTTTATGACTATAATACCCTTCTTTTTTAGACAAAGTAATTTTTTTGTTTGAATCACCCCTTATATATATATATACACGCTATATATATATAGGTGAATGTTCAAATAAAAAGATTATTCTACCTAAAAAGTATAAGAAAGAATAAGAAAATGATAAGTGGCATATTAGAAAAACTAAGAAAATAATAGTTTTGTCCATTGTAAAATTAGATTTTCTATTCTTGTCTTCTTTAAATTCAGCACCATTTATGATCATCAACACAATCGCTATGACCAACCTAACCCAAACTGCTCTTTTTTTATATAGTACTGCTTTTTGAACATAGCTAAAAATTACAACAAAATCGTCGTCCTTTGTTTCGTTAGAGTGGTTTCTTTGATCTGAGTTTCATGTACAGATTCATGAAATCAGGCTACATACTATCTTTTTAATTTGATTTGCTCGCTTTTGTTGTAGATGTGAATAAGTTTTGAAATGAAAAATATAATCTTGTTTATGGTGATTTTGATTTGTTGTTTCGTTTTTATGTTTATTGAACTTTTTGTTGGTTTATTTATCAACTAAAGATATTTACTAGATCCAGATGTATTAGATGATTCAAGTTTTATTAATTTATTTTAGTTTTAATGAAATTGCACATGGAATGAGTGGAATTTAGTTTTTTAGGAGTTCTGTACAAAGATTACCATCATGCCATCATTTATTTAGCCGAAGTGATAATTCATTTATGTTAATTAAGTTGAATCGACATGTTAACATTTTATATTCTTTTGATTTTTTTATAATCTTCTTTTTTTCTTTTGAAAATGATGACATTTGTTGTTTTGAGTTGCATTGAAATAAACATTATTATATTAGATGTGACATGTATGAATCAACAACTGATTTTATAATGTAATAATTTTATTATTATATTTTTTTAGTTTTGATGTTTAGTATGTGCTACTTTTTTGTTTGTGTTGCTTTGTTTGTTTTATTACGTGTGTTGTTTTTATTGCTCTATTAAGTGACTTCAAAGCATTTAAAAAACAACACATTTTGTGTTGTTTTACCTAGAACATGGTCATTTAATCGAAAACAACACAATACATGTTTTATGTTAAATCAACACATAACGCGTTATTTTACGTGAAAGCAGCACATAACATGTTGTTAATGCAAAAGCAATATAAAACATGTTTTTTTGACAATTTTATGTTGTTTTACATAAAAACAGTACGTGTTGTTTGAGGTGATAGTATCACATAAAAATATTGTTTTATGTGAGAACAACATAGTATGTGTTATTTCACTATAATCAAACTAATGTGATAATTCATTTAGATTACTCAAATGCATTCATCAAGTTACCCGTGTATAAAGATCACTATAATGTCAGACATGACAAATATGAAATAATAACATATTACATCATGTAATGATTTCATCATTATATTTTTTTGTTGTTGCTGTTGTTTTTCTATAAGTTTGTTTTTAAGTATACATTGTTGTGCTGCTTTTATTGTTTTTATTTTGTGCTATATGTCAAAGAATCACATAAAAATAACATGTTTTGTGTTGTTTTACCATGATTGTGCAAGTTTACCCTAAATCAACTAAAAACGTATTGTTTTATGTTAAATAATCACATCATATATTGTTTTATTTGAAAACAATAGATAGTGTGTTGTTTTGGGTGAAAGTAGCACAAAAAACGTATTTTAGCATTAAAGCAGCTTATAGTGTCATGTTTTACGTGCAAACAACACAGAACGTGTTGTTTTACTTGAAAACATCTCAGCATGTGTCATATTACATGCTACCAACACATGAAAACATTATACAATGTATTATTTTACTTTAAAACTAATGAGAACCTGCTCTTTAATTATAAAATAGCACAAAATATGATGTTTTATATTGTTATTTTAGTGTAAAAACACATAAATTTATGTTTTTTTTATATATATTTTTTCCCTATACAACACAAAGCATGAATTTTTTACCGTAAAACAACACATAATGTAATACAACAAAGAAAATGTTTTTTTTTTATCATGGAACAACACAGAATGAACTGTCTTAACTTAAAACAACATAATTTCAGAATAGTATTAAGTGACGTTTTAACATATGACAACACAAAACATATTGTTTTACCCTAAAACAGCATTGAACATGTTGTCTTATCATAAAACAGCACAAAAGTGGTGTCTTAACGTAAAACAGCACACAACTTTGTTTTATTATAAAATATCATATATTTCATAAAAACCTTTACTATTTAAAAAGGTATTGCAATACTATACTTAAATTAAAGAGGAAAAAATGCTCGATATAATGGTGTAATTTATTTTAAAAAATAATATCGTATAAAAAAGTTATGAACATTTAAACAAAGTGGGAGGATTTGAATAAAAGTCAACAAAAATGATTTTTTTCATAATACCCTTGAAACCACTTTTTGTCCTAAAAAATAATCTCAAGCATTAAATCATGAAATAGATAGCTGAGATAACTACTTAGGCTTTTCAGGCAAACATATTTTTTTTAACCAACCCATATATATAAGGATATTCAAAAGGGAACAACAAAAAAAAGTGAGCAATGACTAACTATTTTCCAAATTGATTGAAGCTGAAGCTTTCGTTCAAGTGAGAGACAAGGAAGTGGTATGCTTTATAAAACTTAATATCCTCACAAGGTTTGGGATCCTGTCAGAAATAGTGTGTGATAACGGATCTCAATTCATTATCAAAAGGACGACTAATTTTTGTGCTAGTTAGAGAATAAATATGGTAACCTCCACTCCTGTCCATCCTTAGGCCAATGGAAAGCAGAATCTAGTAACAAAATCATTGTTAACAACATTAAAAAAAATTAGATGCCATGAAAGGAAGATGGGTTGAAGAAGTGAAGAACTACCCTTTGTTCTCATAGTAGATAGGACAACTAGAAAGAATGCAACAGGACAAACCATAATTTTATTAGTATTTGGTATGGAAGCAGTAATTCACATGGAGATGGTTATCCCTATTGCTAGATCTAACTTTTAGATCCCGAGACTAATTGGGAGGCTCTTGCTCAAGATCTCAATACTGTTGATGAAATCATGGAACTTGCAAAGATCCGGATTGCAACATATCAACAAAGGATAACAAGATCCTACAACAAAAATTAGAGAACTAGAAGATTTTGGGTAGGTGACATGATGCTTAGGAAGACCTTCCACAATTCCATCAATGCCCCCAATGAAGGAAAGCTGGAACCTAAGTGGGAAGGACCATACTTAATAGATTCTAATGCTTGCAAGGGTGCATATTAGATGGCCACTTTGGAAGGAGAAATCCTCCCAAGATCTTGGAATGCTATTCACTTAAATGTATATTTCATGAAAGTAAGAATTTAAAATTTACTCTAGGTTGGTATGTTTCTTATCCTTACCTATTTCAATTTCTACTATTTATTTCACTATATCAAATTACTAGCTTAAGCATCAGAGGGATGTTAGCCAAGATAATACCCACCATCACCAAGAACTGATGTTTTGTAGATTATACTCCTATGGATTATGACTAAGGAAATTGAGTCTAGTCATCTTACCAAGTTTAAGGTAATACAAAACCCTTCTAAGGTTTAAAGGTTTGCACCTTTCTAAGTTGATGGGTTTATATACCCCTTATTAAAGTGCATGATATTTGAGTATAGTTCAAGATAGTGGGATCAGTTTACGCTTTAGTAGCTAATAACCTCACTATTGTTGGCTATATATTGGATCTTTTAAGTACTATCAATGGCATAACATGGACATGTTATACACCGGGCAAGACCCAAGCATGTAATATTGACGGCATAAGGTTCTTGAAATAAACATGTCACAGTGGGTTTATGACCCATGAACACAAGCAAAAGTTTTTGGCTTAGCCCAAGTATTTAATGTCTACACGCTAACTAAAGAAATCAGCATAGTAAGGACATCCCCAAGGATCCTAAAGTTCAATTCTAAGATACTTGGATATCTACGAACGAGAATGTGTGCTCAAAGCTATTGAAAGGTTATCATTATCTCAATGAACTAGTATCTGGTATGTTTATCTACTGTGAACTACAATATCTTAGTATTCATACTTTTGATTCGAATAGAATCCTAAATATATGAAGATTTTATAAGAAATTCAAAATATGTTTTGCAAAATTCTTTAATTAATCAAGCATTTTAAAAAAAAGAATCTGGCTTTTAACCAAAAATCCATCTTTTGGGATCCAATATCCTACTAGGATATTAAGATCTATTACTTGGTCAAACCCAAAGAATCGAAGTCTAGCAATTGAGAATGCGTAAAAGAAGACCTCTAATAGTCAAGAGTGAATGCGTAATCCCTAAAAATCTCAAGAGTTAGTAATATTATAAATAGAGGCATAGCTATCAAATAAGAACATACAATTCACACTCACAACTCTCTCTCTCTCTCTCTCTTTCTCTATAACACGTAGTATCGATCAACTATAGATCTCGAGTTGCACTTTTATTGTAATCAATAAGAAGAACAAGAGAAAGGCAACGATTAATCATTTCCCAAGGTTTTATGTAGGAGATCTCTAAGGATCAAGGGCTTTTCTCGTAATCAACTATTTCATTTATTTATTTATGTTATCATATTTATACAAATCATAAAAGCACACTACCTAACAACCAAATTTGATCGCAAAGTTATACTTGTTAATTTTTTTGTCAAAACAACCCTGGAATTATCCTTACGTTCTACATGTTTCATGTTTTAGATCCATCATCGTTTCACATCTATGCGAGGCGTGAAACAAAGTCCTTGAATCCATGAACCAATCGTCCACACTGCTTTCCACACTAAGTATAAATGTGTCATCATCAGAAACATCCTGACTAGCACTGTTCAGTTCATTCTTATTTGGACAGTAACTCTTAATGTGTCTCATTTCATTGCATCTCCAACACTTCACATTCTTTCTAGGTTTAGATGTACTCCTTTTCGGACTCCCATTGTTTCTGTTATTACCCCAGCCTCTACCAACATTCAACAATTCACTATTTGATGATTCAGCTGATTTCTTTTTTCTAATGTCATCGCGTAAAACAAGATCTCAAACACCTTCAAAAGTGAATCCACTAGTCACGTAGAACTGGAAATACAGTTCCTGACCAACTTTCTTGCAAAGATGATAACAACACTAATGTGCACATGTCAATTTCAAGTTAATACCCATACAAACCCTAATACAGATTTCATTTCGTTTATGTATAGTAAAGCTTAATTTCTAATAATTAGGTCATTCCATGGTAGAAAGTTCAAAACAGTTCATGACATGCATTAAGTAATTTCAGGGATTTATCATCATGTGTCTAGTCATCTAAGCAACACGAACATTAGTGATTGGTCGAAACAGAGAAATCAAGTTATAACAAGTGATTTCTATGAATGATTTTATAAATAGGCAAGAAAAGTTCAATCAAGATTTAATACATACATATATATAGGTATATAAATTCTGAAACATATAATTTTTTTTTCCTTTTTGTGTTAGTTTCCTAAGGAAAAATAAGCACCCAAAAAAAACATTGTATCTCTCTTTCACCAAATTAAAAAAGAGCCTTTTTTTCTTTTGTGTCTCTCCTTCACTGCCCAACTAAGAGCAAATCATGATTACAAACCAGGTGAAAAACTTCCACGAATCATTTCTTCAGTGCAACTCGTGTGTATCAAAACCCTAGGCTCGAATGCCACTTGTTAGAGTCAACACAACGGAACATGGATCTCAACATACATGCACAAACAATTATGAAACAAGAAAATAGCAAACACAAGATGTAAAATGATTTGACTACTGTAACCTACATCCACATGCTGTAACTAGGATTTCTCTTTTATTAGCTCAAGGTGCTCCAAAATTTACAATTACATAACAAGATATTTAAAAGATTTAATATATAGTTATAAACTTAGTGAACAAGAAAACATAATATGAGCCCGAGCAAATGTTTTTACAACCTATAATATGTGATGAAAATGAAAAGTGGAGGTTATGCCATGCCTTAAATATCTATGGATGCTAGAGGTGTTCAAAAAAACCGGTTCGGGAAAAAAAACCGAAACCGATTTGGCCCAAACCGGTTTCAAACCGACCCAACCCGGCGGTTTAGGTTCGGTTTGTAGGTTTCCTCTCTCAAACCAGTTTCTAACCCCGTCTGGTTTCAAACCGGTTACAAACCGGTAAACCTGTACCCAAACTGGTTTTCAAACCGGTAACCAAACCGGTTTTCAATCAATTATTTATAATTTTATGTTGTTTGAATTGTTTCTATGTTTTATATATTATATATTTCACTTTGATTTTAAATTGTGTACTTAATTTAAAATTTTGTACTTTGTTTTTAAAAACAATTATGTAATGTTTTTTAATTTTATATGTTTTAATTTTTACAAATAAAAATATGTAAATGCACCTTATAGGTTTATTTAATTTATACAATTAATATGTAACATTCATCTTATAAGTTTATTTAATTTTTTACAATTAATTGTTAATATAATTTATAACCTAAAAAAAAAAAAAAAAAAAAAAAAAAAAAAAAAAAAACCAAACCGGTTTTCAAACCGACCCAAACCGGTTTCCAAACTGGTTTTATAGGTTTGGGTTTTTTTAAATCCAAACCGGTTTAGAACCCGAACCGGTTTGAGGCCAAACCGGTTTTGACCACGGTTGACCAAACCGGTTCCGGTTGGAACCCAAACCGGTTTTAGAAAAAGCCCGATTTGTACACCACTATTGGATGCTGATATCATAGATGTTCTACTTTATTAATATAGGAAATGTCAGGGTACAAACTAACCTATTGTTGAAACCTATGGTAGCAAAAGTATTCGACTTCTAATATCAATGAAACATACTTAACAAAATAAAATGTTACAAAACCATATATCGACCATAAACATCAACTGGACCAAGCCACTCGGTTTAGTGTCTGACGGGCTCGAACCTCAAAGAGTCTCATTTCCTTTCTTGAGAGTAGTTTCAAACCGTATACGATTCACGCCACAACGTTCTTTGATCAATGAAGATGCCGGCATGTTATGGTTTTCATCTCACGTGACCAACAAAATTGGACACAAAATGAAGAAAAACAAAACCTCATTTGCCATTGCAGGGTCAAATAGAGTATGACCAAAATGGCTCTTTATTAAGTGCGTCTATCACCAAGAGCACGTGCTGAGCATGCTGACGATGTTTATAGCTCCCGTGCTCGATAGCCAGGTTCCTATATATACAAAAACTGCCTCTGTGCCAAACTGCATTTGCTGCAGAAAGGTTATATCATATTTACAGAGTAAATGACTCAAAACCTTAATTTTGAATAGTGGCATAAAATATATATAGATTCTTAGATAAGTAACAAAATATGTGAACATCAGTTTACAAAGTCATATAGTTGACCTCAAAAGTCAATTTTTTTCGCTTGGGGTAATCACAATCCATTTCAGCTGGTTTTCACAAAAATTCTACGCCTCAACAAACTCGGTTTTGAGAAATGGGAAGTTTGTTGTGTGGTAAGTCTCACTCTACTCCACAAGAGTGAAGAGCATGAATTTATACATGCAAGAGGATACAAAGAATGATAAATTACATACTAGGACAATGAAAAATTAGAAATAATAAAGTACAAAATAGTATCTAAAAGATGGGCCGTAAAAAGCATGGAGAGGCCCATTTCAACAATATGTCTATGTTATCGTTCCGCACGCCCATTTTGTTGCGGTGTGTAAGGGCATGAAAGACGAAGAAATGTGTCATTTGAGTTGAAAAGACTTCGCACAAGTTTATTGGTAAATTCGGTGCCACTATCACTTATGAAAAGATTTAATTTTCCAATTGAATTGATTTTGAACAAAGTTGGTGAATACCACAAGAGCACTATAGAATTCTGTTTTAGTTTTTAACGAATAAAGCCATGAAAACCAAGAGTGGTCATCAATAAAGATGGCATAATAACGATAGCCATCGGTAACATCACCGAGGCCTGGCCCCATAGATCGCAATGAATTAGATCGAGGGGAAGCAAGGCCCTTTTAATATTATTGATGAATGGTAATTTGTGAGATTTAGCTAATTAGCATGATGAACATAAACCCATTTTGGGTAACACCGAAGTTAAAGTTAATAAACCAAGTTTTTGTAGTAAGACAATTGTATCAAAAGCAACATGACCCAAGCATGAATGCCACGTTTCATATGACGCTTTGGGACATGAAGAAGTGGCCATAAAGGATTTATTATCTTCAGTGTGTAACATATAAAGTCCATCCTCACGGCTTCCCCGGGTAACAATGTGTTTGGTGATGGTCCATAAAAATAGGATAAGAATCAGAAAAGATAACATCAATGTTGGTGTCTTGTGTTAGTTTGCTCACAGACAAAAGGTTTATGGTGATGTGGGGAATGACAAAAACATCACGTAATTGAATAGATATAGAGAGTCTAGAGGTGCCTTTATGAGTTATGGGAAGAGTTGTACCATAACCGAAGGTAACCGAGGGATTACCTACGGAAGTTGTGGGGTTGGAAACCAAGTCAAACGAGGATGCCATGTGATTAGTGGCTCCTGAGTCGACATACCAGTCTGCCCAGATGAGGATACATGACATTGAGCGTGCAAAGCTTGCGCCAAGTGATCGTCGGTTGAAATATTTTTGGATGCATATGAAGCAAGGTTGGGGCAAGACTTTGTATAGTGGCCCTATTTTCTACTAAGTTGACAGTGAAGTTGATGGCGACCCCACCCTCAACCACCAACAACTAGGAGCCACGAGCAAAGCGGTTGGACTTGCCATGAGAAGTTGGTGGTGATTGATGTGCTTGGGTAATGAAGGCAATAAAGGTGTGGACGGACCATGGAGAACACGCATGAAGAGTTCGTGACTCTTGGCTCTTGCAAGGAGATCGATAAAGGTTGGGTTATGGTCAAGATGTCCGAATGAAGGTGGGGAAAGTCTCGAACGACAGACCAAGGCCATAAAGAAACCAATGAACTTGGTCGGTTTCGGGAACGGGGTAACCAATGGCAGCCGGTTGGTCCCATAATGACTTGAAGAACCATCCAAACTCAACCGTAGATTTGTCTCCTTTGAAGGATTGGCGGAGTTGGTCACGTAGGTTGTGAACTAGCTCCATGGAGGTGTTGCTATAGGCATTCTCGAGAGCAAGCCAGATTTCACAAGCAGAACGAAGACCAACGATGATAATTGATAAAGACGACCTCTTTAGTGAGCGAGGCTTGGAGAATAATAATTATCTGCCTATCATTAGCGATCCTTGAGGAGTGAGCGGGGTTGTTAACCGCTTTAACTACTTGAGTGATAGTTGAGGGAGGGGCAACAGAGGTGCCATCGACATGATAAAAGAATTTTGGTATGTAAGGATAGGGGTGATTTGGTTTTTCCAAGTAAGTAGGTGAATGAGAGTGTTTAAGGGGAGGGTAGAATCGGTGGGAGTATATGACGAGGAAGGGGCTGCCATGGGGATAAATTCAAGATAGGTAATGTAAAGGAGGGAGGGAGATCAAGTAGAAAGGGAGTAGTAAAGGAGAGGAGATGAAGTTGAAAAGGGGGGAGTAAATGGAGAGACGACGAAGGTGAAGAGGGGAATGAATACTCAAATTTAATGGCTCTATATCATGTGATAAGTCTCACTCTACTCCACAAGAATGGAGAGCATGAATTTATACGTGCATAATTTACATCAAAAGGATATAAAGAATGATAAATTACATACAAGGACAATAGAAATAATAATACAAAATACTGTCTTATAGTTGGGTCGGCTAGATCGTCCAAACCAGCAAAACCGTTTATTTTGGGCAGTTTGAACCAACTTCTTTTTTTATTTCAAAATCACTAGTTTGTTTTGAATTTCAAGATGACTCATGAACATTATGCATATGCATAACTGTATGTTTTAAAAGTGGAAAAAATAAATTAAATAATAGAGTTAAATGGCCGATTAGGTTCACACAATTCCCAATTGTATAAATCTATGCATATGCATAACTGTATGTTTTAAGTGGAAAAAATAAATTAAATAATAGAGTTAAATGGCCGATTAGGTTCACACAATTCCCAATTGTATAAATCTTAAACTGGCCAAACTGAATAATTTGTTTCAGTTTGTTTAGTTTTAATAGTTTTTGAATACCCTGCTTTTTTCAAAAGAAATAGTGAAACAAGAAAAGGGTTTAGAAGCTAACCTTTAATGGAAACGCAATGAGCACAAATGTTGGAGCCGAAACAATGATAGTAATCCAACTTTACATGCTTGATATACATTATGTGAGCTCATGTGAACCTCTATTTATCCGTATAGGCACCAGAGCGCTTTCTATTCCCACTAAATATATTAAATAAAGTAGGAAGAAAAGAAAGAAAAATTTATTCAACAGCTTTAATAGAAGATTTTTTCATATTTTCTGACTCAATATTGGAACCACTTTTCGACATTTCATTTGAGGATTCCTTCTCCTTCTCCGCCTTCTTCTTCTCGGCCTCTATTTGCTTGCTGTTTTCATCATGTGCTTGATTGAACATTCTCACAAAGTTCCTCAAGGTTGAAACAACTGAAAGAAATGGTAATATAGGTTTGATGCAAAGTGAAATGATGTGTGTTAGAGATGGGTTGTGGCTACTTCAACCATCCCATGAAATGAAAATATGAACACTTTAATACTTATCATGGGCAAGCTAGTGAGCCGCAGGGCCCATATTAGATCTCTGCTCTTAGACCATACTGAAATTTAAATGGTTTAAAATAATGTTTGAGTTGTATATAACTTTAAACAGTTTAAAAAAAAAAGGAAAATATGTTCCAAAAATCTCTAAAATTTTGTTTTATTAGTATTTCAAAATTAAAAACTCTTTTAATATGACCTAATAAGATTTTGGAACCAACATGATTATGTTTGTGTTGTAAATTTTTCTAAATTATAGTTATTGACAAAATCACAAGTGTTAACATTTAAAGTTAGATAGTAATTACCATGCTCATATGGGCAACGGGCTGGATCCTCTCCAAAGTAAAGAATTAAAGCATCAACACTTTTACCCTAGAAGACAATGTGGTGTTACAACAACTCTTGGAATGTACAAGACTTTTTTAAAGGATAAAATCTCTTTAGACCACCTGATTATGTATGTAAATGATGGAGCGGTAATTTCTACCCAATTACCTATGAAAGGGTCATTTTGGGTCATTTTTTAATTCTAACGGGGTCAAATGAGCTATATAGTAAAAGTTAGTTGAGAAAGAAAAGCGTTAAACGAGTTGAAAATCCCAAAGTGCAATTTTAATGCATATGATACAACTTCGTAAATGGCTAAATCATGCAAGGATTAATATAGTTTCACGTTTTCACCGTTTTTAATTTTCACCCACTAGTCCGTTACGAGACTTGCCCAAATCCCACCTCTACCAAAAGATAAATTTGTAACATACCACCAAAGAGTAGAGTGATGCCAAGGCCCTTGCTTCACCTTCTGCCGAACAAAGAAATTCCTTCAATGCCTAAGAATGAAAGAAATGACGCGGTTTAGTCTAAGTTCAAACATCAACTATGAAACAAAATGCTAAGCTACGAACCTTTTCATCATTTTATCAGTTATATCCCGGGGGAGGGGGTGTTTGAGTCAAAAATCAAATTGGGTGGGCAACACACCAACACTTTTATAAACTGTTAATGTATTTTAACAAATATATTATTAAAACAATAAGATTTTTTTTATAAAACTATATTTTACATACAAAAATACTACATAATTATGTTATTGCTTAGCATTTTATACGTCTGAACCATTACCAATACCAATAAATTACATTCCAAAGTGGCCAAGTGGGCCAAAATTGCCACCTGTAAATCTTACCTTACGAAATTTCTCAGAGACAGGTCCATCATTTTCAGCTGTGGACAATTCCTGGACAACTTTCTCGAGTCCTTTACTAATAGTTTGCATTTCCTCAGCCAAATATTTTAATTGCACCTACGGAGAAAATAATCATTAAAATTTACACATGAAAAGCTACGTTAGTTTCCGTTTCTAAATGAAAGGTGATTCTTATTGTTGTACACAAACAAAACTAATTTGTACATAACAAAATTTTACTTTTAAAACATTTACCCTCATACCACGCATACTTTTTGTCTTTTCTTATTCTGCATGAATTAAATTTCCAAAGGAAAAATATTTGTTGTGCAATCACCTCCCCTATTAAATGTGTGAATTCCAAAAAGATCACCTTTGATGCAGGTTCCAAACTGTGAAGCTCCTTGGAAAAATCTAGTAGTTCAGGAAGTTTCTCAGCAAGCACCTAGGTATCCACCAGAGCTAGCATGAACAAAAGTGAAAACTAGTACAAAAACTTTCTACCTAAACTTTATATACTATTATTTCGTTTTAATCAATACGGTAATATATTTACACGAGCTTTATGTTTAAAAATTTCAAGACATAAATACCTTACAAAGATAATGCATTAGAGTCATTCTGTTGTTCCTTGCACGTGTATCTGTAAGTTTGAGGAGGCTGTCCAATCTGAACCCAACAGCAGAGCCTAAATTAAAGACCAAAGCGTTAAGAACCAATATAATAACCTGTTGATGAGGGTATAAGAGGATTTAAAAGTAAAACCATATATCAATCAACAAATAACAACTTAAAAATATTGCATCTACCTATGTTTATGTATTTATTGGTGAAGTTGCCAATTTCGACCTATTTAGTAATGAATAGAACAATTCGGGAATGTTTTTATTTCTAGCAGATCAAAAAGGTAAAATTAAACATCCACATTTATAAGGAAACAGGTCAAAAGTTGCTCAAAGGGTATTAATAACGCATAAAACCTTGTGATCGTTTATTTATAACCTAGATTATTACTGAAATAATATAATTTACGTTTGACAAACTAACTGGTAAATGAAACTTTAGTTGCTTGAAATAAAATTAATTTGCTCAACCTGACCTGATCTTGACCTGTTGAGGCATGTACCTAAAATCATATGTTTTGACCTATTACTCAACCGACCCATTTTGCCATCTCTAGAAATTGCGTCTATCCACTAAAGAAAATTCAGTCATTAGTCCTTCAATCATGCAATTTGAATGCCTATATGTAACCACTAAGGTTGAGGACGTGCTCATAATTGTGATCGTGTCCAAACAACATAAGAACAAACAGGAAGTATAATAAAGTTTTCATGACTAAAATGGAAATGTTGGACTATAACAAGCTCCATATTATGGTGAGAGTCTGTTTTCAAAAAGTCAAGTAGCAATTTACCTCTTGCTGTCCCCTGGTTTAAAGCATTTCCTAGCGTAAGAATTGTTTGCATGACTCTTTTAAATTTAGAGGAACTCCTAACCTGAAAAGAGTATCAATTTGACTAGAGTTGATTGGATTTATTGTTGCATACTTAATAATTAAATTAACAAGGAAATAATTTGCCTGTTCCACTGCTGAATTTACTGAGTTTAAGCTCTTCTTAAGATCAGAAACCTAAGTAATAAAAAAATAATAATAATAATTAAAAAAAACCCTTCACTACATCAAAATATAGAACCTATAGGAAATGCATGTATAAATGTAACATGTAATTGTTTTTCGACCTGTGATCCAAACTGTAACTTGAAAGAAAATACTCTTAGCTTAGATTCTGTACGTGGAACTTTCATTAGCTCCATGAAGAACTGTTAAACAACAAATGTAAATCCAAATATGAGTTTGATTGTGAGCATAATTTCAAACTTACTGGTCCAGTAAGTAACTACGGGTAATAGAGGAGGCGCCAATTTGGGTGGCTGATGGGTTGACACTTGGCCAGGTATGGTAACAAGTCGCAACAAGTTTGCAGTGTACGGGTCATATTTAGAAGGGTCAAAACAGGCCGAGGTGGGTCGACCTGCAAACACCATTTGTCTTATTCTAAAAAATATAAACATATTATGTGTTAACTAGAATTACCAATAAAGTACGGTTACAATTTTAATATAGTATTTATACAAATTGAGGTCAATTGCTTTAAAATAGGCTTTTGGCATCTTTCAACCTGTTTGATCCATATGAACCATTCCTCTTGAAGTTAATTATTTTGACCTAGACCCATTTGAGACCAAGCAACGAAATCAACACATTCATAAGTAAATGGGTTGATATTGCCATCTCTAAAAAAGAGGTACTTCAATTTACAAACCTGTTCGCATTTCCCCAGTTTTTCCTTTTCTCCTTTGTAGCCCTGTAATTAAAGGGTACAAGGTAAACACAAATTATTTGAATTGGATCATACCTAACCTCACTACTAAAGTACTAAACAAGTAAACAATAAAAGACCACATGCGCTGGCTGAAAGACCTAAAGTTTGCCTCGTCCACGTGGAGCTTGTGTTTTGCATTGACCCATGAACAACTAACTGGATCAAAGGTGCAAGATACCACCATCATTTATAAACAAAAAAATTGAAAAAAAGGATATATTACCTTTAGCAGTTCCATCTCTTCTTTTGTAGGGCAAAACTTTATAAGGTTTTCCACCTGATCAGCATCCAGTGCTGACTCATCTAAAGCAAGGACATAATCCTACCAAGTTTCAGAAATATAAAAGAAAATCAAATTCACTAATTTAGAATTTGAGATCAGGCAGAAATTTTGAGATTGTCAATACATTTGTCATGTATTGAGCTACAAGTTTACTTTATTTTGTCTTTATTAAGATACATTTATCAGTAGTCAAAAGTTAAACTGCAGGCCAAGACTAGGGTTGAAAATCATGTCTGATGTTTTTCTCTAAAAAATTTTACTCAAGGCAGATGTGAAGGTTATTTTCTGCATATGCAAAAAAATAAATTAGATAGATGGGGAGCAGGGTTGTAGCTAGAGGTGTACAAACCGGTTTTTTCACCCAAACCAGTTCGGGTTCAAAACCGAACCGGCTTTTTGTCGTGGGGTCAAACCGGTTTTTTTTCAAACCGGTTCGGGTTACAAACTGGTTTGGCTCACCGGATGCTCAAACCTGTCAAACCGATTTGGACCGGTTTTTAACTTTTCAAACCGGTTTATAAACCGGCATACAAACCGGCGGTTCGGGTCGGTTTGGAACCGGTTTGGGCTAAACCGGTTTTTCTTTGAAACCGGTTCCATTTTTTTTGCCCATGTCTAGTTGTATCCTTGTGTAAGTAAGTTCATAAGTGTGAAAAAAAAATGGAGTAAGTTTAGGCATAAATATAAAGAAAAGCAAGTTGCAATAACTTCACATATGTTAATCATTCATTGATTCTTTTTGTATTTGTTAACCCAAAACAAAATTTTCAATAACAAAAGTGAGAATAGTGTAGCTTACCATTAGTTCATGCAATGGTATCTTCACCTTTGAGAGCATGATTTCACAGTTGTATGCACGCCGATGATCAATCTGAATGAAGTTCAAAAGTGTCAAGGGATATTTCTAAATAGATGCATGAGCATATTCAGAAATCAGAATAAAGGTACAAGTTTATAGCACAAAAAAGGAATATAATATTTTACCAGTTGTACTTTTTCTGGCTTATTAGCTATTGATGCAGATTTTGATTTTGCAGCCCCCTTATCTGAATTGGGATTTGCAGCTGAGAATAGAATCTCTAGTTCTTTTAAATCAATCTCTGGCGTTCTAGTGTAAAGTAAATTATAATGAGAAAACTAAGACAACAGGGCCTAGTAGAAAACGTCATCATTTTTCTAGAAAGGTAAAAAAAAACTTACTTCACAGCTTCACCAGATTTTGATGTTTCAGCCCACAAGCTTCCTTGCACTGCTCTTGTGAACTTTAACCAATGTAAAGGCTTAAGTTTCTTTGCATTTTGATTTTTTGATATTGTCAATGAACGCCCCCTACCTAATGGTGGTGGTGGAGCTCCGGGCAAATTTGCCCCTCTTGATGGCGGTGGGGGTGGCGGAACACAGCTCCCATTTACATTTTGATTAGAAGAAGGTACTTGAGGAGGGGGTGGTGGTGGAAAAGGAGACGCGGAATTGGGAGCAGGCGGAGGTGGTGGAGGTGGCACTGATGATGGCGAGGGTCCACCTATTGTTGGTGTCTCTTTTAGAGATATGGTTGGAGGAGGTGGCGGTAACGCTGGCGGTGGAGGAGCTGGTGTATAGGATCCAGCTTTAGTTTCTGCCTTCTCTTTTATAGGTGCAGTAGTAGAAGGTGGTGATACTGGTCGTGATGATGGAGTTGTCTTCTCTTTCGTAGGTGCAATTGTAGGAGGTGGTGATACTGGTTGTGATGGTAGTGGAATTGTCTTTTGTATTGTAGGTGTAATTGTAGGAGGTAGTGATGTTGATTGTGATGGTGGTGTCTTCTCTTTCGTAGGTGCAGTTGTAGGAGGTGGTGATATTGGTTGTGATGGTAGTGGAGTTGTCTTCTCTTTCGTAGGTGCAGCTGTAGGAGGTGGTGATAGTGGTTGTGATGGTTGTGGAGTTGTCTTCTCTCTTGTAGGTGTGGTCGTAGTAGGTGGTGATACTGGTTGCGATGGTGGTGGAGTTATCTTCTTTTTCATAGGTACGGTTGTAGGAGGTGGTGATATTGTTTGTGATGAGGGTGGAGTTTTCTTCTCATTCGAAGGTGCGGTTGTAAGAGGTGGCGAAACTGGTCTTGATGGTGATGGAGTTGTCTTCTCTTTCGTAGCTGCAGCTATAGGAGGTGGGGATACCGGTTGTGATGGTGGTGGAGTAATCTTTTTCGTATGTGCAGTTGTAGGAGGTGGTGATACCGGTAGTGATAGGGGTGGAGTTGTCTTCTCTTTCATAGGTGCAGTTATAGGAAGTGGTGATACCTGTTTTGATGGTGGTGGAGTTGTCTGCTCTTTCGTATGTGCAGTTGTAGGAGGTGGTGATTCCGGTTTTGATGGTGGTCGAGTTGTTTTCTCTTTTATGGGTGCAGTTGTAGGAGGTGGTGATACCGGTTGTGATGGTGGCGGAGTGGTCTTATCTTTCATACGTGTAGTTGAAGGAGGTGGTAACCATGGTGGAATGGAACCATTTTTCATATCTGGCTTCTCTTGTGAAGGTGGAGTCTGACGAGTTGGTGACCGTGGTGGAGTGTGCCCACCTCCCATCGCTAACTTCTCTCTCAAAGGTGGAGTTGGAGGGGATGGCGGTGGAGACAGTAATGAACCGCCCGGTGTACGTGGTGTTTGCGGTGTAGAAGATTGATCCTCTCTAGATGGTGTTGAAGGTTCTCTCGGAGAAGATACAGGTTGAGAAGGTCTAGTCTTAGTATTGATGTCCTTTAACGATAGACTAGGCGGCATGTAGTTCGGTTGAGTTTGAGAATCCGTTTGAGAAGGTAGTTCATGAGGATGCATGCTAACCTCAACATCTGCAGGTTTCTGTGAAGGCTGGTCAGACTTAGTCAATGGAGATCCTATGTCATCGATAACATGCTTTCCACGAAGGTAAGGATGCACAGGTTCATCGGTAGAAAGACTATGAGAGGATGTTTGTGAATTAAAAGCCTTCTCCTTAGCCAAGTGAAGAGGACTCATCGAATCATTTTTGAATAATCCAGTACATTCTTTATCCTGAAGCAATTTACATGAAGTAAATTAGTAGCTTCAACACCTTGATGAAATATAGTAGAGGTGGCAAGATGGATGGATACTGCTAAAAACTAGGGTTTAGTATGTTGTCCATGTCTGGTTGATTAAGCAAACACCTTTTTGTAAAAATTCAAATTTTTAAAAAATAATTTATTTGTTTAAATGTTTATTAGGATTTCAGAACATTATTTTTACACTAATTATCTAAAGTATTTAATAAAATTATTTATGAGGTTGCAAGTTCAACTGCTTTTAGATCAAACACAACCCAAACTGATCCAATATAAGTAAATGAGTTAACTGCCACCTCTAAGAACTACTCTCTACCTGTCCATAGTCAGGAGCAGTTATTTGGTGGAGCACATTGAATGCAGCATCATTTTTAGGAAGTAGCCAATCTACACTATTAAACATTTCTTGAACTTTAGCGAATGCTTCAATAGGGAGACCCTCTGATTTCTGGAAAAAATATGAATCTACGGGCATTACAGAAGATGTGGCATCCATTTCTGAGAAAAGAATCTGTATGCATAAAAATAAATATAAATCTATTTATCATGTATACTATAATATAAATATAACTGTCAGGAAAAATACCTCAGCTTGAAAGTCGTTAGGGAATTGATAGTCAGCATCCCAGAGTACGTCAATTTCATAACGATTAAGAACCAAAATATTTGATCTGATAAATGACGTATTAAACATAGCGCGATACATTAAATTTTCATGCTCCCAGTCATCATGCAAGTTGATACACTCCAGCACAATGTCACCTTGAATATGGCAATCTATATCTATTATAACAATTTCACAGTCTGCCTGTAGAAAAAAATAAAAGAGGGCACTAAAGACAAGATAATACCAATTTTAAATTATTCGGTAGTGGGCAACAGATCAGGTCGTCTGGGCTGACTCGAAACACTTTTTTCTAAACCTATTTTGTACTTTTACATAAAATTAGCAGGTCAAATATTATTACAAATACTTTGCTATTTCAGCAACAATCTAATTATTCAAATAATTTGATTAAGAAGGTTAGATCAATTAAAAAGGCACAATTTGTTTGAGTTTTGACACGTTTGACCCAGTAAACTAATTACCTTTCAAGCTAGTTTTTCTCATTTGCCAAATAAATCATAACCTATTCACAAGTAATTAAGTAAAGGGAAAAATTGCCACCTCCAAATCGAATGGAACTAGCCTGTGTACTAAATAGAATAATAGTAAATCATACCTGTTTGTAATATCGAATATTCTTACTCCTCTTTGGGGTTGTGAACAAAAGTTTGGTAGTTTTATCACCGGGCATGTAAGGATCTTGTCCATAAATACTGAATATAGGACAACAACCACCGTTTCCATCAATATCCGGAATCATTCTCATTATCACACAATCCAAACTAAGTGCTCGATCCAGCGGTGGCCATTCTGTAGCCACATTTCTCCTTGATACATACTGTAAATACCTCAACTGAGAAGGTAAAGGATTCAATGATGAAAACAAATGCAAGAGCTCACTAGGGGCTTGCTTATAAACCATGTCCAAAGTCTTCGCTTCCCCAGAGTAATGTTTACTGTATATCAATAATGCAGCCAACATGAATGCTAAAACGGGCCAACCACCACGTTCACAATGCATTAAAAGAACATTTTGCACCCCAAATGAAAGCCAACTCTCACATGATCTTAGATAATGGTGGATGGCTTCCATAGAGAGAATTGGGCAACCTTCATAGTGACGAGGGTATTCCACTATGGTCATATCATGACCTGATAAAGCAGAGGCTAGCTGGCTTGTTGCATCTCCTTCGCGAAAATTAAAAATAAGAATTGAAGCATATGGATAATGATCCTTAAGCTGATTTACCACATCTCCCACATAACTTCTGTAATTTTCTTGATCCCATGCATCAGTAGTGAAACAATAGTCAAAGACTACACATGAAACAGATGATTCCGTAAGTGAATTTAATAGTGTAAATTGCCTGTTTACTTAGATAAAGTCCATCTACATATCACATTTGGTTAACAAAATGCGGAAAACAACAATATATTGTCTAAAATTGTTGATAGAAACAAAATCTTCCATATATTCATAAACTAAAGAAGGTTCATAGCCACATTCCTAAATTTTCCCATTTCATACAAGTAAACTTCCACATTTGGCTTTCGAAGGACCACTGCATTAATTTATTAACTTCAAAGAACTGAAAAACAAGTTTCCTTTGCATATGGACAAACTAATTAGCATGCCCAAACTGTTAATCACCATGTAAACCATAATCCAACTGACAACCTAAAACCACTCCTGTTAATCTAAAATTTGAAGATTAGAACCTCAATTTCCACACAATTTTGTCATTCTACTACCTAAAACAAACAAAATTTCCAATATACATCTACACATTCAACATATGAAAAAATAAACGATTGAATGAAATACCATATACTCTTTCAGAAATCTCGAGAAGTCCATCAGGCGGTTTCTTGTAGAACAATTTCCGTAACAACGCCATTCGTATCAATCGATGATATTATTGCTTAATAATCACGATTGGAACCCTAGAACCTGCAATGTAGCATCTCAATCCACCAAATCATACAACCTACATACACAGATATGATCATTCTCTGTGTGAATGTATTGGTGCATTTCGATAAGAAGCTGTGAGGATTAACGAGTTCTCTATGAAGAATCGATGATGATGAATTTGAGTGTAGAAAGAATTTTGATCGATATGCTTGTGATTGTACGTGTGCGTGTGTTGTAGGATTAAAATGTTATAAGATTAGCTTGGGGAGGAGAGTTGCCGTTGCTCGGAAAATACAAATTTTTACCCCCCTCAACTTGCCCTAATTTCCTATTTCACCCTTCAACTTTATTTTAGTTTATTTTAGTTAACAGTTTTTGTTGTTGAATGTTCCAATATTCCAAATCAAAATCATGAACTAGGTATTATTTGAAGTAATAACACTTAAGTTATATCTTAGTGGTAACAGTTAATAGCTTTAAAGCTGACATAGGTTCAAGCGGTTTATGATATAATTTAAAAAAAATGAAGACTTGTTAGTTCAAAAAAAAAGTTATTTAAACTAGTTGGATCATGAGTTTTGGAGATCATGATGCATTAGAAGTTGCAACTTATTTTTTTATTATATTATGAATTAGCTTTAGTAATCAGTGTATTACACGAGTTAAACAAATAAAATATTAAATATAATAAAAATTTATCAAGTATAAAACGATATTTTACGATAAAATATAATTGAAATTACGTATAGTAAGAACAATATGTAATAAAACAATTATATTCACTTTTTAAACTTTTGGTTTAAAACTTATTTTTCCAAAAAAAAATAATAAATATTTTGTTTCAAAACAAACCGTATTAAAAATATCATTTTTAAAAATTTTCTTATTATAAATTTCAATTTTAATTATTTTTTGTTTATAAAAATTTAACTTTTTAAAAACACTAATTTTAAAAAAGTTTGATGTTTTGTAAAAATTTCTTATTCTATAAAAATTATTTATACAAATAACATTAATCAGAAGATCTTTTTGAAATTTATTAAAAAACTATTTTTGTTTTAAAAAAAAGTTAAATAATATTATTGATAATTAAGGTAATTATTTAATAGAAGAGAGAAGCGGGAAAATTTTGGTGAGAATGTGGTGACGCCACGTGTCACCCCAAGATACTCTTTTATTAGAGTAGAAAGATATTGACGAAACTACAAGGAAGCCGGGATCTTTTAACCCTTCAATGAGTAAAATTTCTATCTTAATAAGGATATCTAGTGACGACATTTTTGAATTCTAATACATAAAAGCCATCATCTGCGGGCTTTTTAGAGACAACAACTCTATAACACCACGTTGTTATGTTAAGGCAAAGAAATATAAAGTATTTGTTATTTTAATATATTGGTATAAAAGTAGTTTCAAACTATCGAGTGCTATTCTGTCCTTCAACCCCCCCTCCCCGCACCAAAAAAAAACCATATTTTGACAACGTGACGACTTGACATGGAAAAAAAAAACAAAAAACAAAAATGTATATTTGTATACATTTTGAGCGAATAAAAAGTATAGCAAAAGAACCTATTTTTATTTTTGTTAAAAAAAGCTTTAATTTTCAAATTATCTTTCCATAAATGGATTTTAAATGTAAGTAAAATATTTTCATCATTCAAACTTGAATCATATCATGTACAAAAAAAAGCATGTGTCATAAAGTTATACCAAAAGTTTCACAAGCTTCATAGAAAATCGATGTAGGTTAGCTAGCTCAAAGCATCTAAACGTAATATACATGTGAGCAAATCACACTAAAACAAAAACTTTTACTTTTCTTGGGATCAATACGTACGCCTCCAACCCGTACATAATATACCAAAGTGCTCAAAGAACCGACAAAGTTAGATATCATGATCTCAATGTAGTGACACAAATGGTACTGTATTATTTTATGTCACAACGATGTACTTATGTTAGCTCCCCAAAGGGTCATAGATTTATGTATCATATTTCAAACATAACATACTTTTAAACTTTCAAAATTTATCGACTTCCAAGTGCCCAAAACATTAATATCATATCGTATTTTATACAACATTTCTAAAACGTTTGTAAATTTCTGAACATATTTTTGTTATGGAAACATGTAGTAATATCTAGTGTCGGAACCATAAATTATTTCCTATGGGGTCACTACATTTTTATAGTTAGATTTTTAATTAAACAACATAAAAGATTTTATGTCTTTCGATCGATTCCGGTCGGGTCAACTTGGGTCGTATAGA
This sequence comes from Flaveria robusta, assembly GCA_025506415.1. Taxonomy (NCBI): domain Eukaryota; kingdom Viridiplantae; phylum Streptophyta; class Magnoliopsida; order Asterales; family Asteraceae; genus Flaveria; species Flaveria robusta. The sequence goes on from CM046467.1 coordinate 4,988,439, forward strand.
GAAAACATACTTTTTTGATAGCTCCACTAATTAAAGGCTTTATAAGACATGTTGGGATGTTGTGCCTTTAGCCTTGAGCTCTTCTCTGATAATGTACATATATATGAAGGATAATCATTAATATTACATAAATCAATCTGAAGCAACTAATCAACTTGAATGAGTAATTTACTTGAAGATGGCTTAATCAAGTTAATGTGTAATCAACACCGCAATGACACTAAACGATAACCACTAAGACAGTGATGGAGAAACCAAAATGAAAATAGCAAACTTGTTCTTGGAGTTGGAGATCTAGACAATGACTAATAAACACAACCTAGGGTTTGAACAAAATCATGATACTAAAATCACTAAAACAAATATATTGACAAAGAAGAATAAAAACATCATATTTGTAGAATCAAAATCTAGAGTTTGAATATTCTAATTAAGGCTTGAACACAATCTAGATTCTAGATTTTTAAATACCAAAATCACCGAACAAATTAACTAACAAATAAGTAAAGTAACAGCATTGAAAACACCAAAATCACTAAAATAAAATCTAGGGTTTTAATCTTCATTTATAGACAAAAAAATAAATAAAAAAATTTAGAAAACCAATCTTGAAACTTGAAAACTAATATTTGAATGAGTTAGGGCTTGGTTGTCGAATGAAGCTTGCAAGCCACCGTTGCCACAGTTAGAGTCGCTCGCCGCCTCCCCGGAGTTGATGGCAGCAAAAGGTAGGGGCGGGCAAACAGGCAGTGCGATAGTCGAAAGGAAGGGGGGCCTCTTTGAGCGATCGTAATGGCGTAATTCAATGAACGATGGGGAGGATTTGGGATTAGGGCTGTATGTATATCAAGATTAAGGGTAACAATATAATTTTACTAATTAAAAAGTGAAACAAAAAACAGTTTGCAGATTGCTAGTGTCGAACCCGTGACCTCTTCCTTGTTTCTACACGCGCAAACCAATGAACCAAGACCATATTTAAGTTATTATTTGAATATGAAAATACTAATGGGTTTACATCCTGAAAAACTATGTGCTCACTCAAATTTTCGGTGTTATACGATACACTACCGACTCAAAAACCATGGGATCGCTTGACCTCGTTGTCTTGGGTGTAGTTCCGCCCTGGTAATATCAATGGTCATGTAGCATAAAATGTTAATGATGGTTTGAGTATGAAGTCTTACATTTTCAACGGCCAAAGCAGAATGCGTTGGGAAAATTAGTGAATTTGAGAGTATCTTCATTAAGTGTAAATGTGTATTTTCTCAAAATTTTGACAAAACATATTTATATTATACTTTGGTTAATGTAAATACTATTTTGTAGGTTTATTATCTATATTGTAAAAGATTTGTAGCGAACCAAATCACGTTCAAATCAGAGCTAAAATAAATAAGATATCGATACTCAAAATTGAAACTTGAACTAATGAAAGCTGAGAAAAAGAGAGTGGAAAAGGTCGGAACTTGTCCCATATAGGAGGAAGAAAGAAAATGGAGTGGTTTATATATTGGATCCGTCTTTTCTTATGGTTTCTTAGAACATCACACAGATGAACTTGCGAAGGGTTAACTCACACACGCGTGCCTTAGTATTTTTGAAAGCAGGTTTGCAGGGTGAGTGGCTCAGGTTCGTGTAGTAACAACGATTTAGGTGGACGAAGGATCTTTCCTACGATTAAATGATCCTTTAATGAAACAGTAGTTTAGCTGGGCAATGGATCTTTCCTTTGGTTATGTTTTTATCCTCTATTCGACCACAGGATGCAAATTTCCACTACTGATGGATTCAAATATTGTTTTGTTTTCGTCTAGGCAGATGATCATCCTCTAGTGTTGACCAAAGGATGATTTATCTAATCAGCTATTTGACACAACAACACTTCTCAGATTAGTTGTTTGAGCTGAAACAGAAGCGATTTCTAGTCACATGTCTTTAAACAAAATAAATTACATTGAAGACATTCAATTTTAATTATTTATACGTTAAATTCCTACTTAACGGTTTTAACTCATTCTCAGTATAAATACTAAGGCTCTCTTAGTCTCAAACACACTAGCAACAACTGCAAGCAACTTGAGAGCACACATTACTTCTGATTTTATGTTCTTCATCTTTTTTCCTTTCTTTAAAGGTATTTGTTCAGGTTATAGGGTTATTCCTGATAGTAGCAACTGCTTAGGTTGTTGTACTATATGAAACAATAGAGTTCTTTGAAAGACTAAAAATTTATTTTAAGAAACCTGTGTCTCATTTGATCCTTAACCAAAAACTTTTATGTTTTGTTTTTGTTCTTGTATATCTTTCATTTCAATTGTAATCACTAGCGGGCCTATATATGGAGTGGTAGGTGCAGCCGCCCACTCTAAAATTTTTATTGGTGTTATATATACGTGAAAATTCCGACCGTCCCCCATAAAATTTTGCAATCGTTCTCCACTGTCCCTTAACTTTCAAATGCTAATCTTTTAAGATTTAAACCAATATTTGACATAGTCTCAATTAAGTTTTAAACCCAATATATTTGACATAGACCTAAAGTAAATGATTAATCACAATTCCAATCACTACACTGCTGCTTTTCCCATCATTACATCCAGTCATCGCACAGAGATAAGATTATTGAATACTTGAGATTTTATATAGTTAATTTTGTTATTTAGATGATTATTTGATTAGGATTAGGGAATATGGACTATGATTTTAAAAATTACAAACTCCAAATCTTCAATTATAACTTACATATATATACATATATATACTATATATACACACGCAGTCCGGTCCGGTTTTTAACGACCGGTTTTTGGTATAAACCGTAAACCAAATCGTTCACTATCGTTTGAAACCTTTGAAACCGATCGACTGAACATTTAAATAAAAACCGACCATGAAACCAAACCGATGACCGGTTTGGACGTTTCGTGGTTTTAAACCGGACCATGAACATAATTATATTATACATATGGATTTAAATTAGTGGGTCAAAGAATTAGCAACAACAGTGAGCTAAGGAAGATTCTGGCCCAAGCAAAAATATAAAGGGATCAATATCCAAATGCAGTGAAATTTACGATGTAAATACTTATCAAAATTCTAGTGAAACAAAGGCTGAGAAAATGGAGATGATTGTCACCCAAAGAATATGTCGCTGCTAAAGTGATATACTCTTTAACGAAAATATTATGAGTATAAATCCTGCGAAATGCATGTATAATAATTTCAAATGTAAAGCAATGTGTGTTAGTTAGACTTTTTTTTTTTTTTTTTTTTTTTTTTCTCACGCCTTGCAAGTTGCATCTAGACAATACAACCACCCTTTGCGCCAAAAGTCCCTAGGACCTTTTAACTACGTAGATGGAAGCTAAATCACAAATGTTAAACTATGTTCATCTATCTTATTTTAATTTATTTGGTTAACATAGTATAATAAATGCAGTGCAAAATGTGAAAGAAGTTGTGAATATTGATCACTAGGTTAGTACCCCGTGTATTACACGGGTTGAATAAATAAAAAATTAAATAATTAGTAATAAAAAATTATTAATTATAAAAAATATTTTGATATATGATATGATTGAAATTACGTATGAGTAAGGACTATAAGTAATAAAACAATGATATTATTTTCTTTGAACTTTTGTTTTAATTTCTTTTATCTAAAAAAATTTAAAAAATTTACTCTAAATCAAGAAATTTTAAAAAAATGTCATTTTCTAATAATTTCTTATTATAACTTTGAATTATAATTTTTTATGGTTCATAAAAAATTTAATTTCTAAAAACATTGATTTTAAATATTTTATATTTTTAAAAAGTTTGATATTTTAAAAAATTACTTATGTTATGCAAAAGATTGTTTCCTTAAAAATTATATTTATAAAAAGAACTCTTTTTTAATTTATTAAAAACTAATTTAATCTAAAAAAGAATTAAATAATATTATTATTAGTTAATGTGAATATTTAATATGAGAGAGAAATGGGAAAGTTAGGTTTAGAATGTTTAATATTATGACAAGTGGCACCACAAAACCTTCTTTCATTATAGTAGATAGATTGAATCACACAATATACACATTTATAATTCAGGTGTGCTTGATATTTTTTAATCCTTCCGGGTAATCTTTACAATTTTTTTAACAACTAACACCTAGATTTTTCATAATAAACTAGTAGTATTCCTACCGCGCTTCGCAGCGTGTATTAGGCTCAGAATATTGTCTCGTTGTGGCTGCAAACAATAGTTTACCACGCCAAAACAACAAGCACAACATATCGTTGTTTATCATCATCCCCTTTCACCATCAATTACATTCCAAAGTAATAAACATTTCCAAAACCAACACCACGAACCGTTAATCACGGAAAACATTAGTTCATCATTATAAGCATACCAGAACCGTAAATCATAGAGCATTAGTTCATCATTATAAGCATACCAGAACCGTAAATCATATAACATTAGTTCATCATTATAAGCGTACCAGATTCAAGGATTCAGGCTCAAATGAATGTACAATCATCATCACAGCCTTAACAACAAAAGAAACGAAGAATCCATGCTTAGATCTATGCAGGGCTATCATCACCGCCGTAGAAACCCATGAAGTTAGGGTTCAAATGACAACATTGTCATCATCATCACCAACATATAATACCCTTCAAATCTAAGACGAGAACATGCTCGTCATTAAATGGAACATAAACAGAGGCCTCAGAAATAGATACATAGGCCTTCAAAGTAGAAGCCCAACAATGAGTAGCAACTGATACAACAACTACACACAACAACAATAAACTTCTGGTACAATTTGAGAAACAAATTAGGGTTTACACCCATAAACATCAATTTACCAACTAATAAGCAAATACCAAACATCATCGACACAACAGTTAAAGCAAAGTAAAGAACTGAAAAGATTTTAACCCAAAGGGTGTTTCTGGTGAGCCAAACATCACTGTCATCAACACCACACGATTTGGATATACATGGATAAAGAAGATAACATCTCCGGCGACGACCGCATCTATTGAAGCACTTGGCAGCGATGGCAATCGTAACCCTTGGGTGACCATCGAACCTCGCCGCAACACGGACGCCACCAAAGGCGGCCGACATGGACCACCGGCGGCGTCCAATGCGACTATTGTGCAAAATTGCATGACGATGGAACCAGTAGAAAAAGGCCTCCCGGAGACCTCCTTGCAAAGGTCCACCGCCACCGCCTCTGGCTCCCCACACCAAGTCTATCGCCTCCGCTAGTCACTCAAATCCACTTTTATGGAAGAGAAAAAAGGGGAAGAATGTGGGGTTGTAACCCCAGTGGCGATTCCTCCATCACCGTATCACCAGATCGCCACCGTCGTATCCACCGCTCCACCCTCGGCCGGAAAACGAAGAGACTGGAAATGAGGGAGGCGTGCAGGTGAGTTAAAAGGAGAAGAAACACAATACCTTAGGCATAGTGAAATACCAATACTACCCCAAATTACTGTTCATTGAACTTGCAAATTTAACATATAGGTTAATTCATCACACCTACAGGATGTAGTACTAAAAACATATAATTTTTTATTATGGGATACACCACTTACCACTAGAACCCAACTCCGGGTAATCTTTAGTTCTTTACATGTGATAGTAGGGTCCAATATGATTTGTTTGTTAATTGGATTTGTAATTTAGGCTTGGTATTCCACTATCTTGACGTTTGTTACAATCTTTTCTGTTCCATCTTAATGGAAAATTTTCTTTTGACTTTAACCATCTTCGTACTTTGTACTTTTTAGGTTCTTACACTTTCATAATTTGGAGATTATAAACTTGTTTAAAACTCACATGATCTATTATTCATTAGTGTAGAAACTGTGCTTGTAACATATTGTAACCAATGTTTTTTAAAACCGGACCGGACAGTAAACCGGACGATTTACTGGGCAGACCAGTGCAACCGGTCGGAGCGGATATAAGAACCGGATAAAATTATAATTACTTTTTATAAATATATGTAAAAATTACAAAAAAATATATAAAAAAACCGGTTCAACCGGTCCGACCCCCCTTTCAACCGGTCCGACCACTGGTTCAACGTTAAAACGGTGGCTGATGGTGACCAATGGTGGTGGGTGGTGGGTGATGGCTGATGGTGACCGGTGGTTGTTCCCGGTAGTGGTGGCGGCCACCTGTAATGGGCGGTGGTTCCTATGGTGGTGGTGGCCGGTGGTGTGGGTAGTGTTTGATGGTTGTGGTGGGTGGGAGCCGGTGGAGGGTCCCGATGGTGGTGGTCGTTGGTGGAGACCAATGATGGTGGGTGGTGACCGGTGGTGGTGACCGGTGGTGGTGGGTGGTGGCCGGTGGTTCTCGGCGGTGGTGGTGGCTAGTGATTCCCAATGGTAGTGGGTGGTGGGTGGTGGTTCCCGGTAGTGGTGGGTAGCGGCCGGTGGTTCCCGATGGTGGTGGGTGGCGGCCGGTTTGTGATCAGTGGTGGTTGTGGTTACTAGTAGTGGTTGTCAGTGGTGGTGGTGGTGGTTGTGATGTTGGTGGTGGCTGGTGGTGATTGGTGGTTGTGGTGGTGGCCATGGTGGTTGACAATTGTGATTGGTAGTGTGTCATGGTGGTGGTGGATGGCGATGGTGGTCGTTGGTTGTGGTGATTGGTGGTGGTGGTGGCGACAAGTGGTAGCTGATGGTGATGGGTGGGTGGTTTGTGATGAACTAACGGTGTGTTTTATGTTATGTTAATGTTATAGTAATCTTGGGTAAACTTTTGATGGATAGCACTTACATTTGAATGGGAAGTTATAAATTTATGATTTGTAATTGTGAATGTCATACAAGGTTGAAAAACGTATGAACTAACTTTTATTTGCAAAACTGGTTTTCATAATAAATCCATGGCTAATGAAATAGAAACGGTTATTAGAAATCATATCACCTTAACTTTCTGATCATTTGCGGGTTCCTTTTATTAGTATAAGAAATATAGAGTAATTGCTATGTTTTTCTAAAATTAATGGTATGTTAAAAATAAACTTGATCAACTCTCTTTTTAATATTAAGTTATGTTTTCAGAAATCGTATGTTGAAAGGTTACATGAGATTTACCTATTGCTAGTGGCTTGGAGGATCAACCTTGTAAGTTACTCGATGTTGATGTATTTGTCACTATGGAGCTGGCAGACGAGAATTTCACGAAGGCTCATGTTTATAAACATTAACATAACTACTTTAACTTATATATTTAATCATACCACAACATTCATCACAATTCCATAAATGTAATCTAAATTAGAATAATAGTCTTACTTCACTAAAAGAATCACCCAAAGTCTCAAGCTTTATCTATCTTTATTTATCATTATTTTATTTAACTTATCTTTTTCTAAATCAAAACCCAAATCTGATAGTCATATATAAGAGTCGTTGAGTAGTCAATTATGATAGTCAATTAGTGTGTCCACGAATTGATACTCGGCTCTTAGCAACATTATATTACCATATGACGAATACACTTGCCTTTTGTGTTTGTTGTTTAGTATTAGTAAAAACCAATTAAAATTGAATTTGTGCAAAAAACTTTTATCAAAATATATATATACTATCCGCACACACTAATCAACTTTAAATATCTAACAAAAAGTTTTGTAAAAATACACCAAGTAAGATTAGTGATTAATATTTTTACATACCTAAATGGCTGAGGTAAGGTATGAGGTTCCCCAAAATTTACTTAAAATAAAGAAAGATTTTGGGTTTAAATTCCACCTGTGACAAAAAATAGGGGGTTGCAAGTTGGGCTTGATGGTATTTTCACCTAATTTGAGTTTTCTCCTGATAGTGATCTCAAGTTCAGATACGAGCTTTTCTTCAGAGACATGCCAAACTAGTTTCCTAAGGTTAACTCGAGTAATGGAGATAATCGGATGCGATAGTGGCCCATTCGTGATCTAATTACCCGTTAAAAAAATAAGAAAACTTGTTTACAATAATAAGAAAGATTCACCCAATAGTATAAATGTTTTTGAGTGTATGTACACTAAAGTCAAGTAAAGTTTTTCTAAACAAGTCACTCAACCTTTATTCTATGTTTAAGATTATATAATTTTTTATAAATTTTACAATTTAGAATAAAACAAGACAAATAAAACATATATGAATTTGGTTGTTATTTAGCAATTACCTTTTTTTTTTAAATTAACTTGAAATAAGCAGTTATAGTGAAAAAATCAGTAAATAATAACTGATTTTATAACTATTATCGATTTAAGTCAAACCAGAAAAGGGTAATTAACTAATTACCACATCCTAACAAATGTTCGTATCATTTAATTAAATAAATTAATACTTTTAAAAAGGTTATACAAGACTGAAACACTAATGAAAATTAAAATTAATAATTTTAATAGAATATATGTAAGGGAAAATTTCAAATACAAAGACCTTTAAAACTAAAATTTGTATGAAGTAATCCCAACAATCAATCTATTTAATTAATGGTTAATATCAAATTGTAAGTAAAAGTTTGTTAGAAGTGTATTTTAAGAATAACCATTTTTGTTGACTTTTTGCAAGTTCTTCAATTTTTTTAAACGTTTAAAACTTTTATATACGATATTATTTTTTTATAAAAAATAACACCATAAAAACGAGTGTTTTTTCTTTAAAACGAGTACAGTATTATTATATAAAAAGATAAAAAAAAAGTTTATGTTTTTAAGCTCATGTCTCAATAAGTCAATATTGTGTATTTAGTATAGCTCATTATATTTTTTTGTTACTTATTGTGTTTTTCTTAATATTATTGTATTTTTCTAAATTGATAAATTTTATAAAAAAATATAAAATTGATTAACATTATTGTGTATATCTAATATATAAAATACAATAATATCTTAACAACTAATTAATCTAATGCGTTAAAAACAATAATAAAATAACACAACGTCTCATGTGTTTTTTTATTATCATTGTGTTATCTTGAACACCATGAGTTTTTTAAAATAAATTGATGATCGAAATAACATAATTGTGTACTTGTAATTATAAAATATAATGATAGATGACAACATGTGTATATAATCTATAAAAAACAATAACAATAATAACACATTTGTTATCTTCAACACTACGAATTTTAAAAATATATTAATGAAAATATATTATTGTGTTCTTCTAATTGTAAAACACAATGATAGATAACAAGTTTATATAATATATAGAAACAATGATAAAAATAATACAAAATGATCTAAAACATAAAACACAATGATGAATACATATTTATATAAGTATATAACAAATGATGTAAAATATAAGATACAATGAACTAATATTTGACACATTGAATGTATAATACATAATAAGATAACGTATTGACACAAGGATTAAAATGGCTTTATTTTTAAAACAATCAAAGGACATGTATAAAAACTACAATATTTTTTTAAACTTTTTAAATTAAATATTTTTTTTAGTATAACTCTATCCTAAATGTAAAACTTCATTGATCAATATATAGAAATAACATATAAGGTTAATAAAATGACAAATAAACCGTCATATTGCAATCCCCTTCTAGTCGTGTCAATTTTACATGTGGACTACAATTTAACAAGTGAAAACAGTCCAACTTCCATCCTCTTTTTAACATAAATTAAATAATAATTTATTTTAATGTTTAGATGATTCACCCACCTCCCATGCACATGATTAATGACTAGTCCTAACATGCATGTTGAGTTAATGCATACTCACTCTCTTTATTAATAATAAAATTTCCAATATTATATAAAAATAATATTAAATTCTTAAAAACAACATTTTTTATAAATAAATTTTGCCTATCAATTATTATTGTAAAATTCATCTCCATTAATTAAATATGTCCAAAACAATATTTTCTCGTGGGTGGATGAATTTTTACGTTAATTTAACTTGAAAGAAACTTAAGTTTATGTATATACATTGTAATATCATATTTGGGTAGTTCTAAACACTGGAGTCATTAGTTATAGGTAAAAATAATTTGAACATATATAGCATTCAATACTTATTTCTTATAAGTAGTATATGTATCTTATATTCAAGTCACATTGATTTATCAATCATCTTGAAAAGCAATATTACTACAAATTCTTAGATCTACGGTTGAATGTGTAAGTAAAAAATCATGAAAACGTAGTACGTTACGACAAGAAATAGTTAACTCTTCCTGTTTAGCAAAAACAACGACAGTAAAAAATATGAAAAACAATAAAAAGTGAAATACGAAAAGAAAAGTAAATAATATTTAACAATAAAAATAACTAAAATAAATTATTTTCTCCATAAAAAAAACTATCTTTCTAAATATTAATACAATCCAATATAGATGTCGTAAAATAGGTTACATGTGCAATGGGACAATGATAACTCATGTTCTCAATTTTCTTTTTTTTTTTCTAAGATGCAATGCATAATTGCCCATGAGCATGAGCCACAAGATGCGAATGATTGACCAACACTAATGTTACACATTTCTGGATTTCTTCATTGGCAAGATTCCTAAATCTTTCTTACATGCATGTGAAATAATATAAAGTTGCCTCTGCCAAAAAATGTTTTTGCCTTAAAACAGAAGAGCGGAATGATAGCGAGAAGCCGAGAACACATGTACATTTATGTATTCATGGGCGATAGGTATTTGCGTCCATATACGTATGCAAAATGCAGTAAGATTATATGGTATAACTATGTTGTTTTATCAAATACGACATAATTGTCACTATGATGTATAATTGTGTTGTTTTATGGGTCACGAGTCAAATTGCAGGTCAGAAATGATTATGCATCAACAAAGAATGAGTCAACCATTATCATTTTGGACCTTGGTTATGGAAGACTTAATTGGTAGTCTTTATTTTTGCTTATTATTAGGAATACAATAGCTTGTTTGTTAGTGCACGTATGCCATGTTTTTATAGGTTTGTTTTATGTTTTTATTAAAGGGCATAAACCTATTTTTCATTTTTAAACTCATTAATCATATATTTGCCCAAGCATAAAAATTAATTACATATTTTTTCTTTTTAAAACATATATATATATATATATATATATATATATATTACATATTTACTTATTTTATTGAAATCAGTTATTTAATAATTATTGTATTCATATTTTTACTAAGTTTTTTTTACGCTTCCTAAGAACATAAATCATATATTTTCTCAAGTTCGAGTTTTCTATATAAATAAAAATAATAAAATTACCACTCCGAATACAAAAGTTTAAAACTTTATTTCAAAACATTAATCACCGATAATCAACGTTAAAACACAATTGTCAAAGTTTTAAACAATTATAATTACAAAACATTAATACATAAAATCTCTTAGTAAAAACAAAAAAAAATAGTCATTTGATAGATTAATTTTAATAAAAAAATATAATATATATATGCATTAGAAAGAAGAAATATGTAATTGATTTTATGCATTAGAGAAATATATAGTCTAAAATCTTGAGATGGGAAAAATGTAAAAATTCTTAGGTTTGTTTCTTGTAAAGTGATCACATATTACATATATAATTATCTAAAAAAACAAGTATGTGTTTCGGGAGTGTGTTTGTGTGTGCAAACCAAGAACCTGAACCAACAAAATCGAATCTTATTACGACACCCAACCACCCCTCTTAGGAGCCAATTTCCTCGTTGGATTTTTAAATCACAAAGTCATTTCTAGATATGGTTTTTAAATTCTAGAATCACTTAATTTTATTGGAATTAAGGTCCATAGTGTTAGACCCTGATGAATTATCAAAATCATCGTTCTCCGTACTCGAGTCTTCGGTCTTGTATCCCCACCACCATTTGCTAAGCAGCCCCAAGTGAGAATGCCTATATCTAGACCACCTCAAGTTTTAGGTGCCACCGCCCTTTCCCATGCCACCCAACGAGTTTTTGATATTTCAGCATTCTCGTTTCAAAAGAACAACTTTCTAAGTCATTTTAAGGTTGAGATTGCTTGTGATAGTTCCTTATAAAATGAGAAATAATACATAGGAGGCTATCTAGAACTGACCTTGGAATTGTAATGCGTACGCCAAATAATATAGATTTTGCTTTCCGCTATGAAAGACATGATTCAAAGATGTACATCACTGGTTCTAGTGATTTATGAGGCTTATATTAGCACCTACATGCAAGTAGGTGAATAGGAATCCCCTATGTTCATATTGCAAACTAGTTGTATTTTGAATACTACTATCTTTCCACCCTAACACCAAAAAAATAAACATTGTTTTCCTATTATTTTTATCTTAAAGACCAAATAAAAACACCTCATGATTCTAGTTATATTGCGAACGTTAAATAGAGATAACCTCTCTATAAGAGTAGCATCGTAGGTGTATTAAAAAAGAGACAGCTGACCCGCTACTAGGAGTAGAAATGTCAACTGAGCAACCTTTTTAAAAGTTACGCTAAAGGCATCCACGACAATTATAAATTAAAAAAACACGATAGTGCGTTTTCTTGTCTAACACCTCTATAAGGCGTTGGAATTCTTTAGTAGCGAGCCGCTAACCAATGCAGAGGATCGAGATGAAGCGAGACACCCTTTAACCCTAGTTAGCTATATAGGAGGAAAATTCATCTGCTTGAGAACCGATTCCAAAAAATTCCAATTAAGGGTGTGAGAAGACTTTTTGAAATCTATTTTCAGCATGGCTATGAATTTAGTCTTTTTAAGCAAACAATCTCTTAAAAAACTTTTAAAAAACATTGATTTTTTTCTCATAAAAAACTTTTAAAATCTATTTTCAAATAAAATGATTGGTAATTATACTCTTTACTAATATTTAAACACTAAAAAACTTTTAAAATCATTTTAAAAATTAGACACATAAAATTGTTAAATCTTAAAAAAAAAGTTGAAATAATAAATCTTTTTTAATAAAGCAAAATAATTATATGAACACATGGTCATTTTATAGCATGTTCACGTCATCTTCACCTAGGCTCCACATATGATTGTACACATTTCCTACCCATAATAAAACTTACAAAATTTGGTAAATATTTTGTTTTCAAAAGAGTTTCCCTAATAGATGCACATTTACTACTATATTAATTAATAACCTTTAGTAAACTCGTGTATTACATGTTTTGAATTAATATAATTATAAATACAACAAAATTTTATTAATTATAAAATGATATTGTTAGATAAAATTAATTATTATTTTCCTTAATATAAATAGAATAAAATTTTTGTTACAAAATAAATATTTTAAAAAATAATCATTTTAAAAACTTCTTATTATAACTATTAATTTTAATTATTTTTTGTTTATAAAAATTTACTTTTTCAAACACTAACTTTAAAATATTTCGTATTATTAAAACAGTTTGAGGTTTTAAAAAAATTGTTATTTTATAAATTTTTATTCTTTAGAAATAACATAAATAAAAAGTTATCTTTTTTTAATTTATTAAAAAGCTATATTACTTTAAAAATTAAATAATATTATTAGTAATTAATATGATTATTTAATAGGAGAGAATATCAGAAAAAATTTAGTGAGAAAGGATGTGGTGTTGACACGTGTCACACCTAGTTACCGTTTTATTATAGTAGAAATATGTACCTTCTTTCTAAAAATACATAAATATTTTATTAAAATATACTTTAATTTCTAAGTAATCATTATTAAAATTAAAATATTTTTAAAAGGTATATAAAAAGGTTTATGAATATTAATCTATAATAATATCTATAACATATTTTAGATTATACATATATATTATGTATACGTAAATACATGCTACCAAGTGTACAATTAAGAGTTACGTACATGTAGCTTCTACAAGTTACGTATGTGTAAGTCGTTTCGTCATTATCGACATTCTTTGGAGTTTATATTAAAAATATATAATGACCTTGAAACATAAGGCTGAAGTCTACTCAAATATATTTTAAACAATTTAATTAAAAGTTAAATCAATTATAAATTATGTAATTGGGTAATGGTGGTTTTCATGATTTTTAATTATAAACATGATTTCCATTTGATCTCTCCCCAATATATATATATATATAGTATCTAATAAAGTCACTCTCTTAAACCACCTTGTTGACACTTGTCATTCTTTAAAACATCCTCACTTTATTTTCCCTTCAAAAGGGTATCATAGTAATTTAAACACTCAAATTATTTTCTCTCTCTTAATAAAAATCAATTTTATTAATTAATACATTTCTCTCTCCCATCTAGATTTTTTTTAAAATCAAGCTATGTTTTTAAAATTAAATATTATTAAAAAAATCAAAAATCAAATCTTTTTATTAACATAGAAATCATAAAAAAACAAAATTTTTATATAATATGAAATTTTCTAAAACACTAAACCTTTTTGAAACAAAATATTTTAAATCAGTCTTTTTTTTAAATTATAAAAAATATAAAATTTTCTAAAAGTAGTTTTATTGAAACAACCATAATAATTAGAAACCTGAGTTTTTAATAAACAAGATTTTTACAAACAATAAATTTTTTATAAAAAAAATCTTAACATGAATGTTAAAAAATAAAACTATTTACATAAGAGAGTTAAAAAAAAAGTAGTATAATTGTTTTATTTATTTAACTATTACGTATATATAATTTTAATAATATCTTATATTAAAACATCGTACTATAACTTTTCGTGTTTATTACTAAATATAATACATTTAATAAAAAGGTTTCTAGACTATCTATTTATCTATATATCTATCTATCTATCTATAACAAAAACAAATATAAAATAAGATTTGATACAATTGTAAGTTTTATCATACTAACTTTCTCATTGTTTTTATTATCATTAATAATATTTAATACTAATAATATTACTCATACCATTTTCAAATTAAAAACTATATAATTTAATAAATTAAAACCTATTTTTTTATTAAAAACGCATTTTTTAAAAACAAAAGTTTTATAAAATACAGAATATAACAAACTTTTTTTAAAATAAATTCATTATTCTTAAAACAAAATATTTAAAACCCATATTTTTTTATAAAATAAAAGTTTGAGAAAAATACATTTTATTTATTTACTTAAAGTAGCTATTGATATGTAATTAAAATCATATTTTATCTTTAAATATGGTTTTATAATTAATAAATACTTATTACTAATTATTTTGTATTTTATTTATTCAACCCGTGTATACACGGGATACTAACCTAGTATATCTGTATATATAATAAAAGAAAAAGGTTTTGCCATTTGTCATTATATTAACCACCCTTTGCCACATGTCAAATTTTTAAACAAATATTGCCACTTGTCATCATATTAAGCACTTTTTGTAAACTATTAAATTTTCTCTTAATTTGTTTCCTAAAATAAAAAGTTTTTAAAATTTGAATTAATTCCATTTATATTTTAAATTCAAATAAATGTTAAATGGAAACAATCTATATCTCTATACTAATAAATAAAAATAAATTTAAACACTTGTCATCATTCTAGGCCATCTAATAATTAGTTTTTCCGCCTCTCTCTCCTCTTAATTATGAAGTTATAATAGCTATTCATTAATTAATAACTATCCTTAATTAAAATTTCAAATATGTTAACTTCAAATTTTCAAATGTGTAATATATGATTTTATTCAATCCGTATAATACATAATATTTAAGACATAACTTTTTATATTATTAATTATGCAACAGTAAATTTATTTAGTCCGTGTATTACACGGGATTGTAACCTAGTATAATACTAAAAGAGTAACTTAGGAGGACACTTGACACATTTCTAAGCTCCTAAATTTATTTTTCCCGCCTCTCTCTCCTCTTAAATAATTACCTAAATTAAAAAATATTAAATAATCTTAATTCTTTTTTATATTACAAATAAGTTTTTAATAAATTAGGAAAGATGTATTTTTTATTAATGTTATTTCTAGAAAAATCTTTCTACTCTATTATCTTATTTTATTTAGATTAAAAATAGTTTTTTAATAAATTAAAAAAACTATCTTTTTTCAAATGTTATTTTTAGAGATATAAATTTTTGTATCATAAGAAAATTTTTCAAAACATTAAAATTTTTTAAAAATACAAAATATTTTAGAATTTATATTTTAAAAAAGAAAAATTTTCATAAACTAAAAATAATTAAAATTTGGAGCTATATAAGAAAATTTTAAAAAATATATTTTTAAAAACGAATTATTTTGAAACAAAATATTTTTTTTAAAACAAAAATACTTTAAAAACAAAAATTTAAAAAGTTGATATCATTATTTTATTACTTATGGTCCTCACTCATACGTAATTTTAATCATATCATATTCTAAAATATCATTTAATAATTTAATAAATTTATTATTTTATTTAATATTTTATATTTTCAACCTGTGTAATACACGGGTTTACTAAAACTTGTTATTTGTATACTCCTGTACTTCCTTATGATTTATTTTTAAAAAATAAAAAGTCATTTTGTAATATATGCACAATGATCTTAAATGGAAGTTATAGAATATAAATTTTCAAACATAATGTTAAGAAATTAGTTTTTCACAATTTAATTTTATATACAATCACTATACAATTTAAGTTAATATGTTTCTTCACGTTTACAACTAGATTTGTTATAATATTTTATCAATTTTATTCTTTAACAATTTATTGGCTTTGACCTTTATATATTCATAACATAGATATGTGTACATAAGATTGAAAATATTACATGTCAATCAACGCGTATTGAACATTTAAAAGTAGCACAAAATATAACCCTTAGTTTTTGCATTTTCACTTTTACAAATTATTCGTTCATTTGTGTTTAAATCAATATGTTTCAAGATTTATTATTTCATATATTTTTCATTCATTTTTTTATCATAATATTTAAAACTTTTATATAACTAATTAATAAAAAATATAAATTATTTATGATATTTTCGACTAATATAAGTCAATTAAGTAACATGAAAAAATTTAAATGGCCAATTTATGTATTTTTTTCATTTATATGTTAAATCAGAAATCAATGTAAACATGAAAATATTAATTTATAAAATCTTATATTTTTCTTTTAATTATTTTTCTAAATTTAAAACTAAAATCTTATATATATAATTTAAAATTTTTATGAAATTATGATAAGCATAATCTTAATTTTTAAAAACGATCAAAAATTTTGGTAATTAGTTTTCCACAACGGTTAGTATTTTTTTCAATTTTTATCTTATATGTAACTTAATTCATAACGTATTTTTTTAATTTTCACATTCTTTTATATTATTTATTTTTAAATAATATATTTTATATTTATTTATTTAACCCGTGTAACACACGAGATTTAAGCTAGTATATATATATATAGGGTTAGGTTCAAATAAGAACTTCATATTTATTAAAAACTCTAATAACTAATCTAGACCACACATTTTTCTTTAATTAGAAAAATTAAAAATTAAATGCAAATGGTATAATGGTAATCACTCAAATAATTTCTCTCTCTAATTAATTAATTATATTTAATCTTTCTCATCTACAATTAATATTTTTCTCTTTCTTCTCTCCAATTAATTATCATGTCTTCTATTTTCAATTAAGTATATGCATATATGTTTATACTTCAATAATATTTTTCTCTTTCCAATTAAGTTTTTTTTATCGGCAAATGTATGACTATGTTTCGAAAAATAGGTGTTATTTTAATGGAGCCCACCTATTAAGTTTTTTTTTGAATGGCAAATATGCAACCCTGCTTCGAAGAATAGGTGTTATCTTAATCGGGCCCACCTATTCATTTTTAGTTAAGTATATGCGTATATGTTTATACTTGAATAATATTTTTTTTTGTAATTTGTTAATTAATTAATTATATGTTAATGCACATATGTCCTTCGTCAATTGTGGCTTTGTATAGATTATATGTTTGTAAATTTTTTATTTTTGTATGTGCATATATATAATTTGACACATATAATTATCAATGTAAGCTTGTTTTACATATAAACCTTATTTAACGCATATGCAAGTTAACAAATTTACTTATATCTAAAACATTTACGTATATGTAAATATTTAAATTACATACACGTAAAACAAAGATTATGTATGTCAAACACTTATATATGTGTAAGTAGTTAAGTTACATATAAGTAAAACATATGACATACTTACAAATACAAGGAACGCTAATAATGACATTAAACTAGCGGTGAACAATACTCTCTTTGTTGAATAAATTGTTTATTGTCTCATTCTAAATCTTATCAAAATTAAAATATATGCAACCATATAATTCTAAAAAGACGCCTAAGTACTATTCTTTTTATAAATCTTAACATGCACAACTTTGATTCCGAAAACAGGAGCATTAACATACTATAAAATTTAGATTACAAAATTCATATATATATATACAAACCAAAAGGTTGATTACAAATTGCTAACTTTGAGAACAGTTTATTTAAAATCCAATTCAAGGCATGATTTACATTCAAACAATTATCTTTAAATTTTCTCATCTATTATGTTTTGTTCTTGCATGAAGATAGTGTTCTTGCATCGCCTTTTACGCTTTGCACCATCTTCATAAATATAACGTTCTTGCATCATCATTTATCTTTTGCTCTTCTATTATCTTCACATTGTAAAAACCTAAAAAGCATGCATAACATATACCATCCATTATCCAGCGATCCGATATGAATTCATAAATAGGCTTAGAAGATGAACAATATTCCTTTCGAATTCATAAATAAACAATTTATTTGATGTACAAATTATCATATTTTTTCTATGCATAAAAACTTTTGTCATATAAACATAACAAATACATACCTCGCAGTACCTCATGTTGAAGTGCTCGATGATGAAGAATATTAAATCATATGCTTAAAAATCAAGACCATTTAAACATGAACTGTAGAATACATATTGTTAAATGATTATTTACAGTAGAAATGATAAACTTTCCAATCTTCCATTATCTTGAAAATTTTAATTGAGCAATTTAACTCCATCATAAGAAACGAAACAATGAGACCACCAAAACTTGAATTTGAATATTTCGTATAAGAATTCAAATCAATCTATCATATTTAAGCATTGATTTTCAATCCATTCATGCGATGAATTAGAACTGATCGAAGAAATGGGGGGCTAAAATAAAGGAATATGGGGGAGATTATTAAGGAAAATAGGGAATTTGACTTTTACAGATTTGATTTTCCTATAATACCCTTTTTCAACCTAATAAAATAGTTTTAAACTTATAAATTATTACTAAAATGCCGCTTACCCTTTTAACCATTGATTAAAAGCTTTAAGGGGGTAGATGAGTTCTCATAGTTCTTAAGATATTTAGGAGTTCTGAAATGATCCTCACCCTATATATATATATATATATATATATATATATATATATATATATATATATATATATAGGGTAGGGTTATCTTGAGAACCTCCCTATTTTGTGAGAATTTTAGGAACCAATCTCGGCCACACAATTAAGTCACGTACAACTCATATGCCATTTCCACCTTTTTTTTAAAACATTCATAACTTTTTTTCACGACATTATTTTTTCAAAAAAATTGCACCATAAAATTCAGTATTTTTTTATCTTTCTAACGCTTACCATATTGATATATTTTTTAAAAAAAAATCACCTACCTGTTATACACATGTGTAAATCCGGTTTGACACGTGCGTAAATCTGGTTTGACACATGTGTAAAACGAATTTCGGAAAAAAAACGAGTTTTTTTTTATTTTTTTAAATTTTTTTTTCTTTTTTTAAATTTTTTTTTCTTTTTTTTATGAAAGAGGGAAACGAGAGAAACATTTTTTTGTATTTATTTTTCTCATTTTCATCTTATTTGTTGTTTTATAATTTTTTATATTATGTTTATATTATTTACCATTTTGCCATTGAAAACTAGTGGCTCACATTGATTCCTAGAGTTCTCGCAAAAAAATGGAGTTCTCATTTGATCATTCCCCTATATATATATATATATATATATATATATATATATATATATATATATATATATATATATATATATATATATATAGGGGAGGGTTCCTAAGAAAACCAATAATTATGTGAAAATCAAAGAAAACTACAGAAACCAATAACATAATTCATAACTTTTTTGTTATTTTAATTGTAAAAATGTTATTTAAGTATTTGATACATATATGTTGAGCATACATACGAGAATAAAGAGTCTTACGTATACGTAACCTATGTGTGACGTATATGTAAAACAATGCTACAGTTTTTATTTTATTCATAACTTTACTTATATATACTCACAAATATATATAGAGGGTAGTGATAAAAAATTTATAAATTATGTGACCGTTTTCATTGGTTTTCTATATATAAAATCTATTATATAATTTTTCTGTCTCGACTCATTTAAGGCATGGGTATCCAAAGACGAGCTTCATTAGGGTCGAATGGGCCCACCAGCTGTCTTTTTTTTTTCATCAGTCATATTAATTTTAGGCCCGATAGTGTTAATTTTTGTTTCAATAGCTTTAATTTTATTTTTATATATATTGAGTTTGTCCCCATTAAAAAAATTTACTTTCAGCTCCCACCCTCCTATAAACTAGTTTAGGCTTCACCATATCTTACCTATTAATTAAAATAATATATATATATATATATATATATATATATATATATATATTCAAAATATGTTATTTTAAAATATTTAGTAAAAAAATCAAATTGATTGTTTTGATTCTAATATTTATTAATAGAGAGAGAGGGGAAAACATTTATTTTTTTGAGGTGCTAGAGCGATGCCATGTTTTTTCAAAACTTTATTTTATTATATAGTATAGATTATAAATAAAAATAATATAAATTATAAATAATAAAAAATATAAATTTATATTTTAAGATAAGATATAATAAAAATATATAGTTTATTATGCTTAATAAATTATTAGAATTAGAAGATTTATAATTCATATATTTTATTGTTTAGTTATTTAATTAAAATTATTATTATTTAATAAGAGAGAGAGAGACGAGAAACACAAATTTAAAGTTAATTAGAATTCATCACGTATCTACTCTTGTCGTTTATTTATTATATAGTATAGATCTCCGACCAAAATTCGCTAGGTTTTTTTATGACTTAAATTGAAACCATCACTTCCGAAAACCCAAACGATTTATGTGATCCTGGCCCTTTTCTGAAAGGGGACTAGAATAGTTATTTAACCCTTTTATATCGCTTTACCAAATTATTGTAAACATGTTAAAGAAATATAACTTTAACCATAAAGTTAGTTTATGTAGTTCAGAGCACAAACAATGACTCCCTAGCTCCACCAATAAAGTATGATGGGTCATCAACTAATTAAAAGAAATTTAGTTCCTATGAAATAAAACAATATTTATATAATTTTTTATATGTATTATATTAACCTAGTTATAAAATTGTATGTACATTCAATTTTAAAACTAAAATAATTTATTTTAATAGTATTTTTATTTGATATTATGATATATATTTAAATATTCCTGTTATATTATATTAATAAAGTACTATAACTAAAGTGCCCCTATCATATTTCAAAATTCAACTTTAAAATTTTTCAAACTTAAAAGACTTTTCGCCACTAAATATTCTGATAAATACCCATCTTTCATTTAGTTTATATTCATATCTTTTATTAAAATAAATAAATTAGTTAGAGTAAAAAATTTAAGCAGTTACAAATTTATAGATGATTGTACTGACAAATGGATTGCTGGGATTTTTCCTCATAGAGAAAAAAATTAAAAACTAATATAACATGACGAATGAGTCATAAAAACAAAGTTAAAAACATGCAACTCTAATAATCCAGTAAAAAGTTCCTAGCATGAATAGATATTTAAAAATTCATGAATACATGTAATTACTCTAACTTACATATTCTCGTAATAAAAATAAAGTGAAGTTAAAGTTTTTATTAAAAAGATTAAAAAATGATATTAAACAATATCACCACATAATAGAGGAAGGGAGAGTGCCCCGTCTCTCGGGTAGGGGAGGGAGACGTACGCTCAACTAGAGTCAAGCGAAGCACGAGGGGGTGCCGAGATCCTTGACAGCAGAGTAAAATATCCCTTTTAATTTGAATCAAACTTATTTAAAGAAACTTTATATTATATAGATACCTATTCTAGTATTAACCTTAACACTACAATAGATTCTAACATAAAGTTTAAAAAAACATTTAAAGGTAATGAAGCAACTTTTATTTTTAATTTTTTAAAAAATTTGAATAAATTTTCAGTTATTTTCAAAACAATATAATCATGTAAAACATTTTCAACATAGGGGTAAAATGATGCATAGCACCTCACAATACCATAATTGAACAAAATTAAAGCTTCTTCCTTTTTATGATTTCACCCTCCAAATCAACATTTGCACACAAACCCTTCTCCATCATATCCATTTATGAATTCCCATTTCCCACTGACTTCACTTCTTCATCCTCCTCTGCCAATTTCATTTACCCTAATTTATTTCCTTCAAATAAATGTATACAAATTAAAATATCCCCTTTCAATAGAAAGCCATTATACGCTTTAATATTCTTGTTTTCTCTACTGCCTCACTCCCACCTGCAACTCCAATATTCAAATAACCTAAAGAGCTCATCTATCTTGAAGATATATACATATAAATGGCGATAAATTTGACTCTTTCTGGTGATTCCTCTTCATTTTCTTGAAAAACCCAATTCACTGGTGGTGGTGGATCGGTGGTGGCGGTGGCCGGTGGCAGTGGCGGTGGTGTTGGTGGTGTTTGGGTGGAACTGAACTTGGTTACTAGAAAAGGGTTTTCTTGAATTCTTGAAGTTTTGTGAAATCTTTATCTATTTTTCAATCTTTTTGAGGTGATTTTGAATATGGGATTTGCTTTTGTTGGTTCAATTGTTGTTCTAACTCTGTTCTTCAGGGCAAATTTGTGTCAGCAACAAGAACAGCTCAAACCCAATACAGATGAGTTCTTCATCTCTGATTTCTTTAGGCAAATGGGTTCAAATTCATCTTCTTTTGCTCATGTTTATAACATTTCTGCACCTGTTTGTTCATGGGAAGTTGTTTTCTGTGATGCAAATCAAGAAAATGTGATTGGTCTTATTGCTTCTAATTTGGGTCTTTCTGGTTCCATCCCTGATAACACAATTGGCAAACTTACAAAGCTTCAATCTTTAGATCTAAGCAATAATCAAATCACTGGTTTGCCTTCTGATTTTTGGAGTTTGGGGTCTCTCAAGAATCTTAATCTTTCAAACAACAAAATCTCCATGAATCTCCCAAGTAACATTGGGAACTTTGGTTCACTTGAAAAATTAGACCTTTCTTTCAACAATTTCTTTGGTAGGCTCCCTGATTCTGTTAGTTCATTAACCAGTTTACAAGTTCTTGATCTCAGTCGAAATCGGTTCGATTCCACTGTTCCATTGGGAATCATAAGCTGCCATTCATTGACTTATGTTGACTTTTCTTGGAATAACTTCAGTGGGGTTCTTCCTGATGGTTTTGGGTCATCATTTCCTAAGCTCAAAAGCTTGAATCTTGCTGGTAATGGAATCAATGGAAAGGGTTCTGATTTCTTAAAGTTAGAATCTTTAACTTACCTTAATATTTCCAAGAATCTTTTCCAGGGTTCAGTTGTTGAAATCTTTCAGGAGCCATTAGAAGTTGCTGATTTGAGTAGTAATCACTTTGAAGGTCATGTATCTCAGCGAAATTTCAGTTCTCATTTAGCTTATCTGGATTTATCCGATAATGAAATTAGTGGAGAATTTTTCGCTAATTTGAGTCGAACCCATACGCTAAAACACCTTAATCTTGCCAAGAACAGATTTTTAGAGCAAAGTTTGATCAACATCGGTTCACTTCGTAGTTTGGAGTACTTAAACTTGTCTAACACCAACTTAATCGGACAAATTAGCATGGAAATCTCGTTATTAACTCATTTGAAGACACTCGATCTCTCGAGTAATCATCTCAATGGAAAAATCCCGCTTTTGAGCTTGCAAACCCTCCAAAATCTTGATCTTTCCTTTAACAATTTAACTGGAGAGATACCCATTGCTCTCTTGAAAAAGCTTCCATGGATGGAAAGTTTCAATTTTTCATACAACAATCTAACCCTTTGTGATTCTGCCTTTTCAACGGAAACCCTTCAATCTGCGTTTATCGGGTCAACAAATAGTTGCCCCATTGCTGCAAACCCAAATCTTTTGAAGTCAAAATCTCGTAGCCGCAAGGGACTAGAACTTGCTTTAGCTTTAACCGTTTCAATAGTCTTTTTACTCGGGGTGTTGCTATTTTTTGCATTTGGATGTCGAAAGAAAACACAAATGTGGGCTGTCAAACAAGATTCTTACAAAGAAGAGCAAGTAATGTCAGGACCATTTTCATTCCAAACGGACTCCACTACTTGGGTAGCTGATGTAAAGGTTGCAACTTTAGTACCCGTTGTAATCTTTGAAAAGCCGCTGCTAAATTTAACATTCTCTGATCTTCTTTCGGCTACTTCAAATTTTGATAGAGGAACCCTTTTAGCCGAAGGGCGATTCGGGCCTGTTTATAGAGGATTCTTGCCAGGTGGCATCCATGTGGCGGTTAAGGTTTTGGTCCATGGATCCACCATGACTGATCAAGAAGCAGCAAGAGAGCTCGAGTATCTTGGAAGGATAAAACACCCGAATCTTGTCCCATTAACTGGATATTGTTTGGCAGGCGAACAACGGATAGCAATTTATGATTACATGGAAAATGGTAATTTGCATAATTTGCTTCACGATCTTCCTCTTGGAGTTCAGACCACAGAAGATTGGAGTTCTGATACATGGGAGATTGATGCAAGTAACAATGATGGGATTCAAAATGTTGGATCCGAAGGGTTGTTGACCACATGGCGATTTAGGCATAAAGTTGCATTGGGGACAGCTCGTGCATTGGCGTTTCTACACCATGGATGTTCACCACCAATCATTCATAGAGACGTTAAGGCGAGTAGCGTTTATCTTGATCACAATCTTGAACCAAGATTGTCTGATTTTGGACTTTCAAAGATTTTCGGTAATGAATTTGAAGATGAGATCACTCGTGGATCCCCTGGATACATTCCACCCGAGTTTCTAAATCAAGATGGAAGCTCTTCACCGTATATGATTACTCCAAAATCAGATGTTTATGGATTTGGAGTGATTCTCTTTGAGCTAATAACAGGGAAAAAGCCTGTTGAAGACGAGTACCCTGATGATAATTTCTCAAAAGATGCAAACTTGGTGAGTTGGGTGAGAGGTTTAGTGAGGAAGAATCGTGGGTCACAGATAATTGACCCGAAGATTCGTGAAACTGCAACCGAGAGTCAAATGGTAGAGGCGTTGAAGATTGGTTACTTGTGTACAGCGGATCTTCCAGCTAAGAGACCGAGCATGCAACAAGTAGTTGGACTTTTGAAGGATCTTGAACAGTTGAGTTGAATCAATTAGAAGTTTCAAATGAAATTTGGTTCTTTGTATTGTGTTCTTGTTGGATTTTCTTTCTCAAATCTTTTTCTTTAAGGTTGTGAAGTTATGTTTGTTAGTTCTTTGTTACTATGTACAGTTTCTTTAATATCATTGAAGGTCTCCAACACTTTCTTGATCCAATTTCTATAAGGTTGAAATTTTATTCAAACTTTGTGTTTCAACATTTTGTTGTCTACATTTTTTGATTCTAACTTTGTGATTAAGCTTGGATTCTATGGATCATGTATAAGTTATGGTCTTATGGACCACTTTTGGAAGTCATCTATGAAATGCATGCTTTGTGATTCATGATCATATGGTGGTGGCCATCTAAAGGTTTGGTGACCATCAATTTGCTATATTCACATGCTATCTTAAAAGACAATGTTATGAAACAAAAGTTGTTTCTTCATAATAATATTGTCTTGTTATTACCATATAAACATCATATGGTAATATCTTCTTTTGGTGGTAGACTTCACCGTGTGTAGTTTTTTGATTAAATAGATAAATTTACTGTCAGTAATGATTTAAATCTTTATAAACCACAACCAAATCACATGGCTTGGGCTTACAGGTTCTTTAATTAAAAATTACTTAAAATGCAAAGTTTGTTTAAAGATCATTAAAAATCACCAATACTTTCTTACCACATCATCCATAAGGTGGAATAATGTTCACACTTTGTGTTCAAACATTTTGTTTGCTACAGTTTTAGGTTGAATATTGTTGACATTTTGTTTGCTACACTTTCGGATTGAAACTTTGTGTTTAAGCTTGGATTTCATGGATCTTGTGTAAGTTATGGTCTTATGGACCACTTTTGGAAGTCATCTATGAAATGCATGCTTTGTGATTCATGATCATATGGTGGTGGCCACCCAAAAGGTTTGGTAACCACCCAAAAGGTTTGGTAACCACCTATTTGCTATTCTCACATGCAACAAGACAATATTATGGACCAAAAGTTGTTTATTTTTTTCTCATAGATACCAATCTACCATATAAACATTAATCTGATTATATATATTATTATTAAATTAGGGTGTTTTCTGTTTTGTTTTATGTTTTTAAGAATTAAGTTAAACTTTAAAGCAAAACATTATTAAAGAATTCTAATATTGGTAAAGTAAAACCAAATCGTTAAAAAATCAAACCGAACTAACCTGTTTGGAAATATATTTTAAATACAAAACTTTTGAATTATAAGATGCAAACTTTAAATACATAAGAATACATAAAATATATATTTTGTATATTTTAAATACATAAGATGCAAACTTTTGAACCATAAGAATACATGTTTTAAAATACAAAACTAGTTGAATATTAATATAATAGAGTTTAAAGTGAGCACACCAACTCCAAAACATAGAAATTCTAGAGCCAGTTTGTACAAATGTATTAAGAATAAGAAATTTAAAACCGTCCCCTAAAATATAATTTTATATATATTGTTATTTCGGATCGGTATTTAACCCTCTTTTCTTTGTTTAAAAATTAAAACATAAATCAAACTGATTGTCTGGGTATAAAGATTGTAAGCTAAATGTGAAACCAAACAATGATAATGATGTTATTTTAATCGGGTCCATTTATTTGTTTTCGAGTAGTGACCATACTCCCAATTAATTCCCTCACGTGAAAACCCATAACTAGGAAAACCCTCTAACTCAACTCAGAATATTTTTGCTTCGAGTGATACTTGAATTCAAAATCTCCCCAATTTTAATAATTTTTGGGTATCTCATCTCAACCACGTGGGTTAAGGATCATTGGTACAAATACGTAGTAATTGACTAACACTCCATTCCCTCCCTTATACATTATAACGAACTAGTAGATTTTTTGCGTCAGCGACTCAGTATTCAATAAAAATTAATATCGTAATGTAGGTAAAAGTAAATAGATCATAATGATATATTCGAAATTTATGAAACATTAAGTTGTCATGAAAAAAAAAAACATTTTTGATCCACGTGTTTTGACCATGCGTTGCAAGGTCTCAATTTTGATAAAGTTTATGTTGAAACATAGGTAGAAACCATGACTTCGCAATGATATATTCAGTATTTTGAAAAAGAATACAGTGTGGAAAAAAAATAAAAATACATTGTATGACTCAAGTCGGTTTCGATGAAACTTATACCAAAATGTAGATAAAAATTAACACGTCGCAACTAGAATTCTATAAAAACATTATATTTTACAAATTATAAGAGAAAAACAAAACATATTAAAAATACGTTATAAAAAAAAAAAAAAAAAAAAAGAACTGAAGAGTTGAAACTATGATTTTTTTCGTTTCTGTTCATCAAAGTTTTCATCAATAGGTTGATAAAATTAGGTACTCATGTTTAGAAAAACATACCTTTTATTATATCTTAGATGACAAAAAAAATCCTTGATTCCAAATTGACATCATTGGTCAACAAGAATATGATCACGACACCCATGATAGAGATGTTAGAATAAATTCATTTGGACTAAATTAATACAACACATCTTTTTCAAAACAATTCATCTTTAAACATATAGGTTAATAAAATAAACTAATTATTAAAAGAATTGTACAATTAGTCAACTTAATGATTCAATATCTTATAAAAAAACTGTAATGTATAAAAAGGTAAATTGTGATTGAACACTTTTAAAAGAAGTATAAAACAAACCAAAAGAAAGTGATATTATATATGTATCTTTATTTTTAATGTTAGAAGCACTAAGAGAAAAGATGATCACATTTTCTCTTATTTCATACTAACCATGTTGTTTTAAAATTTTTTAATTAAAACATTAAATTTTAACGATCTAAACTATGATTTATTGACTAATAATAATGTATACTTACAATTTAAGCCATGACACTTCTAAGCATTACTTTTGTTATTAAGAACAGTACAAGTAACATAATCATCATCATTTTTCACTATATTTATACTTGTTTTTCACTCGATTTCATTTATACGTTTCTCTATATAATTCACACTAATTGAGATTGCCCTAAGTAAGAAAAAAGAAAGTGTTATTGATTAAACAGTTATTATGGATTATTACCGGTCAATAATCTATGGTTAAGATTATTAAGCTTCAATTTATCATTTTAATTATTAATCTAACAATGAAAGAAAAAAATGATTAATTAATAGAAAAGATCAGGAGAAAGAAAAATACTAAAGATATTTGTATAAAATATAAAATTATAATTTATATTTAAATATTATATCATCGCTTTTAAATTACACTACGAGTACCCCAACCAGCGGATTGCGCAAGTCTTCAACGTGTAGCAATGCAATATGTTCTTCACAGTAGAAACGACAAAACATTAAAAAATGGAAACTTACACCTGTCATAATTATGATAGATGTAATATAACTTAAACAGTTAAACCTCATCTATACTTATTAATAAAATAATATTTTTAGTGTCATGTGTTAATTTTTTAGGCCTTCATTCCCGTCTAAAATTGTATCTAGACTCATTCTTAGTCATGGTTCATTTGAATAAATTCAATTATTGCTACAATTACAAAAGGAGTTTTTTTTTTTTTTGAAAAATAGTGTATATAGAAAATTTATTTACCAAAATAAGTGTTTAAGTAAGTGTTTCTTTTTCTTATAATAATGCTATTGATTAAATTTATTTTACTTTAAATTAATATTATTTAAAAAGAGTTAACTAGAAAGGTTAATTAATAAAATTATAAAACTATTTGGTTCATATGTCGTTATTAAAAACAGAAAGTTTTTTTAAAACTTATTTTTGTTTTTTTTAATTCAATCAGACTTCATTTTAAATCGTCTTTTCATATAAGAAGAGTTAAATTTTTTTATCTATAGTTTTGTTTCAATTTCACACAAAAGTAAGCACATTTGTTTTTTTTTATTCTTTTTAAAAATTCGTATTTTTTGAAAATGTTTTTAAATAGCTTAAAAGATGTAATAAGAAAAACTATTTAAAAAAAATGCATTTTTAAAAAATGTTTTATATAAATATTATCAATACTTATTAATAAAACAATATTTTTAGTGACACGTGTCATTTTCTTAAGCCTTAATTCTTTTGATTTCCCACCTAAAAATGTATATACTCATTCTTAGTCATAGTTCATTTGAATAAAATCAATTATTGCTATAATTACAAAGAGAGTGTTTACCATAGGATTAATGTTTCTGCTTAGGTCTTTTATGCATTCTCATAAAAATCAACAAAATTGAAGAAATAAACTAAGCATAAATGAAAGTTTGTATATTTATATCTATAATCTATTCTTATTAATAAAACAATAATTTTAGTGCCACATGACATTATCTTATGGCTCTACTTTTTTCAATTTCCGCCTAAATATGTATATGTTCTTATTGTTAGTCTAGATTCATTTGACTAAAAATCAACTTCTGATACAAGAGATATTTAGGGAAAAATTTGGAAATTTAACCCTAAATTAGAGCACATCTTTTTTTTTGAAATTAAATCATACTTGATATTTTTCTTTCTTCAAATAATTCATCAACAAAAACTGTAGAAATCATTTATGATTTTCTTCATCTATGAAATCGATTTCTTGATTGTGTGTTTCCATTAAATACTTAGTTTATATTCAAATCTTGACAAAAGCTACGGGATTTTTTTATCGACTACTCTCCAATTTGTAGGAATTCATGGTTATCTGTTTTTGGAAATGAAATCATACCCAATTTTAAAATATTTCTCAACCATCCCAGCTTTACGACCCTCGCGATTTGTCTTTATAAAGTCTGATGATATAGCCTTCGACATACAGACTTCAGCCAACGTTCTCATTTTGGCTTCGGTTTTATCAAGTTTTCTTTAATAGAATGTATTTGTTTTTTGTTATATTTGAGCTTTCATCCTCTGCGATTATGATTTAACCTATCATTGTCTACAATTGCGTTTTTGGATTAATATTATTTTACTTTTATTTTTTTGATTTGAAGGTCATCTACTTTAACAATACCTACAATCCATTTATGAAGAGGTATTACATCTTCTATTTTTTAAACTTTTTTATATCTTTTAATATGTACTGCCATATTATTATTATGTTTGATTGGAATTCGTTGTATATATATGCAAATTGTTTTGATGTATTTGGAAGTAATATTGGAAATCGCACTTTTATTCCACGATTAACTTTGACACCTTCAGACAAAAGAATTTTTTTAAATTTCAAAGAAAACAGTTCCTGTTAGTAGTGTGTTTTGCAATAACAATAAACAAGAGCCAATGACAATTGCTATCCAAAATTGGTTTGTTTTTAAACAAGGATCATGGTCAGCTCTATGTTGTATTATCTCGAGTTAAAAGTAGACAGAGATTAAAATTATTAATATTAGATAATGATGGAAAAATCACCAATAATATTTCAAATGTTTTATACAAATAATTTTTCAGATGTTTATGAATTTGAAATATTATTTTTTATGTTCAATTTAATTTGTTTATTACTTAAAGCTTTTATTTATAAGTTTATTTCATTCCATATTATACACTATTGAGACGTATAAATATTAATAGAGAGAACCTACTAATATTAGACGTAGCTAATGTTAAAAATTATACATAAAAGTCGATATACAAAGTATTATCAACAACATTATAACTTACGATTCTTTTTAAACAACAACAATATTTTTGGATTGAACTCGTGTGTTACACGTGTCTTTAGCCTAGTATATATATATATATATATATATATATATATATATATATATATATATATATATATATATATATATATGTGTGTGTGTGTGTGTGTGTGTGTGTGTGTGTAAATTCATAAGTCTAAAAAATTATGATAGATGTAATATAACTTAAACCTCTAAATATTTACCAGATGTAGTAACTTACACCTATCATAACTTTTTTACATTTGTAAATTTACACATATACATAAAAGAACACACATTATATATGTGTAATGATGTTATTCTAACAAAAAGTAATAATGATTGATTTTGATGAGTTAACACAGTTATCTCAATAAAAAAGGGTTAATATTCGTTTCACACCCTGTATTACATATTGATATATAATTACATGCATTCACACACTTCTATAAAAATAAAATAAATCAAATGCATGCATGCATACATACATACATACACCTACATTCACACAATATTTACATACCTGAACATACCTACATGACACACATATATACTCATGTATACACACACACACATGAGTACATATATATACACATACATGCATACACCCACACACATATATACATACATACAAGAGACACACACCCATATCCATGCATGCATACATATGATCATGGTTGTAAAACAAGGTCTACAAGGCCGAGTACTCTCCGAGTAATCGCTCCAAGGTAGGTTGCCGAGACGACTTTTTTCAACTCCGCCTAATTACTCGGAAGCGATCAAACGTGGTCACCCTTGGCCAAAATCAGATATAGTAGATCAACTTAGGCCGAGTTTGACTTTAACAAAAATAAAACATAATTTATATGCCTATTATATCAAAGAATGAATATCATTTTCACGTATTTTGTTATAAATATTAGTAAATTTACGTTATTTGGCATATATATAATTTCCCAAAACTAATTTCTTTATAATTTAACATTTCCGAGTACTCCCCAAGTACTCTCCGCCTAGGCCGAGTACTCTCAACTTCCCACTTGACCGACTAGAGAGCACCTACCGAATTTTACAACCATGCATATGATACATGCATCTACACCCACACCAGTACAAATAAGATGGCATGCATACATATGTTGTAAAAGTCTTAGGAAAATCTTAGCAAAATATGTCAAATCTCAGTGAATCCAAACTAGTAGTCTTATACACTTTTTATTGTAAGATGTGTAGTCAAACCAAACCTCCATATCACTCAATACACATTCAAAGACACATGCAACCTAGTTACTTGCATTACCAACTTAAATCCTCCATAAATTTGAGACCCATTCCACCCCTTCCCCCCCCCCCCCTCCTGGATGAACCACCCTATACACCTACCCAACACTTTAATTTCTCCATTACAACTCATAAAAATCCTTTCTAACTTTCTCCATTTAAGACTTTTTTCCTATTGCTCTCTTCTACACATCAAGAGCAACCATTTCTAGCCCCATTGAAGCTCCTAATAGAATCCAAAGAGAATCCAAATCAAACATCTTGAGCCAAGGTAATAGCACGTACTCACACACACACACCCCCCTACCTACACCTTGTTTAACTTACAACGCTCGTATCTTTCAATCTAGAACCTGAACTAACTCCTCATTTTAGGCAGATTCTTTTTATTATTACAAGTACCTGCATCAGCCCTTGAACTCTCCTGACCATCCCTCACATCAAAGTAACCCAACACGACCCAAAAACACACGAAATATCACGTATCATCACCATAGTGACACAACAAACCCCATGACACCCCCAACATCTTATGAATACCTAAAACATCATATTTATTAGTAATTAAAAGATGCAAAAGTTTACACCTAGCCACTTTAGTCATAAAGATGTTTTTAGTAAAACTACTTTACTTGAAAAACCTGGTTTAACATAAAAATAAGAAAATATATAAGATGAGTTCAAAATTAATATTAATATTTTTAGAAGTTTAACATGATTATAATAAGCTATTAAAAATTTTATAAATTGTGGAACTATAGTTTATTTTCAATTTAAGATTTAAAGCTTGGAAAATTTTATATTTGTAAGAAAAATACAAAAAATAAAGTTAAGGTTTAAACATATGAAGTATGGGTTTATTTATTTTCTATTTAGTATAGGAGACTGATTGCAATGGAAATAATCATTCTAAAATTCTTGACATGCCAGAACCAAGACTTAACTAACATTTAATCCGACTAACCGGACAACTTCACAAAAATAGAAAAAATATAAAATTTCATAAATTATAAAATTTCAATAGCCTAATAATTATAAGAAATGAGTACAGTTTACGTTTCATAATCTTTAGAGTTGATTAACATGTTAAACAAAAATAAAAAAATTAAATTGCTAAAAATATAAAAATTGTTAAAAACAAGCTCCATTGGCATAATAATAAATAATCCAGAACTTACTAATTTTATAAAGCAAATTAAATTGGTTCATGACTAAAAATATAACCAAGTCTACGTGAACCTGAAAACGCGTTAAAAACCGAACCACGAGCGTTAAAAACGTAAAACCCATAAGAACAATTTATAATTAAAAATTTTCTTAACTAATAAATTTATTATAATAAAAAAATTTAAAAACCAAGTGTCAGAATTTATATAATTTTCTTCTATTTTATATAAAAAATTCTCATTATTATAAAGTCATTAATCACAAAAATAGAAAAATTATAAAAACTTCATAAATGAAAAAAATGGACTAATTACAGTAACTTATGACCCATAAATATGTTCAATAAGTTTTATTTTTACAAAACCAAATATTTTAATATATTTACATAACGCGTCCGAAACGTAGTCCAATCACGCTTAAAATACAAAAATGCCATAACAATATTATATATATAATTTTAATTTTTAAAAAAATAAATTATACATAAAGTAATATATAAATAAAGTATGAAGACATATTAAAACCTCCATAACTTACTAAGTAAGAATACACGTTTAAACGACATAAAACGACTATTTTGAAAATAAATCATTAAAACCAACAATGGAGCTCAAATAACATAAAAAGTGACATATTGTAGTATCGAAACTCATCCATAAACAATAAATGTCTTCATAACCAAGTACAGTGCAAAAATCCAAACTTTGGGTTAAACGTGTCAATTCGACAAAGTCTAGGGACCATAATTGTCAATAATTGAAACCTTTCTGTTTTGAAACTAAAAAAAATACTTAATATGGAATTTAAAATCTGAAATTATTATACATACACTTATACTTAGATAAAAACACAAAATAAGACTTCAAAGCTCAAGACATAAAGCATTGATTGCACATGTGTAACAAGAACCATCAAACCAAACAAAGTAAACTTAACACTCATGAGTTGGACATAGATAACTACATAATGCAATGTTAATACATATAAAATGAACTTGAAACCTTGCTGGTCGGTAGCACCATAGATCCTAAGCATCTGCAAAACCATTTCCAGAATAACGCTAAAATAAGTCTCATGAACCACTTTTTTATATTAATATTTTTAAGGTGGAATACATACTTTTTAAATCTTATTTTTTGGTGAAATATTAACTTCTCTTTTCATCAAACAGAGCACAATCATTAACATGATTAGGAGCACTCGATTTGTGGATAGTCTTATTTAGGGAATCTCCTTCACACAATGGGCCCTTATGCCATGAAAACCACCCATTGAGATTCAATAATTGTTGTTTCATAAATTAGTGCCTTATAATCATGCATATAAGGGCACAAGAAGACCCAATATTTTAAAGGTAAAGGTTTAGGGGACATTTTTTGGTACTCAAGCGGATAAGTCCGAGTCTAAGCTTGATTGTGATACATTCTATGGTGTATCATTATTATTATTTATAATTATTGTGTTTGTTTATGAAAGGTCATGTGTCATAACTTTTGAGCTCACCAACATTATGTTGACGTATTTTTTATATGTATTTCCGAAGAAAAATAATTAACATGTGACACATACATAGGAGCTGCCTTAGTTGAATATTTGAAGATCGAATTAGCCACCTCTCTATTTACTTTATGATATTTTAGGCAATTTATATAAGTTATGTTATTTAAGTTTAGACAATTATTAATCTGAATAATTTAATGTTGATGTAATGCCACGTAGACATTTGACTTTTGGATTGTAACCGCTTGTCTGTTTAAACTATTATTTTTCACTGTATTATGTTGATATCAATCAGTCACAACTAGTCCTGGTAAACGGGGTGTGACAACATAGAGGTCGACACATCACAACCATTTTTGGCATGAATAAACAATAGAAAACCCAACAATAAAGGGAACTCACCCATATCAAAACATAGTAGGTATGCAACCATGCCATCGCCGATCAAACCATAGGTCGCTAGCAGCGGTGGAGACACCCTAGCACCAGTATATACCTCTTTCACTATATAACAAAACAAGGTATCATAGAATGTACAAACGTAAAACCCTATTTTAAAGGGACGAGAAGCCAAAAGCAGCATCAACTGCTTGCACAAAAGGCAACTTTTCAGTGCACCTGAAGCCCACAACAACACCGATGACAAAGTAGCACCGAAATCACCTTCTCTCTCTCCAAAATGAAACAGGACTTGAAACAACTTACTATACAAGGATAACCTTGTTTAAATGGAGGAGAAGACAAAAACAACATTAAGTGGTTGTACAGAAGGCAACAAAAGTTGTATGTGTATTGGAAGGTTGTACAGAATGAATCAAATCTTGCAAACCACTGTTCATTTCATATGCAAATCAGGAAAAGTATAACTTGACATAACATTTTAGTTTTTTCGGTTGTCCTTTTTAGCTAGATTTGCATATACTTTTTAATTTTTTAATAAAAATATTCCATAAATCTTTAAAGCAAACAAATTAGTTGTATCAACGTGTGATACTTCAAAATTTTCTACGAGTGTAAATGTAAGTGTTCATGAGTTACTAGATATCAGCTTGCTAAAAACTTGAATAGAGTCAAGCTTAAACGAGTTTAGTCCTCAAAGTTGTGTCAAATTGAAACTTATTTAGTAAACAAGTATGAGTCAGAATTTCATATGCCGAGTTGGATTAGATTCGAGAGCCTAAACGAGCTTATTATGTGTGTATATATATATATATATATATATATAATTTTTTTTCTTATTTAATTATATATATATATATATATATATATCTTACATAATAATATTATTATATATGTAGTTGTTAGAAAATAACAAAATAATATGTATTATGTTATACAAATATAATTATAAATATACATAAAAATAGTTATACGTGTATAGAAGTAAAATAGTTAAATAATTAATAGAATAAACAATTAGAACTTGAGATTTAAGATTACTCTACACCCATCTAAAACTCAGCTTGATTCATTTACACCCTTAGAATTCTTTCTAAACAATAATAACTTGTTTACGTTTTATTATCTTAATTTTAAAATTCTTTTTTTACTCATCCTTGTTGTTTTAAAAGTGAAAATATATGTTCATTGTTAAAGTAAGAAGAAGGAGAAGACTAGAGAGTTAGAAAAATGAATATATTTATTATTATCAAATATCTCATAAGTATACTATATGAAGTAGTAGCAATTGTGTAGTTAAAAGGAATTTGAACCACAGATTGTGTTCTTTGTGAACTCATTAAACCCTTAGCCTTTTCTCCATTGTTTTCAAGTCAATTCTTTTCCTTTCTAGTAGGGTTCTACAAAAACTAGAAACATGTTTAAACTACTTTGGCGCCGAACTTGATTCTCAATAGAGAACATGCCTCATTAGTAAACTTGGTAACAAAAACAGATAAGTCTTTTGTAGCAAACTTGTAATTTGATAGCAAATTAGACCATCGATAGCAATAACTCTAAAACAGAAAACTTAGTTAATCATGGCTGATTTATTCATAAGTCATGTATTTATACTTAGTTTCTTTCGGAAAGTAACATCAGCTTCTAGTTTTCTATAAATATAATAGATTTTGGTAACCAGATTTGGAGAGAAGCGTTGTAGTAATCAGATTATACTTAAAAGCATTGTAATAATGTAATCTTCATGTATGGACTCAAGTGAAGAATAACTGAACATTCCAACTAATGAGTTATTATCTAAGCACTAAAGGCTACATATACTCATCAGTTGTTACTCTTTACTAATGGTAATAACCACTGATCTCATCAACTAATTAGCATACCAACTGACCATTACGTGACACACTCAACTCCTACTTCTGACGTGGCACTATTCAATTACGGATGTTAGATGCCACTTTCATGTGACGATATTGTGTATTTTGTGATTGATGTAAAGTTGTGTCGACATATGATTTTCAAGTTGATTATGTTGTTTTATGCAATTTGTTTATACAATCTTATCAAAAAGTTAAAAAACTTAAGGCTTTCTTAAATCAAATAGAGACAACCAAAAACAATTTGCTGAAAAAAAGACATCTAATTTTATATTTTCTATACTCACCTCCATATTATGTTGTTGGGTAGGAGTTGCAAGGGTTTTTTGAAACTATAAAAGTAGGTAAACGCTCAGACCAATGAACAAAAAAAGAAAGAACAACAGGAGAATGAAAAACAAAAGTAAAATTTTGATATGTCAATATGTCATGGTATGGATTTATGTAATTTACTCTATAATAGTAACTAATATTGAAGAATGTAAATTACATTGAAACCGTATATATAAAAACTTGCAATTGTATTTTTAATAGCCAATGAAAAAATAATTTTAAAGGTTATTACTTTATGGCAATTTAAAAGTGATGTTGGTTGTGGAGCATATATTCTTATTTGACTTGTATATCAGAAAAAGAAAAAGGTTTTCAAACTTTTTTTTTTCCCTTTGTTCCCATTCCATTTTTTCTGCCGTAGATCAAGAAATAAGACGACATTTGTTCCACTTTCAACAGAAAATAGTGTCCATTTTTAAATTTAATAATGCCTATATATATGCTGTACTATTAGACTCCACGTAATGATATTAATTGAATAATTCTACTTGTTATTTACACGCTATAATAGACAACATGATAACATATTATATTAACTTAATGCATGTTGAAGGACTCCTAATTTTTGTTATATCTTTCTAGTAATTGATTAATTGGCATAACCTAGAATAATGTTTGAACTTCTATGACAAAACGTTAATATAATGGACGATAAACGTTTTGTCATAGAAGTTCTATGACAAAACGTTAATAGAAGTTCGTATTTGTTAGGTTCTATCGGATCACATGTCATCTTAATATGTTCGTATTCATCATGTATAAATATCGTTAAACTAAACGGGGACAAGCAACTATAAACACTATAATCACACGTGCTATCATCTTAGTCCATTTGATGGCCATATATTTTAAGAATATATTTCTCAATAACATGTTCTCTACACAAAACTAAGATATATATATATATATAACACTTTTTTTGTTTCCAAATCTATTATATATGGATAAAGTTACATAATTGTTAGTTCTTGACTGAGTTACTAGTGTTTGATTTTTTTTATAGTAAATAAACAATTGTTTTTTTTAAATATCACCGCATTTTAATTAAAAAGGTCATAAGGATGACAATTTTTTTATTTAGTTTTTGCAATTTGTTTAAAGTTGTAAGGTAGTACTTCATTTTTACTATGAAAAATACTTTGGTGGGGGTGGCTAATTTAAATTGTGAAAGGACTAGAGTGAAATTAAACGTCAATTTGGTTGATTGGTTCAAGTTCGATGAGTTTTAAAACTTACACAAATTCAAAATTGGTATTAATATATTGAAAGAATTTTTTAATATATAGATAATTATTATTATAGGATGGAATCATGAATACGTACAATAATTGTCTTTACTTCTTGATTTCACACTCAACCACTCTAGACTTTTCTTTATTCTACACGCTCTTAAGAAAAATAAAAATAAAAAGTGGTAGATTAGGTTAGGGTAACCAATGAAAAAAAAAATCCCTTTTAGGTAACCAGATTATTTGTAAATAAATATTAAATAAAAATGAATTTTTTTTTAGTTATAAAATGATATTTTGATATAAGATATGATTGAAATCTTTTTTATTATAAATAGAATGAAGATTTTGTTTCAAAACAAAAACTTTAAAAAGAATCATTTTCAAAAAATTTCTTATTATAACTTTTAATTTTAATTATTTTTTGTTTATAAAAGTTCTACTTTTCAAAAACACCAATTTAAATATTTCATATTTTTTAAAAAGTTTGATGTTTTAGAAAAAAATTTATTCTATAAAAATTTGTTTTTGTACATATAACATTAATAAAAAGATCTTTTTATTAATTTATTAAAAATCCACTTTAATCTAAAAAAATTCAACAATATTATAAGTAATCAATGTGATTATTTAATAGGAGAGAAAAACAAAAATCTTTTTATGTGGATGGATGTAGTGCGGCCACGTGTCCCTATTAATTATTTTTTTATTAGAGTAAAAAGATAAAATATTTTACAAATTACCAAAATAATTAATTATATATAATTTTTATTAAATTTTATAATCAAAATAACATTCTGCGTCTATAAATAGATGATACAAGAGTTTTCATAGTAGATTACTCATTCTTATCATTAAAAATGAACTAAAAGCGATAATTTCTTAAATTTATCTTTTATTTTTCAAAAACATTTCACATTTCATTCATCATATTTATCTCAATTTTAATTTTTTAGAACGACAAATGTATCATACTCTTACTTTTAAACAACACCTCAAATATATACTACACTTGCAAAAGATTTAACCTTAAACCTCTTCAAAATTGATGCTCCTAGAGACTTTACCTCTACAACTAGCCTACCAACCCTAGTGACTTTTATTTAAATAATATTTTTTATTTTTATTTTTGCAATATTTTTCTTATTTCTTCCGTTTAGAACCAAATGAGGGATAAATAATGACCTTCACATATGGGTGATTGTAGTTAACTTTAAAATTATAAGAGATAAAGATGAAGATGAGAGTATGAGAAAACTAATGTTGAAATAATTTCTTGTATGTTTTTCCTGGAAAT
Source organism: Flaveria robusta (assembly GCA_025506415.1). Lineage (NCBI taxonomy): Eukaryota > Viridiplantae > Streptophyta > Magnoliopsida > Asterales > Asteraceae > Flaveria > Flaveria robusta. Next base: position 5,028,721 of record CM046467.1, read on the forward strand.
AACATGAAAAAAATAAGAGTTGATAGCTTCCCCATCTTTAGAAACTTATTGACACGTATTTAACATATACCGGTAAAGCATTATATGTAATATATGTATGTGCACATAATTGTGTACATTTGTATACGGTAAACCCAGTTAGTAATTGGCTTTCTAAGGATTGTATACTATAACCTACAACATTACTTTATTGAATGAATCCTACAAGACACTTTCACAACATGTGGGTATACTTACTAGTTAATTTATAAAACTACTACAGGTTAGAGTAGGTCTGTAAACAAAAAGAATCAAATCAATTCATATTCGTTTATTTTGATCTAACTTGTTCACGAACGAAAATTCTTATTGTTGTTCTTTCATTAAGGAATTGAATATATTCACAAATGATTTAGGGACGCCTAAGCGCACGATTAACGAGCACATAATTAGAAGACTCATGAACACATAATTGAACACAAACGAACACATAAAGAAATATAATCAACATTCTTAATCACAAACTTAGACATAATCGCCTTATATAAATATAACGTTAAGTACTTTACATTAATAATCATATACATAATCATGAACAAGCCTAAACAAACATCTTACCAATCCTTTGGGAAATTAATTAAACCAACACATAATCTGTTCGTGTTCTTTCATTTAATTAATCTCACGGAATTTTTTGTTAATGTCCGTTCATTTATTTTACGAACGAAGGTAAATGAACTTCCGACCAAACATTTCAAGAAAAATTCACTGAACATTTGGTTTGTTTACAACCTTAGATTGGATATATCTATTAGTCTATTACATTGCAAAATAAACACAACGTTCTTAATTTTTTGTTAAGTTTTTAATTTAAATCAAAGTACTAATTTATCATATGAGAATCTTGACCAAAATATTGGAGCCGGTCCATAAGTCATAACTATGCTATAAATGTCTTCTGTCGATGAAGCCCAAGCCCAACATATTGTGTGTATGAGTATAGAGCCATGTATATATCGGTTTTTAATTTTTACTTTAAAGAAAACGGTTCACGTAATAACTAAACCGGTTAAAGTCAACGTTGATCAAAACCAATTTCTTTAAAGTACGATTAGGTTACAGCGAGACCGGTTAATCGGTCAAAACTTAAAAATACCAGTTGTAATTATATATTATATATTTAATTAAAACCAATAATTAAATACTAATTAAAACATAAAAAAACTACAAACACATTATGTGAAATGAAGGTTGTCCAAGTATTCTTTTTAGATATAATATTTACACAACATTGCATTGGGCCCTGATACTTTTTTTAGAAACCGGTTACTAAATTCAAAATACCAACCCAGACAGAAACTGACATTCACAATTAGGTAGGGACCGATTATATATGGATCGGATAGAACATATTAAAAAAAGTGGTATAACCCAGTTTTTCTTTTCACATCTCTACAAAAGAGTAGAGATGCACAATAAAGCTAGTTCGTAAACTAAACCAAAACTAAACAAGTTTGAAGCCACCATACTAGAAACCAGTTAGGAATCGATTATAAACCACAGGTTCAAAACCTGTTTATAATCTTCCTCATTGTAACCGGTTTGAAACCGAATCGCATAGGTCAAAAACTGGCCAAAACCGGTATAAACAAATCATCAAATAGAAGCAGACAGAATAGGTTTGAAACTCAAACTGGTTTTAATCTCGTTGAGTACAAATTGAACCGGTTTTCAAACCGAACTGATTCATGCTCCCAAACCATTTTGTGCCGGTGATAGTTTGGCTGTAAGCAAGCTTATGAAGCCCAAGCCCAATGTTATAAATGTTGTTTATCACCATTCTCCATTACGTTCATACATATTTAAAGGGGTGTCTATTTAGAAAAAATATTATATTGAGAACTACATGATAAATATATGTATTTATTGCTTTGAACGTGATACATAAAAGTTTATGTAACCACGTCTATTTCGATCTCTCACTACTTCTGATTAATAGTTGTGCATTATGTATTACGTGAGACTCACATTTCTCGACATGTTATTGATTGTGAGAATATACTACACATATTTTACACCAAAAACATGTTTTGTTCATAGGCGGAATAGAAGTTTGAAGGGGTCTTCTATGATATTCCACCATCGATTTAATGTTCTACGTCTTAAAATCTTTGAGTGACACGCGCACAATAAAGTGACATCTTGTGTTTCATGTTCTTACCTACCTTTTCATTACCAATTTTGCAAGCAAGATCTTCACTTTGGATACGAATTAGTCTGCACATGTCCTCTCTTGATCCATCGACACAAATGAAAAGAGAAAGGACGTAGCTGGTGCTTGAATTAGCTCCCTATTTGCAAAAATGACAATAGTAGCAACACCAACTACAGTAGCGGCACAATAGTAGATGCGAAAAATGCATTTCTATATGGTGACTTACCGAAGGTGGTCTACACGAAGCAACCTAGGCACGCGCATCAATCACTTCAACTCACTTGTCATCTATCTATATCACCTCTTAGGGTATTCTATTTGTGGGCGTTGATGAATTCATACTCAAAGTCTCATCCTCGTTATTTGTCACTCATGTCATCTCTCAAATGGAATTTCACGGCTAATTCCGTCCCTTATCTAATTTTTTTATGCATAGGATGACAATGGTCAAGTCATTCAAAAACTTACTTACCTAGATAGTTGGAAGGACAATGAGTTAGGTATGGGCATGTTTTGTTAATTCTAGTCCCTTACCTGATTATAAAACTATCACATACCAATCAGGTACTCATACGTAATACCCATAAGGTACATGTGTATATCTATGGATACCATGTTTACTTATTTATGATCTTATGTAGTTAAAAATCACATATCAGGAATTTGGGATGCCTATTACACAAAATTGATATTGATTTCTCCTCACAACTGACTTCGAAATACTCATTACTCAACTATATTATTGACAAATCTATAATTTTAAAAATTTCACATATCTAACAATTTTAACAAACTATTTATTATATGTTTTCAATATCATATGATATATTGATTTGTTCAGGTAATCGGGCCATTATCACCTAAGCCATTACCCACCTAAACCCGTGAAAGTTTCTAAAAAACTAATATCATACTAGTCTCCTAGCTAAATATCTGTGTCATTACTCACATCATACGTGTATGACATCAGGTTATGAGCATGTTATGGTTTTATCATCCTTACATTAAAGAAAGAAGGGGTATCGTGTTCACATAAAGCATATGCTTAGTATGACATGTCTTGTTTGATTATAACCTACAAATTCAAAGAGTTTGATTGACTAGGGAACTTAACTAAAATCAAACATGATAAAATTGATTTACATTTTGTTATGAAACATCTTAGGTTTGGGTATTGCATGTTCCTTACATAGTTACATATTCACAATAAAGTTACGCATAAAATTATTCTTCTAGTTTAGATCCAGTAACATCATTCTTGGAATACGATGGGCATGTTAAAACATGAGACCTTAAGTTTTTGCTTTTGTATTACTTACCCAACCCGCTCATTGTATATTGTATAGATGGCCTTGGGTTCTACCAAAGTTTTAAATTTTATATTATACTAGTTTTAGTAAACCCGTGTACTACACGAGTTGAATAAATAAAATATTAAATAGAATAAAATTTATTAATTATAAAATAATATTTTAAAATAAGATATGATTAAAATCTTCTTTATTATAATAGAATAAAATACTTTGTTAAAATTTTTTTTTTAACAAATATCATTTATAAAAACTATCTTATTATAAGTCCTAATTTTAATTATTTTATAAAAATTTTACTTTTTAAAAAGCACCAATGTTTAAATATTTTGTATTTTCAAAAAAGTTTAACGCTTTAAAAATTTTTCTTATTTATAAAAATTTGTTTCTTTAGAAATAAAATTAATAAAACTATCTTTTTCTTAATTCATTACAAATTATTTAATGTAAAAAAGAATTAAATATATTAGTAATTAATATGATTATTTAATAACAGAGATAAGCAGGAAAAACTTGATGAGGATGAATTTAGTGATAACATGTGTGCTCTTTATTTATTTTTTTATTAGAATAGCAAGATTACATGTGGTTAGTGTAACCATTGGTAAAAATCATCTCAGCCGTTGGATCAAGCTGAAACTAAATCTTGTCCGTTTAAACTCCACGATTTTGACGGTTACAAGGTGGTTTTCAACAGTTATCTCACGCGGTTGGTTACATGTTGCGCTTATTTGGGGCCAGTTACTACACAGCCTGGAATTCTGCAACAAAAAAATCATGGAGTGGTTTTCCACCCGGTAACCATTTGGTTTTGACTATAAAAACGGTGAGATTGAAGAGATCGGTCCTCATTTCTTTATCTTCTTTTCTTCAATCTTCTTGTACCTTCTCTGTTCGTAGAAGAGATCGATCGATCACTACCATCACCAAGGTGGCGTTGTTGCCGCCGCTCAATCAATCATCACAGCCGCTCAATTTGCCATCACCTCCTTCCAATTGACCATCACAGCCATCCAATCAGCCATCAAAGCCACTCAATCACTCATCTTCGTTTAGCCGAATTGGAGCTATTGTTGATGGATTAATGCTTTGGGAATTGAGAATGAAGGTATGGTTTCCAAAATTACGAATCATATCCATAAAATTGGTGATTCTTTATTGTTATCGGGTTAGATATTGTTGATTCTACCTTTATAGGACAAATGTTATACGAACTCTATCTGCAGCCATCAAACAAATCTCTCTTCTTTAGTTTCACTTCATATGAATGATCGTGAGCATATAAATGATTGGTTTACAAACGCCAACTATAATAGGGATAATTCAAATACTTGATAAATTTATCAAAGCAAGCAATTTTTGTAATTTAAGATTTCTTAAACTATATAGCTAATGCATTAGTGACTTGAGTCAATATATGGTCTTTTATTGGGTCTAATTATTATTAAGTTTTATACAGTTTGTTTGAATTTGTATGTAGTATTGCACTCATGGGCTTGTTTTAGTTTGATGTGGTTCTAACAAAAGTGTTGTTGCATATGACTTTCATGTGGTCAACTTTGGCTCACAAAACAACTTAGGCATTAATGATCATGAAGTTTCAAGAATATGAGAAGAGATTGGTGGTTTCTATATGTGTATGATATGCTAATTTTGTTGTATATGCATATATCTGTTTTGCATGTTCTAATTTGTATTATAGATCGTTGCTACAGAATAAAAATCTTCAATAGAGTGATAATTTAGCTTACTTTTTAGTTCCTTAAAATGATGCTTCAAAAGGATTTGGGCAATATCTTCATAAGCTTCTTATATCAATGTTCAATATTTTTGATGTTTTTTTATTAAAAGTTTAGTTTGAGTGCTTGTTTTTATCAGTGTGCTTCTTGTGGTTTGTGATTATTTTAGTAATATAATTATGTTGTGTGGCAGGGATCAGGTTGATCAGGCACCCTTGATGAAGTTGCAGTAAATTTTTCAAGTGACTTGGGCAAATTTTATTACATATTCACTAAAAAGTGTAGTTATGGGACGATCTTACATGTTAGTTGTCATTAGATGCCTCAGAACTTCATTTGAGAAACTATAATTCTTTTTCTAGACTCTTCAATATCATGATTATTAACAATGTTAGTGTATTCTGTTCATCTGTTGCATTCTTATGTTCCATTATGTTTTAAATGCTAAAATCTAGCTTACATCCTAGCTTTTATTTATGGGTCTCTTTTTAGGCTTGCTACATTCAACCACAAATTATTCTTTTTCGTAGATTTCGATTGAACTCTACCAATTGAACTTAAAGATGCCATGCCATTATTTACCTTTTTGGCTGCACTAAGTTGATTGACCATTTTCTTTTAGGTTTACTTCTCTTTATCAATTTGTAATCTTCTTCTTTCTCATTCATGTTCTTTTGCTTCTGCAGGGATATTTTTTTTTTTTGCTTCTTTGCCTTCAATCCCTGATAAAGATACCAAAGTTATGTTGAATTACAATTTTCCTTTTCCATTTTGGATGTTAATTAATGGTTTTTATTCGTTATTTACCGTGGAGTTTTGCCAATTCGGGAATAACCAACAAATTAAATTTTTTTCCTTTGTGTGGTAAAATTCTTTCTTACCTATTGTCCTGTGAACTTTTAAACTGCTTTCAAGTCATTGTTTTAGTTAGGTATAACAGAAAACAAAATTTGTAAACTTATTAATAAATATTCATTTGTATTGTATGTTTATGTGTGCAGAAAGCCTCTTTTAGATTGCTAAATATCAATTTATATTAGGCTTGTTTTGATCTTGCTAAATATTCATGCTTATGGTCTTTCAAAATTAACTGAATATGAGAAACATCGAATTGTATTTTGAGCATCTTTCGACCAGCTTCCAAATTGCCCACGTCCTCTCTGTAAATTTATTTGTCTTGTGCACTGAATTCTTAGTGTTCAGTATTCTAATTCACCCTATGTTCATGTATCAATTTTTAAGTTTCAATTGCTTTTTATTTTCTGTGTATAAATTTGAGGTTTAAACTTGGGGTGTTAAATAGTAGTGATTATATTTAGATATTTTACAATTGTTTGGGATTTACGAGGATATGACTAAAAGAAAACTATTTGTTTTGTCCTTTCGCAAATATTCTCTTACTAATTCTCTAGATTTTAATCATTTTTGTTCTTAATTTAAAGTATTCTGATGGGTTTTTGTTACGAATCTCAATTTTTTACATTTAATGCCGGTAATCTTCTCCATGCTTGCTGATTCAATTATTTTCAACTTTAAAACAATAATTTGCTTGAGATATTTACGGATGGTTGTGGTGTTCTTTTCGGGTGATTACGTGTATAGTTTTAGACTTATATCTAATTGTTTTTGGAATTGTAGTTCTCTATCAAACCCCCATAGCTTTGTTTTTGTGTAGTTTTTCTTTTTTTTTTTTTTTTTTTTTTTTGAAGTGTTTAGTTCTACACTTAGTTAACTGATATGGAATTTAAGTAAAATAGTGTCATTGTATTTCATAGTTCTTAGCTCTGCATTTTCGCATACAAAATTGAAATTACGAAAAGAAGTGTTACCTTATACAGAAGTAGTCAATTGGTGAATTACTCTATATAGAGAAGTTAATCTTCATGAGTTTTTCTTTTGTAGGATTGAGACTTACAGATCAAGACTATAGTTAAGAATAAGAAGACATCTGATTTACGTGAAAATATTATACTTTAGTTGTAATTTTAAGGTTGCTGATTTACTCTGCTTTTATAACCACATATGTTGATCATATTTCCAAAACATTTGGGTCTTATGAGATATTAAGAACACATTGTTTTTATTTATCACTTACTATATCCCCGTGTATTACACGGCTTTATTAACAAAAATATTAAATATTTATTGATGATGAGTAGAAATTGTAAAACTATCGTTTTAAAAAATTTAAATAAATGTTCTTTTATAAAACTTTTTATTTTTTTATGGTTAAGTATTTTGATTTTTTTATTATTTTTAAAACTTTCGTTTTAAAAAATTGATTTGAAAACTTTTTATTATTTTATAAGTATTTTGTTGTTTAAAAACTCCGGGTTTGTTTTAAATAAATATTCTTTTATAAAACTTTTATTTTATAAAAAGATTGATTTTAAATATTTCATAATTTAAAAAAGCTTCATTTTTTTAGAAAATCATAGTTTTATAAAAATTTGTTTTCGAAAGAATATATTTTTTAATCAAAATACTTAGTTTTTATTTAATGAAAAAATCTTTTAAAGTGTATTAATTCAAAGACTTGAAGTAATAATATAGAGAGAGAAAAAGAAATATTTAAAAATTAGTTACATGACTTTTAAAAAATAAAATAAATAGTTTAGGCGGAAAAATAATTGGGAGAAGAATTGTGAGAATGCCATGTGTCTCACATTGTAAAGGATTATTAGTATAGATTAATCTTACCTGGAATAACATGATTGTATATGGTTTTGCTTAGTGTTGATTGAATATCATTTTTAGTAACTTGATGGACATTGATATCTTTTTTATTTATATTAGATTGCAGCTTCGTTTTAGCATTTGATATGGCAGGTCGTATTTTGTAGTTATCAGATTAGAATGCTGCCTATGTGTTGTCACTGACGAGCACTATAAAAGCTCGAGTTAATCAAGGAAAGTTGTTATGTTAATGCCGTAAGAATTGCATATAAAAGAAGCTCTATAATACCGCCTCTATTGCGGGCTCCTTTCTTATGACTATTCACGTACAAGGGAGATAATTCCACTATCATGTTGTTGCATCCACTTATGTATCTAATAAATGGTATGCTCTGTTTAAAGAGGTGCATGTAAATGTTGATAGCAAACACATTTGGCTATATTACAAGTTATGCTTGCTTCTTCACAATTACATGTCTCTGGTCTGATTAGTAATTATTGCAACTTTATTTAAATAAAAGTGATTCACTCATTTAAGTTTTTTATATATTTGTTTTATGCTCATAGTGAAGGTAAAATTTCTAATTTTTTATCCATATGATTTACTTCAATATAAATGAAGGTTAAGTACAGATATTTGTTTAAGAGAATTGGCTAATAACGAAATACCATTTTTGTGTTGTCATTATTATGTTATTTTTCAATTATAATATTTTAATAGAAAATTAAATATTACGCTAAGGAAAGAAATCAAAGTCGAGTTTTAGGTAATGCCACTGTTTTATTAGAAGAAATTTGGATGATTACAACACAATTAACTTGATGAAAAGAAATTTGATGTGTAGTTATATCCTTGTGGACAAAAATGTGATTAAATCATTTGCATTTGACCGGTCTAGACTGCAAGCAAAGCAAGAGATAGGGGTAGACAAAAAGTATATTGCAAGCGATCGGCGTAGAGAATCTAATACATTAACAACCCGGCTATAAAATTAGTTAATGTAACTTCATAGACAAAAGATGTAGATTTAGGAATATGATCACATGGTGTTTGAGTAAACCGTTCTAAATAATATATAACTTGTTCACCTAATAAACATTAAGGGTCGATGGTGAGATGAGCCGGCTTGTCCCCAGACTATTATAAAATCAAATTACACCAATTTACTTATTTGAATCTTTCCAAAAAATCATTTTTCAACAATCAATCACACATAACATTTCCAACTAATGGTGCATGTCCGGCTTTGCAACCATTTAAATCATCAAATAATATTTTTTAAATCAAATCTGCTGCATTAGTTATTTGTAAATGGAAAAAAACAATGATCAACCAGACCCGACTTGTTCAACCGATACTAGAAAACTACCCATTTAAAACCTGTTGCCACCTGTAGCACAGATTGTATTTTACAACACATGATGTCCCCGTTTATATAAAAAGTTTCAGTGGATCGACCTAACCCAGCCCAGTTCAACCTGCACTAAGAACTACCCATTTAAAACTTGTTGCTACCTCTAGAACGAACTGCGTTTTACAACATACAACATTCATCATTTATATAAATTATGTATATAAAGAGGACTAAACAATAAGTACAATTTTTACATGCTACAAAAAAAAAAACAAAAACAAAAACTGACAACATATAAGCTTGTATAACACCTAGGCCGTCCATAACTTATGTTAGACGGCAAAGAAGGTGTTAAAACAGAAATACTCGCAAGTGTAACGATTAAAGAACACTAGGGAAAATATGAAAGCTAGCAACTAGAAGATGAAGAAGAAGCAGGACTTACAGGGTAACTTGCATATATATAGCACGCGAATCCCCAGGAAGTAACAACGAGTGATAAAATCTTGAAGCCACCCATGGGATCATGCATAAGTATAACAGCTGCGATGCTTGTGAGAGGTACCCTTATTGAGTTAAGCACACCAGCAAGCACAGTGGATGATAAATATAACACCCCGACCGAGCCCAAAACTCCCAATTGATAAGTAACAATGCTCCAAATAATAACCATATAGTATGCACTTTCCCCACCTATAAAACTTTTTGCTTCAGATACCATCCCATGAAAATCATCATTTACAACGACCCCAATTGTGGTAAATACAAAAGCAAAGAAGGAAACCGCTACTTGTTGCTCCAAAACTACATGAAACGATCTTCCTTGTAGTAATTTTATAAAAACAAGCTCAGATAGAGCAAAGATTAGGCCATGAAGTGCTGATCCCAAAATATCCCACATATAACCAAGGGCGTATTGGGTGTCTGTAATGTATGGAAACCTATCAGAATCTGAATCCAAGGCGATTATAACCATGGCAGCTGTGATTATCACAATGGAGTTTATAGTAGAGAGATTGATTTTGTTATTGACGATAAAATACCCAAATATTGCAGAAAATATGAGGACTGTAGAGGCTAAAAGGGCGGCAGTTGATGCAGGCAGATAGGCGTAGGCGTATGCATACATGAGATTATCAGCAGCACTTAAGAAACCCAAACCGACGTAAGATAAAGTGAGTTTTAAGTCTAACGGAGTTGGGGAGGCTTTGGAGAGGAAGTACATAGGGAGTAGCATAAGAAGAGGGACGGGCCACCCTGCAACTGCTACCCATGATGCGATCCATTTGCTTTTTCCACCGTTTGAAAAGTAGAGCCTTGAAAGAAGAGAAGAAGCAGGGAAAGCTATAAGCATTCCCGAGCTACTTAGGAGTAACAGAATCCAGTATGAGATGGGCTTGCTCTTATATACCTCTATAACCATGTTCTTGTAAGCTGTTATTTTGTCATGAACCGATTTCGGCGGTGCCTCAGTTTCTTCCATTCTTTCCCCTAGACAAATGCATAGATAGTCATATCATAAACAACTCAACAATCAAAGAATCAAGAACATGTTTGACAAACAAGTTAATCTGCTCATTATGGTGAATTGTTATGAGTTTAGTTCAAGTCCACTATGCTATCATGTTGCTGGTCTCCTATATAAAAAAGAGTTTCTTGCAACCCGGTTCAGTCATTATTATTATTGTTTTGGAAACAATGAGAACACGTTACCAGAAAACTACGCCACCCGTAGATTGGTTCCAGTCAATTATGCTATCTTCAAAGAGCAAGTACTCACCTAACATGTCTATTAACAGGAATCAAATGAAGTAACCATGGTCAATCACTCAATTATGCTATCTTCACAGTAAACAGCGACACTGAGCATATGGTGTCATGTTAGGGTTCTTAAATCACACCTACCAAAAACTTTGAACATACTAAAGGTTAAAATCTCTCATTTCACAAGCTCTCTACACCTCGTTGTCAAGCAAATCAACTGATCAGGCATTCAAACACATTACGCACGCATAATACGGTTTAATCGTTCAATTTAAGTACAGAAACCACAATTCATCGTCAAAAACACAAAATTACGCTCCTAAAACGAAGATAACCACGAATTTGCTGCCAAATTCGTTCTCCGAAGCTTAAAATTCAAAACCGCCTGCAAATTTAACCTCAAAAACATACAATTCTCGATCCTTATCAACAAAACTGCAGTAGGACGTACAGAAATTGAGAAATAGCTACACATTTCATGATTAGAGCATCAATTCAAAGCAGAAATCAAGAACTGAAACGTTTAATCATACAAAATCACGATGTTGCTAGACGGATTGACAAGGTACAGACTGTATACGCTTAAAATCGATCAATTTCATGAATAAAATGCGATTAAAAGCTGAAATTGACAAACCTAGGTGAATCAACGGTTGATGCATCCGATCGTCGGCCGGAGGTTAGCTCAATGCTGTATCTCCGACGACGGAGTAACGAGTAGGTAGACTTCAATTCACTAGAACCCTTGAATGAGTGCTCTATAATTCTATATTTTCATAATAACACACCCCAATTGCATTGAGATATTTATTGTGTTAGTTACCGAGATGTGACCTTTTTATATTTCAAATTATGTTAGTAACATGTTTTAAATGGGTAAAAAAATTTAATATATTTAAATTATTAGGTGATATTTATATTTTTTATGTTACGTTTCCTTAACAATTAATAAAATAATAAAAAATAAAACAAATTTATAAATAACAAATAATAATATATTTTAATATGAGATACATTAGAAATGTTATAGTTTAGTATGTATTAATAATTTTTTAAATAAGAAGATTTATATTTTGGATATTTATTTATTTGGTTTATTTATTTAAAATTTTTCATTTAATAATACAAAGAATCGAGAAACAAAACTTTAAGATTCATGAGAAGTTCTCACGTATCCCTCAAAAGCTTATTTTATTAAATAACTAGGTTAGAGCCCGTGTGATACACAGATGATTTAAACAACCAGACTTTCATTAAACATTGATTACGTATAATTTTTATAAATATAATATAGTGTATTTAATTTTTAAAGCATAAAAGTTTGTGCTAGTAACATATAATTTTGTATAATATTATTAGGAGGTTGAATTTAAGAAAGTAATGATTCATTGAATATTTAATTGATTACTTTAAATGTTTTATTACTGAATAAAAATAAATGATTATTGAATAAAATTAATTAAAAAAAATATTATGATTGACAGGATATATGGTCAAATATAAAAAATAAATGTTAATAAATTTTGTAAGGCAGATAAATTAATAAATAACTGGTAATTACAATAGTTTAAAAACTGAAATAATACATTTAAATGTTATCAGTATGGTAAGTATGTAATATATTAAATTTTTAAAAAATGACATAAATTACCGTAAACTAACATTTGAAACAATATGGTAAATATGGTTGAATTTAATGAAAATGGTTATCTTATATAATTAGAATATCAAGTATTAAATTATTTTCATATTTATACTTTTTAGGTAGAATATAATGTATTTATTTTCATCCGTAAATCTGGAATACAAAAACAACTCAATAAATAAATTTCATATTTAATTTTGAACACAAAAACAACTCAATTAATTAATTCCATATTTAAGTTAAATATCAATTATTTACCATATTAAAAAGCACGTAATTCTTATTTCTAAATTGAATGTCATTTAATTCAATACTGGTTTTTTTTAAGTCAAAGTTGTTAATATTGATTCAATCACTATTACTTCTTAACATAAATTGTACTAAAATTTCAAATTTTGATGAAATCCAAATTTCTTCCCTCCCCCCCCCCCCCCCCCTCCCATTTTTTTATATTTAATGACACAGGTTTAAAGCAAATATTATAAACATTATATATAATAATTAATATAAATCTTAATTTGATAAAAAAAATTATTAACACTTACTAAATTATAAGATGTCAATTATATTATATACTTTCAAGCCCTAAGTAATATTGACCAACGAAATGTGATGCCATCTTCTAGGGTAGCTTAAAGTAAATCAAAAAATTTAATTTTTTTAATGAAGTTGTCGTGTAACTCTTCAAGAAAACCTAATCACTACTTGTAAGGTTTTTGTATTGTCATTGTGAATGTGAGTGTTTGAAGATTAAATAGGTACACAAATTGCCCCATTAAATCAACACAAAACAAAAATAATCTAATTCAATCAAATCATTTATGAATACGCAATTCCATGAAATCCCTGTTCAAAGTTGTAGATCTGAATCGTAGTAGAAATCAATATATGAAAATTGAAATTAAATTAATAAAACACAAATTGATGAACCCTAATCCTAATAATATCATTGTAGACACATACCTTGACAATCGCCAGATGAATAAGCAATGTGAGGAAGCAGATTCGCAAGGCTGTTTAGATAAATGTCAGTTAGGGCTTACGAAGATAATGAAAATGAAATCAAAGTTCAGCTATCATCGATTCAGTTAGAGAATTGTATTTAGGAAGAAGAATGAAAGATTAGGGAAATAAGAGTACATGGTTAGAAGGTTTGCGTACCAACGAAGATGGAAGAGTGTTTTGAATCTAGGGTTTTGTGTGTGAAAGAAGAAGAGGGGATGAGATAATTGGGTATTCTCATGGGTTAAAAGGGTTCGCATGAAAGGTAAATATGGGTCAAGATTTAGGCGGGAATTGAAAAGATAGGTGGTGTAAGAGTTTGCCATATGTTAAAATGATGGTGTAAGAGAATGTCATGTGGCTTCAAAAACCTTGCTTTATTAGAGACTATAGATATAAATTTAAGATTTGAATTTTAATTAACTTATATTATGAGTTATTTGTGGAAAATAGTGAAAACTAATAATTTAACTAGTTTGTTAGTAAAAGCAATTCTATTATAAGATAGTGACGTATTTACCTTTTATTTTTTTTTTTAATTTTACTTAAAATGATAATTGTGATAAAATAAAGAAATATATAATTATGAGTGAAAATCAAGTATAAATATAATATGAATAGAATTTTGTCTTTTAATGTGAAAATAAGATAATGTAATTGACGTAACACGCTAGATAATATAACACAACTAGTATTAAACCCCATTCATTGTAGCGGTGGGCGTAAAACCATATCAAATAGCACCAATGTCATATCACTGTTAGCGGCCACCAACATCGGAAAATCTCGTATTAAAAAAGAAATAAAAACGAAAAAAAGAAAACCGAATAGAAAATAGATGTAAAAACGTTGAACCACGCACGTAGAACGTAAAACATAAAAAACAATAAATAAGTTTCTCTAAGACTCACATGTTGCGACTGGCTGTTGTAGGGAAAAAAATAGGCGTAACAACATTGAACCACATGCGCATCTTATGGCGTGTTAACTCTCAAAATTTAGAATGAAATGCAAAACGAAAATTTGTAAAAAAATAAAAAGTATAAGAGACCAAAATTGAAAGTAAAAAATTATAAAAGTTAAATTGTAAAATATGTAAAGTATTGAGTTTAATATAAAATAATAAAACAATTAAATGATTGTACTTTATGCACATATATTATATACATACAACTTCGTAATAAGAAAATATACAACTTCTTAATTAGAAAAATATATAATAAGTGCAAAAAGATACACTCAAATAGAGAAGGTTTACGGTACAAAGTTGAAAAATTATGCGAAGTGTAATGCAAACTAGGGGAAATAGGAAAAATAAGCATCCATTCCTATTAAAATGAGAAAAACCAGAAGATTGATGATATATATGTGGAGAAAATAAAAAAAATAAAAAAAATCGATAGCAACTCCTTGCGCTTTTAACATAAAACACAAAGTAGATTATATTGATTTGATGTTTTGATGGAGCAACGGAGGGAGATAAGGCTAGGCATAATACTCAACGCCTTAGTGTGGACGAAGTGCATGTGACAAGTTTTTTTTTTTATTTTGAACATGGACAACGCCATGACCACACTCACAAACTAGGAGCAATGTCCATTTTCACACCCAGGGAGCGATGTTTCATGTCCCACACCCCTTCCATATTATCCACGCCTACGAGAAGATCTGTCTGAACTCTCAATCCTTCACCATGTTCAAATTGTACGCCGCTCATCGCTTGTCGCTCGCTCAATGAGTCATTTGGAAAATGTTCGGAAAATACTCGTTCGATTTACGGCTTGATTTAGTTTGTAAACAAGTCAATTACAAGCAAAGGTCCGCTTGACTTGCTTCAACTCCAATTTTTTTATGTAATTTTTTTATATATAATTCTATTTTATATATAGACACAATATATAAATATACAATTATATTTATTGTTTTATACATATCACTCTATTGTATTTGGCTCGGTATATATAAATCAAATTCTATATTTATACGTCCTAGACCAATCAACCAAATGAAACATTTAATACTAAATATAAAAATAGAACCCTAAGACGCTAAGTGACCGTGTGTCAGTATTTAACCCGAATGGTCATTTTTGAAAATTATTATGCTATAAAATGTGATTGCCTTTTAAAACACAACACTTGAGACTCATCATATTCACTGTCTCTCTTTAGAAAACTAATTCTTAAAAATACTCGTTCGAAGAGTTGTAAACGAGATGGGCTCGGTTCGGTTTAAAATAGTCAAACACAACTAAAAATCCGCTTGGTTAGTGAAAGAACACTACCTAACTTTAACTAGCCTCACAAAATAATAAAAAGTATATGTGAAATCTATCCCACCCTTCTTTTCACGTGTGCATTTCTTTACTTTTCTCGCATATGCAATGTGTTTCTCTTTCCATAAAAACAAATGTTGACTTAATGTTGTTATGGTATATGATAAAAGTAATAATGAACACTAAAGGGAAAATTTAGGTCAATAACGCTCCACGTAGTAAGGCGTGTGTGGTGTGATACGACTACATATTTGTGAGACCGACAGGCCAATCAACGCATATATTAAGTATACAACTTTTTATAATAAAAAATAATAATAATATTATTAATAGTAATAATAGTAATAGGAGTAAATTACTATTTGCATGTCTAACGTTTGTATATTTTAACTACTTGAATCCCTGTTGTTTCAAAACTTTCATTTGTCCTTTGACTTTTTATTTTTATAACTATTTGAGTTCAGATAATTAAAAAAAGTTTATTTTTACGTTAACTTTTACCAAAATGACTAAAGTACTCCTTAGGGCTCACATGGTTAAAATAACTTTATTTTTATTTTTATTATTAGTATGTTTGTGTGTGGATATATGCATATTAATTTTTTATTAAAATAAGTTTGCAAACTAGTTGTTTAAATAATCGTTGTTATATATTTGTGTAATATTTATTTTCAAAAAATCATTTTTATGATAATTGTTTAATACACATGTTTTAAATATACATATAAATACGTATTTTCTACAAGCACTCATAGTTTATAACTTTTTTTTTAAATTGTTAGCTTATTAAACCCTTTTTTTCTTTTTAACTGTTTATTTTATATCATTCATTTCTTAAAATCTTTTTTCTTTTTAAGTCATTCATTTTCTACATTCTTTTATTTAAATAGATTGTTTTTAAACTTTAATGATCGAATGATGAAATATTTTAAATAGAATTCACAAAAAAAGGATTCAAAAAATGAATGATCTAAAAAGATATATAATTTACTAAAAAAACAAATGACTTAAAAAAGTCATTTAATAAACAAAATATTTAAAAAAAAATAACGGTTAAAAAGGTTTAATAAGCAAATGAGTTTGAACAAGATTTATAATAAACGAATAGTTTTTGAAAAGACATATTTATTTTTATATATAGAATATGTAGTATTAAATAATAATAAAAAAGAAATTATTAAAAATAAATACTACAAGAATGTATGAGAACAATTATTTTAATCGTTATCTGCAAAACTAATTATTAAATAAAATTTTTAAAATAACTACTACACGAATATACAGAAAAACGTATATTTGAAAACGTTTTTAAATAATATTTAATATACATGCACACACATAAATGATCATTTTAAAAACGTATAAGAAATTTTTTAACTTCAGAGTTTTTTAAAAATACAAAATATTTTAAATTTGGTGTTTTAAAAAAATAAAATATTTATAAATAAAAAATAATTAAAATTAAGGGTTATAATAATGAATTATTTTAAAACGGTTCGTTTTGAAACAAAAGGTTTAGGTTTTTTTAACAAAAAAAATTAAAAAATTTGATGTCATTGTTTTATTACTTATATCTTTATTCATACGTAATTTTAATTATATCTTATCTTAGAATATCGTTATATAACTAATAGATTTTATTATATTTAATATTTTATTTATTCAAACTCATGTAATATACGGGTTACTAAGCTAGTATATAATAAAAGACTAACATTTGAGATACTTGTCATAATATGGGAGCATATTTGTACCACTTAGCATTCTCTTGTATTTTCTCTCTTTATTTTTTCCGCTCAAATTTATTTTAGAAATCAAATAAATGATCATTTTGATCATTTAAATTAGTATAACAAATTTTGACTTTGTGATTAATAACATATTATATTTTATCTTTCTTATATGTATCGACAAATTTTATTTGCAATCTATAATTAAAAATTTATTATTCAATGAAGTTAGTCTAATTTTATTGTTCTAACCCGTGATACACGAGCCTATAGGCTAGTTATTATGTATATGAAAAGCAATATGGCATAGAAGTTATTTGCGAGTCATCTAACTCATTTTAGAAGATCTGGATAAACATCTAAGAGACTTTAAAAAACCCTTGATCTAGTCTGACTCTTTCAAAATCATTTGCGATTGAAGTTAACTGTGATTGAAGCCTCAAACAACCTATGTTGTTTGGGTTCAAGATATTCCGGATCTAACATCAAATAAAATCTTTAAAATTATGTGTTTAGATGTGTTGTTTAGTTTTCTGTCCTTTCGTTGTTTGGATTTGGATTTTTTGTTTCTTATTAGGTGTTAATCTCTAGTCAGAAGTTATAGAAACAGAATCGAATGATCATAATTATGACACCCTACATATTTCCCACATCGGTCGTGGACAGGATAGATTCCTGATTTATAAGTAATATCTGGTCTTTAATATAACCAACGTGTTTTGGGCGTATTGGCTGTGGATGAGAAGAGAACTCCACAGTTAAGCATGCTCAGGCGGCAGCAATCCAGGGATGGGTGACCTCCCTGGGAAGTTTTCATCCGGGCAACGAAAAGCAAATCCGGACGAAAAAATCCCCAAAGCTTTAAGTCCTTTACAAGTTTAATCTTTCGGACTTGGTTTCGAATACTTAAGAGTCATGTGATTTTATGTTTCATCATATTTATATTTATGTAATAATAAGATTATATGTTATTTTGATACGTTCTATGATTGTTCTTTTCTCTAATGATTCCTAGAAATTATGAATTGCTTGGTAGCATTTTTGGAGTGTATTCTCTTTCAATGTGGAATCTAAAGTTCATTGCTTGTTTAAGAATATATTCGGGATAACTAATTTGAGATGAGAATTGTTAGCTATGTAAGAATCTTTTTCTAACATCAAGCTAGTTGATTTTATTTGAGTTGAGTGAGAAGTGTTATCTATGTAAGAATCTTTTTCTAACATCAAGCTAAAATTTAGTCTTTTCTTTATACGTTAATTTATAGTTTTTTCTCAAAGATTTTTGTTCGTGTCATCGATCCTTGAAAGTAATATTAGAAAAGAATAGAACAATTTGTTATTATGTCCGGAAAGGTTCAACTAGAATGGTTGTCACGCATGTGGTAGACCTGTTTTGATATGTTTGCTTATTGAATTGAGGTGGATGTTGAAATATATGTAATTTCCAATTCAATATCAAACACATGTTACATATAATTATTACTTTCTAATTGTTTGCATTCTTGGTTTTTTTATGCTAATCACGTGATGATGGGCCACTCTTAAGTTGAATATGGGTTTGAAGTTGATTTGATATGGGCTAGTAGGTTATTATATATGCAATTGGGCTAAATAGATGTGAAGTAGGTTGATTGTGTTGATAATTGATCTGTCGTTTGTTTCTCTTTATACATAAAGCAAGAATTGAAATGGGAAAGATGGAGATGATCAAATCAGTATTAAACCTTGTTCCTTAGTCATTATTTACATCCGATCATCATTAGGTTTAGGATATCATATTACACATCTTTGTTAGGTTCATTATCAAAGACAAAAACAAGTTCTTGTCATCATTATCTAGCATGTATTATCATCTAGTCTCTGTTGTCTTCTTTGATTTGTTACCAAGAACCAGATCTTGTATTATTTGAGTCTTTAGTTCTAGATTTCTATGTTTAACTTTATGCTTTTGAGAGTTCTTAACACAATTATATATATACACTATGCGACGAGGTAGTAAAATTAACCATCCGAAAAAAGTCATGCGTGAAACACTAATAAAAATATAATAGGAAAATATACAGTAAAAAATAAATCCTCAAAGCAAAGAGAAAAATAGAGAATTGATCGGTGTCAAAGTCCATATCAAATAAGAAGATAAAATGAGTGTTCCTAATCATTTTAAACAATTAGAACAAGTAGGATATTGAACCATGAAGAGTCTATAGTTAGTGTATTGTGCAAGTGATTAATTAACTATCTTAAACAATCTATTGTCACTTGATTGTTAAAGAGTTAAACTTTTAGAAACAATATTGAGAAAGATGACCAACTCCAGGTTGATAAGCTCAACATGTAACTTAATAAACTACTAGTTTGGAGTTACTTAGATATAACCATATTCAAACATTATGAGATAGATTTACAATCTGGGTGTGTTGACTCAATAATAACAAATCGTTGAAGAACACAAGCTAAGATGCTATCTAACACACCTCAACCAGCGACGGAATGTGTCGGGATGTGTAGATTATCCATAGCACATGCCACTATTAAAAAGTGATAATTATTTAATCAACCCAATTAAATAAATCTTACAAAGAAATCATAAATTGTTCAAACAAACATAACATAAAATAAAATTTGACTTATATACTAAGTCCACAAGCATACTAAGTGTCATAAACTTGTAAGCATCTCAAGCATTCCTTGATACATGTATAAAAAATCAACTAACAAGTTGGTGAGTAAATATAGGTTTTGTTACATAAAATAGATTTAAAACATGATTTAGGGTCAATGTATGAATTCAAGTAAATATGACTAAACCAAATGCATTGATCAAACATTTGTTGACAAGTGTCCCTAACCAGGGGTTAGACTAAGAATATCGTTCGGGCGTGTGTCAAACCAATAGTGATATCATCGCTACCATAGGCTTTAGAATGTTAATGATCACATGCTAACAAGTATGTAAGCAAGACTAATCACCAGATGAACGACTAATGCAACAAGTTTATTACAAAAGCATAGATTACACACAAGACTTAATTGAATCATATGATTTGCAAGAAAGATTTAGAATTGAATATATACATATACACGTCACATCCTAAAAACTTAAAGGAAAAGGGACTATGAATGCTCACATTAAGTTATTAAGTATGAGTTGTATTTATGACTTGATTAATGAAAAAGGTAAAGCCCTAAATTAACATGGTTATACCAATTAACAATTATGTTTAAGGTTATGGTTAAAATTATTAACCATAGGGATAAAGGAATCAAAAGAAAAAGAAAGAAAAGGTTGTTGCAAGATCAAAATATATTTGGACAAATTCATTGTTATGGTTTTATATGATTATTAAAAAAAAACAAACCTTAAGTAAAAATTCTAAAACTCTCAAGTATATTATTTTAGGATGTTACAAACAACTTTTATTTATAAAAATATTTTAAATTTGGCTCTGATCAAAATAGCATGCAAAGCAGAAGGTGCAAATTTGTGCACTTACTTTGTAGGGGTTGTTGTGGTGTTGTATGATTGAATTAGAAGTGTGAATTGTGGTTGGAAAGCTAACTCGACAAACTTATTCATGAAATCTAAGTTTGTTGTTTTTCAATTTATTATGACCATATTATGATGGTTTAAAGTTGTAGAAAATTATGTTCAAAATTAAAGGTAACACTTATGTGCACTTTTTAGGGTTTTAAAAATAACAAGCGCATATAATAAATTTTGTTGAGCATATATATGATAGTAGGGTGGTTATAATTAAAAAAAATATGAGGAGTTTGATTACAAAGTTGCTTAAAATTATCTAGGAATCGAAGGAATAATAAGAACACTTTAATTAAGAATAAAGTTGCTACTTTAAGAATGACGAACGTACTTGAAACTTTTAAATGCTTCAATAGAGGGTTGGGGCTGAAATTTTTTTAGATAGTATAGAGAGTGAGGAAGAACTATCTTACGAGTTAAGAATGGGAGCTCGTGCAAGAGAATGATGAGACAAAGGTTAATATTTATCTGTGAGAAAATGATGGTTACGGATGGGAAAGTTTTATAAATATAATTAAGATTGCGAGGGGGGGGGGGGGTTATAGGTGAGTTGTAAATAAGTTAAAAGAGAGAGGGTTTTGATCTTTTACATTTTATAAAAATAGTGGAATGTTTATAAAATATTTTTTATAAAAAGATTAATTGAGGTTGTAAAATTTGGGATATTTGGAGGATTTTAAACACTTTAAAATAGTTAGGTATCTTTTTATAAAAGTATAATAGCTATAAACTTTTATAAAAATATTATGAGTATGAATTTTTTATAAATTAAGGGTGTGAGTCCATAAAAGTTTAATTTTATTACACATGTGCACATATGTAGCGCATATGCACTTTCATAAGAATTAAAGAACTTTAATAATAAAATTAACTCTAGAAATTTTATGACCATATAATAAATTTATGGTATTACTAACTAGGTTAGAAACAACATATTGAAATCATTAGGCTTTATTAATATTTTGTATGTTATATGTCATTAACTATTAATAAAATAATATATAATGAAAATTAAAAAAAATATAAATAGCAAATAATAAAAATCAAGAATTATGAAATTATATTTTAAGGTAAAATATAAATTAAATCTTATAATTTAGTTTGTTTTAATAATTTATTAGATAAGAATACTTATATTTTGGATATTTAATCATTTAATTTACTTATTTATAATCATTTTCATTTAATAGGATAAAGGAGTGAGAAATAAAATTTTAAACTTCACCAGAATTTCAATGTGTCTCTAGAAAACCTTCTTTTATTACACAGTATAAATTTAAGCTTCTAATCACCATGATCAAGTCATATGGATATTCATTAAGCTTATTTAAACGTTAAGGCATGCGTTGTCATCATAATGGCACAAGTACAGTTCTAAAGCAAAGATACTAGCAAATTTAACTTTTATAGAAGCTCGTGTATAGCATATATAAGATTATAAATTATCATGTATAGTAGTATGTATGATAAAATAAATAAAATGATACAAAATTTCAAATGTTTTATTGCATTAACAATAAATAAAATAAAAAAATAAAAAACGATCGGGCTACAAATATGAATAGTGCCTAGAGTCACACTATCTAAACAAAAATCAATTCAATTTGTATAAACCAACCAACATCTAATGATTAATGATCACTAGACCGGTGATTGATAGATTGCTAATCAACTCAACAAAACCTAATCTTTATATCCGCATAACATTCAAACAGTTAAAAACTAAACAATCATTCAAATTGAATGATTATACAAGCTCTAAATCCAAAAATACGGCTAATCACGGGTTGTAAAAAATATGCTAACATAAACCCTACAACCGAAGTGGGTTAAGGGTGATTTAACCGCTCATGGTTATGATATAATCTTCAATTCTTGATTCCATGCTTGGATTGATAATTGAAATAATGGAATGATGAGTTCTAGCCTTCCCAAATCACCCAAAATCATTTTCTAACTCTGAAAATCAAAGTCACATTCAAAACTAGGGTTATCCCCCTTTCATATCTTCTAAAATAACTAAAATACAGAAGAACTTGGGTCGCGGCATCGGTAATGTGATGATCGTGTAACTGACGCCCCTTCTAACGCCATCACAGTAGGTGGTGCTAATATCACAGTCGGTGACGCCAACCTCCATAAATCAATTTTGAACATGTTCTTTTCTTGATCTTTGACTTCTAATTTCCACACGAAAGCTTCCTTTATTTTTGTATACTTCGTTCTCATCTACAAACACACAAATAACTCAAAGTAACTCTATTCTACATGAATTAAAGACTAAAAACATGAAAATAAAGCGTTATAACATTGAATAATCATCAACCCATTACAAATGCGTAAAAATAACATATTAAACTTAATGAGCTAGTCAATTGAAAGAAAGGACGAAATGGTCAAGTAGTCAATTTAGAAAAAAAGATAAAATGTTGTGTTTAGTTTCAAAAAATCCCTTTGGGTCCAAGTGTAAAATTATAGTAATAACAAAATAGTTTTTTAATTCATTTAAAAACAATAAAACTATTATGATAACATTGAGAAAACATAAAATTTCATTATTCATCATATTTTCTATTTGTTATATGATGCATCTAAAACAGTCAAGGTGCTTCCTACATGCATGCACTTTGTGCATGGTAGAAGTTACTTCAGAAGTTTTACACACTGCAAAGAGATCTCTCTAAGTGTAAAATCTTCCGAAGTCAAAGACCAAATCTTCTGAAGCCAAAGATGAAGTCTTCCGAAGCTTAGAAGACAAAGTCTTCCGAAGCCTCAAAGATAGAAGACTGATTTCTTCCGAAGACAGAGAAGACATACTTTCTCTGATCAACTTTTTCAGAAAAAGCTGACCAATTTTCCGCTGCCACTCTGCAGACTCACCAACTTACACAAGTTAGTGAAAAGGTCCATGCTTTAGGAAGTTGTAGATTATGGTCTTGAGTCTATAACTTTCTACTTTATGTGCTTTTATCCTTTTTGTATTACATTAGGATGTGAGCTATGACATGTCATAGTCACTAGTCAAAAGGCAATCTGCCTTTTGACTTTACATTGATCTTGTTGTCTAGATTAGTATTTGCAGCTGGCCTTCAAAGTATGGCCGGCTGTAGGATGTAGTATAAAGTATCTCAGGTCCTTGTATTTTATTTCCATGATTTGTAACACTTGTAAAAGAACTTGAGAACAATATACTTTATCCTTGAAAACCATTCTGTTTGTTGTTCTTAGTTTTGTCTCATTTTGCTTTGCTTGTGTTTCTAAGTATCAATCAAAAGGTTCCAATTCCCTATTTGATCTGTTAAGTGTTTTAAGTCTCTGCTCATTGTGAAACTAATTGCATTGAACACCTTCACCGGTCCTGCATTATATATAGTGGATTGGCCTGCATGATTCAATGGGCGTCACCGAGGTTATTTTTTCAACCTACACAAAACATTGGTTATATCTAGGTATTATTATTATATATTTGATATTCTTATTATAACTATATAAATATTTTAGTAATTATATACGTAATTACTTAAATAAGATAATATTTGATTTAAATTGTATTAAGTTATAAAAATACAAATAGTAAATATAAATTTAAATAATCTTATGTTTATTAAATAATATATTAATTAGACGAATCTATCAAATGAAGACAAATTAAAAACTACTACATAAAACCCTTATGCCATATTTTCAAAGTTGTTTAAGTGTCTTAAATTTTAAATAAAATGACTATTATATCATCCTCAAATGTTTTGTATAATAGAATGTTTGAATCTGTGTGTGTATATATACAATTTGAGAATTACTCCTATATTAAAAGAGAATAAGATTGAACAATGAAAATGATTAAGAAAGTTAATATACAAAATTATTTGTATTATTTTGAGTGTAGGTTTTTAAAGATAAGACACAAATATCATTTACAATTGTTGTTGCATATCTTATAGTAACGCACATGTTTCTATTTTTCTTTTGTCCAACTACTCAAACGCAAGGTGTAAGATCCACACGTGTATAAATGAGATGCAAGCCACCACCATAGTTTATCGTCGAGTTTGTCCACCAATTTTTCATATTTTACAGTTCGGGTACCGGTTTGTTTTTGGACGTTGAGTACTAAGCTTAGGATCTTAGAGTTCAGTCATGGAACTATTAATAGTAAAGTTGTATTTTTTCGACTTTGGGGCCACTAAAGTTTAATATTTTAGTTGTTTTTTTGAGCTTTGACAACTAAAGTATAGGATCTTAGAGTTCGGTTACCAAACTATATGTGAAGTATTATTTTTCCGACTTTACCCACTAAAGTTTAGTTTATAGTTTTGCCACCAAAGTTTGCTTTTATAGTTTCTGACAAGTCGGAGTTTGCTTTTATAGTTTCTAACAAGCCAGAGGGATACTGATCAAAATAACATGGTGCTGTGCATGGGAAAAATGACTAGCCTCCCGCTATATATTTTTCGAGTCTGACCATTAAAGTTTACTATATTAGAGTTTTGTCACAAGATTTCACTTTTATAGTTTTTGACGAGCCAGTTCAATAACAACAAAAGAACTCAGTGTTGCGTTTAGGAAAAGTGATGGACTTCTGCCGCATAACGCGATGGAGAAAACCTAATGATCATGAATAGTGATTTATTACATTTAATTATACCCACTCAAGCTCAAGTCCATTGTGTAAAAAATACATATTACAATATAGTATTTTCACATTATGATTATCTAAAGCATGTTCTCAATATCACATATCTTCAAATTGTAGCGAAGCTTGAAAATTTTTTTAAGGGAGGCCAAAAGTCATGAGACCGAAATTATGGGGGCGGACTCAATACTTATAAAATTTCGGACAAAATACATATAAAATTCCACTTTTGGGTGAAAAGCAGGGGTCCGGAGTTCCACGGGCCTTAACAAAGCTATGCCCTGTCTCCAAACACATTAAAAGAAGTTTTTATTTTCATTAGTTAGGTTTTGATATCATTAAGTTATACCAAATAACCAACAATAATCCTTATAAAACTATGTGTTAGAATTAGTGAGTAAGAGCATAAATATTATTATTACATTTAATTGTGGTGAAATGAAAATGGGAAAGATGATAGCTCCACAATTGTTGTCCTACTTACGCTCACAAAAGCCATGCCTTGACTCAAACCCAAAGGTAATGTATAGGGTCGATTACTATTTAGTCAGTACGAGATAAGCTTTGCTACTTTACGATTCAAATGTGATCATCTCTGTAACTAAGGCAAACGCATTATAGTAATACAAAGTGTGTTTTAAGTGAATTATTCTATGTTCATCTTTTGTTCTCAAATCAATACATAGACTAGATACCACATACCTTACATAATAGTATTGATATTACTTATGTTAGAAAATCCTACTAAAGTTTTGGCCTTTAGAAAAAGGGAAGGAAGAAGATGATTAAACCAGCTTTAAGCCTTGTTCCTTAGTCCTCATCTACATATGATCGTCATCATGTCAAGGACATCATCTTGCATATCTTTATCTCATTCATTATCGAAGATAGAACAAGTCCTAGTCATTATCGTTTTGCATACATCATCATCTAGTCTTTTTCTTTCATAGGCTACCAAGAATCTGGTCTTTATTGTTTGAGTATGTAGTTCTGGATTTCTATGTTTAATTTATATGTTTGTGAGTTCTCGACATAGTTATCTTTAATTATATCAACTCAAGAAGCTCAAGTCATCATGTAAAAAATACATGTGACACTGTAGTTTTGCCTCATCAAAATCTTCCAATCCATGTTTCCAATATCACAATATCTCCAAACATATTAAAAAAAAGTATGATTTTGTTTTCATTCATCAAGTTTTTATATCACTAAGTTATACCAAATAACCAAGAATAATTCTTTAAGACTATGTCTTAAGATTAGTGAGTGTGAGCAATAACATGATTGAGTCATTTGTTTGTGCTGAAATAAAAATTGAAAAAACAACAAGACGCCAATTGTCCCCCTCACACCTAAAAGGGCCATGCCCCAGCTCACTTCCAGGGGACGGAGTTTGATTTCGTGTGTAGGTAAGGTTACTCCCCGAGCACATAGCCTAACAAACATTTAAAATAAATAGATTAAATTGCAATTTATATCCTTTAGGTTTGTAACAAATTTCATGTTTCGTCCTCAAACTAAGAAAAATTAAAGTAAACATCCTTTATGTTTAAAAAAGCTTGCACGTTTCTTCATTTCCTCTAACGGGCGAAAAATTTGTTTGTCAGGTCAAGTGCCTTGCACATGAGGGTAGTTTGATTTTTTACTCTTAAAAATATTTTATAATTTAATGTGCTCTAAATAAAAATTTACATGCTAAAAAGAATTTAGAACCCACCCTCCCCTTTCCCTCTTCAACCGCCACCACAACCCTATTGCCACCACTACTCCGCCAACATCTGCCACCACCACACCACCTCCTCCTTGTCATGTTGCTGACTTTTTAGTGCCCAAATCTGATAACTTTCCATCCACACTCTTCAAACCCATATTATATTATAATAAATCAAACAAAAAAACCTAAATTTTTATTCTTGTTCAACATTGATCTGTTTTATGCTATAATTGTTCAAACCCACCAGAGATCTACATGTGTTTCTTTACCTTGAACTCTCATCTAGGATTTTAGAGAAGATGATGGTTGTGGAGGTGGATCTAGAAAGAGTATGGAAAGAGTGATGGTGATAGTGGAGTGATGGTGGCCGATGATGAAGATGGTTATATATATCTATTTTGAATTTTTTAATTGAATAGGTAAAAAGACCATATTGCCACCGCCACTTCTCCGACACCATCTATGCTCTCCAAACTCCCTCTATCTCTCGCTCTTTTTCTCTCTAGATCCTTCTTCACCACCTCCACAACTATCATCTTTCCCAAAACCTTAGATGAGAGTTTAAGGTAAAAAAACATATGTGGATATATAGTAGGTTTGAACAATCAAAGCATAAAAAAAAATTAATTTTGATCAAGAAAGAAAATTTAGGTTCAGATTTGATTTCTTATAAGATGATATAGGTATAAAAAGTGTGGATGGAAAGTTGTCTCATTTGAGTATTGAAAAGTCAACAACATGAGAGGGGGAGGAGGTGATGTAGTGGTGGCAGATAGTGGCAGAGTAGTGGTGTTGGTAGAGTTGTGGTGATAGTGTAATAAACATTTGAAAGAAACATAGAGGTTATTATTATTATTTTCTTTTGTTATAGATACATGCTTATTTTTGAGTAAATTACTATTTTACTCACTGTGTTTTGACGAAAATTATTGTTTCAGTCAAATAGTTTATTTATTACATTAACAATCCAATAGTTGTAAAGTTTGTTTCAATTTCAGTCCACATCGTTAACACTGTTAAAATTTTCTGTTAAGTTAATGTGAAATGAGAAGTTTACCCCTATAATTAAAAATACAAATAAAAAAACCAATGAAACCCCTATCCCACCAAATTTGTTCTCTTTCTATTCTTTTTCTCTCATCATAAAAAAAACCCTATAATCACTTCCAACCCCAATCAGCTGCCACCTCCATCACCCTCTCTAGTCACCATCTCCATTGCCCTCTCAGGCAGCCACCTCACTGCTTCCCTCTCCCCACCCCTAACCTATCTCTCTCTCTCTCTCTCTCTTATCTTTTATTCCACCAACAACATCACTCAGCACCACCACCTAAAACCCGCCATCCACACCCTCACCACCACTTGAAACCCGTCAGCCACACCTCCACCACCACTTGAAACCCGTTAGCCACACCCCCACCACCACTTGAAACCCGTTAGCCACACCCCCACCACCACCTGAAACGCAAAGTCCACACCACCACCTGAAACCCGTCGACCATACCACCACCATCACTGAAACTCAGTAGCCACCAATATTTCTTCTTCATCCATAGTAGATTTATCTCTCTTTCGTGTTCCTCCGTCAACCCCATCTTCATCTTGTTGTTCTCTCTCTTCCCTAAACTCTCTATTAGATTGAAAAGGCACAAGCGATTATATGAACGATGGTGATGACGATGGTAGTGGTCTGATGTTTCTTAGATATGGTTTGATTCCTTAAATTAGTAGGGATGAGGGATGAAGATGAACGATGTTGATGGCGTATTGGTGGTTTTAGTTAGGTCGAAATTCAAAACCTTCAGATCAGTGGTAGAAGAGGTGGGTGGTGGCGGTAGACTTGCTGAGAGACGAGGGTGATGATGTCTAGATGATGATGACATATGTTGGTGATATATGATGATGATAACATGAATTTTAATTTAAAGAGTAATAATAATTTAGGGTATTTTTATTATTTTTGTTTTTATTTAATAAGAAGGGTACTATTGTAAACTCCTATTAATTTAACAGAATATTTCTAACGATGTTAACATGTTGGGTGAAATTGAAACAAGCCTGAAATTATTGGATTGTCAGTCTAAAAAATAAACTATTGAATTGAAATCGTAATTTTTATCAAACCAGAATAACTAAATTAGTAATTTACTCCTTATTTTGTCACATAATAAACATTTGAGGTAAATGTTTTGGAGTAGCAATCGCGGTAGAGTTGTGTGATAGCCTAATAAACATTTGAAAGAAACATAGAGGTTATTATTATTATTATTATTTTCTTTTGTTATAGATAAATGTTTATTATTTTGTCACATAATAAATAACACAATTTCCATTTTTCTTCCACAAAAGAGTCCATAATTTGCAGAGCAGTACCTCTGCCTTTCCAAAACGACTTTTCTTCCTCTTGACAAAAACACCAAAACACTTGCCAACAACTAATCAAAAACCTCGAAATCCCCATTCACACTTTCTCCATTACACTCAAATTCAAATTCTCCAGATTGCATTACTCCATGGATGACGACAGTGATCGGAGCTCTGAAGCCACTCAATTCGAGATTCTAACAAGACAATCTAAGCGCTACGGCGGAAACGACGACGGAGAAGACTCCGGCACCGTCGATGAAGACGAATACGATGACGATGCCACTGATGATCAACGAGATGCTAGTGATTCGGACGCTTCGCCTATGGAAATCGAGGATTGTTCTAGAATTGCTCAGTCTGAAACCCTAGGGTCTGGTATGTAGTACGATCGGTTGTTTGTGAATTTGATTGTGTTTTGGTTGTGTGATTGGGCGGTGTATGTGACAGTTTGTGTGTGTTTAGGTCTGGCGGAGGTTCCGATACAGTATGAGGTGCGGCAGGATGAGTTGGAGCGATTGAAGGTAAACTAGTGACTTTGAGCTTATACGGTTACACCTTCACTAATTTTCTTGCTGGTTTTCTGTTTTTTTAAGTAGTTATATGATTGACATGATGAAGAATTTGCTTTGATTTTATTTGTCTTCATAAGTGAACACAAGTTTTGATGTGTATTTGTGAACTTCAGAAATGTTACCGGTTTTTATTCTAAGTATATAGTCTGCATTTTGATTTGGAGTATTTGGTTGTCAAAATTTCCATAACTGTTTAGGTACTACCACAAATATAAACTTGAAAATTGACCTAATTAAGTTGTAATTATTCTTAGGGAGAAGGGATTACTATTTTCTGTTTTTGGTATTTTAACTTGAATTTTAATGTGGAATCCTATGATGTCGAAAGAATTGCTTCTGGGTTTGTGTGAAATTGTTTGGTACCATGTATGTAAATTAATGATCAATTAATTAACAATTGAACAACTCCTTCATGGATACTTATAGTTTACTTTTCCACTGACCTGATGTTGCTATTTTCTCATGGTTGTCTGCTCAGTGGAAAAGCTGTTGATGTTTGATGATGTTTTCTTAGTGCTTTGGGATTGCTCACCTAACTTTGGACTACCTGGTGTGCAAGTTGAAAGAACATGGTTTGTTAATAGACACATAAGTGAATTTTATGGTCATGGGTTGTTATCTTATGTGAAGATTGCTAGATTTAAGTCTTAAGTATATGGTTTTTCAATGATGACAAGAATTTATTGCACATTTTGAGTATAACAATGCACATCCAAAAGATCAAGGAATGAAAAAGAAAATGGTAAAGTATGTAGGAAGGGGTTACAAATTAAATCGTGTGGGTTGTTCTCTAGAATCTGGATATAATTTAGTTGTCCACATATTTTTGTT
Source organism: Flaveria robusta (assembly GCA_025506415.1). Classification (NCBI taxonomy): domain Eukaryota; kingdom Viridiplantae; phylum Streptophyta; class Magnoliopsida; order Asterales; family Asteraceae; genus Flaveria; species Flaveria robusta. The sequence continues at coordinate 5,060,069 of CM046467.1, forward strand.
GTACAGGCTTTCTAATGGGTTTTGTTTGTAGTCAAGTATAACTATGATGTGAAGTTTAAGAGAAAAATCGTTTGTTCCAATGTATGAACTAGGTTGTAAGTTTGTACCTTGCAACATGTTTTCCTTGTCATCTTTAATGATAGTTTCTTGATATATTGTTAGTTTAGTTATTCTCTCTTTTTTTTAAAATGTTTTGTGTTTACTTTTATTAGTTTATGCTATAACTGGAACTGAACTAATAAGAATATATAGTATAGTATAAAAAGGTAGTAATAAACAATCAGTTAATTTCAATTAAAATTTATTTACATTAAAGAAAATACTATTCCTTTGTTTACCAAATTATTTTAATTCTTATGTATATTAAAGCCTTGGATCTAAAAAGCACGTTAGCACGCATCATGCGCGCCAAGGCATGAGGCGATGCTTGAGGGGAGTAAGCTCGCTTTAGGTTAAGTGAGGTGCATGCTGTACAAAAGGTGCGGGTGAGGCGTGCTTTTTACACGAAAGAAGGCATGAGGCACAGTCTCAAGACACGGTTTATGTAATGGGTATGAATTTGTGCATCAGTGCTGTACAGCAGGCTTTTAGGTTGTATATATAGGTTATTTAGATATTAAACCATATATAGAGCTTATTTATGTCTAAAATTTAAGTGAATAACGCTAGAAACCTATGAGAAATATAAAAAAAAAATTAATAAATAAATAACTCTTCGCGTACAAAAAGTGGTGCGCTTTGCGTCTAGCACCTCACCTCATGACCCTATCAATGCATCTCTTGCTTTTTTAAATTCAAGATAAAGCATACCAAACTATATATTTGAGTGACTATTCCATTCCTTCCATGCAATCAATCATGGTGATGGAATGGAATTGCTTGTTTCTTAACTATGTCCATTCCATTTCTTCTTCATCCCATTTTGTCCAACTGAATAGACCCCTGGTGGACTATTAGGATGCACTGGTGTCACTTCCACATTGTACCAGAAATGAATTAAGCATGCTGTTAACAGACTCTAGCACTAGAACTTGATCATTACTAACAAAAACGATGTTGTGGAGTAAGATTTAAGGTTTTCGCTTGGTTTTAAATTGCAGGATGCGCTCTGATGTGTTTTGGTCCCAAATCCTGATACGGACTGCTCACACATCACGTGTTTCGATGCATTAGTTATTAAAAAATACCAAAAATTAATTAATTAAACATTTTTTTTATATTATTAATACTTCAAACATGAAAACTACTTGTTAACACACTTATAAAACATACTTTACCATAAAATACAAATTCAAGACTATTACAGAAAACTGTTGAAACAACTGTTAAACATAGTTAAATATATAGCATGAACACAGATATGATATAATGCACCCTAAGGCGCATTAGCGCATCAAGGGCGCATCATGGAAACGTGACGCATAAGATGTTGTGATGCGCTTGCATCAACGCATCAAGCGCATCACGCGTTTTAGAACCAAGGATTTTCAATAAATAGTCTGCCAACATTTTGCGAATATCTTCAAATTTTATAAGTTTCACTTGATCTTGTTCACAAGCTTGCTTAGGAGTATTTTTGCGAATAATGCTATATGTTTAAGAATATGGTCACATGTTACATTATAAGATATAAACCATTCTGTTGAATATTTATATTTGAAATATGATTGTTTTTGTGCTCATGGTGCTATTCACTTGTTCCAGACACTTTTTTCTTTTTATATATTCTTCCATATATATGTTTCAATACATTTCAGTTACTTGCCATTTTGCAATATAGAATCAGCTTCAAGGTAGTCACCAAGAAGCCTTAGCAGTTGTTATAGCTCAGGCAGCGCATGCTCAATCAGGGAATAATCCATCTTTAACGTCAGAATTTTCTACACCAGCTTCAAGTCTTTCGAGATTAAACTCAAAAGGAGACATATTATCAACAGAAGCAAACCAGAGGATTAATTCTGATCCTAAAACCGTATCTACTTCACGAACTGTTAAGACACCTATTGATGGGTACAACTGGAGAAAATATGGTCAAAAACAAGTGAAAAGTCCTCAAGGTTCCAGAAGCTATTTTAAATGCACATACAATGAATGCGAAGCTAAAAAGATCGAGTCATGTGATCAATACAATTCAATCACAAAAATAGTTTATAAAGGTCAACACAAACATGATCCACCTAAGAAAGTGTATAGCAGGAGGGGTAAGATTCTATCGGGATCTTCTCGAGGGAGAGAACGTAAAACCTCTACACCTGCATTCAAACAACATAAATCAAGTGGCTCTGTTAGTAATGGTCTGATTTTAGTTGAAGAGATGGATGCACCGCCGCCAAAACCAAGGCAAGTCAAACTTTTTATTAATATTATTCTGGGCAACTTCCTATTTTAGGCACCCCACATTTATGCGCCAGGAAAAAGACTATCAAAGTTACAAGGTACTTTTTGAAGTTAACAGGTCCAGGACTCCAGGCATCATGTGATTAAAAAAGTCAACCTGGTCAAAGTTATTTCTTAGTTTAGACACGGTCAACCTATTAGTAGAGGTGGCAATTTTTATTCATTTAACTACAAGTAAGTTAAGTTAGGTTTGTTTTATCTCTAATGGGTCAATTGGGCTAAGCTAAAAGAATTAAATAAAAAACCGAGTCGAAAGGGCTGGAAGTCATCCGAAATGCATTCAATGCATATAAACTCTTAAACCTTAATGTCAAAATGTTCAATTACTTTTTTCTAATAATATAACTTTTGAATGGATATTAATTATTAAGTACACCAGTTAGTATAACATCCTAAACAATGACAAAAAGGTGTTTGTGTTCTACCCAACCTGACCTGTTTTGACTCTCACTTAAAAGATTACCCATTTTGACCTATTACTTGAATTTGTTTGACCTGCCAATTTTGCCACCCCTACCTGTAAGGATTACCTTTGATTGGTTTTTTTTATTGGTCAAAAGAAAGCGATAAGCCGATAACTCTGAAGCTTTGATGGTTTTTTTCTGACACAAAAAACGGTTAGAATAGAATTTTAATTATAGCTGGCCACATCCATTTTATATTGCTATTATGTTATGTGAAATCAGAATTATTTTGATATGCTCTTATTTCGTATATTTTTCATGTTTTGAATTACCAGAGTGAAGAAAAGCAGCTCAGTAAGTCCTGGTTCTGTTCTGAAACCTCCAAAAAAACCCAAGTTCGTGATACATGCAGCTAGTGATGTTGGAATCTCAGCTGATGGCTATAGATGGAGAAAATATGGACAAAAGATGGTAAAGGGAAATCCTCATCCCAGGTGCATACTTTTAAAAAAAAAATAAGATTTTAATATAATATTTTTTTGTGCAATCATATTCAACATAATTTATTGCTTATAATATTAAAATTTAGATACAAAGTGTTTCCGGTGCACCCACCCTCTACTCATTTCGACGTGTCCAAAAGTTACCCATTTGACCCAAACTCTTTTTAACCTGGCCCACTCTAACCTTAGAATTATTGAATTTGACTATGGCGTTATTTCTTTTTTGTTTCCTTTTATTTTCTCATGAAAGAAATTGAGAGAAATCTAATTCTGACTTTGTGGGAATAGAATAAAACTACTCTATATGTACGTTTTCTTTAAGTAAATTTTGTCAATCGATGTCTTACTAAATTGAGTGTTCAATCGGCAATTACTTTTAAGAGGGCTCATAAACGTTATTATTACTGTTACATTTTGTTGATGGTTCATTTGATTATGTTCAAAGACTGAATGGCGTTCCTTAAAGTATTTTGGTTTTTATTTTGAGTGCGAAAAGTATATTATATGTATGTGTGTACAAGTTTACATATATGCATAGTTGTTAAAAGCCGTCACCTAGTGGGACTAGGTCACAAAATAAGGCCAGTTCCAAATACAACGCTTCATTTTAAAAATGCAATAAATCCCTATCGAAATCGTTCAAGTACCGTAGATGGTAATAAATAATTTTTTTAAAGCCTTCTACTTCAAGAAATTTGGTTGATGAAGATTATGTGGAAGTGGAGGAAGATGAAGATTTTAAATAATGATGAATTTTTGGTTATTCTAGTTCTTCTATTTTTTATTTTACAAACTATTTGATTTCAAGTATGAACATTTTGTTTTTGGAGTTTTTTGGTATTTGAGATGATTTTAGTATTTTATGTTGAAGATTATGGTCTTGAAAATTTTTTGTATTTGAAAGAAGTTTTAGTTTTCATTACATAATAAATTCTAAATTGTTTTTATTTTAGTGAGCTTTTTTTTCCTTAGTCTCGCGCTTTTTTTGCGCTTCGCCTAGACCGTAGTCACAACAAATCGCCTAGAGTGTGCCTTATGCCTTTTAACAACTATGCATATATGTATATGTATTATGTATAATTGAGTCTAGGGGTAGTATTGGACCTTGATGGCCAAGTTGGCGGTAGTATGTTACATTCACCTTTGTCCTTTCATTGTCTAGGGTAGTGTAGCATCTGGTTAAACCAAGTTCACAGTACTAAAACCCACTTAGGTAATGTTTTTCGTCTAACAGGTCAACTGTGAATGGGTAAAATAAAAGAATTAGCTTAAGAGGACACACGTCAATGGGGTTGAAATGGTTAAAAGCTGCCAAAGAGTATTTGTAATGCATCCTAAATCATTTTAATTAAAAAATTGGATTTTTATTGAAATGATATAGTATATGTTAATAAAATTTGACAACCTACACCTATTTAAAGTTTTGAAAGAAAAATGTTTTAGTCAACCCAACCAGGCTGTTCCGTACCCATACCCAAGGTTTACTACACCTGCTATTCCCGCCCATTTTACCATCTCTACTTAATAAGCAACTCATGATCTAAACTTATGTTGTTTCAGGAATTACTATAAATGCACTTCAGCTGGATGTCCGGTTAGGAAACACATTGAAATGGCGGTTGATGGTTCATCAGAAGTAATATTAACTTACAAGGGAATCCATGATCACGACGTCCCCACACCTACGAAAGACCAGGCTCCACCTAGTGTTCTTCTTACCGCCGTCTCTTCACCTTCAAAAAACAACTCACAATTAAACAAAGGTGAAATCTCATCAAATGGTGTACCAGAGAGCGAAGTCAAACGTTGAAAAAGATTTTCACAAGTTGACGTTAGCTGCCTACTGGTATGTTCAAGACTTTACCTTTTAATTAAATAAGTTCCCAGGTAGGTAGATCTTGTGGGTTTTGTTCAATTGATTTAGGGCTTAATTTTTCAGAAAATTCTAGTTTTTAACTTTTATGAGTAGACTCGTGTACTGTCAGTCATTGTGGTATAGTGTACACTTAATTCGGAATATGGCGTTAGTCCACTTGAGTGATTGCAACTGAGCTAGATATGCACAAAATGATCAGACCACTGGAACCGGGATGAATTTACCGTCTAGGACCTATTATTTTGTAAGGACCAAGGGTTGTGCTTAAACATACCCTTCACAATCTGTTTTTACTTTGTTGCATCCATAAGTTGTCACGGTAATAATATTCGCGCGGTCTTAGTAATACTGTTCGCCATTATTTCCTAACCCCTGTTTCCTATACATACCAAAAACAAATTGATTATTTCAATTTGACTTTTTAGAGAGGAGTACATTAAAGTTAAGGGGAGGAGGTGCATTTAGACACTTGATAAGAAAATTACTTGGAATATTTAGTTCTAGGTACATGGTTAAAGTTTTCTTATTACATCATGATTATCTAACAAACACGTTGTACGGTGTTGTTGATTAACTACTTCAAAATAAAGCTGATTATGGCCGGTCAACCTACATACTTGAGTTTTATGCATAATTGGTTTGTTGACTAGGGACCTACTTAAGTTTTTAAACAGGATTGGTTCAACGTACCTTTAAAATAGGGTTTTTGGATTTTAATAATCCCAATTTTCATTTATTGGTCGGAATTAATCTCAACTCAGGAAATGTTTATAGATCCTTTCAACTTTGACCTTATTTTTTTTTTAATGATCTCTTACTAACTCAAACTCCTACCTTAAATGTTTATAGATACTTTCAACTTTAACTCAGGTTTGTTTTTTCGTGTCTAGCCTCCATCATCACTTGAAAGTTACCTCCAACGAGTCGAGTGGTTCATATCATGAGGTGTAAATTTAGTTGTCCATAATGATCTTAATTTGAAGGATGCAAATTTATTGTTTACCTCCTTACAAAGCCTATACTATTATCAATTATTTGAGGTAATTACACTGATGGTTCTTTTGATAAGATTGTTTTACGGATTTGGCTTCTGAGTATGAGAATTTATAGAATTTATAGCTTTGGCTTCTACCCTTCACTGGCGAGTAACACATTTGATCACTGGGAGAATAGATTAAATTTTTTTTAAAGACAATATTATTCTCTTAATATTTAAAATTACCCTATTAGCCACTTCTCTTTTCTCCATTCATCTTGAGATCACGCTGCTTAACTAGATCACACACCGCTCTTGTCGTTGATTGCTATCGTCACAGACAACGACCTTTTTGAGGTGGTTCCTACCTAACATTAATGTATTTCTAGTTGTCGGATAGAGTGTTTGTGTTTGATTATTGTTTCTTATCATCATACCCAACACATCTGCTTGCATGTTCATACATTTTTTGGGTTTTTGTGAGTGTTCTTACTGTCAGGATCAATCTCGACCATTTAAGGTAGGAGTTTGAGTTTCCTCGATGTAAATAGTTGTGAAGAATGGGCCACGAAATCAACAGTAAAATTTTGGTCAAATTTGGTTAAAATCGGCCAATAACCGGAGAAAATCAGTCAAAATTTAGTCAAACTTGGTTAAAATTGAAAAAAATATATATAATTTGAAATATATATATATATATATAAACTTGAAAATTAAAATAACGATTTTTACACTAGTCTGTACCTACCGTTCGATTAGCGTCTGGTGATGTTTACAACCATAATTGAGGGAGGTAGGAGGAGGGGTGTCAACGAATGGAATGTGAAAGAAGAGAAAGGGAATAAGTGGCAGGGTTGAATTCAGGTGTCAATTCGGGCCGCGTCGAACTAGCAGTGTTCTTTCCTTGGTTGGCAATGCGTCGGCGGGGAAGGGAGAGGTACTTGAATCTTTAACCAGATGGGGGAGGGGAGGTGCTAGGGTTTCGCTGGTTTTGATTTTGTTTTTTTTTTTTTCCTAATTAAAAGGGTATAATGGTGATTTTACAAAAAAAAAAAACCAACTTTTTAACGTCTGTTAACGTCAAGTATCAAATGTATTATCAAGTGAATAATTTGAATAAAAGAATTAATTTCTCTTATTTAGGAATTAAATCCATAAAACTTGTATGCTACATAAACCATCTATGTAATTAACTCTTATTATTATTATTGTATATCTTTTTTTGAAACTAAAACAATTTAAAAATTCATACATGTTTACATGCTCTTCAAAAGATTTTTAACATGTTTGATTCATTTATTTTAACAAATATTTAAAACGAATGACAACAAATTTGAAGTCCCTGCTATATATGTTTCTCCTTTAAAGGAAGATTGTTGTGTCTCAAAGGTAACAATCATATGTATTGTACCTACACAATCATCAAGTCCATTGAATGTCAAATAGGCCATTGAGCAGAAAGTGACAAGGTCATGCACTCTCATTTAAGACCTTGTCTCATATCTGCTTAACATTATTCAGCAAAGGTACACCTTCAAATGCGCAATGTACAATTGTTTGATAAAATGGACTATTATGCCAACACAAATGATGAATCAACATTAAATGTTTTGTGGTCTGGTGACTGATTTATAGTTTTCACTATCAATTCTTAGTTTTTCTAGAAAATCACGAAACTAGCTATATGTATTCATTCTATAACCAGTATTAAGATCAGCACATTGCGGTGGCGACACTAAACTGTAAAAATATATGACGTCAGAACGTTAATAAAAATTAGTATGTTGATTCCTCACGCGCTTCGATTTTGGTTCGTTGCGACGAAAACATGGCTCAGTAAAGGTAGCACACCCGATTATATAAGTAAAGGTGGCGTTTTTACGATTGAAAATGACATTTTAACATATTTTACAAAGTTTTTGGAATTATTTGTTATAATACATTGGCTACAATTGAAAAGTTTTTATCAATAAAATTTCCATTTATAAGCGATCTACACATAGGTATCAATTCATTTTATCATTGTTCTCATTACTTCTCACAAGAAAATGATCCCACAAGAAAAAGAATTCTACAATATGAAATTACATAAAAACATATTCATTCTAAAAAATGATATGGTCCATCTATTCAATATTAAAAATAAAATATTTAAATTGTTTCTTTTTACATTACAAGAATTGATCAGAACTAAGAAATGAATATGGGAACCAAATTTGATTCCATCTTGCTAGAATAGTCTACCAACGAAAAAAACTATTCTTACTTGATTGAAGTTACAGCTTAGAAAAACCTCAGTTGATTGAATTATGATCTAAAGAAGAAAAAGAATCATTGTATGATAAAAACAGAATAATCGCCTGTTTTTCATGTTGTGTATTTACGGGTATACACTATGCAATCAACTATACAAAAAAATAAATTTATCAATTTTTATTTTTATTTGTTAGAATATAGATAGGATAAGGATTTATGATATTGCATGCATGACATAATCTAATAATGAACCCTAGCTATATGAGGTCTGGATCTATGGTTAGGATTTTAAACTATTTAATTATTCAACAGAAATATTAAGAATAAAAGAAGGTTTTGCTCTTCCGAATCATAATTGTTCCCCGCATTGATTTAGTCAACCGCAAGGGACTTTAACTCAATCACATTTATTATTAGTCATCCGTATCAATCTTTAACCTATCTGTATTTCTCACTATGACCCGCATTGGCAAAATAACTTAATTGCATGGACTGTTAATCCATCTGCATCAAATCTGTTACCCACATTAACCTTTGGTTATCAACATTGATCATCACTTAGCCGCATGGACCGATAACCCATCCTCATCACAACTATTACCCTCATCAGACCATAATCGTTCGCATCCCATTAGTCGTCCGCATCAACCTATACTTAATCAAATTGTATGACCTCATCTACATTAGATGTTATTCATCCGCATTAACTATAGTCATCCGCATTCAGTAATCACTCGTATCAGATTACTGCTATCCGCATCAGGGCATATAAATATATTTTTCATCAAGGATTGCAACTAAGTTTTGACTAGGAGTAAACTGTTATTCAATGTGACTGTTTCTACTGTATGAATTCCTATATGCTCTAGTTTCATCAAAGGGTTACTTGATGTTATATGTTATATGAAGAAATGAAAGATATGAAAAAAATATTATGATTATTAAAGTGGAACACTAAAAGATGAAAAAAAATAACAGTGGAACCTAATGAATGTTACATGTGCCCTAATGATGAATGAAAAGTTTGCAAGCATAAAATGATACTTCACTTATATGAGTCAAATCAAAGGATTATGAACCCTTATTCATAGGCAGGCTATTTGCTTTACAGTGTGGACCAAATGTTAGTGGTTTAGCTAACCATATACGTCGACTAGTAGGAGTTTAGCATTTGTTGTCAACAATTACATGTTTGGGCTCTTGCTTTATACGATCCCAATTTATGAAAGAGGAAAAATAATAAAAGAAATGAAGATAATAAACATGATAAAAGATGTTATCATAGTCAATATGACTAATAGGAATGATAATTGTGTGATCAGCAAATGAAATGAAAGTATCTATTTTTATAACTATTATTCAAAACTAAAATTCACTCGATAATGTTGACTTTGTATACACGTTAGTTGACAGGAAATGAAGAAAGTTGAGGATGGCATGGGGGACCAGCCTACTTGACATCTAGAGACTAGCATTCATATTTTTATGAATTAATGTTTTAATTGAGAAGAACATTTTTAAATGTTTGAATTAAAGACAAATGTTTACTTCTTTTGCATAAGTATGGTTATGAATATAATGAATGATTTAAGTTTTCTGCTATAATGTTTTATTATAAAGTATTTTATGCTATGAATAACGACTTTAGAAAGGGGCCTTACATGAAGCCCATCCTCACTTGCAATCGTGAAGGTAGAAGGGGAGAGTAGATGCTCGTAGTGATGGTTATGAGAACGGGGGTATGGAACCGACGACATCTCCACCTATATGACTGAAGATTGTGGTGTGGTGTGTGGATTTGGGAATCAATGGTGATGGATCTAGTGGGTGAAGAGGGGGTAGCAATGGTAATGGATTTGGTGTTTGAAGAGGGGGTAATGACGGTGATAGGTCTGATGTGTGGATCTAGAGATGATAAAGATGGAAGATGATGATGGTGTAGTGGTGGTGAAGGAGGGCGTGTGGAGGTGGTGACGGTGTGAAGGTGGAGGAGTGGCGGCTTTGTATAGAGAGAGAGAGAGAGAGAGAGAGGAGTAGACGCTAGCAGATGATGGTGATAGTGGAGGAATGGCAACGAGGATGGTAGAGGAGGGTAGCAGTGGAGTTGGGCCGACGGTGGGATCTTCGAGAGGAATGAGATAGGGTGAGTGGGTAGTTTAAATAATTTTGTATTTATTAATTAGAGTAAAAAAAATAATTTACCCTCGTGTGCAAGACATATTATCTTATTTAACGAGTAAATCAAACAGACATTAGGGGAAAGGAGTGGACGTGTAACAAAACTTGAATGGAAAGCACAATTCTTGTAATTTTTTTAGTTTAAGAATAATACTTAAAATTTACTACAAAGGACAAAATTTTTAATTTACTCCATAAAAAATAAACGTAAAATAATCAAAAAAAGAAAAAAAAAAGAAAAAAAAAAGGACGTGACAGCCGTGAATTTGATCGACGGTTGAATGAATTTTACGGAAGAGCTTTAACAACTAAGTCAAAGTAAAATATTATGATCTACATTCACTCATTTTATCTATGTATAAAAAACTAAAGTCGTGTGACAGAATCTCATTAACCACCGGTATGATAAATTTTATGATTGCATTAGGAATAATCCCAAACATATATCGATAAGAAGCATTACCTTAGGTTGCATATCTGCTTAAACATTAAATGTTTTAATTTTATATACAAAATAATAACATACATCCAAATCTATACGTAGTATATCATATTAGTTTAACTTATTATTAACAAGAAAAAGTTGGATATACATGCAACATGCTATATAGGTATACCAATTGATTATTTTCATGTTTCTTCTGTTCGTGTAAACTTATAGTTTTCATCATCATATTATGGTATTTAAGTACATTTTACCGATCTATATGTGATATATTACAAATGATTTTAAACCTAAGTGATTAAGGTGAGATACTCAATACATGTAAATGCAAAAAGGTTTTGGGTTCAAGTCTCATGCTAACTAAAAATGTTCAGGGTTCAATCAGTAGATTTTTATAGTTGTGGGTTTCTCCTGAGGAGGTTGGGGGTATAGTACTGGATGTGAAACGAATAAATAAACCTGATTAAAATAACACTTATTATCTCAAGCAGGGTCTTATATTTCACGTTCATAAAAAATTACATACATTTTTATCACCATTCTCTTCATCATTACCATCAAGTCAATTCATAGCATCAGGTTGAGAAAATAGGCAATGGAGACGTTTAGATTACTGGTCGATACATGTAATTTGAATAAATTGGGTCGACCCGTAAACATAATTTTGTTATTTACTTAGACTATCCCCATCGCGGCGCCCTTGGCCGGCCCGTCGCCGACGTGGACCGCGCCCGGCTGACTGGCGGCGATGGGGGAGGCTGGTGGGAGGCGGTGAATCCGTGGGGAAGGGCGGGAAAGAAGAAGCCCTGGTGGGTCCCACCACCATAAAATAAATTTTAAAATATAAATAAAAAGGTGGGCCTCATTATTAAAAAATAATTTTAAATGATTTAAATTTAAATGTTTTTAATTAAAAAATTTTAAAATCTTTTAATTAAAATAATAATTTGAGTATAATATTTTAATTAAAATATGTTAATTAAAAAAATATTTTTAATTTTTTTAACATGTGTGATAGTAAACTAATTAATTAGAGTTTATTTTTTTATTATTTATAATTAATTAAAATGGTTTCAATTAAATTTTTTTTTTTGATTTTAATTCTTTTGAACATTTATTATAATAATTTAAGTACTTTTTATTTTTTTATAATAACGGCTATTTTTTTTGTTTTATTCATAACGGCTATTTTTTTATTCATAACGGCTATTTTTTGTTTTATTCATAACAGCTAAATTTTTGTTTTATTCATAACGGCTAAATTTTTGTTTTATTCATAACGGTTACTTTTTTGTTTTATTCATAACGGCTACTTTTTTTGTTTTATTAATAACGGCTACTTTTTTTGTTTTATTCATAACGGCTACTTTTTTTGTTTTATTTATAACGGCTAGTTTTTACCTATTATAAATATGTTTAATCACTTGAGAGTTTTTTTCAAATCACACATTATCTTTTTTTCTAACATTCTAACTCTCTTCTAAACACAATCCAAATTTCAAATTTCAATGGATCCAAGAGCTACATTCTCTTTCACACAAATGTTAAATGATGAAAGCAATGAAGAATACCCACATCAGCAACCCGAGTTCTCTTAATATCAACACCCTGGGTCTCCCAATTCCCACAACCCGGGCGATTCCCATATCTTCAACAATCTGGGGGATTCCCACACGTTCAACAACCTGGGGGATATGTTCAACAACCTGGGTTCTCACAATTCCCACAACCCGGGGTATTTCCATATCTTCAACAATCACAGTCTTCGTTGGAAGACTATCAACAATATCAAGAATGGCTTAAACATAAAGAGTTTCAAAAAGTGCAGCAATCGCAATCACAATCACATAAGGAACAACTAATTGATGAAGCACATTCGTCACCCAAAAAAACACCAACAAAGAAAAAAGGAAAGGAAAAGGGAAAGAAAAACCTGATAAGTCTGTTCGTATCAAGTGGGCAGCTGATGACGAAGTGTTGTTGGCTAAGGCATATGTAGCCATTTTTGAAGACCCAATAATTACGAATAGTCAAAACCAACATGCATATTGGGGGAGGATAGAACAACATTACAATGCTGGGAACCCTCAAATTCCCAGAAATGCTCACAACCTTCGTAGTCACTGGCATATGATCAAAGGAAATGTTGCTCACTTTAACGCGCCTTATGTTCGTATCAAGTCACAATACAAAAGTGGTTGGTCAGAAGACCAATATATAACCCAAGCAAAATATGACTACACGAGCAATAATAATGCTGCCTTCACATATGAACATGTGTGGAGGATAGTTAAACACATTCCAAAGTATTCTGGGCCTACCAAAGTGTATGGTCATCAAGCTTTCAAAAGAACAAAGACAAGCAGCACAGGGGAGTATACCAAGTATTCTGGGTCTACCAAAGTGTATGGTCATCAAGCTTTCAAAAGAACAAAGACAAGCAGCACAGGGGAGTATACCACTTCTGCTTCGGATGCCAACTTTGGCAATACTCCCGAATCAACTCAAGAGTGGGGGGGTATCACTTGATGATGATAATGATGATGATGATGTTTTTGCAATACAACTAGAAGATCAAGAGGAAGAACCTCTAGAAGAAGAGACAAGGCCAATCGAAAGGGACAAGGCCAAGAAGCTGGCAAAAATAAAAGGTAAAGGCATGACTTCTTCTTCTTCACTTGCTTACGAAGCAAAGAGACTAAGTCTCATTGAAGACTTAGCCGAGACAACAAAGGCAAAGAAGAAAGCTATCCAACATTTCGAACTTACCGGTATTAGGTGATATAATGCATGCATGTATTATATTACATAATATGATTGTAGAAGATGAAGATCGTTTCATAACTAGTTGGTCGCGTGAAGAGCAAGAACCAGAGCCAGAAAGTTACAATAATGGGGCTCCACCATCATTTCAAACACACCTACAGAGATTTAGAAGCTTACATAACCAGAAGGCTCATCATGCATTGCGGAACGATCTAATAGAACATCTTTGGGCGAATAGGGAGATTAGAGAGTAGTTTTATTATTATTTCTATCTATTAACTTCGTATGGTCGTTTTTATTTTATTGTTTTACGTTGTTGTTTTTATTTTATTTTGATGTAGTTGCGGTTTTAATTTTATTATTTTTATATTTAAAATTATTTAATTTAATTATTCAACTTGTTCATTTTATTATTATTTTATTTAAAATTATTAAATTTAATTAAAATTATTTAATTTTATTATTTCATTTTATTTACAATAATTTAAATATCTTTATTAAAGTAAATAAAAAAAGAAAATGTGAGGTGGAAAAAAAAAGGTGTTTGTGGGAAGGATAGTGTTGGGGGTAAAAAGTGTTTGTGTGAAGGATGGATGTAGGTGAGTGGAAAGCTGATGTGACATGCTGATTAGGACTGTTTGTGGGAAGGATGAACTCTAGCGTTATGAACAGTCTTACCAATCTTATAAAAAAAGTTATACAAAAACATGTTTGCAAAAGCTATGTCCTTACCATATTTGAAATAACCTATTTAAATTAAGAACACATTTTTTTTTATAAATTTCATTATTTTTATGTGTGTAAGGTCTCGCATGCGCTGTGGGAGAGGTAAGGGGCGTCAGACCATTATGGATATTGATGTACACATCGCGGCCCCGCACATACGTAAATATTGTTTTCACAACTTGAATCTGTGATCTTTAGTTACCTGAAACACTGCCATCATTTTAATGTCCAACTTAAACACATGTACAAAACACCCCTAGTTCTTAAACATATGTCCAACTTACTGTTGCTTCAATGTCCGCTGGGTATTTCACTACTTTTTGATGATGGTGCTATATTATTGTATTTTTAGCCCATGTACAAAACACCCCTAGTTCTGAAGGACTTTTAAACCCTTCTATATTTACGGTGCATAATGAATGTACAAGCAGCCAATGCATAAAACAACTAAGAGCAGGACAACTAATTAAAAATTAAAACCATGGGCCATTGTGCCTCAGTAAAAGGATACAAAAACAAAGATTTATACTCATGACACAAATAAAGCCAGAGATTTATATTTTGTAATTTATAGTTTCATGCAATAAAAGTTGTAAAGAAACCGACAAAAATCGGTATCTTTTATTTTATTTTAATTTAACAGTTACAACCATGTAGTTCTATATTTTATTTAAACTTAGTTTTGTATCATACATTTTTATGTTAAATATATCGTAGAGTTTATTATATGCCACAAATGATAGAAGTACTCGCGAGAATTATTCTGAATTGTTAATTTGTTATTAAAAATTAGATGAAATGTATATAATTGTTAAAAAGATTAAATGATTTCACTGTATAATTAAATAAGTTTTACACATTTATAAATCCGAATATCATAATCAATTTATATTTGCAGACGTTTATAACATATAAGTACACAAATACTTTTACACATACCTCATCACACAGTCATGATTTATTTTAATTGTCATGGTCAGGGGCGGTCCTATGTTGGGGGGGGGGGGGGGGGGCGGCCGCCCCCCGTAAAAAAAAATTTTTAGTGTTATATATATGTGATAATCCCAGCGTCACTATTAAAATTATGCAATCGTCCCACTTTCACCCCCATGAAAAAAATCCCTGGGTTCGCCACTTGTCATGTTACGATACCGGATAAAACACACAAATGAATGTTACATATTGGTTCCGAGAGTACTTATATTATTTATGCTTTTAAATAAGCATATAGATTGTTATACAGTTACATAACCTCCTTACTGATCAGTATTTAAAACAATAGTTATATGTGTTTATACGCTTCTAACGCTTCTCGCTTCTCTACTTCTGTATTAAACTATGTTATTACTGGTGGTGAAATTGGAAAACTGAGACAATTTTGGTTCCTAACTTTTATAAACTATACACACTTAACCATAACCAACAGCAGGACTGTAGAAATGCAGTATTGATAATAATAAATCTACAAATATGAGTGTTTCTTGATCATCATACATAACTATCTCAAATGTAGCATAACTACAACCCTGGTTACCCAGAAGCGAAATTCAAATCATCGATACCATTGCATATGCACGACTCCATTCCTTCATCGGTTTTCTGTTCATCTTCTTTGACTTTGACTGACCCGACTTCTTCTGATTCTGCAATCGATGTGCATTCATGAAATCTGAAGCATGTACATAGATGATCATTAGTTATACCAGCAACCTGCATGAACGAATAGATGACCGTGGGACCCACGCAACGGAACCCTCTCCTTATCAGATCTTTGCTTATTACGTCGGCTTTTGGTGTTTTCACAGGAATCTGACGAGGGTATCGGAATCTACTAATGATTGGTTTATAATTCACAAAGCTCCAGATGTACTTGTCGAATGACCCGAATTCATCTATGACCTGACATTGGTAAAACCTGCAAAAAGTTAGGATGCTGTATACAAAAATGTACCTCTTTGACTGGATGGTGTACAAACAGTAAGGCAGGTTGTACAAATTTGACTGCATATAGTACAAATCATAAAGCTGAGGGTGATATTTTGACATAATTGACCCTCTTCAAAAAGCATTGTACTACCAAGTAGTTCAAACTTTTCCTTGCTATCAAGATACACCTAACAAAACTAGGTTGTTTGGTTTCGAGTTTGGAACGGACTATTTTGGTCATTTTACAAATTAATTCTACAGGGCAGACACAGTGCATGAGGTTTCCGATGCACGCATCTTTACCCTGCATTTCTACAAGAGGCTTATTCCACAACTCAAACCTGTGACGTCCAGGTCACATGACAACAACCTTACTATTGCTTCAAGTTCTGCCTGTTACAAATTAGTTTTATAGATGACCTATATTTTTCCAAACTCTCAAACAACTAATCATTTACTTATTACAACTTCAATAAGCAGAAACTCTCACTTTGATAAGAAACAACCAAACACCCCTAACCAAGAAAATTAGCAAAATCCAATCCCATGCACATAGTCTTCAAGAGCAATAATTTTTTTAAAACATTTTCTCTATATTTTGCATAAAGACTCAAGAAAGTCATAAAGGAGTAACCTTTAGCGGCTCATTCAACCTTCAACTATATAAATAAAAACTTATACTACTAAGTTCCCAACACATGATCATCAAAAACAAAAAGATTAGCTTGTTTAGCATACATTATTTTTTTTAAAGCTTAGGGGTGTTCATGGCCCAGGTCGGCTGGTTTTGAAAAGAATTATGGGTCGAATTGTTAATTATAGTTTAAGGTAACGACAAACCAAACCATACGGGTAGTGTGGGTCGGCCTGGCCTGCCGCACCAAATCGTTTGTATGTATTAAACCTTTTAAAATGATAAAGCATGGTTGATGAATATAGTATATATACTGATTTACATAATAGCATAAATAAATAGATAAAAAAGGTTAAACAATTAGTTCCTTGGCCGGTTGCAGGCTACAAGCCATTGGCCAGACTTTTAAACTACAGAACCACCAAAACCAAACCTTAAAAATCTCAAATCGGGCAACCGGCTGAACTGCCCGACTTGCTTGGTTTGGGCAGTTTGGTCGGTTTGAAACGGTCTATAAACACCCTAAAAAACTGACTTAAGAAATTTGAAAGCTTAAAAACGTAACTAGAGTTATCACATTGTTAAATTTAGCTAACTACATGGACACAACTAAGGGTTTTGCCATATTATTTAACCAGGCTACCAAATTGCATCATAATTAAAAGATTAGCTTTGTGTAAATGAGGGTGACACTTCAAGAAAGAATAAAAAATGTAAACTTTCAGGTCAACTTTATACAGAAAACAGATGAACAATCATACAAGTTGAAGAAATCCCAGGACCACTATTATTAATATACACCCGCACCTACTCTACCAAAACTTATCATTTCATTCAAACATGTCATGTCATCAATAATAAAAGTGATGGCAATAAGTAATGACCAACCTATTTTCATGGCTACAACTACCTAAATCCAGAGCAATGTACACCTTGCATTGCACAAGGTACATCTCTTTGAAAACAGATTAGGTTGGTTTTTGGAATTTCACCTCTGGGAAAAGTGGTTGCTAACCAAGAGATGAAGGTAAATTCATTGTGGCCTTATGGGTACTCTTAAAGCCAACAATATATAGCTAAAACTATTAGATCTGGAGCAATGTACAACTTTTTCTGCATGATGAACAATCCTATATTTTATTTATGAGTGATCTTAAGTCTTAACCCAACTGCACTAGATAGAACTAAGCTCATTTAAGATTCAACCCTTAGCTCTTGAAATGCAGTCACATTAGTTGTACTATACAAGCATTTAATGCCTTTAGAACATGGAGTTGAAACTTAATTAGGGGTAGTTTTAAAGATATGAGTTTGGTGCAAGATGAAAAAATATTGGTTGATGCAACTTCTTACATCTGCTGATGGATCTTTAATTTATTAGAGGAAAAGTGAGCGGGTGGACAGGTTGAGTAACGGGTCAAATTAGGTCATGTTAGGCTAATTTGAAAATACTTTTTGTCTAAGTTTTTATTTTAATATAGGAGAATTTATTCTGTCAAATATTATTACAATGTATTTTATTTCATTAACAATATGAATTTAATGCACTGCAGCTACACTTTGGTTGACTTTCGACCCGTTTGACCCACTAGAAATAAAACATAACCCGATTTGATCCGTTCATAAGTAAATTGGTTGAAACTGACACCCTATGTGATTTTTTAAACTTACTGTGAAGTGGTACACAGTCACATTAAGAGCTACATAGAACTAATAGTTGGAATTTAAAGGATCTACCTTAGACATTTGGCGAGCATTTTCGACTATGGCCCGCAGTTTAAGCTCAGAAAGCAGAGAGCTTGCTGCACTCCCTGGTCCCACTAACTTCTTCTCGTTGAATTTTCCAACAGCCGTATGATCAAAATCAGCAAAAACCTCCCTGCATGGATAACCATAGGATCAAAATCCACAAAAACACTGATCAATGGATGTCAAAGAGATCACAATATGATAACACAGTACCTAAAAAGGTGCCGTTTGTTGAGGATCGCAGGCCATGTAAGTTCTGATAACGCCCCAGAAAGCACAAGGAGCTCAAATAATTTTCTACGTAATTCAACAATTTGACCGGTAGTTAGAAATAAAATAAAAAATCATTAAGTTGTTTATTTAAGTAACATTATGAGTATTCAAAATTATTGTTAGACATACTTGTCATCATGCACAGGAACTCCCCATTCTTCATCATGGAAAACGGTGTATGATTGATCTAGTTAAAATTTGCATAACAAGTCAGCAAACAAGCTTAAAATTATCACAACGTCCACATGTAACGAGAGAAATGATCCATTGAAACAGGAAAAACAAATCTTTTATCCATTGGGAAGGATCACATAAATCTTTTTATGAGAATTTGATCATGAAAAATACTATTTTATCTTTATAAACAACTAATGAATCCAGTGAAACCTCATTAGATAATGTAGCATATGACGTAACCTACAACTTAGCAAGTAATCAATTGTATTGACAAATTAATACAAGAATAACATTCAATTTTGAACTATATCTAAGTGCAAAAGGAGGATCAAGGGCATGTTCATACCTGAACTTGATGTTACCCAAGCACACCTTTTCTTGGGTTGCAAATCATCAGGTGAAATTTCTGAAGCACTATCAATAAAACCAATTTTTGTCTTTGAAGCCAATTGTCTCCTTCCTCTAGCACCACTACTAGTTCTATAAATCCTACCAGTAGATGCCCGACTTTGAAACGAATCAGTAGAAGCATCTGAAGAACACGAAGCATTAAGTGACACCTGTCTGCGTAAGATCGAAGGAACACGTGTGGAACCAAAAGGAGGCGACGATGCAGCAGCCCCTTGGTTTTTTCCACCTATAGATCCTTTCTCTGGTGACATATCAACACTTTTTGATGTTTTTGACACCGGTTTTTGGGTACTTATAGGTCCCAGAGCCTTGTTTCCAGCAAGCCCAAGGATTGATCTTGATTTAGACTCGGTTACATGCATCGACTTAACTCTCGGAGCTCCAGACATCAAAAGTTATGGCTTGAGACAATTAGCCTAATATGAACAAACGCAGCTTTCTACCCCAACTTTAGTAACACAAAAAGACCAGATTGATCCTTAAAGAAGCCACCAAATCTGTAGTGAGCTTGTATATAAGCAAATCATCAAACAAAGATTGAATCTTTGACCCTGAAAATTTCACTCAGACATTATCACAAACACCTTGTGGGCCTTACAAATCAATCATCATTCAGCACAAAGACACTAATCACCACTTCATTGAAACCAAACCCAACAAATACCATAAAAGTTCACCTCCATACACATCTGTATTTTCACAAATTCTCAAATCAATCAACAGCCCATGATGAAGAACACCTGCTCAAACATAAACCACAATCAGCATTCTAACAAAATCAATAAATTACATAACATCCCACAAACACATCATCATAATCTACACAACACAGGGGTGATTCTCTTTTTACAGAAATCATAACCCACATCAGGTAAAGCTCATTTTACCTAAAACTGTAATGGGTGTGGTTCAAATTGGGAATCATTTGAATAATTAGCCTCGAAAATGATAAATTCCATGACACACATTCAATGAGAGCGAAATATGAAGTGGGTCTGTACTTTTTGCTCATAATTTGAACGAATTTTTGAGTAAAGCTGACATTTTTGTCTTTTTTTTGGTGTTGGTGCATACTGATACACAAATGAAAATTGCAGAAATAAGGCTTCGGATCCAATGTTAATGTACCTGAACAACGCTTGTGGGAATGAATGAATGAATGAAGATGTGTTGCTTGTGGGAAGAGGAATGTGAGTGATTATCTCTCTACAGATGTACTTTTAGAGAGAGAAAGTGGGTGTTTTAGAAAGAGAAAGTGTGAGCAACAAATGAAATGATGAGTGAGAAGCAGAAGCACAGAAGCAGAGGATGAAAGAGAGGGGTGGGTTGCACTTTTGCCTCTAGTTTGTTTTCTTTTTATTCTTCTTCTTTCAACATTTTGAGTCCCTTTGCTTTTAATTGAGTTGATAAAGGTCCCTATACTTTCTATTGTCTTGCCTTCTTATTTCTTCTATTCCAAGTGTTTATTTCGATAAAAACTCGTTACTAGAAAATTCAGAGGCTCATTGGTACTAGGGGTGTTTAAAAATATCCGAATTCGAGAATTCAATCCGAATACGAAATATCCAAAAATTTGGATTCGGATTTAAATAGTGATTTTTAAAAGTTTCGGATATTCGGATATCCGATTATCCGAAAGCTAAAAAATAATTATTTTTTATTTTTTATTAATTTTAAACATATTTTTATTTTAGATTGAGATTTTTTAATGTATATTGGAACTTTTATGATATGAGTTGGTTTTTTATATTATTTTTATAATAGCATATGTCTAAATATTTTAAAAAAACTAAAAATAAAAAAAAAGAAATATGGATTTCGGATATCCGAATCACTATTTCGGATATCCGAAATTTCGGATATGGATACGGATAGTGATTTCTACTATCCGAAAATTTTCGGATATCCGAAATTCGGATTTCCGAAATTTCGGATATACGACTTTGAACACCCCTAATTGGTGCGCTGCTAACAACGAGATCAAGTAAATCTTTACTCTTGTTGATAGGAAACCATTTGAAGCGGATAGAAAAAAGAGAAAAACCCTTACTTTTTATTGTCAAGCCTTCTCATGTCTTCTTCTTCTATTATTATTTTTCTATCTTTAAAAATATGTTACTGGTAAACTCATGAGGGTTGTTGATATGCCGCTAACAACATGATTAGATAAATCATAACTTTTATCAATAGGAAACCAATTGAAGCAGATGCAAAGAATAGAAATTACTATATAATCTCTTTTCTCATTCAAAATATCATAGTTTGAATTAATCAAAACCTAAAATCGTATTTACATCTAAAATATTGTTTCTCATGTTAAGAATCTAAAGAAAATATTATAAGTGTCACGTTTTTGCAAGAGTTAAAAGACATAAAAGTTATCAAATCTTTTCTCATTCAAAATATCTTACAGTTTTTTTCTAAAATGAAATGTATTAAAAAAAACATTTTGTTAAATGAAATGCTTTCAAAACATTTTTTTCAAATGAAATGCTTTAAAAACATTTATTAATTGAGAGTTTCAAAAAATAATAGAAAATGTTTTATTAACTAAAGTATTTAAAAAAAATGTTTTTAAAGCATTTCGTTTAAAAAAGATTTTTTTAAAACATTTTGTTCTAAAATGAAAGTTTTAAAAAATAATAAAATTTTTTTTAACTAAAGTATTGAGTCACACATAATTTTAATCAAATCTTACATAAAAATACAATTTGTAGTTTCTAACTCTTAATTAATAAATATTTAATATTATTTATTCAATTCGTGTAATAAATAATGTTATAACCTCGTGTACTTATATAACCTTTCATTCATACGGTGTTCTATGACCACCTTATATACTTTTTTCATCTAGGTTTTCCTAGGGGATCATTCACAAAGATTATAAAGTGCATTTAAGAATTTATGTTCTCATTTAATAAGATAAATTATATATACAGTACGCAAGAAAATTTCATACTTGTATCTTATAAAATTCTGTGATATATATTTACCTTTTCTACATGCTAAAAGTAGAATATTTTTCGATTACATTTTTATAACAACACTCAAGATTTTTATGTAGGTCTATAAAGAAGCTAGACGAACACAAACGTTAGCATGTACGTTCTCGTTCATTTAACTTTAACCGATCACAAACACATAATCGAATATGATTATTTGTTTATGTTCGTTTATAAAGAAATAAAAATGTTTATGTTCATTCGCTAAAAAGCCAAACAAATAGTTCATAAACGTAAATGAACACAAACGAATAAAAATAAACGAACATAGCTGAACAAAAATAAACGAACATAGCTGAACAAACATATCTGAACATAACTGAACAAACATAAATGAACACTAAAAGCCTAAATGACCATTAATGAACTCAAACGAACAAATCTAATACATCATAATTCATCCAAAAACACATGTAATTTGTTATTCAATGTACCTGGTTCATCCAAAAATATAATTTTGCTAAAAAATCTCGTAATGACTTATAAAAAAAATCATTCATTCACCTAGGGCTAACAATTTCTAACACAGATCCGTTAACACGACACAACACGAAATTAATAGGTTTCGTGTTTAAGTTTAACAGATTTTTTGTTTCTAAACAAATCAACACGTTAAGACACGACAAAATTTGTGTCAAAACATATTAAATACCAGTAAACCTGTTAAGACATGTTAAGACCTATTTATAATTTTTAATTTTTAAAAATAAATAAATATGCATAAGATTAAAAACAAAACCATACTTCCCTCATACCCATTGTAACTTACAACACACCTAATCCCGCCACTCCTCTCACATTGATTTTATCTGTAGATTCTCCCTCGCCCACGCCCATCGTTTCCGGCGTCCAGCAAATCGACAACAACGGTTTGGTCATAAACCACAACCATGAATCCACAGCCCACATCCACCAACTCACCATTACTATCGTCGGCAACATCCCACAGCCGTTTTAGTTGACTCACCATCACCACCATAGTTCGAATCTCGTAAGTTTAAACTTTTTATTTTCAATTCCACAACAATTACTAAAAGTTTATTTCATGGACCTGCAAGTTGAAGATCTCATAATGGTGTTATGTGCTATTGAATTAAAATTAGAAGATGTTTCATTCCAACATATGTTCCTAAACAGGTTTCTAAATAGGCCATTTTGTGTAAATTGTTTTTAATAAGTTCGTTTTCGTGTTTGAAAAAAATGACACGATAAGTTATCGTATCGTGTTCGTGTCTAGCATGTCAGATCATCATGTCTTATCGTGTCATGCATTATCTTGTCGTGTATGACATGTTATGTCAGCCCTACATTCACCATTTCTTTTAATATATTACAGTAAGCACAAAAATGTACACATGTTACTTCAAATATTAAAACATATTATAATTTTAATAATATATTAATATAAATAAATAAACGACATAAATAAACAAACACAAATAAACTAACGAAAATATATGAACATATATGAATAAACATAAAAGAACCTTCACAAACGTAAATGAATGAAAAAAATAGGTTTTCATGTTTGTTCGTGTTTGTCCAATTATTAAATAAATGAACACTAACGAATTTATTGTCGAACAGTTCATGAATATTGGTTCATTTGCAAGCCTATTTTTCATAGGATAAATAGTGCAACACCCAACAATCTTTAATAAAATTCATATACTAGCCGCTACATCCATTCACGGGATAGAACTCATGATCTCCCTATTAAAAGGAGATCCCAGCTGATCCCACAATAACTATTTGCCGGTTGCATAACAAGTAAAATAAAATACGTTACTTTTGACATTATATCATTAATACACAAATAGGAAGATAATAATTTCATCGTACACAATCTAATGATAAAGTCAATCGGTCTTTACTATTTTTTTGAACGGCTAAAATCAAGTCCCTGGCACATCCCAAAAGGCAAATTCGTACATTAGACACACCATCATACTTCACCTAATTCTAAAGAAACCCACAAATATGGTAAAAACCTCTGGATTCGTGATCAAACTCATAACTTAAAATGCCCTAACCTTTATCCTTCATCTCACATGTCATCGAACCAAATGGCCAATGAGGCGCCTTTACTACTTGGGTTTTCTATTTGTATTGCACATGCTAGTTTTCTTTTAATTTATTTAAAACATATTGTTATAAGTGTTTTTTAATATTTACTATAGTAAATATAATATTTTAAAAGACTTTAACATATATATCCATATTATTATATAAAGCATTTAAAAAGGACATAATTAAAATTTTACTTAAAATTCAAGACACTTATCTTGATAACTTTTTAAATAGTACAAGTGTTTTATACAATAGTTATTAAATTGCCCACATTAAATAAACTTATTTTAATTAATATATTATTTTATGCATATTAGATTATTTAATTTCTTAAATTAAATATTAATTTATTCCATAATTTAAGTTAATATTAATATGGTCTTGGGTTCAAGATTCATTATAAGCAAAATATGCTCAACGTTGAGCCAGTGGGTTTTTTATGTTGTGTTTTTCTTTTTGAGTGGGTTGGGGGTGAGGTTTCGGCTGGAAAAGAATAAATGAGCCTGATTAAAATAACACATATCATCCGAAAGAAGATCATGCATTTTTCGTTAAAAAGAACTTTACAATTACTATTTATATATTTATAATTAAATATTATTTAAATTAAGAATTATCTTGTTTAAATACATAATTATATAATTAATAAATATTTACATAGTCATAATAGTAGTAATAGTAGTAGTAGTAGTAATAATAATAATAATAATAATAATAATACCCGAATATAATCAATGTTTAAGACATGTTGGGTTAAATTGCGCTCTAAAAAAACCTAGTAATGCCTGTCGCATCGCGCAGGTCAACCCAATAGTATTTAAAAAGTCATATAACATATTATAAGCATAATATACAATTGAGTATAGAACATATTATTAATTTACATTAAGACATTTGAAAAAATACGTTTTGACCCTTTAAATTATAATTAATTCTACATTTTATACTATCTATTTGTTTTTTCAGTAAACTTATAATTTTTTATTTAAACTTTTCCATCATGTAAATTTTGAAATTTAATGTTTGATAAAATTTAATATATCTTGTAGCAACATGCTTATTTTTGTCTATGTGTTCGTGTAAATTTAAAGCAAAATAAAATTGAATGTCATAATTTACAAGTGTTTGATGTACTATGTACAACTAGTTAAAGTTGAATTAGGATCTTGATAATTTTGATATTTTTTTATTTATTTCCTTTTAACTTAATATATGATTTTTATACAATCCAAATTTGTATGCATTTATTTGTATCCATGTTTATATTTAATTGTTTGATTTTTTTCTTCTGTTGCAATGCATCTATTTTTATTAATGTTGTTTATATTTCTTTAACCAATAATTTATTAGCCCAACTGGTTAAGGTGATGTACTCATGACATGTAAATATTGAGGGTCATAGGTTCAAGTCTCCCTCTGAGCAAAAATGATTACGGTTGAGTCAGAGAGTTTTCTCAGCAATGGGTTTCCTCCTGAGGGGTTGGGGGTGCGGTCTCACATTTGCCGTTCAAAAAAATGTTGTTTATTTTTAATGGTTTCTTTTGATCTTA
The DNA here is from genome assembly GCA_025506415.1 of Flaveria robusta. Classification (NCBI taxonomy): domain Eukaryota; kingdom Viridiplantae; phylum Streptophyta; class Magnoliopsida; order Asterales; family Asteraceae; genus Flaveria; species Flaveria robusta. The sequence continues at coordinate 5,086,388 of CM046467.1, forward strand.
TATTGCAAGTTCCAAGTAAAAATCATATTGCATATCATTATAAACATAGTGTACGAGTGGGCTAATATTGACTACTAAAAAAATTATTTTGATCTTCTCAATTTTATATATATTTACACTTTATATGTTATTGCTATCTATTTGTTTTTTTTTTCTGCACATTTAAATTTTTTTTATTTATTTTTGTTCTTTTTATAAATTTTAAATTTTAATGTTTTGTAAAGATTCAAAAATTGTGCTTCGACTTGTTTATTTTGTTTATGTTCAAGTGTAAATATTATTCAAAAGAAAATTGTACGTTATAATGTACAAGTAATCAACACACAAACATTTCGACATTTTTACAATTTCTTATTCTTTGTTGCGACTCGCCTATAGTTAACAAATTCTGACGTTAACTTTTTAACAGTTTTTTTTGTTTTTATATTCATAGTTCTAAATATTATTGACAGCCCCGCCATAACGCATGAGTTAGTGACGGTTTCCCTTTTTTATATAAAGTTTCTATTGTTATCAATGACGTCCACGTTTCATATTTCTTACTTTCAATGCGGGCGGGTTTTGTCAATGTTTTAACATTAGATTTTTTCACGGTTTTACGCAATGTCTTAATACTACCTATATCATACAATTTAGAAAGACGAGTATAAAATCATGGAGTATGAAAGTGAAAGGGTTTGGTAGTTTGATAAAGTGAAAAGGGTCTAAAATTACTACGCATATATATTACCAACTATATCCTGTTTGAGTCTAAGAGTGTTTGGTAAAAGAGTGTAAAAATTGTTTCGTCCGGCCTCTTAATAAAACAAAGTAGATAATCAAGTGTCGACCAGACTATGCATTATGTGTTGTACATTATGCATATAAAGAATTATCTCAACCAGAACTTATTTGACCAAGGTATTGAGCTTACGGTTTATGACACAAGCCGTTAACATTATGTTGACACGAAGCTAAACAAGTTCATGTTACCTTGAGGTTAAAAGGTTTGGGTCATAAACGGGTTGAAACACTTATTATGTGATTAATAACGTGTCTAAACAGTTTTAAGTTTTAACCCATTATTCCATTTATGACATGAGAGCATTCACAGTTCATTCTCTTTATATCTGTGAGTGCATTCTTTATATTATAAAGAATGTTTATAAGTGGTTGTGAGTGGATGATAGATAACATGTTAATGTTTGTCTATATATAAAATAAAATACTGTTCATCTTTATTAATATTTTAATATTTATTGAAAGTGGTTGTAAGTAAAGAATAGAAAAAATATAATGATAAAGTTATAAAAAATATTATTTAATTGAAAAAAAAAGAGAGAAAAAAATGATTTTTAATGTAATTATAAAGATGTAGATGAATAATGGGTTGTGAATGCTCTGAGTAATACATTTATCTTATCATATTAAAATGGATTAATAGGCCAGGTATCAAGTGCGGTTTAGATATTCGTATTACACGTGTTATATCAAATATGTTATATATTTTACCTTTTTTTAACAATAACATCGGGATTTTTTAGAATAAATTATTGCATTCTACACTCTTATAGGAATAGGACCCACAACCTTTGATTTGTAAAACATCACTTGCGACCTACACGTCTCTTGATTACACGTTACATATTTTACTTGTTAATTACAATGATAATTGCCCTAACCGTAGGTTAATATGCATCGTGTGTTGTACATATATTAAAGGTGAATCATTTATATAAATTATTTTGCTTGGTGTATTATTTATATCAAATGTTTTGCTTCATTTATAAATGTTGTTCTAAGTGCATCATGAATTGTAAATTATGCATTTGAGCTTATACCTAAATTGCAACAAATGTCATGGATTACGTGTTGTACCTTTGTAGACAGCAGTTGGGTAACAAGAAGATCCATGTTTTGGGATAGAGACTAGGGTTGTGACATGAGTTAAATAATTGAAAACTCAAAAAATGGAACCAATTTTAAAATAAGGTTGGGTTATGATTTTTTTAAACGATTTATTCGAATAGTCTTTTATAATTTGAAATCTATAAAATATAATAATAAAAATTTATTTTGACACTTATCATTCTCTTAAGCAATCTTTTTGACACTTGTCATTCTCTTAAACATTTTTAATTCATTTCCCTCCAAAAAGTTATTATATTAATTTAAACATTCAAACTAATTTCTCTCTTTTAATAAAAATCAATTTTATTAATTGATATATTTCTCTCTCATCTAGATTTTTTAAACTCAATCTATGTTTTTAAAAATAAACTTTATTAAGTAAATTAAAAATTATATCTTTTTATTAAAATAGAAATAATAAAAAAACAAAATTTTCATATAATATAAAATTTTCTAAAATAGTAAACCTTTTAGAAACATAATATTTTAAATTGGTTCTTTTTAAAAAAATTATAAAAAATATGAAATTTTCTAAAAGTAGTTTTGTTAAAACAACCAGAAAAATTAGAAAACAGAGTTTTTAATATACAAGATTTTTATAAAAAATAAAAGTTAAAAAAAAATCTTAAAACAAATATTTAAAATAAAACTATTTAGATAAGAGAGTTAAAAAAATAGTATAATTGTTTTATTTCTTGAACTATTACGTATATATAATTTTAATCATATCTTATATTAAAATAACGTACTGTAACTATTCGTGTTTATTACTAACTATAATACGTTTAATAAATGGGTTTTTAGCCTATCTATTTATCTATATATCTATCTATCTATAACAAAAAAAAATCTAAAATAACACTTGATATAATTATAAGTTTTATCATATTAAGTTTCTCATTTCTCTTTTATCATTATTAATAATATTGAATACTAATAATATTAATCATACCATTTTCATATTAAAAATTATATAATTTAATAAATTAAAACCTAATTTTTATTAAGAACACAATTTTTAAAAACAAAAGTTTTATAAAATACAGAATGCAATAAACTTTTTTAAAAATAAATTCATTTTTTTAAAACAACATATTTAAAACCCATACATTTTTTATAAACTAAAAGTTTAAAAATATATTATTGGTTATTTACTTAAAGTAGTTATTCATATACAATTATAATCATATTTTATCTTCAAACATAATTTTAAAATTTATAAATTTTTATTATTAATTATTTATTTATTCAACTCGTGTAATACACGGGGAAGTAACCTAGTGTATAAATAATCAAAATCTCCCTACTCTAATAAAAAGGTATCTAGGAGGGACACATGTTAACACCACATTCCTCCTCAACAATTTTTTCCCGCTTCTCTCTCCTATTTAATAATCACATTTATTACTAATAATATTATTTATTTTTTAAATTAAAATAATTTTTAATAAATTAAGTTAAAAATATTTTTACTAACGTTATTTCTAAGGAAATAATTATTCATAAAACTAGAAAACTTTTAGAATCAAACTTTTTAAAAAATATAAAATATTTTATATTTGGTTTTTTAAAAAGTAAAATTTTTATAAACAAAAAATAATTATTGGGAGTTATAAGAAAAAAGTTTTAAGTATGATATTTTTTAAAACGTTTGTTTTGAAATAAAAATTTTATTTTATTTATTATAATAAACATTTCAATCATATCTTATTTTAGAATATCAATTTATAATTAATAAATTTTAGGGTTTAATAAAACTAGTGAGTCATAATCGGGTTCATCTGTCACTAAAATTAAACATTTGAGTATTAATTACCATTTGTACTGATTGTTTTTACCTTACAATCTCGACATATAACATCTTTCGTTTCTTATTTCAATCACTATAATGATTTATTTACACCTTATATTTTTACTCACTTTTTTAATTTCCTTTTTACAATATACATAAACTAAATTAATATCAATTATTTATATATCTTTCTACTCTAATAAAAGGGTAAATGGGGGCGTCACGTGTTAGCACCATATTCATTCTTATCAAACTTTTCCCGCTTCTTTTTTCTATTAAATAACCACATTAATTACTAATAATATTATTTATTTATTTTTATATTATAATTAGTTTTTTAATAAATTAAGAAAGAGAACTTTTTATTAATGTTATTTCTATAGAGATAGTTTTTTATAAAAAGAATTTTTTCTAAAAAATCAAACTATTTTTACGTAATATTATAAAATTGGTTTTTTAAAGTAAATTTTTTATAAAACAAAAATAATTAAAATAAGGAGTTATAGTAAGGAAATTTTTAAAAATCAAAATTTTTCAAAATGTTATTTTAAAACAAAATGTTTAATTTATCTTTGAAAAAAATAAAAAAAATTAAAAAGTTCATATTATTGTTTTATTAATTATAATTATTACTCATACATAATTTCAATCATATCATGTCTTAGTCTATCTTTTTATAATTAATAATTTTTATTTACTTTAATATTTTATTCATTCAACCCGTGTAATGCACGGGTTTGCTAAAACTAGTTGTCCGTATAAAACATAAACACCAAACTACCATTCATTAATAGAAAAACATTAGATAACAATTAAACGATCAAAATTCCTCTTGCTAAGAGTTATACAAACCCATATTATCTAACACTTAAAGCTTTGACGCATGTTCTCCTTTTTTGTTTCATTTCTTATTTCTTTTTCACCATACCATCCAATGTTTGCAGCCCTCGTCTTCTTATTGATGCTATCTAACATAAGAACACAAAAGGACTACAAGAAATCATAAACTACTCAATAAAAAGTAGCAATATTCGATCTCATACATTCATGTACTTGTTTGATCTCATTATATAACCAATACACATTAAGTTATCAAAAATAAATAAACACATATAAAGTTTGATTAAGGTGCAATAATGATAACAATATGGTAGGTACTTTTGATTTGAGTGAAATAATAAAACTTATAATAATAAATGCATATATGTATATGGTGTAAGGTTTATAATATGATGTATATTACAAAATATTCTTTGGAAAAAATTAAACTGACGTATAGTACACACTAATACAAGTATTTATGAATATATTACGATATGATTGTAATTACATACCAGTATACTTCTTATTATCAATTGTGTGAGGATTGCAAGACGTAATAAAAAGAAGAAAGGAGGGGCCTTGCTTGCGTGTCGATCTTGAATGATACTCTCTTTTTTATTTGTTTAATTAAACGAACCAATGGTACATGTATGTCACACCATATTTCATGTTTTGTATGTATGGTAAGTGTTTGAAAGAACATAAATGAAAAAGAAAGAAAGGGACTCTAGTCCTTCTCATCATTACCCATCTCTTCTACCTGTTGTACCTTTTGCGTATGCGGTTGCGTGGTAAACAACAAGATCCATGTTTTGAGATAGATATGTGTGAAAGTAGGGTTGTGACACGACTTAAATAACTGAAAACACAGAAAATAGGACCATTTGAAAAAAACATTGTTGGGTTATGGTCTTTTTCAAACGAGTTTTTCGTCGAATAGTCGATTATAATTGAAATGTGTATATAATTGAAATAAGTCAAAATTAGTTTGAAATGTCACTAAAATTAAACCTTTATATGAGCATTAATTACTATCCGTAATAGTTTACCTTCACCTTACAATCTTCAGGTTCATCTCAGTGTTACATAGTACTTTTCTTTTCTTCTTTCACTTACTATAATATTCACTTTCATCTTATCATTTGTTACTCATTTATTTTAGTTTCTTTTATTTTTTTAACATACATACATAAACTAAATTAATATCAACTATTTATATTTTTTAAGATAAAACACAAGCATTAACTAACATGCATTATTAAAAAATTATTACATAATAATTAAACTATCATAAATCCTCTTAGGCTCAGAGTAATACTTGGAGCTTTGATTTCTTTTCTCGTTTCTTGTTTCATCTTTTGTTCCTAATTCACCATACCATCCAATATTTCAACCCTCATATTCTTATTGATGCTATAAGAACACAACAGGACTACAAAAAGTCATAAACTACTCAACAAAAGTAGTAGTATTCGATCCCATACATTCATTTACTTATTAAATCTCACTATATGTAACCAATACACATTAAGTTATCAAAAATAATTGAGCATATATAAATTTTAATAAAAATGCAATAATATGGTATGTACTTTTGATTTGGAAGAAATAATTATACTTGTAATAATAGATACACATATGTATATGGTGTAAGGTTTATAAGATGATGTATATTACAAAGTATTATTTGGAAAAAATTGCACATGCGTACACACACAAGCAATTACTAATAAATATATTAAGATACGATTACAATTACATATTAGTATACTTGTCATCAATTGTGTACGGATTGCAAGATGTAACAAAAAGAAGAGAGGAGGGGCCTTGCTTGCATGCCGACCTTTATTAATACTCTTTCTTTTATCTTTTTGATTAAACAAGGCAATAGAACATGTATGTCACACCACATTTCATGTTTTGTATGTATGGTAAGTGTATAAAAGAAAAGAAATGAAAAAGAAAGAAAGATACCCTAGGCCTTCTCGATCGTTACCCATCTCTTCTAAATATCTTACTTCCAATTTTGTATCATATGTTGCATGCAAGATTGTAATGTATAACAAACTTGTGGTCTACATTATATTTCATGTATGTTGGTCATTGGTGGAGAGTTATTTAGTGTTCAAAATTGTTTTAAATATCTTACTTCCAAATGGAAATTGAGGCGGGTGACTTGCCCGTTAATGAGATGGAATGTTTAAAGCTTGCATTAGGACAAACGCGTGATCATACGAGAGGTGTTGGACGAAAAGTAATAAATATCTCTAGTTATGAACAATCAAGTAATCACATCGGGATGAAGAAGTAGAAGCATTAAAGCAACAAATGCGTGAAACGCAAGAAAAAATGAATGATTTAAAAAAAAAAAGAAAGTATAATCCCGATAACGATGAAGATGATGAAGACGACGACAATTAGGAAGTTAATTTCTTTGAGTTGTAAAAACTTAAGATATATTTACTTTGGTACTTTCATTTTGTTTGATATGTAATCAACTAGAATTGTTTGATTTTCATTTAGGTATTCGTGATATTTTAGTTTTCATTTCTATGTATTTGGTTTGGGTTCAAAATATTGAATTTTAGGTACAAAACATGGAAAAAAAATAAAATTTTTAATCTGGGACTCTATTGCGAGGACATGTTGTCGCCATAGGTAAAAATTTTATTAATTTAAAATATTTTTTTATTTTTGTTAATTATTATATTATAAATCATACGGCGACGCCGCCACGGAGTATATTTACTTTTTTATTTTAAATTAAAAAAAATCATGATTAAATTATGCCGACAAGTATGTGGCAACGACTTGTTGTCGCGATAGACGGCTATGGCGACTGTGGCTATTTCGACGACATGATTTTGACCTATTGCTACGACATTGTGGCTACTTAGCCTATCACAACGACATGTCGTCGCGATAGCTGGTAGCAAACGAGATAAAGTAATGGTTATCAAATTCACCATCTTTATCACATTGAGAGCTTTTAATTGGCAAATTAATTGTGTTTTAATGAATTTTTGAAATTTATTGAATTTGCCAAAAGTTTCAGATTTAAGCATAATCAGTAAAATCATTAATGAGGATCATATAATATTTGTATCCGGTTTTGCTAGGGAGTGGGGAGGTCCACAAGTCACAATATACAATATCAAAAGGTAAAGTAGTAACTGAAGTAGATAACTTAAAGGGCAACCGTTTATGTTTTGCAATTTGGCAAGAATGACAAAAACTAGAAAGAGATTGTTTATTACAAGAAATCAAATGACGAGTAGATAAAAGTTACATAACAGGTTGACTGGGGGTGATCGAGGCGTGAATGCCAAAAGTTTGGTGGATCCCCGGTGGAAGCCACAAAAGCAGCTGCTTGAGTGGGGTTGGTGAAGGGGTAGAGATGACTATTGTTTTTATGCCTGTTTAGGATCCTCCCATCCTGAAAATCCTTGATAGAAAAACTAAGTGGATCAAATTCAACGAATACGTTATTATCAATAGTTAATTGACGAATGGAGATAAAGTTTTTAACTATGTGAGGTGTGTAGAGGATATTGTTGAGATGAATAGGTTTGGTCGAGTGAGGTAAGGTAGTGTTACCTGATTCAACAACTAGCATGTGATTACCATTCCCAACAAATATAGATTTTATAAAATGAACCAGAGAAGGAACCAAGATCTTACCTTCGTTGGAAGTTAGGAGAAATGAGGCGTTAGTGTCCATATACCATTCCTCATTGGATGTACAAGGGACCACGACCATAGCTTGAAAGGCTTCTACTAAGTCAGTGGGTTGAAGTTGGACATATTCTACCAGGTGGACCTGGGCAGGCTGAGAGGTGGACTAATGAGGTGAGCTGTTGGGCCAAGGGCTCCAGTGAGCTGCCTAGCGGTCTGGGTTGGATATGGGCAGCAAAAGGGAACAGCTTAGTAAGAGTAGGAGTTAGGCCATTATGGGCGAGCAGACTAGTGGGCTAGGGGCTGGGGAGGGCCAGCACGGTTGGCGGTTATTATAAGCGGAGATAGGCTGGAGGCGCGACTGATAGTTGTGCTACTACGGAGTGGTGGAGGTGCGACGGTGGTTGATATAAGAGGTGGTTGAGTCATATTACAAGGGAAGGCCATGAACAAGTCGGAGGACTAGCCATTGGTCAGAGACAGGATTATCAACATCACACAATTGATCTGTGAGCTCTTTAATGAGCTGGCAATAGGCTTCTAAGGAAGGCATGGAGCGGAGGTTGAGGTTCATGAATTAGTGCTCTAGGGCGGCAACCTAGGAGCCTTTCATGTTGAGGAAGATGTTCTTGATATAGTTCCACACCTCGGTAGTCGTGGACTTGGATTGGATAACACGAAACAAGAAATCGTCTGCTCACTAAAAGGAAATAAAGCAAAAGCAACACTAATAAATTGTTTCAGACCTTGAAAAGGTTATCAAGGGCTGCATTAGAAGCAGTTGCATTAGACCTAATGCAACTTTTTGGTTAGATGATGCAACCAGTTTTATAAGTGTTGCATTCACTTCTCAAATGCAACTTATTTCTTATTCAATCTTTTTACAATCTAATACAACTTTTTCAATTATATAATGCAACTTTTATTTTTGTTGAGTAACAAAAATGCAACCTTTATTGCAACTTTTTTATACCTAAATACAATCTTTATTATAATTTAACGGAATGTTGGATTTTAATAATCCCAACTTTTATTTATTGGCCGGAATTAATCCTAACTCAAAAAATATTTACAAACACTCTCAACTTTTAACTTATTTTTCTTTAATGATCCTTTATTAACTGAGAGTTAACACCATTAGTTTTTTTATGACGCTGACTACTTATATGGCCAAAACACTAAGCATAAAGTTGAAATCAACCATCAGGTCTGTCAATTGAAACTTATGCATTTTAAAACATGTCAATTTTAACATCTTGATTTGAACTGCTTGCTCGTTGGAGGTAGATTTCAACTGACGATGGAGGCTAGTTACCAAAAAATGGACCTGACAGAAGTTGGGTAACGGTGGAGTTGAATAATGACTCAAAGTTTGCTTTATTTCATCAAAAAAATAAACTGTGATTAACTCTCAGTTAGTAAGGGATCGTTGGATGAAAATAAGTTTAAAGTTAGGAGTGTCTGTAAATATTTCTTAAGTTGGGATTAATCCTGGCCCATAAATAAAATTTAAGATTATTAAAATCTAATAACCATAATTTAATTATAAAACCGCAACTTTTCGTTTACAGTAAATGCAATACTTTTATGATTATAAGTACAACAAATGCAACCCTTTTTACAACCAAATACAAATTTGTAACATCATTGTTTGAAGTACTACAATCGTTATCAATTGCTATGCATTCGATCGTGATCGGGCCAAAACAATAATAACTTATATATCATTAATATTAGGATTATTGGATTTTAATAATCTAAACTTTTATTTATTGGTCGGAATTAATCCCAACTCTAGAAATGTTTACAGACACTTCCAACTTTAAGTTTATTTTTTTCAACGATCCCTAACTTAGCCATTTTTCAACTTTATCGCCGCCCAGTCTCTATCAGGTCTGTTTTTTGGTGTTTAGTCTCGTCATCACCTGAAATTTACCTCTAACGAGTCAAGTGATTCAGATCAAGAGGTGGAGATTGACGAGTTTTAGAGTGCAGAAGTTTCAGATTGACGGACATAATGGTTGATTTCAACTTCCTGCTTAGTGTTTTGGCATATAAGTAGTCCACGTTATCATAAACCTAACGGTGTCAACTCTCAATTAGTAAGAGATTATTAGAGGAAAATAAGTTTAAAGTTGGAAGTGTCTGTAAATATTTTCGAAGTTGGGATTAATCCTGACAAATAAATAAAAATAGAGATTATTAAAATCCAATACCCTTAATATTAATATAATGTACTTTTACATACTTTGCCAAACTAAAATAATAATATAGTCAATAACAATTATAAAGAGTATTGAAAACATTCTACTCATGTTGAAAACGCTCTATCTGCAATAGGTAGTTGTTCCATAACCATTCGCATCATGGCTTCAAGTTTTCACGATGGTTATGAATATTTTTTTCCCATAGTTTCCAATTCAACATTCTTCTTTCACAATCCTGTTCAATCTCTTTGCTCATTTCCAGTAATTGGTTTGTCCCAAATCCATCGCTTACTTTAATGCTTCCATAAGCCTCTCTTAAATCATTGTATTTGTGGCGCCTCCACCATAAAGGCAATAATATCTATAATTCTCATTGTTCATTATAACTAGAAACAGATCTACCGTAGCACTTCTATCCTCTATAGGTTTGTAATTTTTAATTTGTTTTTATAATATTAAGGACTACAATCACTTTAAGTTTACAACTGTATATTTAAATTCTTTTAATGACAATAATTAAGAAACAAATCTATACGTATGAAAGCATAAGATTCCAAAAGGAGACTAAAATACTAAATGGAACCTCTTAGTACAAAACGGTAATTCATGAGTAATTGATAACACACGTGCTAGAGACGTCATGCAAAATTATCAAAAGGAAAAGGTAGAAAGAAATTACAATTTTTCTTGACGTGTCATGAAACATATCGACATATGCACGTCCATTTGTTCTTTTACGTGTACATTCAAACAACTGGGTTAAAAGTGGTAATTCTTGATTTAAGTCATTATTTATCTATATTCATAAAAACATAAACATCAGTAAAAAAATATTGGCATATTGATCAACAAATAAGAAAAAAATTATAAGCAAAACAAAAACATAGTACCATCTTCTCATGAATCCTAGCAAAACTTTAAGGACTAGCGGTATGTATATTTTTCAAAAAAATGCATGACTCCTTACCTCCTAAACAACGTTTCTATATGCCCATTAATACAAACAACCCAAATAACAGACAAATTTAATTAGCAAATACTATTAAGGAATACATTGTCAAGAAACATACCGCCACGTTTATATTATTCATACCCCATGTCTTAAACCGACATTTGTATACCTTATAGGATTTTGCGATCCTTTTTTAAACCTATTTCTTAGCAGCATTAGCAACATCATATTTTAAAAAAAAAAAATAGTTTAACATATACTTAAAAATTAGTATGTAAAAAATAAAAGAAATAAAATTACTAAAATCAAAACAAGCAGAATGATGTGTAGAAAGTAGAAACTGCAAATAAAGGGACTTAAATAGATATGTTGTTGTTGTGTACATTTAACTGGTCAAAATTAAAATCTCAAAGTAGTTTTGAATTAAATTAGCTATGTTAAACCATTTTGGTTCAAAGATGAAAATATGCAACACTGTACCTAAAAACTATTGTTAAGTTTAGCTAAAAAAATACATGGTTCATTACTATTGCAAACTATAATATATCCAAACAAATCCCACTAGACTCAAAATTCATTATCATGCAGCAAGATCTAAGCAAAACTCACCTAGTTTATACAATGAATTAATACAACAACAACTCTACAATTTGCATCAGTTCTCATAGCAAAACAAACTCGTGCTTATGAAATGTCCATAAACATCTTCATACAAATGCTCGCGCCATACACATATATTCTATTTGAGACTGTTGCAGTGACAAACAAATCATTTTCATATGTATACAGTAGACTGTTTATTTCATTATTGTTATTTATAGTTGGATTGAATTATGTCTGCCTTGTATTGTTTAAATAAATTAAACATAAATGAATATTGTGACAGAGGTCTATAAACTTATGCATATGGTTTGTATGGACCACTAAAAACCTTTCTCATGTGGGTGATGAGTACCAGACTGAAATCCCATCATTAATGTCAAAAACTTATGCGTATGCTTGTTTTTGTCTTCATATTTCATAACAGTAAACCAATGTTGGTAACAAGCTAGTCTCTATAAACAACTATTATGCAAAAGTATATGTTTTTTAATATATTCAGGGTATGCATTGCTCCTATCAGCAGAAACCCTTTCTGTAATCTCATTTGATCAATGATTACACTAGCTCTTACCACAAGACATCAAAGAACAAAACACAAAGTTGGATTCTTAATTGTCAAAAGTTATTATAATGGGTTGCTGAAGTCTATATTCTATAGTAGAAGCTAACAGTGGTCAACTTTCTTGTTATGTTAAAAACAAATAGTTTGAAAACCAAGGAAAAGAAAATAAACACAACTTTCAAGAAGAACAATTTAGTATTACACAAAAGAAACTCCATAATTTATAGAAAATGTAGTAAACAAGTTACAGGTATTTCCCAAGCTTTAATCACCACTTGCATCATATTTGTTTATCCTTAACAAAAGTCTTAATCACTACAGATGGTATGCCAGATCAATGATTACCATCAAAGACTTCTAAATCAATTTCATGAAATTCATTTGCATGAAACTAATAAAATATCTGCATCTAAATTTCTAACCAGACGCAAGATGATGACTGACAACAATAAATCTGAATAAAAAAATTTCATCACATTCAAAAAGCACGTAATTTGTAATCAAATACATCACATTCAAAAAGCACGTAATTTGTAACCAAACAGCCCCTAAGTCCCTGATCTCAATCTTAAGGAAAGTTGTTTTAAATTTAAAAACTCATTCTTAAATTATATGATCATAAATTTTTATTATTTTCATTTTACAATTTTGTTTTAATTTTTTAATTTAAGTAAATCCATTTGTGTTTGTGTTTGTGTTTTGACTGTAACTCAATTTAAAAAGTTATCAATGTGTGCATATTAATTATATGTTTTTGTGGTTTTTAATTAATAAAACATAAGCTAACATTATATAATACTCATGTATCAAGGTTTTATCTTAAAAAAAATACTAAAACTAATTTTGTATTTAAATACTATTTTTATTAAAATAGAGGTTACGTATAAGTTTTAACAATGCAACACTTTTTTGTCATTTTTAAGATCACATAACTTTTAGAAAAAGATTGCCTTTAAGGTTTATGCTATGCAACTTTTTAAAATAATTGCTGCTTTTGAATTTTAAACTTGCAACCTTTGTAACAAAAGTTGCTATTTTCAATAAAAATAAGCAATTTTTTTTAATAAAATGATTGCATTAGATCTTTAATGCAACCCTTATGTTAATGAAAGTTGAATTAGAGTCAAATGCAACTCATTTTAAAAAAGTTACTTCTAAATTGTTGTATTGGATTTTTTTTCTAGTAGTGGGTAAAGTACCATAAATCCACTAGAGGACGACTACGTCAATTTTAGACCAAGCAAAAAAATCTGGATCGGCCACTGGGGGAGGTTTAGCACCGTCAATGTGGTTAAGTACACCATACCCTTGGGCATGACGAGTAAAAAGCTTAACCCAAGTGAAGTAGGAAACCTTGATCCCGTTGAGGTGACAGTGTAGACAGGAGAAGGGTTTGGGGGGCCAAGCTGAGGGAGAGTTGGTGGCAGGTTGCTTGGACGGCAAAGTATCAGCCATGGTGGGACAGAAGTTTTAGGCAAGAAAAAAAAAAGGTGATGTCGGCCAAAGCTGAGAGAAGGTTCGATGATGAGCTGAATAGCTCTGATACCATGGAAGTTTGGAAAACTCTCTTGGAGATTTCTATTGATCTAATCAAGTATATATACATGAAAGAGTCTCGCCTAATTAGGAGACAAATAAGGAAAAGATAAACATGACAACCATGATACAAATCGATAATTATTATAAATTATTACCATAGCAAGTGGATGAACTCTTTGTCAAACTTGTAGATAAGTTTACTATGCTACTTATCTACCAAAATAGTTTACCTTATCTACCAAAATGATTGATCTTTGTAGTATAAATACCACCTCAATGTAGAGGAGAAGATGCACCTCTTGTATACACTTTCATAAGTTATACATTTCTTTTCTTCTTGCTCTTGCAATTCTCTTTAAAGTTCTTAAGATTATAACACTAATCTTGTGTTAATTATTGTGATATTATAACACGTTATCAGCACGAGAGCTCTTAAACTCTAAACAAGAAGATCAATAAAGCTCAATGTCATCCATTAATCAAGGTAAGGGCTTCATTAAGTAATAATATACAATATCTTATATTGAGAAGATAACTAATATAAATAAAGTAAGCATAAAGGATATCTTATTATGGATTGATAACCATGGGACTACTAACAAAATAACTTTTATTTATGCATCTAACTTTTGATTATGCAACTAACATTTTATTTTATGTCAACTAACTTTTACTTATGCAACTAACATTTACTTATGCATCTAAATTTTACTTAATCCATTTTTATACAACTAACATTTCCTTTTATGTCAACTAACTTTATACAACTAACATTTTTTTGGTTATGTTTACTAACATTTATTCGTACTAACGTCTTATTCTTTTCCTAAATTGTCGTTCTTATTTATACAACTAACATTTCCGTTTTTGTAACATAATCTTATACTTATATATTTTATTTAAAAAATTATTGTCAATATATACACACACGACAGTTATATAGCCGTTATAAACGGTTATATAGCCGTTGTAAACAATCACATAGCCGTTACAAACGGTTATAATTTTAAACTATAAATTGACCACTATCAATCTATTTTCGTTTACAATAAACAGATCATCTCTTTTCTCAAGTTTATCCAAGGCAATATTTCAAAGATGATACATCTGGTTTTAGTACTGGCAACCATAATGCTTATTTTAATTTTTATCCCTATTGCTGAACTACCACCTGAAGAATTTAAACTTTTCTTATTTCTGTATTTGTTTATAGCTCTACCGCTTTATTGTATCGCAATGTTTATTGATATATATGGATTCTAATAATTATCTTACTATTTTCTTAATTCTTGTTTAGAAACCAAATGTCAAACATTGCCAAAATCGAATTCCCGGCTCTTAATATCAATGGTGAAAACTATATGCCGTGGACGGCCCATCTAAAAAGACATCTTAAATCCATAGGTGTCTTAGAAACTATACAAGAGGGGAATGCTTGCTCTGAACAAGACAAAGCGAAAGCTGATGTCTTTTTACATAAGCATATTGATGAGATGTTACAGTTTGAATACTCAAATTGTGAAGATCCGTATATTTTATGGAAAGATTTACAAAGCAGATTTGATCACCAAAGGGAATTCTACTTCCCACTGCTAGAGATGAATGGAACAATCTTAGGTTCCAAGATTTTAAAAAGGTAAACGAGTACACCTCTGCTTTGTTCAGAATATGCTCGACCCTCAGATTCTGCGGGCAAAATGTAACCGAGGAAGATATGTTATAGAAAACTTTCTACACATTTCATGCATCAAATATAAACTTGCAACAGCAATATAGGTTGCAAAAGTTTAAAAGATATTCTAATTTAAATTCATTCCTCCTCGTAGCAGAAAAAAATAATGAGCTTTTGATGAAAAATCATCAAGCTCGCCCCACAGGATCGTTAGCAATTCTAGAGATAAATGTTGCTACTAAAAACTCTGGAAGAAAGTGGGGACGAAGTCGTGGTCGTGGTTCTTTTGATAAAAGTTACCCTAATAATCTCAACCATTCTTTTAAGGGTAATAATAATTACCGAGGTAACTTTTATAACCGTGGACGTGGTCGTGGCCGTGGATATGGCCGTGGTAGAAATCAAAGAACAGTCCATTACCACGCCCCACAAAATAACAATTCCAACCAGTACAAAGGGAATGAAGCTTGTAGGTCCGAAAATAATGGCACTTCCTGTTTTAGATGTGGTAGCACAAACCACTGGTCGAAGGCTTGTCGCACAGCTCCACATTTGTGTGAACTATACCAAGCCTCTCTTAAAAGAAAAGAGAAGGAAGTGAACCATATTGATAATTTTAATGATCTCAATGTTGAGTTGAACACTGCAGACTTTGACATAGAACTTTGAAACACATGTTGCTTAACCATAATAGTTATATGCAACAATTAAGTGTTTTTCTATCTTCAATTATGTATTTTTCTTCATGTAATGTTTTCTTTCGACTAAATAAAGTTCTTGTTAAAATATAACAATGTTGTCGTTATTCACTTATTATTTTTCTTTATACTTTCAAGATTAAAATGAAAATCACCGGAGCGCAAGATCAAACAAATAAAGCAGATATATGTATAGCAGATAGTGGAGCCACGCACACTATACTTAGATCTAAGAAATATTTTTATGAACTTAAACCAACAAAAATAATCGTTAATACAATATCAGGCCCTACAGACCTGATAGAAGGAATGGGAAAAGCTAATTTAGCATTACCAAATGGTACAAAGCTTATAATAGAAAATGCTTTATTTTCCCCAAAATCAACAAGAAATTTGTTGAGTTTCAAAAGCATATATCATAACGGATATGATACTCAGTCAAGGACTGTTGATAATGAAAAATATTTGCATATCATAAGCAAAGATCAGATATTAGAAAAACTGCAAATGCTTCAGTCTGGTTTACATTATACACACATTAATGTGCCTCAGGCATAATGGCAGTTAAAGAAAAATTTTGTGATCCTGAAACACTTAACTTATGACATGACAGATTAGGCCATCCAGGATCTACAATGATGAAAAGAATAATTGAAAACACTCATGGGCATCCATTGAAATATCAAAAGATCCCACAATCGAATAAAATTCCTTTATGTACATCTTGTTCTCTTGGAAAATTAATTACAAGGCCTTCGCCTGTGAAATTGAAAATGAATCATCTTTGTTTCTTGAAAGAATTCAAGGAGATATATGTGGGCCAATTCATCCACCATGTGGACCATTTAGATACTTTATGGTTTTGATAGACGCGTCAAGCAGATGGTCTCATGTCTATTTGTTATCAACTCGTAATGTAGCATTTGCGAAATTTCTTGCACAAATTATCAAATTGCGAGCATATTTTCCTGATTATACTATTAAAAGGGTGAGACTTGATAATGCTGGTGAATTCACATCACATGCTTTTAATGATTATTGCATGTCTGTAGGAATTATTGTTGAACACCCTGTTGCTCATGTACACACACAAAATGGCTTAGCTGAGTCATTAATCAAACGTCTACAGCTAATAGCTAGACCATTAATAATGAGGACAAAACTCCCTGTGTCTATTTGGGGTCATGCAATTCTTCATGCTGAATCACTAATTCGTATGAGACCAAGTGCAAATCTTAAATACTCTCCGTTACAGCTTGTTTCTGGCATTGAGCCAAACATTTCCCACCTTAGAATTTTTGGGTGTGCTGTGTATGTCCCTATTGCACCACCACAACACATAAAAATGGGTCCTCAAAGAAGGTTGGGAATATATGTTGGATATGAATCTGCTTCCATCATAAGATATCTTGAAGCTTTAACGGGTAATGTATTTACAGCACGTTTTGCTGATTGTCACTTTAATGAGTCAGTCTTCCCGGCATTAGGGGGAGAAAAGAAAAAACAAGAAAATGATGTCTCATGGTATGTTCCTTCATGATTGTATCTTGATCCAGTAAAAACAACGTGAGACAGAGGTCCAAAAGATAATACATCTGCAAGAAATTGCAAATCAATTATCTGATGCATTTACTGACACAAATAGAGTTACTAAATCTCATATACCAGCTGCTAATGCTCCAGCTCGAGTTGAGATTCCAAATAAGCAAATAGATAACACAACGACTCATGAATCTCAAAAACGTTTGAAACGAGGAAGACCAGTCGGTTCCAAGGATAAAAACCCTCGAAAAAGAAAAACTCATGAAAAGGAAGTTGACCATAAAATGAATGATCTTGATGCAACGCTGAATATCAAAACCTCTCATGAGGAGGATTTGGATGAAAATAACAAAGAAATATCAATTAACTATGGTCACACACATATCTTATGGAATCGAGATGAAATGGAAAGCATTGATGAAATATTTTCTTATTCCATAGCAAGTGACATCATGAGTGGAGATGATGATCCTGAACCAAAATCAGTTAGTGACTGTCAAAATAGACATGATTGGGATAAATGGAAAGGAGCTATGCAAGCTGAATTAGATTCATTTAACAAACGAAAGGTCTTTGGACCTATTGTTATTACTCCGATGGTTGTAAAGCCTGTAGGGTATAAATGGGTTTTTGTTCGAAAACGAAATGAGAAAAATGAAATTACAAGGTATAAAGCTAGACTTGTAGCTCAAGGTTTTTCACAAAGGCCAGGGATTGATTATGAGGAAACATACTCCCCTGTTATGGATGCAATAACCTTTAGATACTTAATCAGTTTAGCAGTCTCTAGAAATTTAGAGATGCGTCTTATGGAAGTTGTCACAGCTTACTTGTATGGATCACTAGATAGTGACATCTATATGAAAATTCCTGAAGGTTTTAAATTCCCTGAAGCATTAAGCTCAAAGCCTAAGAAAATGTATTCCATCAAATTACAAAGATCTTTGTATGGACTCAAACAATCTGGAAGGATGTAATACAATCGTTTAAGTGATTATTTGACAAGTAAAGGATACACAAGTAACCTTATTTGTCCATGCGTCTTCATTAAGAAAACAACATCAGGATATGTGATCATAGCTGTGTATGTTGATGATCTAAATATAATTGGGACGCAAAAGGAAATTAATGAAACAATTGCTCTTTTAAAGAAAGAATTTGAGATGAAAAACCTTGGAAAAACCAAATATTGTCTTGGTTTGCAGATTGAGCATATGCATAATGGAATACTTATACATCAGTCAACTTATACTGAGAAACTTTTAAAGCGTTTCAATATAGACAAGGCAAATCCTTTAAGCACACCGATGGTTGTTAGATCACTCAATGTTGATAATGATCCATTTCGTCCTTGCGAAGATAATGAAGAGGTTTTTGGTCCAGAGATACCATATCTCAATGCAATTGGAGCTCTTATGTATCTTACTAACTGTACGAGACCTGACATTTCTTTTGCAGTTAATTTATTAGCAAGATTTAGTTCAGCCCCTACTAAAAGGCACTGGAATGGGATTAAACATATTTTTCGATATCTTCGAGGTACTATTGATTTAGGATTGTTTAATCCTAATAATTCAAATGGTTGGTTATGCAGATGCAGGTTATTTATCTGATCCCCATAAAGCAAAATCTCAAAATGGATACGTATTTAAGAATGGAGGAACTGCGATTTCATGGCGTTCTCAGAAACAAACACTCGTTGCGACATCCTCAAATTATGCTGAAGTCATTGCACTACATGAAGCTTCAAGAGAATGTGTATGGTTAAGATCTATGACACAACTTATATCAACTTCTTGTGGATTGGAGAAAGATGAAAATGCAACACCAATCTATGAAGATAATACAGCTTGTGTCTCACAGATGAAAGAAGGGTATATCAAAAGTGACAGAACAAAATATATACCACCAAGATTCTTTTCATACACTCAAGATCTTATTAAAGATAAACAAGTCGAAATGAGATACGTTCAATCTAGTAACAATTCAGCTGATCTTTTCACAAAGGCACTTCCTAAAACAACTTTTAGAAAACATGTTTATGATATTGGCATGCGGCATGTACACGCAATGTGATGATCTCCAGAAGACAATTTGAGTGGGAGTTATAAGCTACACTCTTTTTTCCTTAGCTAAGGTTTTTTCCCACTGGGTTTTTCTTTAGCAAGGTTTTTAACGAGGCAGTACTTAAACTCTTGAAGTTTGAAAAGTGTCATCCAATGAGGAGTATTATGAATTATTACCATATCAAGTGGATGAACTCTTTGTCAAACTTGTAGATAAGTTTACTATGCTACTTATCTAACAAAATAATGTACCTTGTCTACCAAAATAATTGATCTTTGTAGTATAAATACCACTTTAATGTAGAGGAGAAAATGCACCTCTTGTATACACTTTCATAAGTTATACATTTCTCTTCTTCTTGCTCTTGCAATTCTCTTTAAAGTTCTTAAGGTTATAACACTAATCTTGTGTTAATTATTGTGATATTATAACAATAATAACAAACTAATAATTATCTACAAAAATGAATATCCGAAATATGTTGTCAATCCTTTGACCCAAGATGTATGCGTGAGCTAATACTTACCATATGCTCATCTCTACATGGGAAAACTTGCTCATGATGTGTAGCATTCATGCGCAGGTTAACTGTACACTGCTACGGACCATTCTTCATCACTATGCACCAACTGAGCATATCAACTCCAACAACTCTTAACGAAATCTTGATTCAAAATGAAATCAAATAAAATTTTAAACGTTAAAAGTAAAATTTTGAAATCAAAATCAAAACTTAACACACACACAAAAAGAAAAGGAAACTGAGACCGACAAACCCACCCATCACAGTTTCCAAACCGGTTCACTCCCACTAGTTACAACCTAAACCGGTTTAAAAAAGGATTTGACTTTTGTTGACCCAACCCAAACTAGCTTTCAACCCGATCTCAACCTGATTTGTACACCTCTATCTTAATATGAAAAAAACTGATATGAGTCAGGCAAACATCTATGAAAGTTTGTCCAAACTAGCATCAACTCATTGGGATGAAAGTTTGTCCAAACTAGCATATGCTCATTGAATAGCTTTATCGTTTTAGCCCGTAGCCATAAACTAATCAAAAAGCATACCCGTTAAAACTTAAACACATTTCTTAACTATATTTCTTGATCCATTTAATCTATATACGTATGCTTCAATTCTTGAGTTATCACTCAAACACAAACCTTCAGGATGCTGTAGAAAACAATAATTCCTTTTTACCCTAACATATATGTTCACAATAGCAGTCATTTCATGCATTACCACAGTTTCATCTTGTTCAAACAGTTTCTGTAAAAAGGGTAAAATGGTAAAATTATCTAAGGCTCAAGATGATGAGTTGGCCACAACCCATTCAACCAAAGTAGGAACCCCGAACCCCGTTGCGGCTTTCTTCTTGTCATTCCAGACGGGACCCGCCATGTCAATATGCAACCATTCAACATTCTCACTGATAAACTGCCATGGATAAGGAAAATAATCAACAAAAAAAGTGGCAATTTCGACCTATTATTATGATTCTCAGGTCATTCCATAAAAAAATAGCTAAAGGGAAACAGTGTGTCAAAAGTGTTGAAATTTACTTGAAATGTTATTTTTAAAGCTTACAGCCTCCTAATCATTTTCATTTAGAATTAACTACTATTGTAACATTATAGTTTTTTGTTACAGCATTTAACTATTTAACTATTTATCATATGACTGATAAAAAACAAGTTTATGTCCACTTATTTTACCACCTCTGATAACCAAATTGAAGCATAATGGCTATGAAAATGTGTTTTTTTGTTGTATAAGGGTAAAATGGGAAGAAAAGATGGTTGAACAGGATACCTGCTTCAAGAAAAGGGCTGCAGTAATGGAACCACCCTGGCGGCCTCCGGTGTTGACCATATCAGCCACTCCTGATTTCATTGATTCCCAGTAACTCTCCTCCATTGGCAGCTGCCAAAGTTTTTCTCCAGCGGTTTCTGAGGCGGCAACGACCTCTTTTGCTAGGTTGTCATTGGGTGTGAAGATGCCTGAAAAAACCATTATTAAAAGAAGTTAGAGCAGTAAATGGGGGCTACATTTGTCTTTTCATGAATTCACTTGTACCATTAATGATATATGAATTCTCTACCCCTAGTTACTTAATGTTGGAGATAGATTTGTTGGTTCAGGCTCGGGTTATACACACACAAACACACACTATGGAAAAGTTTTGTTGTATTACTCTCAAAATAAAAATACGACTACAGAAGGAATTATTAATAAAACCTTTAACATGCTTATAAAGGGTAAACAAAACAATAAAAATCCCACATGCAACATGATCTCCACATATATTGCATTGTTTAACAACCCACGTCTGCCTCCACTTTATTTGGTCAAACCTTTACCAAGTATTTCACACACCTAAAATAACACGTGATTATATATGTTTAATTTAAGTGCTCTGAATCTATCTTTAATTGGTCCGCTACTGACCCGTTGACCCGTTAAGCTTTTGAACCGTGACCCAAGAACGAAACCCGATTAATCCAACATTCACCCCCTTAATCGGTTTGTTCACACTGTTCACTCACTGCAGCATTCCCGTCACCTTAATCTCCAACTATTTCGACCTTTTCACGAACACCCGAACTTCACCTAGTTCACGTCCAAAGTCTTCTCTAACAGCAACATCTAACATGGCATCCCGTTGGAACCCCGTTCATTAACGTCTTGACTCTTCACGGATCAACGACCTCTTTCTCGGTCACATCCAAAGCCACCCGATTTGAACTCCAACGCCATAACGTTCACACCGTGTAGGTTCTCCAATCTCTTTCTTTTCACAGCCACAACTTTACTGATCAAACTTGTTCAAAGAGACTTCTTCCACCGATCAAGAAAGCAGAGCCACCGCCTTTTACCGCTTTCTTTCAACTGCCAAACGAACCGAACCCAAAGCCACCTACTTTGACGGATCCTTCCTGCCCGTTTTTCACGCACTTCTGTCGGTAAGACTCTTATCACGAAACAAGCTGATCAAAGGTTCTTTGATTACCTCTAACAGCCCCGGAACAACAATGTTTATCACCGGTCACCCCCGTCATCCCAAACGGTACTTCCACCACGACAACGGTTGCACCGAAACACCTTCACGCTCCGTCTTCTGCTGTCGAACAACCCCGAAACAGCCATCTGCTGTCCCGAAACGAACCCGGTTCCCTGCTGCGTTTGCCCTGCAGCGACGGGCTACACCTTTCGACGGTCGACTCTCAAATAGGCTTCACCGTCTCTCGAGCCCTAGGCTCTGATACCAAATGTTTGGTCCAGGCCCCAAATACACACACTCAAACACACTTGAACAAAGTGTTCAACTCTTTATATTAATAGAAAACGATTCCAAGTTTACGTATGCTTATTTAGTACTCTTGTAATCGTTTTCTATTAATATAAAGAGTTGAACACTTTGTTCAAGTGTGTTTGAGTGTGTGTATTTGGGGCCTGGACCAACAAGATTCATGCCTTCAACCGGTTGAAATTACTTTTTAATCATTATAAAAAATTTGAAGACACTAAATTGGGTCACACAAGTCACAAGTGTCTTTTATTTGTTTTTTTTAAAAGGTAGAGATGGAAAAATTGGTGGGTTGAGCAGGTTAGGTAATAGGGCCATACCAGTAGAAGTTTTGTATGGCCGGGTCGGTTTCGGTCGACTTGAAACATTTTTTGTCCAAAATTGCTACTTTTTCAGAAACAATTAGAGAGCCAAATACTATATTAGAAGATGGTATCTCGATAATAATCTAAATTTTTTAATAATCTAAAGGGTCACAAGTCACACAAATTGTATTTTTAGTGCATAAATCTCCTAAATCATTTTATTTAGACAAGTATTATTAATGATATAATAAAAACCACATTTAACACATTTATGATTTATATTTCAATTGTTTAGAAGTGAAAAGGTTTTTGTGGGTCAGCCCAACCCACCTGTTTTACCATGTTTAAATCTTCAAAACATGTTACCTGCAATTGAAGGCCCAAGAGCAACTATACAAGCCCCAGTCAATGTTGCCAAATCAACTATCTGCAGAAAATATTGAATATGGCATGAAACAAAATTAACACTAGGGATAACCAGAGAGGGTGAACTAAATGCCCTTTGTTTTATGTCATGCAAAATCATAAAGTAATACTAATGAGAAGTACATAGCATGAAATTAAATTTTATAAAAGAAATGCTTTCAGATGGAAACGAAGATATACCTTATCTACACCTTGGTTACAAGCATACACTAAAGCATCAGCAAGTGTTAGTCTACCTTCTGCATCAGTGTTGTTAACCTGACACCATGAATGGATAGAGTTCAGGATTAATGGAAATGTAAAAAAAATCATTTATATTATGTTCAACAATCTTCGTCTTCTCTTTTATTAACAATTTTCTTCTATAACAATCATTTTATAAAATGAAACTTCAAATATATGAACAGCAACCATGGCTCTCATTAAGGTAAGATCTTTTACTAGTCAAACATTGACAGCAACCTTCAAGAAAAGAATCTCGTAGACCAAAATTAATAAAATCAGATTAGCTGTAATGATCATAGTGAGCAAATACGTATATTTTACCTTGGAATATTTTTGATAAAAAACATGTTTATTATAAGATTCCCAAAAATAAAAATAAAAAAATTAAAAAAAATACACAAAGTATTGCAGTGGCATAGGACAGTTGAATTAGTTATGTTTTTCTTTTATAAGATTTAATATACAGACTAGTAATAAGGTTGATCACCAAAGGGCTTGTAGCCTAGCGGTATCCTGGTGTACAGTAATGTGTTCCCCCCCAAGTGTTTGATGGGTTCTAATCCCATGGTGGACATTGTTGTAGATTTAGCAGTAGGTTTAGAGAGTTTGTGAGTTAGGCATTCTAAAAAAAGTTATAAGGTTGATTATTAAGTTCAGGTTTTTACATGAGCCAAAATTATAGATTGTATTGAGCTTAAAATAGGCCAATGAAGCATCATTTATATTCAAGGGATGAGCTCAACAAGAATAAGTACCTCAATTGTCTTCCCATTTGAGGCTGTTAATATGTCTCCAGGCCTCATGCCTGTTCCACTTATCATGTTTTCACAAGCTGCCACGATAAAATGGACCTGCAATTGCAATATCCCAAGCCAAATTGGAAATCGTATTAATTAAAGTTGAAAACCATATATAAAATTTGAAAGTCGTCTTAATAAAGAATGAAAACAATATCTGAAGAGTTCAAAATTATATTTGAAAGTAGAAAATCACAAGGCACGAAAGATACTGCTACAAAGAACTTTTAGAAGTACAAATGTTAGAAAACCTTTCAAATCATAGGAGTAATATAGAAACAAGAGAGGAATTCAAAATCAAAAATATATTCACTTAGAAGCATAACAAAATCAGTGGCTAAATATACAAAATCACTCAAGCATGCACACAATTGAGTGGGATTTCGCTGGGAATGTTTGTTTGTTATTCAAGTAGACATGCACAGACTCATACATACAAATACATATAACGTATGTGTGTGGGTGTATCATCTATGTAAATGTGAACTTAAGTCTACAAGAATAACAGAAATATGCAGTTTTCAGGATTCTTTGTAGACCATTAACAAAGTCTCACCTCTACTCCTGGTGGTTTAATTTGACCAAGAGCTTTTGCAGCACCTAAAACTGCTGCGGAGCCTCCCATGTCAAACTTCATGAGCTCTATTAAACAACCAGGTCCAGTCTTAATGTTGTAACCACCACTACATGAAATAAAATTTTAGAACTATTATAATTACATCAAGAATGTTACTATTAGCAAAGGAGGAAATCTGATTATATACATGATAACGGTTTTACTTATGAATGTGTCAAGTTGGGTTTTGTTCTATCTTAAATGGGTTAAATAAAAAACATGCAAAAAGGTGAACAGGTAAAAAACAATTTAGACTCATCCAAGGTCTATTTTATTGTATTTATAGATTATTATTGCAATAAGGTGTTTTCTAATCATGATAAACATATTAGTTATTTAATATAATTTTCTTAAATGAACAAAAGATTGGTTTCTTATTCACAAGTAGGTAAAATTATTACCTGTCAAAAGTTAATCCCTTCCCCACTAATGCCAGCTTGGTTTTAATGGATCCAATTGGTGGTTTATAACGTAAATGGATAAATTTAGGAGGATTTGTAGAAGCAGCAGCAACAGCAAGATAGGAACCCATTTTTAATTCTTTGCATTGCTCTGTATCAAGAATTGTTGCTGTAAAAACATCACTATATGTTGAAGCAATCTTCACAGCCTCTTCTGCTAGTACCTCTGCAGAATAACCACAAAGAGAAATAATTTATAAAGAACTGGCAGATTGTTAAAATGTAGAAGTGGGCCGGTGGAAATTTGACCCGTTTACTTATAAATGAGTCGATTCAGATTGTGTTTGATCTCTATCAGGTGAAAAGAGAAAGGAAGTCAAACAAGTTGAAAGTAATCCAAGGTTATTTCTAATGCTACAAACCACCTAAATCTAGGCCTATAAACAAACGTTCGTGACCATTTGGCAATTGAAAAACAAACAAACATGAACAATTTTTTTATTCATTTAATTAAACGAACGAACATGAGCACATGTCTTTTTCATTCATTTATGTTCGTGAACATACGTTCTTTCATTTACGTGTCTTGGTTTATGTTCATTAGATTATTTATTTGTTAGCAGTAATACTAATTGGCCCATCAATTATAGTTTATATATTTGTTTATTTATGTTCATTTTAGAAGCTTGTATTTGACTTCATTTTTGAACCATGGTATTTTTAACATTTATTTGGAGATTGGTGCCTACTTCTAAAATGTTAAATATAGTAGAACCTGTGTTGTCAAAGGCGAGGGAGGCGCTCGCCTAGGTGCAATTTCTAGGCGCAGCCCGAGGTCACTGCCTTGCAACCATCTAGGCGCTCACGCGAAATTCTGGCGAAGATTCCGGTCAGATTCCGGCCATCTTTTGCAACTTCCGGCCAAAAATCTTCTTTCTTTTTTCGTTTTTATTCTTTCTTTCTCTGCAGAAGCCTATATTGGTGTTTGTATATCAAGAAATGATGAACTCTGATAGAGACCGATTCGAGATGGTCAATCTCCCGGTGGACCCGTTGAGTGGGTTAGGCTCCAAGAACAAGATGAGAGAATAAAGACACAAACTTTACTTCAATTTTCTGCTTTTTCTCCATAACAATAGCAATGACTCTTTTAAAGACTTACAATGAAAACTAGATAAGAAAACATGGACATAATGGAAGTAAATTAACTACCCACTACAATCACTACTTTACTAACAAAGTAATTAACAAACTAAAATAGAAAATAATAATAATAACAAAAATAAGAACGTAGGTTGCATGGCAACGGGTATTGGGTCATGGGTTGACCCATGACTACTCGGATCGTATCATTCCTAACCCCTTCAAATCGTCCTTGTCCTCAAGGACGGATGTGGTTACCCCATGGTGGTCGCCATTCGACTCTTCCACTAGCATTCGGGGCTGTCTCCCATACGCGCCACGGTGGTTGCCATTCACGTGTTCCGGATGCCTTCGGTGCCTCGTTCGTCAATGGTAGAACCCGATTGTTATGGGGGTGGAGGTGAGTTTGACTTTGGGTAGATGGACGTGTGGATTCAAGGACCGGTTTGGGTGAACTTTTTGGGTTGGCAAGACGGTGCACAGGAGTGGAAAAAGTAGGTGTTTGTTTTGGTTTATGGTATGTGGGTGCAATAAAGTGAAGAAGGGCAGAGGAAATGGGGTTGGTGTCGGTTGTTGGTGGGGTAGAAAGCACAAAAGGTAGAGGTGACGACGGTGATGGAGGCGGTGGCGGAAGGGACGGTGATGGTATGGCATGAACGGAGAGGGAACGTAGTGTTGCAAGTTGGGCGTTCATGCTATCGAGGCTGGCTTTGATTGCAATTTTTTTATCGGCGGAGAGGGATGCAACTCGATGGCGTAAATTGACGGCGAATCGGGCGGCGTTGGCGGTGAAAAAATCCAAGAGTTGTTGTGAGCGAGCAAGCATTTCATCCGGTGACGTTGGTTCATTGCGGGAAGGAGAGGACGAGAATGAAAGCACCATTGATAGAGACCGATTCGAGATGGTCAATCTCCCGGTAGACCCGTTGAGTGGGTTAGGCTCCAAGAACAAGATGAGAGAATAAAGACACAAACTTTACTTCAATTTTTTGCTTTTTCTCCATAACAATAGCAATGACTCTTTTAAAGACTTACAATGAAAACTAGATAAGAAAACATGGACATAATGGAAGTAAATTAACTACCCACTACAATCACTACTTTACTAACAAAGTAATTAACAAACTAAAATAGAAAATAATAATAATAACAAAAATAAGAACGTAGGTTGCATGGCAACGGGTATTGGGTCATGGGTTGACCCATGACTACTCGGATCGTATCAAACTCCTTCAGGTTTGGTGAAAGAAACTAATTGAGAGGAAGAGAGAGGAAGGTGGGGGATGACTAATGGTCTGTGATTGTATGCTTTTGTAAATATTTGACTATTGAAAAAAGTAAAAATGTTAGACTTTCAAAAGGTGATAGGACTTGACTAAAACCTGCAGAGTTGCAGGCTGTAAAAGAAAGAAAAAAATATTCAATTTTGTTTTCGTATTTGAATTTGTTTATTATATTAGGTTATTAAGTTTTTATTGTATTTTATATGTTGTTAATTTCTAAGCCTATTATATATATATTTTTGATGTTTTTAATAGTGCACTTTTTTTGTATTGGGCGTGCTTCCTTTTTGCGCCTTGCGTCTAGGGGACAGGCGAGGTCGTTGCGCCTTAAATGTGCCTAGCGCCTTTGACAACTATGAGTTGAACCATGTGATGATGATGGTATTTAGACTTAATTTGGATATTGATTTTTTTCTTTTTATTGGTGTTCGGATATATTTGTTTGTGCTCATTCATAATATTAATGAACAGACTTAAACGAACGCAAACACAATCATTTTCTTAATGAATGAACACGAACAAGAAACCCACTAGCTTAAGTGTTTGTGTTCATGTTCGTTGTTTAATCGGTTAAAGTTAAACGAAGGAACATGAACAAGCCCTCGTTCTTATTCATTCGGTTTGTTTTTAGGCTTACCTAAATCATTTTTATTTTTCTAGTAATAGTCTTTTTAATCATGACTAAAACATTAACTGTAAAACTTTTTTAAGAAACCAGAATTCTTTTTGTGCCAACCTGAACGGTTCATCTCTACACATACTAAAAATTGATCCTTTAAACCCGAACTGTTTTGACCTATTACTAGATGGCAAGTCTCCAATACAAGAGCATGATAACAGTACCAAAATACTCGAAAATCAAACTAGAATATCTAAAAACATATATATAGAAGATAACATGCTTCTAACTACCCACTAAGTTACCCCACATTCCCTAAATAATCAGATCAATCCCCACCTCCTAGATCTGCCAGATTGACTGAGTCTGCCCTGACCCAGTTTGACCCAGCAGCCCAGCAGGTACGCATTACGACCATAGTTGTCAATAGCGAATAGAGGTAAATAGCGACAAACTACCTATATGCTACGTAGTGAATAGCGGTAAATAGCGTCCACTATTTCGTGTTTTTTAGCGATAAGGTAGTAGAAACTTTAAGAAACGTTTTACATTCAATAAAAAACATGTTTAGCTTTGAAATATTAGAAAATTATTTAAGCAAACACCACCAAATTAGCTAAAATACTCTATTTGGGTCGATTTCTTAGTTATACAAAAGTAACAAAAACTAAAAAAAAAATAGAAAAAATCGCTACCGGTCGCTATTTGGTTGCTATTCACAAATAGTGACACCTTGTCTATACGCTATGTAGCGCGCTATAGCGGTCGCTATAGCCGCTATTGACAACAGGGATTACGACTTGGGTTCGTATCACTCAACCCGCCCATCTTGCCAGATTTACTAAAAAGGAAAGTCAAAATGAAAAAGACAGATTGCACAACTTCAACAATGAAAATCCCATATAAGTTATGCTAAGAACTGGTGGTTAATTTTAAAAATGGTAACTAACCAGGAGTAAGTACATTTGCAGGTGCATTTACAAGCTCTTTTCCTAAAACTACCCCTGAGCAAACTTCTTGTGAGTACTTGAGTTTCTTTTCTAACTCGGGTCCAGCTCCAAGACCAAGAAAGTCAATGGACTTAAGAGCCAGCTTCTTAGACTCTGACTTGAATCTGTTATCTTCAAAAGCCCCCAGCAGTGTACCTAACACAATACAAAACATAATATTCAAACTTTCAAGAATCAAAGTTTCAGCAAGTTAAGCCCACTATTATCATATTAAGAATTCAAGCTATACCTATAACATTAATAAGGAAGTGTTTGGATATTATTATGAACATGATTATGTGATATAGAATAACAAGAATCAAATAGTGTTTGGATGTGTTATTTCCTATGTGAAGTGATGATAATAAGATATTTAAGTGTTTAAATAAAGATGAAATAAGGCATTTTTTGTGAAAAATATAAGAGAAGTTTTGTGAGATGGGAGTAAAGATGTATCAAGTTAGGTTAAAGGAAGAGATAAATAAGATTTTCATTTTATGGTTATATGATAAGTTTTGTTGTGAACTGTATGAAACTCATTATTTCACTGTTAAAAAAATATGATCAGAAGCAGAATCTGTTTATCCAAACATTAGAAATTGATATTCAGATCCAATTCACAAATCCAAACATGGCCTACTTATAGAACGAAATATACCTGTTGCTATTGCTGAAGCTGTGGAGAGCTTTAGTTCAGGAGTTAAGTCTTGTGAAGAAGCAAGTGCAACTGCAACATTGTTAGCCTGAGAAGCCTTAGCCAATGAGGCAACAGACTCACCAAGACTCCTATAAGCAGAAGTTGACGAATTGGCGGCCCCATTTCCAAGCCCAACCAAACTGACCCGTTTGGTTCCAAGACCCGAAAGCCTAAGAATAGTCGACTGTCCAGCCTTTCCAGTGAAATCTTCTTCTGTAGACACTTCGGATAACAACCCATTTAATTGTGAATCAAGCTTCTTCAAGACAACATTTTGAAATTTTGAACTCTCATCTCTTATCATGTCTTTCTCCGTGACACCAACTGCTAGAACATCTCCTTTCCATTCAAGCAAATCGATATCTTTTGCAGCAAAAGATATCTTTTACATCTCAAAAAGAAAAAGAACAAAGATTTAATCTTTCTGATACTACAAAATACAAATAATTGCATGTATTCATAAATCTCATGTAGTTCTACAACAACAGAACATCCACATTATCACATATAAAAATGAAAATCCACAGTGTATCATATCACATAGACTTGTAAAACTGATAATTTTTCAAAATTTGTAGGCTACCAAATCACATTTCATTCATTATCATTTTATGATAAAATAGCATCCTCTTAAACTAAAATCAACAACAAATTTATCAGATTAGTACAGTGTCTATGTGTACCCTTTCCTTTAGTTAGAATAACTACAGGGAAACACCAATTAAAGCTATAAGCATTTGGTCGAACACCATATGGGCATTGTACAAAATGGAAATCTAATCGATACAACTCAAGATAATGATCAAAATTCAAGAATGATACCTTATGAGAATCAATTTCTGCAGGATACGTGAGGCCAAGAGTGGCTTTAGCAACCGCATGAGCCATTCGATTCCCTCTTCGAGAGCAAAACAATAACGGATTTCCGAAAGTAGCAGCACTGGTGGGTGAAATTGAAAAACCCAAATGGGGTTTTGATCTAAATTTGGTGAAAATGGAGGAATATGAAGAGGGTGAAGCAAGAAGAGTGATAGAAGACGATGATGCTAGTCGAATGGGCGCTGCCATTATCAAATGTAAGCCAGTATTGTGTGTTTATATATGAATGTAGAAGGAAGATAATGACTATTAATCAATGTGACTGATTAAAGATCGATAATTCGACGAGATGTTAGCTGATTTGTGCGTTGACGTGAGAAAGATTATGCATTTACGCACCCAGTTCGGCCTATCGAGGATATTATCGCATTTGCCACCATTTTCAAGGTCGAAGGGTCTTTGGATAATAAGATAATTCGGTATTATGCAGTGGTTTATATGAATTTATGGTTATGCTTTGAACTTTCTTGATTATATAAACATGAAAAAAAAACAGACTTAAAAATTTATGAACTTATTTTTTTCAGGGTAACTTTATAAAATACTAATCAAGTTTCAAGATTATTTTAATTAGGTCATTTATAAATTTTTTTGTCCCAATCAGGTTACTCATAAAAATTTTTGTCCCCATCAGATCACTAACGTTTCAAAATTGTTCTAATTAGATTATTTATAAGTTGCAAAAAGTTTTAAAAAATTTAAAATGTTTAAAAATATTAACAATATTTATAAAAAAAAACTAAGTTATTTTATAATTTTTATGAATTATTTAAAAAATTGTAAAAATATGAGTGACTTAATTGGAAAACTTTTAAAACTACAGTAACTTAATTTGAACAAATAAAAATATTGGTAACCTAATTGAAACAATTTTAAAACTTTAGTTACCAGATTGGAACAAATAAAAATATAAGTGACCTAATTAGAACACTCATATGAAAATTAAGAACTTGATTAACATTTTACTAATACTAAATACATGTTGGTCCAAGTTCAAGCTTAAGGGTAACATATGGATGTATATCGTTGATATTGTTGACGTAAATCATAGCTCGTATATTGAAACAAGATGGGTACATAAATGGAACTCCTCCAAATCGCCAACCTGCTGAGCTATTGAACTCTAATATGTGGCTAGCTTCAAATTAATCAAGAATCTACAAAACAATAACAACGTTAATACACCAGAAGAAACAAAATGTGATATTCTTTATTATAACATGTTGGCATGAGAATAAGTATATATTTGAATGAATAAAATCAAATGTAAAAGATCACGTGTAAGTGTGAGTATGGTGTAAGAGTATAAAAATATACTACTTCATGTTCTTCTATTTATAGTGTTCGAATTAGGGTTTTGCCTTGAAAACGTGAGGATTTTATGGTCCCCGCCTAGAGGTCATGCAATTATTACATTCGTATACTATTGGTGAGGATGACATCTTTACTATCATGCATCCCGAACCAACTTTGTGGTCCCCGTCTCTAGGGTCGGGTTTGTGACAATAGGGTACGTAATTCACATCTAAACCTTCAGGTCTTCTTAATCCCGTGTTTATTATAGTAAGGACGGGACAAGCCATCTTCAAACCTAAAAATTCCCGATATGAACAATTAAGTGCCTAATCAAGCGTCATTTATCATAAAAAATGCCTAAAACGGGGATAAACTTGTAGAGAAAGCGTGTATAACTTTAAGCACATCATCCTTCGAAGTGTTAGCACATAAAATCATGCACAACACACACTTTGATAGTACTAAATGAATGCTATGAGGGTTATACTTCATTTCTAGTAAATAAAAAATTGAGATCTTAACTTTTGTAGTTACCTGGAATTGACACGAGTATGTGATAAACATTCACGTGGTTGTGTCTTATGAAGCTAAATTTTTTTCATAATTAACATGATTAAGTAGAAATGGCTACTTATTCTTCTGCTACAGCCAAGGAATCACTTTATAGCATTTCACAAGGTTTTAGATGCAAACAACATCTCTAAACTAAAAGTGAAAATCCATATGCAAAAGAGAAGTGAAGATGCTTTTGGCTTAAAGGCAGGAGCCTATATATGGCTGTGTTGCTTAAATATAGGACCTTGAACAGTAGGTTTGATATACATCATGTGCTAATAAAGTCCTATTTGAGTTTTACCTTGATAGGAAGTCAACAGAAGCAATAACTTATGAGAATGGTGTTGGTCCAAATGATAGTTCAGAACTCACAAGCATAGAAAGAAGATATTTTAAAAGTAAAGGTCACCTAGAGTACATAAGTTAAATAATATTTTGTATCACTAAACTTTACAAAAATTTAAAAAACCAAAACCTAAATTCAAGCATCGATTACAATGTCCCTTACAAGTTATGAAAGCACCAAAGCATCCCATATAATTCTGTTAATATACAACCACAAGTTATCACTAATCAGCATCAGCAGTGAAATCTGGTTCTGGAGGCTTTTGTAACTTCATCAATTCCCTAGCACTCTTTAAGTTCCGGTTCCGGTGGACCCCACGGAGAGCATTTGCGGCAAACCTCGACGCCAAAAATGTCGCCCCAAGGCTGTATGAACTTCCACTGCCACCACCGGCGCCATTCTTACAGGCAGCTAGTTCAGCTTCCTCTTCTTCCTTCCTCCTCTGCTCCAGAATCTTCCTCTTCGAATACCTTCGCCAGGCGGCCTGAATGAAACACGCCGCCCAAGTTCGCCACTGCTGTGAGTAAAACCGGAACGTGTGTTGCACCTGCCTACTGTGCAGACGCCTGAACTGACCCGCAACAAATTTCAGTTCATCAGCTGATAGTGCAAACGCCTCCACCTCTCTCAATGCCTTTACAGTTCTAGTGGATGAAGGGAGGTTAGAGCCAGACTTGGGGTCGAGGGCCCACGTTAGAAGCTCCTCGCCACAAAAGTCGCCTTCTTTTAGAAACCCGCTGTTGAAAAACCCGCTTCTTCCTCCGTCAGTTGTTGCACTCTCGAGGCGACCACGTATGATGAAAAGCATTTCGTCAACTGGATCTCCTTCTCGTACGATGTAAGTGTTATTTGTGTATAAACAAGGCTTCAAACGTTCACAAATGGCGTCAAGTAATCTTTCATCCATGTTCTCGAATAAGGGGACCTGCAAGGATATTGAAATAACAAATCAATTGTTTTAGTTAACTCTTAATATTATAATATGATAGTATTTGTAATCAGATTCCACACGACTAAACCACAATTTTTTAAGAAAAGAAATAGCCGTTGGTCAACCCAACCCGTACCATAAAATTACCTGTTTTACCAAAACAAATGATGGCCAATTACTAGAGGTGGCCAACACCAAACATTTTAGGTTATAGAGTGATTGGGTAACGAGAAACTATTGCTACCGGCTGATCAGGTCTCGGATTGTCCCGAAACATCAAACAATATATTTTTAGAAACGAATATCGTGTCAAAACATGATTATAAAACCATAATAGTTCAATAATAATCTAACCAACTGATTAAAAGTGATTTATGAGGTTTTATGCAGTGTCCCATTTCTTTTAATTATTATTTTTTTATCTTACCAGTTTGACCCACTGAAGATAACAATAACCTAAACCAACTAATTCATAAGTAGATGGGTCCTGACACCCACCTCTATCTATTACCAAACGAGCCCATTTTGCTACCTCTAAGCAAGATAGATAAGAGTGAACTATTACCCTTTTGACCAAACCAAGACAAAGATGACGTTTTATGTCCCTTCTAAGATCCTTTGGTAGATTCTGAACCAAATTTTCCTCATCCACTCCACGTGTTTCCAACCATTTGTACTGATCATATTTTCTCACACGCTCCCTCAAATCATGTGGAAGTAAGCGGTGATGCATCCACTGCTCTGAGTCCCTCCTTTTAATTCTCATTTCTTCAAGTCGGATAGTAAGAGATTGAAGATATGTCTGTTAACAATAAAACAATTAGCAACCCAAGTGAAATCAATGACATAATCAGATTTTTACTGATTACACTTCACATAAAGTAGGCCTTAATGAAGTTAAAGTAGCTGAGAAAACAAATTATGAAAAAGAAGAAGCTTGACATATGGAACTTCAACCCATTTACCTGTGAACTGGTTCATTTGGGCTGTGTTTTATCTTAAATGGGTCAAAAAATAAAATTAAGCTAAAAATCCATTTTATTCATACAACCTCCTAAATTGTTTTATTCAATATTGCTAAAACAATATTGCTTTGAAATCACAACAAAATGAACCAAGCATTATAAATAACTGACAAGAGTGTGTTAAAACGACTCATTCCGAGCCAACCTGACCCCACCCAAAAATGACTCACTCCAAC
Source organism: Flaveria robusta (assembly GCA_025506415.1). Taxonomy (NCBI): domain Eukaryota; kingdom Viridiplantae; phylum Streptophyta; class Magnoliopsida; order Asterales; family Asteraceae; genus Flaveria; species Flaveria robusta. Next base: position 5,122,429 of record CM046467.1, read on the forward strand.
CTGAAACTGTTTCCACCAGTTAATCGACCACAATTTGACCCATATTTAGATGATCTTTTTAACTGAGTTTGCAAACCCTCCTTTAAGAGTTGAATAGAACATAGCTCTATCCATTTTTGCTTCAACAAAAAACCCTATACAAGTATTTTTGAGAGTAATGAGCAGCAAGGTTTACAGTAAAGGTTGTAACTTCAACCCATTTCTTATGAGTGGCATTATTGTTATGGTTATCCTTAAGAGGGTCTAATCCAATAAAAATACAACTGGAAATGAGTCAAATGGGTTAAATAGGTCAGACAGGTTGAAGGTTCTCTGATGTAGACCGATTCGAGATGGTCAATCTCCCGATAAGACCCTTTGAGCAGGTTAGACTCCAAAGAATATTAGAGAGAGAGAGAGAGAGACTAGATTTTTTGCTGCAATTTTATTCTATATTTCTCTAATGCAAGACTACAATATAAATAACAAAAGGGAACTTCAAAACGCAAATCTAATAATAAGGAATACATCGGTGAAATGCAACTAAACTATATTTCTTTATTCATGCATGCAGTACATGAAGGACAAGTAGGTTTTGACCCTTTCAATTCGGTAGTCATGGGATTCGTCTGATCCTTGCAGATCGGGTCAATTATCCGGATCATATCATTCCCATAAATGTATTTTTAATGCTCACAGCCTCCTAATTAATATTATTTTAGAAAAATTAGATAATTTATAAATATAACTATAGTTACAAGACAGTTTTATGCAATCATATTTAACACATTAACTACTAATAAGAAACAGGAAAAAAATGTATGCAGGTCATCTACAAACAACCAATTTAGAACAATCAATCCCACCCACCCATATATGTAGTTTAAATCTTGGCAATGGTAGAAGATCAAGAAGGTAAGTGCTAGTGACATCACCTGCATATTGCCAATCAAGAGAGCAAAAAGAATGAGACCAAAAATGGCTAGCGCAATGGAAAATATAGACTCTCCAGGATAAGTGCTGGTTTCAAGCCCCTGCCCAAGTGTGCTGACACAGAAACAGATATCTCATTCTGCTAAGTGCTAAGAACAATAAAAAATCTAAGTAGCAACAACCAAGTGAAGAAAACTAATTTCTACCTCAAATTCTGTAGGCCCCACCACAGGCAGTAGCAGTACTTGGAAACAAACTTAGTAGATGAGATGATGCCTGATGAAAGAGCCTGCTCGAAAATGCCAAAATCAAATGGTGGGTTATCACCATCCGTGGAGCAAGCTGTGGTTAGAACCGAGCTGCTGACATTGCTCCATTTGTCATAACCAGCCATGTAGTCGTTTCCACAGTACAAGAAATCTGTATCATATTTGCTTTTTTTACAAGCTCTTTGCCAGCATGTATCATTGCGTTCTACAGATAGCAAATACCAGAAGGCCCCAACTATCTGAAAAGGAAAAGCATGCATCAGTTACTTATAAACAGGTTGTTTAAAGTTAATTCTTATTTCTAACAGGCCATACGAGTAGTTTCAACATTAAAAAACTAATGCGTTAGATGGGTCAAAACAAATCAAAAAGCATCCAATATGTTTTAATGCATAAAATCTCATGACATAATTTTGGAAAAAAAAAATAGTGTTCAGGGTCAACCTGACCCGACCATGGATTAAAAAGCATGAGGCCCTTTGAAAGATTTAGGTCCCAAAAGCTGAGATGCGAGACACACATATCACGTATGCAGGCATTGTTCAATGTACAACAAAATAAGTTTTATTTACAACCAAAAGCTGTGTCTCTCTCGTCTTTTTCACATGTCAACATTTTTATCAAGTACATCTTATCAAAATTTCTTTATCCCTTTTGTTGTTTTCACATATAAGCTTCCTGCTGACTCTAATTTTGACCAAATTTGACCCAGAAGTGCATAAGCACCACCTCAAACCCCTGATGCTTTGTCGTTAACCTGAGTACCGAGCGCCACGGGCACACCTTTTAAAACCCGTTTTGACCAGTTACTCGGCTCTCCTGACCCCCCCCCCCCCCCCAAATTTCCACATCTAATTAAAAATAATAGCTTACATGACTTGCAAGCATGTATAGCAACAAATAATAAGCAGCACCAGCCCATGCGGTTTCAGCAATTACACCAGCAGTTCTTTTAAGTTCTGATGTCAAAGGGACGATTCGGGCAAATCTTGGAACATACTGAAGTAACACAATAACAAGTAAGGCTTGTTTTGTAGCCAATACATCTGAACCTCTAGAACTCTGCAGAAATCGCCAGACAACAATCTGGAAAATCATAAAAAATGTTAAAAACTCTAATCAAACTTCTTTCATCAATCAGTAAAAGATCCAAATCCAATATAAAAAGTGAATTCTCACATCTTAGCAGTGTCAATGGAGTTAAAGTGGTAAAAACTGATCCAGATGACTGAAATATTCAACAACCTATCTACATATAAGCGTCTAGGTAACTTAAGTTTGGATTTGTGTTTTAGAACTAATAATTATGACCTTAGTTGAATAATCATATTCTGCTTTGGTTATCTGATTACTTAGAGAGCTTTGGATAATCACTTTTATGCCTTTGGAAGAAAACTGATTATGTAAGGGTAATATAAAATAGCAAAATTACCCTTCCTTCGACCTAATATGATATGACTTTTACTTTCATTACACAGAACGATTCTTCGTTTCTGCTTCTGATCATTTGGAGGTCATATAATCTCAATTTCAGTTTCATGAACTGATTATCCAAGCATAAAATAAAGTTACCTATTAACCACCTTTTTAACGTAATTGAATTTTACTGTCATTATTTTAAAATATCAAAAAAAAAATCTAATCATTCTAAAGTCTAAACATCTTATTATTTTGATATTACAACTTTATGTTAGAAGTTAATCTTGATTGTTCAAGGATGTATACGGGTGAACCAAGAAAGATGAGGGTGGAATTAACTAACATGTAGAATATGTTAGTCAAGGTAAATATTAGGAAAGTATTGAATATTTTGGCTGTAAATGGGCTGTCATCCAGCTGTGTTTGAGCTGCGATTTCATAGTAATTAAGGTTAGGAGTAGTATAAAAGGGAGTCACTGTATAGAGTATAAGGTGTGGTCTTTTGTTCTTTACATTAATAAAAAGAGTACCAAGTATTATCTTTGTTTTTCTGGGCCAATATTCTAACAATTGGTATCAGAGCGAGAGGAACGATTACGGGAAGAAGATTGAGCAAGTGAAGACGGGGAGAAAGATGATCGAGCTGTGAAGAAGAACTAGGCCACCCGATTGGTCTGTGAGAGATAAATCGTAGCCCGAACCTGTGATAGGTTCAAACAAGTCAATTGAGGAGATCCAAGGGGAAGAACAGCGGTGTGAACCAACTGCAGAAGGAAAAATCTGAGTGATTCAGATTGCAGAAAATCTGTGTGAGGCAGATTGGGTTCTGTGTGAAGCAGAAGGTAAGGTTGTGTGAAGCTGCGATCAGAAGTGAAGAAAAACCATCGAAGTGCTGTTAAAGACTAGAAGAAGAACCTGTGACAGGTTTAAACAAGAAACTGATCTGTGATAGATCAATTGTGAAGGCTGTGAGGGTCTGAACGAAGGGCTGTGAAGGCTGCTATGACCTAATCAAGAACTGTGAAGGTGCTGTTAGGACAACCTGTGTGACTCAGGTGGTGTGGTGCGATACCGTGTTGAAGAAGTCTATCAATCCGTGAAGGATTGATCAAAATCTGGGCTGATTTTGTTGTTGCTGTGTGAAACAATAGGTGAAAAAAAAAATAGAAGGTGAGAAAGTTTTTCGTGTGACACGAACCCGGTTGCAATCAAAGAAGAAGAAGAAGAACAGAAGTTGTGTGTAGCAGATTTGAAGATCAGTGACTGGTCAAACTAGGAAGAAACGTGATTTCAACAAGTGAAATTGATTGACTTGAGACAAGGTGACCTGAGTCGAAAGTAATCAGTCAGTGGGAACTGATTTTTGTCAAAAAAAAAAAAAAAACCAGAGTGATTCAGTGTAGGAAGCAAAGCGGTGTGTAAAGCACTAGATACCAGATCTTTGTGATTTAGATCAATCAAGAAAAAACAGTAGTTTGCTGTGTGAGATGGCAAAGGAAAAGGAGAAGAAAAAAGTAGAGGACTTTACTATTTGTGTGATGCAAAGATAGTCAAGAAGAATCAGATCTAACTTGAAGCAAAAATTGTGATACTTTCAGGAATTAGAAGAGAAGAAGCGGCCAAGGAAGAAGACATACAAGTCATAACTTACATCATTGTGATGGTGATGATAGGGTTTAGGGATGTGATATCCAACCCTGAATATAAAGATGAATGGAACCTGAGAAAGTTCTTGCACATTCATGAGATGGTGGTGTTAAGAAACCAAAGTGGTACAACATCAAGATTATGGGCGAGAATGTTAGAAGTTAATCTTGATTATTCAAGGATGTATACGGGTGAACCAAGAAAGATGAGGGTGGAATTAGCTAACATGTAGAATATGTTAGTCAAGGTAAATATTAGGAAAGTATTGAATATTTTGAATGTAAATGGGCTGTCATCCAGCTGTGTTTGAGCTGTGATTTCATAGTAATTAAGGTTAGGAGTAGTATAAAAGGGAGTCATTGTATAGAGTATAAGGTGTGGTCTTTTGTTCTTTACATTAATAAAAAGAGTACCAAGTATTATCTTTGTTTTTCTGGGCCAATATTCTAACACTTTAAGCATCATTTGCACATCATCTTTTGTAAGTATCTTATAATTACGCATATCCACATATCCAAACACCCATAAACATTAAATACTAACCTGAGGCAGTGGCACCACAGCAAGGAAATCGATAATGAAATACCACTGAAGGTATCTTTTAGCAATTTGTGCAGGATCAATCACAAGTTCACCCCGTCCAAAAACCCTAGATGATGGAGCAATATAAGCAGTTCTGAACTGAAAAGCCATATGAATAAGATAAAACGCATCAACAACAGTCCTTAGGGTTGTGGCTGTTATGGCTAGCTTTCGGTCAATACCAAGACACTTTTTACTTTGATCAAAAACCGGAAGATAGAAAAAAAGTGGATCTATGGAGACAGCTAGAATACACGAGACAACAAAGTATTTATTCCATGTGAGTAGAAATGTATCTTGTGGGTCTAAGATTTTGTTTTCTGAGGCTTTTAGGTCTTCGGGAAAAACAGCCCGAGAAACCCCAAGCCCAAGTGATCTACCAATGGATTTGAGTCCTTCTGATCCTTTTTTAATTCCATTTTTGAATGACCTGGAGGGGGTAGCGGGTGCACGCTTTGAACGAGTGACTCCCTCAAATCCACATTTGTTCATCGCAACTCCAGAAGCTGGTGATGATAATCTAGAATCCAAATCATCCAACCTTCATATACAAAAATAAAGTAAAAAATTAGTTGTCACAAAATGAAGGAAATAAAATGTAAAAAGAGGGCGTTTCGAATTTTGGATATGTGATTTGGGATAGATTACATGATAATCAGTTCTAATGTTTGGATAAGACTGATTCTGCTTCTGAGTATTTGAAGGTCAAATAATTAGTTCTATATCAGACTGAAACAAAAGTGATCATCACAAAATAATCTATATACCTCTTACTTTAGTTGTATTTGAAGATCTTTTACTACTATTTCACATATCATCCGTCTTTTACAAAATAATCATGCTTCATCACTAAATCTTTCAACTTCATAAATAATCAGAAGTGGTAAAAATTCAAACATTTGACTAGGTGATTATTGGAACTTGAAAGAGTAAAAGCACATCCAAACAATAGAACACCTTGGATAAACATGAGCAATTTGACACGTTAGTTTATAGAAATGAGAATTTTTAGCTTAAGAGTTACAGCTTTAGGGCCTAATGCTATGGCACAAAATTAGAGCAGAAAATCATATAAAAACAGTTATCTTATTAACAACTTAACACACAAAAGATGTTATTAGTCCACAACTAGAATCTATACGTGTCATGATACGGGAAAAAGTGTGGCCAGGTCAAATGGAGGTGGAAACATCAACCAAATTACCTTTGAACCACTCAATTTCAGTTATCCACTATTTCTAGTGAGCCAAATTAGTAAAATTTAAAAAAGAAAAGAAAGGAAAACAAAAGCTCAGAAGGAAATGGTCGAAAATCACCCAAAGTGCCATTTTCATGCATACAACCTATTAGATTGCTTTACTGAAATAAGTAGACTAAACTTCTAATAATATTTCCAATCAAACTATAACACAAATTAAATTATAAAGAATTCAACACAATCTTTTGGATTGACCTGAAGTGTTTCATCCCCTACCCCAAAAAATCATGTTCTAACCTATTATCCAACATTCCAACCTACCTGACCCACCCATTTTGCCACCTCTAGGTAAAATTTAAATGTATGAAACAAAGAATTACCTTGCAAACTTCTCCTTATGGCCACCAACATACTGGGACTTTGATGCATAGTTGAACATTGTTAAAAAAAATCAACACATAATCCAAACTGCATGTCAATAAAAGATGCACAATAATTTTAGATCTAACAAGGCCAACCTTCCAACATGTATCTACCAAATACTTCATATTTCAGTATCTTCTCACTTGTATCAAGAAACAAGCAAATCTATAACAATAACAATTGGCCTAAAAGACATTAATGACATTCATCTACAGATAAGGAAAATTTTCACTTTTACAGCATTCATTTCTCATCATTAGTATCATCATTACTATTTAGTATTTACCATAATCTTTAATGTATAGAAAGCTCGATTACTAAGCTTCCAATATATTCTAACCAGTGGCGGAGGATAGTGGGCGGCCCCCCCTCTTTTTTTCGCCGGTAGTGTTAAATTTTGGTCCGTTAGTGTAAATTTTTGGCCCGGTAGTGTAAATTTTTATATAAATATCGAGTTCGCCCCCCCTAAAAAAATTTAATTTCGCCCCCGGCCCCCTTGGGGAATGTTCAAGCTCCGCCACTGATTCTAACCACCAAGTGTGATCACCATCTAGATTCTTAAAACTTCAATAATTACAACAGCAATCATGCATGATCCATTGCCTCTACCATCATCACAAAGGATCGTCAATTCCTGAAGTACTATACAAAATCTTCAATGTCAAAACTCAAAACTCCTGGTGATCTTAGGTTTTACTCAGAAACTTAACGCATTCAGCATCTACCACAACCTAATCATCCAATCTCAATCGATTAACTCACAAGCCCTAAACAAAAGAAACTACGCATCCAAAAGTAAACCTAATGGCTCATAAATCTGATGCAGGAACAAAGCAGGCTACCAAAGTCAAATACAGTCATCAATTACATCATAAATAAAAGGATCGATGGATATCGTAGTTATTTACACTTACAGTGAAGACTAACTAACAGATTGTTTCGCCGGAGGAAACGATCTCCGTCACCGGAATAGTGCAAATCGTCCGGCGGGATCAACGGAAGATTTCACACAAGAGGAATCGATCTAGATGGTGGAAACACGAAGGAATGTTATAGTTTGTTTGTTTTATATAGAAATCGAAATGGGAAAGAAAAGAAGTATCAAAGGGGTGATGTTGAAGGTGTGAATAAACTGGTTGCTGTCGGAGATGGTGTGGGGGTGGGGTGCTCGTGGGCGGTGTTGAGTGTCACTTATGACCCCTGGAGTTTTATTGCTGGACAAGTTCAGGCCTTCAAGTCTTAAGTAAATCGAAAGCCAGCGTAAACGAACATAACGATCAGTGAACCGTAGAACTGTTAGACCGTTCATTTTTAGGTTTTTCGGTTTATTTAATGAATAAAAGACAAGAGTAGATTATTATTTTAGTCACTGAGGTTTTGTCAAAATAATCATTTTCATCCAAAAGTTTAAAAATAACTTTTCAATCCAATAGTTTTATTTTTGTAACTATTTTTATCTCGTCTGTTAACTCCGTTAACTTTGTTCTGTTAAGTAAGTGTAAAAAGATTATAGTGTTTTTTATAGCATAACATACATTACACGTACACCCCGCCACTACCCCCCTTTTTTTTCATAGTTTTTGTCTTCTTTCTACTCTAACTATCGTCGGATGAGCCAACCTCCACTATCGTTTGAAGCCACTTTCACTTTAGCAATCGCCATATCTCTCTCTCTCTCTCTCTTGTCTGTATCCTTCTCTTCTATCTCACACGACCATCTCTTATGAATCGCTTACCATACTAACACTACCATCACCAATGAACTTCCTTTATCGTTGATTAAGATTAAACTCCATCAATCGCCTCCCATCGATTTAATATGTTTCTGGTTTAGATTTGGGGTTCATATCCCTCCTCCTTTCTCTCTCTCTCTCTCTCTCTCTCTCTCTCTCTCTCTCTCTCTCTTCTTTCTCTCTTTCTCCCTCCCTTTCCTTCTCTCACCCTCTTTTACTATCCTTCCACCCATCATCATTATCATCATCACCTTAAACCACCACCAATATTGTTGGCCACCCACGAAAAACCTTGAATAACTTGAAATGAAATCGATGATAGCAACAAAAAAAAATCAACAGGGGTTACACAAACTCTAAACTAGAATAGACACAATTTACACAATAAGCCAGCATCATCACATGCACTACCATTTCAAGGTGCAATGGAGATGGTGGAAACATGATTGAAGCTTTAAATGGAAGCTTTAACCAAATAGAACCCCAAAGTCTAAACCAGAAATAATTATTTGTATATAAACTCCAAATAGAAACTTTAAATCGAAGGGAGGCGATCGATCGTTGGTGTCTCGTTTCAATCAGCGGTATAGGGAATTTGTTGGTGATGGCAATGTTAGTATGGTGAGCGATTCACAAAAGGTGGTGGTGTGCGATGAGAGAGATAGAAGGAAGGATGGAGATAAGAGAGAGATGATGATTGCTTAGGCAAAATTGGTTCAAAAGGCAGTGGAGGTTGGTTCATTCTACTATGGTTAGAGTAGAGAGGACAAAAAATGTGAAAAAAGAGGGGGTAGGGTTAGTGTATGTGTGTAATATTTGTTATGCTATTAGGGGCACTATAGTCTGTTGTACTTACTTAAACAAGACAAGACTAACATAATTAAAGAACTGGATGAAAATGGTTACAAAGTTGAAACTATTAGACTAAAAAAGTTCTTTTTAAACTTTTGGATTAAAATGGTTATTTTGATCGAACCTTAGTGACTAAATAGTAATTTACTCAAAAAAACAATTATTGTTCATTTAAATAAGTAAATGAATACAATGTTACGTTTATGAGTGTTTATTTATAGATTTAATTACACATATAGTTCTTGTGGTTTAGCGTGGTTTCTAGGTTTGAGTATTGACTTTTTTTGTCACAAGTTTGGGGTTTATGATTTCAGTTTTGTAACAAGTTTAGGGGTTTAAGACTAACTTCGTTAAATACTCGGTTATATTTGAATAAAAAGATCATTTTGCCTTTTTGAAAAAATTACTATGACAAACATAAATACAGGGACCATTTTTGTCATTAACCTAAAATTACAATTTAACCCTTTTACTATTAATTTTTTTGGATCTACATTAACCATTCATTTTCATCGTCAAGATTCCAACCCCTTTTTCTTTGAATAAATCTAGGTTTGTTACTAACTTTATGGTAGACCAATCAATTTGAATAGTTTTTTCTACTCGTTATTAAAGGCAATTCTTATTCATGAATATTATCATAGATTTGGTGAGTCAATCTGAAACTACATGAACTTTTACATCTTACTCATTTATGATATGTTGTACCACCACCACCACTATACATAGATGATTTCGATTACCTCACCATCATCGTCCTCAAGAACTTTTGTGGTGGTATGGTTGATGGGTGAGTTGGGTTTTAATTTTTTGTTTTAGAGATGAATACACAAATGTTCATGACTAAAATACCCTTAAGTTTAACAAAAAATTAATGAAAGTTAGTCTTAGACTCCAAGCTCATTAAAAAAAAAGAAATCATAAGTCTTAAATTTGTTACTAAAAAAAGTTAGTACCCAAACCTAAGAAAGAAACCACGTTAAATCACATAGACTATTTGTGTAATTAACTATTATATATATAAGGGGAAAGGTTAAAATAAAAATGGTTTTAAAACTAAAAAAGTGTAATAAGTAATCTTAATCATCCATCTTTTTAATTAATGGTTGAGATCAATTTATAGTAAAAAGTTTGTTAAAGTGGTATTTTAGTAATCGTCACTTTTATTGACTTTTTGTAAGTTTCTCTATTTTTTTTAAACTTTCAAAACTTTTATGTGTGAAATTATTTTTTTATAAAAATTACACCATAAAAACGAGTGTTTTTTTATCTTTTAAACAAGTATAGTATTGTTATATAAAAAATAATAAATTGCTTTACATTTTAAACTCATATCTCGTTATTATGTCTTTTAGTGCATCTCATTGTGTCTTTTTGTTAGTTATTATGCTTTCGTGAATACAATTGTGTTTTTCTAAAACGATGAATTTTAGAATATATATATATATATATATATATATATATATATATATATATATATTGGTGGAATAACATTATTATGTATCTCTAACATGTAAAACACAATAATAAATTAATAACTAATTAATTTTTACATTAGAAACAATGATATCATTGTGTTATCTTGAACACTATAAGTTTTGAAAAAATTTGTGGTGAAAAAACATGATTGTGTACTTCTAATTTTAAAACACAATGATAGATAACAACAAGATTATATAATGTATAAAAACCAATGACAAAAGTAACACATTGTGTTATTTTTAACACTAAAAGTTTTGATAAATGCATTGATGAAAATATATCATTGTGCACTTGTAATTGTAAAACACAATGATAGATAAAAAGTTTATATAATCTATAGAAATAATGACAAAAGTAACACAAAATGATCTAAAATGCAAAACACAATTATGAATACATATAACAAATGATGTAAAATATATGATATAATGTACTGATATTCGACACAATGTACGTATATGTACTAGTACCAAAAAGAATTTTTGGGCCAACCCTATTTGATTTGTTAGGGCGGCTATCTCAAATCGCCACAAAAAATTGCAGCCTCATTTTTTAGGGTGGTCACCTCCTAAACCACCCTAAAAAAATACATTTTATTTTATAGGACGGTGTACACATGATTTTATAGGCAATGCACGCCCCAAAAGCTCCCTATTAAGCATTATCACCCTAATAAACCAGCAAATAATGTTAACTTTTCAAAATATTAGTATTTGTATATCCTTTAACCTTGAACTCTCTCTGTTTAGTTTTGGAAATAATCTTATATTAATTTCTAACTTCCAACTTCAATCATTTACTCAATAACTTTATATTAATTATTTTCTTTATTATTCTCATATGAGGAAAGATATTCAGGTATACTAATATATTTTAATTTCTTTTTACTCTTTAACTTATATATATTTATTTTGATAGAGCATGTTATATAATCATTTTATTTAGTGATAGAACATATATTTGATTGTCGCTATATACACACATATATTATGCATATATTTGTATTATATTTATAAACTTATACATATGTAATATATACACCCCCCACATTTATATATACATACATACATACATATATATATATATATATATATATATATAGAAAAATATTCAAATGAGAACCCTCTTTTATTTCAAGAACTTGCGAAAACCCATCAATATCAATGAACATCATTATTATTTTTGTGTAAATAATATTATTACACATATAAAAGATTATGATCTTTTATGTATATGTGTAAATTCACAAGTATAAAAAAGTTTACATTGGTGTAAGTTTTGAAAAAAAACACATATATTTAAAGTTGCAAGTAACACTTAAACCAATGTAAACTTTTTTACACTTACGAATTACACATATGCATAAAATATCAAAATATTGTATATGTGCAATAATGTTATTACAACAAAAAATAATAATTTTGATTGATCTTGATGGGTTTTCGTAGGTTCTCGCAATAATATAGGGTTCTCATTTGAACCTTACCGTATATATATTTATACATATTATTTAGCTAGGGCCCTTTAGTATATAACCGTCTGAAATTTATCTAATAGATATAAACTTCATATTGTCGTCGTTTTGGGATGGCTTTTCAAATATTTTATCTCATTTAGGATGTATATAGTTTAACTTATTGACTATATAAGAAAAAATCAACATCATTTCCTCTTTACTCCTTCAAGTTTACGGTTTGTCTGTTTAATTGAAGAGTTAAGGGGAAATGTTATTTATTTTTTCTTTAATAGTTAACTCGTTAAACTATATACATATAAGATAGAATATTCAAAAAGTAAGTTAGGATACACTGTTTTGAGTCACCAAACTATATCATATTTATAAACTTCATATCATATTTTTTTGTTTTTTATTTTCAGATGGATCCTCAAGTTTGGATGTACAAGACCAAACGTTCTAGCTCAATTTATACAAAATGAGTTCAAAGTTTTCTTATGGTGGCCAAAGCTAATCTAGTGAATAAAGGAAATGAATCAATTAGTTATCCTTGTACACTTTGTAAAAATTTCAAAAGATATAAGGATATTAAAAACGTAGAGTTTCATTTATTGAAACATGGTTTTAAACCTAGATACACTTGTTGGTCAATGCATGGTGAATCACTTGTTAATCGTGACACATCGTCGCTCAATTTACACAACGATAATACAGAGAACAAAGATTCATGCATACATGACAATAATGACAACTTAAATGAAATAGTACATGATTTAGACCCTAATATTACCATGGTGCTTAAGAAAAATTACGATATTTATTTGATGATGTAGAGAAACCATTATATCCCGGCTGTAAAATTTCTTGAATCTTAGTGTCGTTTTATAGTTGTTTAACTTAAAAAGTCAAACTACGAATGGATTGATAAATGTTTCATAAGTTTATTAGTGGTTTTGCATGACATGCTTCCGGAAGGTAACAAGCTGATAATTTCTACATATCAAGCTAAAAAGTTGATGTGTCCAATGGGATTAGAAGTTGAAAGAATACAAGCATGTCTAAATGATTGTATGTTGTATAGAAATGAGTTTGAAAAGGAACATGAATGTGTTACATGTGGTGTATCGTGGTACAAAAATAGAAAATAAACAAATGAAGTTGATAATGATGTGATCAAAAATGGACCACGAGCTAAAATGTTATGGAATAAAATGATTATTTTCAAACAAAAACAAAGCAAAATTAATATGTTGGTATTCAGATGAGCATATAAATGATGGAAAAGTAAGGCATGTTGCAGGCTCATCCTAGTGAAAAAGAATCAATAACATATATCTAGAGTTTGGGAACAAGATTAGAAATATGTCTTAGACTTAGTTTAGACGGAATCAATCCTTTTGAAAACATGAGTAGTCTTCACCGTACATGATCAGTTCTTCTATGCTTATACAATCTACCACCATGGTTATGCATGAAACAAAAGTACATTATGATATCCTTATTGATTCAAGGTCCGAGGCAGCCTGATAATGACATAAATGTTTATTTGTCTCCTTTGATCGATGACTTAAATACTATGTGGAATTTAGGTGTAGATGTGTATAATGCTTATAAGAAAAAAAACTTTAAATTGAAAGCCATGATTTCTTACACAATAAGTGATTTTCATGCATACGATAACTTGTCTGGATATAGTACAAAAAGTAAGTTTGCTTGTTTTGTTTGTGAAAATGAGACCAGCTCAATATGGTTAAATAACTGTAAGACAACTATATACAAAGGACATCAATGATTCCTTCTAACTTGTCATGGTTATAGGAATAAAAAAAGAGTTTGACGGAAATAACGAGCACCAAAGGAGAGGAAGCGATTTGATGCATTTACACGAGTTGAAAAGCTAAAACCATGTTAGGGAAAAGAACTCGTATCGACAAAGGAGGCACTTGGAAATAGAGGCTAATCTTTGTGGACTTACCTTACTGAAAGCATTTAAAAGTTAGACATTGTTTAGATGGTATGCATATTGAAAAATGTATGTAATAACTTGTTGGGCTCATTGTTAAACATTCCCTGGAAAACTAAGATGTGATTAATATCCGTAAAGAAATGGAAGAAATGAGAATACGTAAGAGCCTACCCCTGTCCAAAGATCTAGGGGCTTTTATCTTCCACCCGTATGTTATACCATATAAAAAGAAGAAAACACAAAGTTTTGTAAATGCTTGCACGATATTAAAGTTCTATCTAACTATTCTTCAAACATTAAAAGGTTGGTGTCGATGAAGGACTGTAAATTGCTAGGTATGAAATCTCATGATTGTCATGTTTTGATGACACATATAATTCCTATTACAATGCGTGGATTATTACCAGAGAATATCCGACATACAATATCAAAACTTTGTCTGTTTTTTTTAATACAATTCACTCAAAAATTATTGATCCTGAGTCACTGGATGCATTACAAAAAGAAGTTATTATCATGCTCTGTGACCTAGAATTGTACTTTCCAACTTTTTTTATGTGATGGTTCACCTGGTATGTCATATCATATAAGAATTTAAGACTTGTGGTTCTGTATTTCTACGATACATGCACCTTTTTGAAAGATATATGGGTTTTATAAAAAGTTACGTAAGAAACCGTAATTTGACATAAGGTAGTATTGTTGAAGAATATTCTTCCGAAGAGGTGATTGAGTTCTATACAAGTTATTTAGAAGGTGTTAAAAGCATTGGTGTTCCTCAATCTCGTCATTTAGGTAAACTTGAAGGGGTCGGAGGTGTCGACATGAAAACAATAATTCCAAGTCGTGATAGTTTACAAACCGGACATTTATTGGTTTTAAAACACATGACTTGTCTTGCTTCATATGTTGAAAAACACATGAACACTTCAAAGTCGACATACCAAGGTAAGGATAATATGTGGTATTTAATGAAGCACAACAAAGACTTTTCTAGCTAGATGAAGGATAAGATCACGACAACTAATATTGTTGATAAAATTCTAAAGAGGTTGGGACGTGGAGTTACAATAATTGCATCAAAGACTATACCTTTTACACCAAAAATCAAGATGAAAAAAATACAGTCCTGGATAGCACAGTTACAATAATAGCATGAACGATTGAATTTGATAGGATGAACAAAGACATAATATTAAGAATCGCCAAAGATTCTTAATACGGTGTGATTCAAGAAATATGAAAATTAGACTATTATTCATTCACCATATGTGTGTTCATGTAAGTGGGTGAATAACCGTATGAGCGTTAAAGTTGACAAATATGGTTTTACAATTGTTGACCTTGCAGTGATGGATATGCATCTGAATCATTCGTGCTCGCAAAACAAGTCACACAAGTATTCTTTATTGATGACCCGAGCCAATCGAGATACAATATAGTTTTGCAAGATAAACTTCGAATTCTAGGAGTTGACAATGTTGTCGACGATGAAAAATACAATCAATTTGACAACCTATCATCATTCTCTGTCGGTATTCAACCGATTAATGATGAAATTGAAGGCAACACATATTTACGATCTGATCACAATGAATGGATATATATTGATACGTCACGTGAAACTTAATGGCTAAGATTTTATATATAGATATATACATATATATATATATATGTATATATATATATCGGAGAACCTTCAATTGAAAACCAATATTTAGGAAAAACCCAAAAGAACCAATTATAACCTTTGATCATATGAATGGATCCCTATATATATATTATTTTTATAGTATTTTTAAATTATAGTTAAATAATTAATATCATTTTACGTAGGATAGTCAATAATGTTGAAATAAGACACATTCGGTTATTTGATTTAAAAGTTTCTTGATTGTAAGAATATTTCTTACTATATTACTTTTTGTTAATTGATTTATTTATTTACAAATTTTCCTCTATGTTAATAAAACAATGTGATAAATAGTATGTTTGTTGGTTTCTTTCACTTTACCATCATGAGTTTTAATGTTTTTATTTATATAGCTGGTGGTGCATGTGCATAAATCACTATTTTGGCTTCCGGCTTTTCACTATCTTCCTCTACACCCTTTTTAGAGAGAGAAAGGTGGTTTTTTGTCTTGGTCGTCGTGATTGCCGCCATCGTTGGCTAATGTCGGCTCGTCGCCCTACCTTCCCTTCACTGTTCATGGTGCCAATCATGGTGGTGCGGGCCGTTTTGTTGCCATTCATCACCGTTTTAGATGTTCTTTGTGCCGGTGGCGATGGTGGTGGGGAGCGTGGCGATGGTGACAATGTCGTCGCTTTTTTTCCCTAGTAATTAGTAATAATCAACATATAAACATTAAAATAAAAAAATAATATTGACAACTAAATAAACATTAAAATAAAAAAATTAAACAAAACAATACACTTTTGAATTTTCATAACAAATAACCAAATGAAAATTAACAACTATGTAAATATTATAATAAAAGGATAATTAATTTTCAAGACAAGTAACCAAATAAATATATAAAAATCTTTAAAAAAAGATAAAATGATTTTAGGTTAGTTTTGGTGGGGATCACCCAAAAAAAATAAACCCCTTAACCACCCTATTAAATGCACAACCACCCTATTAAATGTTAGAACTAATACCCATAAACCTGCAGTCATTTTTCATAAATTTATCTTATTTTTGTCTAGCCTCCATCGCAATACCCTCCCCAAACTCCCAAAAATCATTAAAAAGTTTCCATATTTTTAAAATTTTTAGATTGATTTCATCCACAAAACTTTGGTATAGTTTATCTTTAAACTCAAATATCTATATTAAGCCATTACTTATGCATTTTGTTGATATTGTAGATGCTTTTTGGTACTACTTCAAGTTTAAGTTTTTTTCATACGAAGTCAAGATTCGAACCAAATTAAACATGATGTTGCTTAACCTAATTTATTTTCAGGAGTAACACAAGTTCATGGTGAATTGTTCAAAAGGTGCCACACAACTAGTAAGAAAAGACGCAAACCCATCCATCGATCGAGGTAATTTATTTATATGTTAAGTTAAAAGGTTATATGTTTATATATACATATTTATTTATTAAAAATGTTGTATGTTTTGTAGAATGTGACAACATGCATATTGTTATTTCCATTTCAACCTAGTTCGAATATGATTGTTGCTTCAGGGCAGGCATAGCCAACTTCAAACACAATCCTACATGGGAAAAAATAGATAAGGGTTGTGTTAAAGTGCAAGTTTATTCCATTATTAAAGATTACAGAAAAACTCTTGTTCATATTTGACAAAAAACTGATGAGATTAGTTGGGTTGTTGATACATTTTATCAATTCATTCAATGGCTAAGGAATGCATTGAGGGTATATTTGTTTATATATAATGTTAATTTTTGTGTTATAATATTTACGCAAATATATTTTGTTGTAGCTTGTGAATAAAGAGACACTACGCAATCAATAAGTGGCTCACAAAAGGCTCTAATTACTGATTCATCAAGTCAGAGAGGTACCTCTGCACAAATAAACACTAGTGACTTTGCAACAACTTCAGCTTATCGACCACATGTACTTGTTTATTGTAAAACAAATTGGTTGAAAAAAAATTAAAAATTGTTTAACTTGTTTTTCATTTAGGATGGATGTACACGAACCATATCATGTTTCAATGTCGAGTCAAATGCTCGTGTCACAAAATGTTGATCAACCAGGTTTTATGAATATGATAAAACATCAACATATTTTTATTAAATTATTCACACACACATTTATATAATAAAAGTACTAATATTCTATAAATTATCTCTTAGTTTGCGTAGATACATCAATTTGAACAAACTCTATATCAACAACCAATGCCAACTAATGATGCTTTCGATCATAATCCAAAAGTTGTCGCTAATGAAACAACTAGTGCTTTTGATAAAATAAAGGAAAGACCTCATGCAATTCAAAATTTGACTAGAATTTTATCTAAGCACATTGGTGATAACAATGGTATTATGGTTTTTTCACCCGTCGGGATGTATGATGTTGACTAGAATTTTATCAAAGCACGTTGGTGATAACAACGTCATTATGGCTTTTTCACCCGACAGCATGTATGATGATAGGGTTGAATTTTGGATTTCATATGCGGAGATGTTACAAGAATTCCGTAACGACCGGCTAGATATCACTCATAAATTGGTTTGCGATGTAAGTTATTATTGTTTTATATGGTCTAACAACATTTATTTATAAAAATCAATTTACTAACTTTATATTTTTTTCTCGATTTAAGATATGTTTATGGGTTAGACAATTCTATATGTGCTTTCTTTAATCCGGGTAACATTACAAGTGACGTGTGCATTAATAATCCTCTACTGTTAAAGAACACATCATGAATATATATGTACTTTATATAGACAAATCATTTTTTGTTGCACCGTATCTTGCTAGGTAATATTTATTTATACACTATATATACATATAGACATATGCATACTTAATTTGTCTACAACTTTTTTCCTAGTTCTTATTGGTTGCTATTGATCATTTTACCTTCAACACAAAATGAATATATTCTTACACTCTTAAATTTTTAATTGATCGAGTTCTTGGGCTTACATTTGATATGTTTCTAATTAGTTATTAATACTTTTTTATCGTTAATAAGAATAAATTAACAATTGTGATTTAAATGCAGTGTAAGTAACAACTAAAAAATTGGCAGTGCGGCTTTATAGTTATAAAACATATGTATGAGTTTGTCAAAGACATTCAACATCAATTTCCAAAGAAAGTAAGGTATTTTTATCCATTTGTATACTTTACATATTGCACTATATATATATATATATATATATATATATATTAATCTCGTTTTCTGTTTATTTGTTTTTAGGCCTAGAATGAAAATAGTTATATGTTAGAAATGGAAATTGACAAGTTGATTATACAATTGATGTCGCTGTTATCAGTAAAATGTATATTAGGTAGACGTTCACACATTTTAAGGTATTATTGTATTGTAAACCAAAATATCGTATACTAAATACTAATTGTTTGTAATATTATTGTTATTGTATTCGTTTTGAGGAATTGTAGTACAATGAAGTTGACGTTTTGCTATTTATATTAATAGTTTGAATGGTATGGTTTTAGATTTATATGGTGAGTTTGGCAATAAAATAATGCCCTATAAATTAAATTATTTCTTAGAGCGGTTTGAACCTGCCCTAACTAATAAAAATCATCGGCCTTTAAAGCCAGTTCTGTACTAGTGGTGATACAATTAACTGATATATTTAACACAATAACCAAAATACAATCCTTTTTAAAACAATAAAAGGACGCGTAACACCCAATGCTTATTCAACTTTTTAGATTAAATACTCTTTTTGCTATAAGTCTACCCTATAGTAGTTATTAATATTTTTTTTATTGTTAATAAGAATAAATTAATAATTGTGATCTAAATACAGTGTAAACAATAACTAAGAAATTGAAAATGCAGCTTTATAGTTATAAAACATATGTATGAGTTAATCAAAGACATTCAACATTAATTTTCAAAGAAAGTAAGTTATTTTTATCCATTTGTATACTTTACATATTGCATTGTATATATATATATATATATATATATATATCTCTCTCTCTCTCTCTCTCTCTATATATATATATATATATATATATATATATATATGAAAAGTTTACGGTATAAAGTGTTGTTTTCGTGCGAAGGGTATGAAGCAACAAGGACCATTGATCTAAAATATGAACGGTTGAGATTTAAGATGAAATAATCACGCAAGCAATGTTCCTAGAGGGGTAGAATTGGTAATAGCTCACAAATGTTGACTTTTTTTAACTTCTTATTTTTTTAAACACATATAACTTTTTCATATGGCATTATTTTAAAAAAAATACACCATAAAATCAAGTATTTTATTCTCTTTAATATGAGTATAGTATTGCTATATTCTTTTTAAGAAACAAATTTTTTTAAGAAAACGTCTATGTGTTGTGCGTATAATTTACGTAATTATTCACTACGCAATTATCAACATAACTTGCGTAATTATCATATAACTTGTGTGATTATCAATATAACTTGTGTGATTATTTTTTATAACTGAGTAATTTTTTTTTACGTAATAATAGATATAACTTGCGTAATTATATAACTTTTATGTGTAATTGTAGCGCAGACGAAACTACCCTCCGCGAAAAAACACGTGTCACACTCTCGTGACTTCATACGCTTCCTATGAAAATTACATTTTGTATAGTAACCAGCCCCTGTATATATTAATCTTGTTTTCTATTTATTTATTTTTAGACTTGAAATGATAAAAGCTATATGCTAGAAATAGAAATTGACAAATTGATTTTACAATTGATGTGGCAGTTTATCACTAAATTGTATATTAGGTATACGTTCACACATTTTAAGAACTGTTGTTTTGTAATCAAAATTTTGTATACTAAACACTAACTAGTTATATCCCCTCCGCGCGTTGCGGCGGGGATTCACGATTTCACGGCGGGGATTCGATTCGTGATGGAGTCATCCCTTAACATAGTAATAGTCTGTGAACTACATGAGTATTAAACTAATTCATAAACGAAGGCATTGCTTTAATATTGTTAATAACTAACACCAAAAATCCTTTAGATTTGATACTTTCCAGTTTCCTACACACCAAACTTTATTCCCAACCAAAAATCATGCATCCATCTATGATCTGTACATCATCATTTATGACCTGCGATCCCTTCAATTCCTTGTGACAAAACGTTTGGTTTTCTTTGTTGATTAATAATTATGTTATCGATCTTGGTATCTTGCGCTCTTTGTATTACTAATTCTCTCACCTGCATATAATGTGGTGTTGTTAATATGGTATTATTATTGTAAGAGAGTGACAGTTTTAGAAAGGGGTACCACAATTTTGATGTACATGTTGCTCAATGAGGACACGCTTTATTGACATCCTGCTTTCTATTGTTCATGTTGTCGTGCCGCTTTCTATTGTTTATGTTGTCACACACACTATTAAGGGATCTTTTTCATTAAAGATCATAACTACCCAAGTTGAAATGTTGCTTCCAGGCTAATCTAACTTTAGAATTGATTTAAAAAATCACTTAAAAAGTAATAAACGCAATGATGTTGTTCTGCACATACATGTAGTTTTTATTCATTTAAGTTCTCATATAAACATCTGAAGCAAGTTTTGGATTATAAAAAGGTGCACAAACATAACTTAGTGGTAAATAAGAGAGATGATTGGAATAATCCGGATGCTACGTTGTAGAGCATGCCTAGATTAATTTGGATTGTAAACATTTGATATTTCTATAACGTGAACAGGTTATTTTAAAGTATAAAAAAACCGTCAACAAACTTCTTGTTTAAACACAAATCCATTTGCATTGTCTGCTAAACATCACGAAGAGGTTGGTTCATGGAAAGGGCACTTACAATTTAAATCTTACCAAAATAACAGACACTGAATATAATCATAAGAGGAAATCACAATTCCAGAAGTAACACCTGCATGGCATGCAAAAAAAAAAACCAAAACCAACGATTTACCGGCTTATATAAACGACCTCAAAACACAAAATACGCTTAGGCTAACGCAAGACTATAAATAAAAAGGTCGCATAATACAGGTCAGGTCCAAATCAGAGTAAAGCACAACATGACAAAAAAAAAAGTGTAAAACAAAGTTAGCAAACTTACAAAACCTGTAAAATGGTAGCCACAGGTCTAATACATGCAGCGAATCACCACCCCACGGCAACAAAAACTGCAAAAGAAGGATCACAAGTTACAAAAAAAAACACATAACTTACACTCATGACATCACATAACCCAGATAATGAACGATGATACCAAGTTATTAACTTAACTTATTAAATAAAAAAAAAGAATAAAAAACTACAGTAGTAAAATTGACATGAATACACAATCTTAAATCAAATTTTACATTATATCCTCTTCCATTGTTCATATCTCTAGTATCATAGTCACCCAAGATATTTAGAAACCTGAAAAAAATTGAAAAATTAACCTTGAAATTCAATTTTGGTGTGAACCACCATCAAATACAGTACCCCAAAGCAACCAATCCGTTATGAGGTACGCTTCATGAGGGTCACCTGCAAGAGTCCCAATAGCATTATTAGCTACAACTCATTATTGCGATTTCACGTTACAGAGTTGATCATAATTGACATAGAAAAAGACACCGGCATCAAGGAAGAGGCAAAAGAGAGAGGAGTTAGAGTCCATCTAGATATCTTAATAAATCAAAAAAAAAAAAACCAAATTGAAAACGAACATTACAAAACGATAAAAATTAGGGCTTTTTACCTTTGTATATCGGGGGCCTAAGTTGTCCTCCCAACGTCAACACACACCACCAACCCTTCGTAACCTTCTTTTGCCGTCGTCGAGAGCAACCACCGAAACTCTAGAAATAGAAAGTGCTTGACCACCGCATGCAACCAAGCCAGATCGAGAAACAGATCCATGTCCAAATCGAGAAAAAGCTAGTCGTCGGTCCACCCCCATCAAACTCATTTCATCTGCTTGTTTTGGTGTCGCCATTTTTTCCGGTCATTCCCCCTCTCTCCAATTCTTTGGTGTCGTAGAAAGAAAAGAAGAAAAGAAAAGGGGACGCGGTGGGTCTCAAGGTCGCCGATCAGTGACTTTAGTCATAGTGATGCCTTCGAGATAAAAGGGGAGGTTATTTCAATTGTAGAAAGGAAGGTTAAGAAGAGAAAAAAAGGGTTCAGTAGGTGAGAGAACAGAAGCCTTTGATTGAGAAAGTGCAGAGGGGGGACGCGTGTCTCATAAGAAGCATGCATGCAGCAAGAAAATTCCAGAAATACCCTCTTAACACTGTTCATACACTTACATTATTAACATATAGGTTAATTGTTTGTAATATTATTGTCATTGTATTCGTTTTGAGGAATTGTGTTGCAGTCTTGTGTTTGATACTTTTTTTTCATTAGGTGCCTGTTTGTGTTGGCTTTTTTATGCGCAGATGTGTTGTGATTCCTGAATTGACGTTATGAAAATTTTGGGTTGGGTCGTTTATGTTTTTCTGACATTTTATTTTCGAATTTAGAGACTATGATGTTAACATACAGGCCCATATATCTTATATTTAATTTTGAAAACTTATTTAACTTAATTTTAAAATATAAATATTATTTTTTAACAAGTGAACCAAAAAATAGAACTAAACAATATAAATATGAACAAGAAAAATATGAAATACCGGATTTAATCCTGGCACTGTTCATTCAATTCATTTTAAACATATAGGAGAATATTCAAGATTTCTAGAGATATGAATCAGTGCAGTGACGGAACCAGAAAATTTTTTATAGGGGGTCATTATTTTTTAGTGATTTGATTTGCAACAAACAACATATAATTTTTCGGGTGGTCCCATCGGGTCGGGTCGGGTCGGAATATACATAATTAAAATGCATTGAGAATGTTATGAAAAATATCATATCAAAAGAAATCAAATAAAACTTACATTTTGTGTTAAAAGCAAGGGTAAAATTATAATTTCTTGATTAAATTAGTAAAGAAAGAAACAAAGTCACGGACTTGCAACTTGTAAGGATTGAACCCACAACCTCCTACTCCACATGAGCATATGCTAACCAATGAATCATAATCAGATTTAAGTTTTTATGGGAACTTTAAAATATTAATGGGTTCACCTATTGAAAAACTATGAGTTCATTAAAAAAAATTCGACATTATACGTTACACTACTGACTCAAAAATCAATGGGATCACTTGACCCCGTTCGTCTAGGCGTAGATCCGCCCCTGAATCAATGTAGTGCTTAATAGTACTTGTTGTTGTAATTTTCAACCACTAGCTCCTATTTTCAGTTAATCTTTATTGTTGTTAAAAAAATAATATTTTTGAAGATCATTATGTGCAGTAGCCTTGTAGCTTCTAAACATTGTTTATGCAATAATAAAGATTGTCTGTTATATGATCAGCATCAACTATCAGCATGCTTCATAACATAAATGGGAACTAAAATCAAGAACTTACAGAATAGATAAGTTCCTGCATTTTGGGGCATCATCCTTCTCCTTTATAATGGCAAGTTTGATGTCAGACTATATCCGATGGTTAATGTTTTTTAAAAAACATTTTCTGTTACATAATCACCAACTCATCATCACTGATCTTTTAAGAAAAAAATAGTAAATTTTAATGCGCTTAATTATTGAAATCTTTGATTAGACATTAAATAGACTTGGACTGTGGTGGGTCTACACGTTTAACCTACTGAAGCTATTTGGCCTCTTAGCTACATTTTAGTTTGTTTTATGCCTGTATTCCACCTTCCAGTGGAGATAGTTTATTATGGATGTTAGGGGTAATTATATTCAATTGCTTGTAATTTGTCCTATGAATTAAAAAAACAAACAGCAATGAAGGTACGAATTTGGCAAGCAACTATCATCTGTTTTATCTATATCCTTGAGTTAAGCTTTTCTTCCTTTGCTAGCTAAATTTTGGCTGATTGGGCGGTGACCTTAGGTCCGAGCTCGAGAACTTACAGTGGCGGAACTGTATCTGTGATTTGAGAGCAGTTGCCCTACGATTGTGAAGGTGGTGTGCTTGTATCCTTCTCCATCGTAGTCTACCGTTGAATTTTAACGTTATTTGATACCCGGGTTATAACAGTTTCGATGTAAATTTAGTTCGAAAACGGATTGATCGGGTCGATGTAAATTTCGATGTAAATTTAGTTTTTATTTATTTATTTATATGCTCTCATTTCTATCTTTTAAATAAATAACATAAAATAACGTATGCATAATACTGTTATACATATGCTTAACGGTGTTGTACATTTGCTTTGTGTCTTAATTTTTTTCTTCACTTATTTATTTATATGTTTCTATTTCTATCTTTGTAATAAATAGGAGTGTAAACGAGCCTAGCTAAGCATGTGCTCACTTAGGCTCGCAGCTCGGCTCGTTTTGACTTTAGAAAACTTGAGCTCGTACTTGGATCGTTTGTAGTTTTATTCTAAAGCTCGAGCTCGGCTTGTTAGAACTTTTTAAAGCTCGAGCTCGGCTCATTAGAACTTTGTCAAGCTCAGCTCAAACTTGACTCGTTTATTACTAATTTATTAATTTTTTATTATTAGTTTTATATTTATTTATAATTTTTATTTTTATTTATAACATAACTTATTAAATTATTTCTATCAAAATTTTATATATAATAATATAACTTATATATATATATATATATATATATATATATATATATTTAATATGCAAATAAAATTAGTTATAAACAAAAATCTCATTTAGGCTAACGAGCCGGCTTGACCTCGACATCTGAAGCTCATCCTCGAGCTCGTTTAGTAAACGAGTCCCATTGTGAGCTCAAGCTTGTTTAGGCTCGGCTCGATTAGAGCATTTTACAAGCTGATCTCGTGTAGATTACAAGCTGGGTTGACTTGTACACCCCTACAAATAAATAAAATAACATAATATATTGCTTTTATAACAAATCATACATATATATGTATATATATATACAACTATTATCGGTGTTAAAGTTTCGTTTTTCATGAACATACGTACGTTATCAAATGTCCTATACAACGGGAAGATTCTTAACAACATTTTTATTTTATATAAAATAATGTGTGTTATCAACGGTTTCAACTTTCTCTTCAACTCGCAAATTCCTAACTTTTTGATGTTCATTTTTTATGATTTTACGCCCCTCCACCACAAAGGTTTACAACTGAGTTTTGTTATTAGTTTTTACGTTATTTTACGCCCCCACTGCAACGCGAAGTCATAATACTAGTTTGATTTAATTTTTTTGAATAATAAATTTGTTTAATGGTGTAATTACTCCTATATAAATTAATAAAGAATTGAACAGTAATAATAATAATATAAATGATATTTATTAATTATATAATTACTCCTATATAAATTAACAAAGAATTAAACGGTAATAATAATAATATTTATTTATTAATTATATAATGATATAATAATTATAAAATTATAATAATATTTTTTATTAAATTATATTTGTTTTGTTAAATAATATTTGTTTATTGACTTCAAATCTATCTGGTCAATTTTGACACGCCATTTTGATCTCTTTGAGTTTGTAAAGTTCTGGGTTACCTCGGTACAATTTTTATTTTAAAAAAATAATTTCTTACGTTTGTATTTTAAGGTATGTGTTAGTATGTATTGGGTCAGGTATAAAACAATACAATGCATATTTTTATATACGTTTTGAGATAATCTACATTTTGATGCTCATCAACTTTTTTACGTAGGTTTTGTTCGGAAATGAGTTGGGTTAAAAAAATATTTTAATTCGATGATATAAATCTGAGTTACTCTACATTTCAACGTAGATTTACTTTGGCACATGTCGGGACGATTGTAACCTATGTGTTTTTTGGTGTATGCTTTGACGTGGTCTACGTTTTGACGTACTTTTGTTTGGAAAAAGGTGGGCGAAGTAAAATTCGTTTTCGTTCAATGATATAAATTCTAGTTACTTAACAGTTTGACGTGAATTTAGTCCGGAGAAAAGTCGAGCCGATTGTTAGTCTATATTTTATTGCGTTGCGTACGATGACGCTGCAACGCGCGGCTGGTAAAACACTAATTCACACATCAATTTTTGATATTCACGTTTAGATTATATTGGCTTTTAATTATAAAATTTATAATTTAGGTTTATTTAGGTTTGTTTATATTAACATGGGATTAATATTTGTTCGTCTTCGTTTAACAAACTAACGAATAAACACAAAGGAACACGAACAAATTAGTTTTTTTTAACGAGCAAACTCTAACAAAGAGATATATTCCTTTATGTGTTCTTGTTTATTTTTTGTTAAGTTAAACTAAATGAACATAAACACAGACATAACCCATTAGTTTCAATTACTACTCTACACTTTTCATATATCATATGACGTTTAATTGCTTACTTCTAGATCTTATTTGGATTTGTATATATAATAACTATTTTTTTTATTTCACATGAGACATATATATATTTCGAGAACAATCAATGACCGCAGTAATACATACCCGGATACAAAAGATAAAACATATGTAAAAACATAAGAATTGATGCAATTTCATGAAAACTAAGGTTAATGTTCATATTATAAAAAGAAACATTTAATAGCGAACAAAAGTATCAAACTTTTGTACACATAGTACGCATATTATTCGTCTTTAATGGTATGGTATAAAGCGCTAAAATAATAAAATTACAAATAAAAAAGACGATCAAATAACATCTAAATAACCACGAACATGTGTTTCCAATAGTATTTCATAACACGATTATCTAGTGCACTTGTCATTACTTTTGAGGACGAGTGTTTTCGGTTGTAGCTGTGCCGGTAGCTACTTTGGCCACATCCAAGGCCGTGGCCTCGGGTTTCTTATGAGAATACAATGTAAAGTAAGCTAGGACCCCGAGAACCACAGCGCCACCGCACATCATACCCATAGGTGACTTTGGTGCACCTTTTGCGGTCTGATGGAGAACTTGATCCTTAGCCATTGCCTCCACGGCTAGTGGTTGTTTCTCGCCTTGCTTCATCACATTTCCCAACCTTACCATTTTCTATATTTATTGTATATTCGCGCTTGTTTTGTGTTAATTGTGATATAAGGTTGTGTGGGAGTCTTTGAAGCTCTCTTTTGATGGATCAAGGTGGTTATGAAGTTTAGTTGAAGGTTGAAAAAGATAGAGAAATTGGGGAGACATGGGTGGTAGAGAAATGTATGGAGAGGAAAGCTTTGTGGGTGATTGACACATATGTGATTATGATTAAATTTAGGTGGATGTCTAAATATAAACTTAGTCCGAATCTATAGCTTTTGAAGGTTCAAATTTGTAAGTTTTCAATAGATTATATGACATGTTATGGTTTTATATTCAAACATATATTATATGTATATGTGCGTAATTACAGGCACATATATAATGTGAAAGATGACATAAAGTAAAAGGTATTTTTACGAATCCTTAATCGTTGATTTCGCTTATGTCGTCACCGCAAACTAACCCTAGGCGGCAGTTGCGGCTGGTTCTATCTCCAAACAGTCACTGTTCGTATCCACAACACCATTGAACATCGATCTACCATTATCGCCTATCCTCGTTTTGATTGAGAAAGCACATGCATTGGTATGTTGTACAACATGCTTTAAAATATGTGGGTGCATCAACAAGTAGCACAAAGAGTCTACAAAGTTGCATTCTACTTTTTCTTAAGTTTGATTTTCAATACATAGTATAATATAATATAATGTAGAGAATTTGAAACCAACAACCACGAGAGTCGTGCAACACACTTTTAGATTGAAATTATTCGGTGGTTCACCGAATATATCAATACAACTCAAATGAGAATCAAGAACAAGTATGAAGTTACGTGAGGTTTCAAAACTGTCGCTCCTTGGATCCCTCTCCTAGGGACGCTGATCCCAGACCCCGTCAAGAAGGCGTTGCCCCTTGGAACACCCCTAAGAAGTTATGAGATCCTAACACCGAATATCACAATATACTCAAACAAGCATGCACTACGCATTTTCTGACTTGTTTGATTAAAATATGATCACATTGTTCACCTAATCAATTAAATTACCTTAAAATGTCTAATAGTTAATTGGAAAAAGATTGATACACTACAAAGGTATAATATTACAAAAAAATAAATAATACTCCACATCAAGCTTTTTGGTTATCTAACATATATGTCAAAGTAACTACTTTCAGAAAGCAAAGGTTTATAAACTTGAGCCGACATCTTTTAATATTGACTTGTTTAACCGATAGAGTTGGTGTAAAAATCGATAAACCAACAGATGAAGGAGGTAAGCATCAACAGTTTTCAAGTATTTTTGTGTCTATTTTAAAATTATATATACATTAAAGCATCTGTGATGCTACAGTTATAATAGCAATAAAATAATAATAATAATATTTAAATAATGATAATAAATAATTAATTTGTTTATTAAACGTTTATTAAACATTTTAACTGGTCAATTTTGACTCCTTCACATCATATAAATGTTTTAAAAAATTTATATAACGTCACTTTAACACTCTTTGATTTCTAAAGTTTCGGGTTTATGTGTTGGTACAAATCGGGTCAAATGTAAAGCGTTTTCGTATATATTTTTATATACGCTTTGACATAGTTTATGTTTAGGATTTGACCTAAGTTTTGATATAAATTATGTTCTAAAATGAGTGGGGTTAAATATACAATGTTTTTATTCGACGGTATACAAAAAGAGTTACTTTACGTTTTAACGTAAATTTAGTTCGGAAACGAGTCAGAATAAATTTAAGTTATTTTATAATTCAACATAAACTTTGTCTGAAGACAAGTCGGAGTCAATTGTTAGTCTATATGTTATCGCGTCACGTACAATGTCGCCGTAACATGTTGTTACATTTACGTTTTGATATTTAGGATCACGGGTGGAAGTCCCCGTGCAACGTACGGGTTAGAAAAACCTAGTTTGTTTAAAACTTACAGGTGTATTGTTATGTCCATCCTATCTAACAATACTTGTGGTTTAAATTAACGAATTAGAAATACTCCTTAGTTATCATAAAATTGATTATGGTTAAAATCATTATAATTTTTTGAACGACCAACTAATTAAAGCATGGCTACCTGGGGTACCCCAATTGCGAAAAGACACCTCATACGGCCGCGAGCACACGCATCGGTGGGTAGCCCAGACCCACCAACCACCAATTCCAGGAAAAAAACCCCGCCACCCGAAGGCCCACTGCTGTCCACCAACAACATTTTGTTGCTATTAGGACTCGAACTCACAACCTTTCCTAAAGTAAGTCATGAGGCTACCACTCAACCAAATGGTTGGTGGTGGTTAAAATCATTATAATATTCTGTTTGTTTTACTATAAGTGTAATTAGTTAGATAACTTGAAAAATATAAATGTAGTTACACGGCAGTTGATATAAATTTATATTCGGTACTTGCATAGAAAATGCTCTCCTTATGATAACCTAAAGCATTCACATCAGTTTCTTTATCCTTAATTTTATAATTACATTAATAATCATTATTTTTCTTTCTTACTTTTAAATTAAATATTATTTTTTATATTTTTATCATTACGTTTTCTTTCTTGTTTATTCACAATCACTTTCCTAAAATATTAAAAATTTAACATGAATGAACAGTGTCTTACCAAATATACAGATGAACAGCTCTATCCTTCGCTCACCAACTACTTATAACCATTTCATATAATAGAGAAAACGTACTTAAAAATATATAAATAACCTACTACAAATGCTCTAATAGGGATATATCCTCAATCTTTTATGTATAGCCTGTTACTACAAACATCCCAATGAGGAACGCAAGAACCTAATAACACAAGAATGATTCGCGTTGCTTTGAAAACTTAATAATATCAATAACATAATAATAAAGTAGTAGTCATCAAAATAATAATAATAATAATAATAATAATAATAATAATAATAATAATAATAATAATAATAATAATAATAATAGTGAAGAAATTCATATATGCACCAGGCTTGTGAAATAATATATATCCACATGGTTATCTTCCCCAAGACAAGTTACCAATTGGTACACGATGAATTTTTCAAAACAAAAGAGATCATCGAGGTGTTGTGGGGAGAAATAAAGCTATTGTTAAGTAGTCACATAATAGTCAAGTCACAGGAGTGATCAAGTTTATCCTAATCAAGTAACATTGCAAGTTAAACAAGCAAGTATATATTGTTAAAAATAAAAAGAAAAATTTAGCCTTATTTAGGGTGATACAATAAGTGGAGGAGGAGATGCCTTTATAGATGTTTTAGTTGGAGCTACATAGGAGTTTGAACGATGATTACGGTAAATAGGGTTTTTCAAATTCGAATTTTTTGGATATTTGGATATTTAAAATTCCGGATAACCAAAAATTTCGGATAATAGATTTCAATATACAAATTTGAAATCGAATCTTTGGATATCCGAAATTTCAGATTAGTATATCCAAACGGATACCCAAAATATATGTATTATTTAATAATTCTTATATTTAGATTTTTTTGGGTATCCCAATTTTAACAAAAAAAATCAAATTGAAAAAGATGGGCTAATTGGGCTCTATTGTCTTATGCAAGTCTTTTAAGCTCAAGAAAATGTTGATCAAAGTATCAAATTAAATTCTTAGTTGCTCTAAGGTTTGCTCCTTGGTGACTTTGTTTGATTGATCAGCCAATAATATCATATCTAGAGGAGGTGGTTGTAGCAGGAAGCAATTCAAGACCAATTTTCCATGTTGCCCTTTGTTTTTGATACTTAGGACTTCTAAACTCAATCCTAAGTACATCAATGTTTGTTGCCAACATGAAGGTCTTATAGACGAAAACATTGTCATGGGGTTCAAATGATGAACCATCTATATTATTTGCCTGGTATCAGACCTTTACCATTCCAAATCCGATACCGCTCGAATATTATCAGTTTCGATACCCGTATTCATTTTTTTATGTTTTGGATTTTTGTTTTATTTTGTATTTTCAATGTTAGTGGTACCGACCAATACCAAACCAACAACATCGATACAATATTCAGTTTATACTTTCACTTATTTTCAGTAACAGTACTTTTTTGTTATGATAGGAGTTCAATCTCATCCCTAATTCTTCTCTTTTTGAACCCTTGTTTCAATCCAAACTTCACAATAGACCCCCACACATTCAATTGGCTATTTGTCTTTGTATTTGAACCCTAAATCGCTGTTCGGCCTCTTCCTAGGACATGCTCCAAATCATCATGGTTATTGAAATAATAACTCAAATTTGTAGCTTATTATGAGGTTATATGGAACTCATTTGATGCCCTTTACAGTGTTGTGTAAGAATATTATGTTAACTGAGGTTAATATTATGTTAAACAATAGAAGCATTGTATCCTTACTATGGCTAATCATGAAGCCACAATGAACTCGCAATTTACAAGGCCCTACGCCAACCACACTGGTTTTGTACTATAAATTCATCAGACTTATGCAATGACCCTAATGCATTTGCTATCTAAATCTTAGATGAAGATGTGACACGTGACGTTTAAGAAATAAAGAAATTTGTGTACAACTTATCTCGCTTTAAAGAATTAAAACTTGATTAGGTGTTACCATTTGGTCTATGCGTCCTATTATATTATTACAATAATAATCTAAATCTTTAACTAATGTCCATTATGTATATGCATTAAAAGTATACTTTTGCACCACTTTCGACCCGTTACAACTATTTTCTTTATTTGACAGATTAAAGTCAAATCAACCCATTTGCAGTAAAATGGTTGAAATTGCCACCTCTACTCAAAACCAGAAACCAACAATCATAACGATTAAATATTTCACTAAAAAAAACTGGATCAAAACGACGGAAATTTGCCATTGTTATTATTACAAGTTAAAGGATAAAATATAACCTTTTTGTTGCACCGCGAGTCTACAAAACTGCAGCCTTTTAGAGGATGACTGCAAAAGTGGGATGGATTATTGCTTGAACTGGTCGCCCAAACCAGGCGGCATTCCTAAGCTCTGAGCGAGATCACCCATCCGCGCTTTCATGGCCTGAAATTACCAAAATGGTCTCAAATATTAGGCAGAAATTTTTCAAAGGCGAAATTATGTTGTTATATTTTTAAGAACCTGGACACTTTTTTGATGGGCATCCTTGTATGCTTCAGTAATCAGAAGTGAAAGCTTCTACAAGAAAGTTAATGATAAAATTTAACTAATATGTCAAGAAATGTATACAATTTAGTGTTTTATTACTAGTACAACAGGCATTGTGTATTTATAGAGATCCAACTTTATAACATACCCAAAAATAAAGTTAAAATTATATACTCACTTCCGACCCTAATTCCATTGCAGCCTCTGTAATTTCTGTGCGAACAGGTTGTTGATTGCCAGAGAGTGTTACCTGAGGATTTCGGATATAATAAAGTTGTTTAATAAAGCATAGTTAGACACTTAGACTATAAATATAAACAATCAGTAGCAAGATATTGTATATAGAGAACAACCACCCAAGTTCTGCTTTAAACCAAGGAATTAGGAAAGACCAAAATGTCCCCAGATGATAAACGATCTTACAACGGATCATAATCGTAGACAATGTGATATAGACAGCCACATATTTAACAACATAATGAAATGAGGGACCTTTGATCAAGCCACTAGAGATCGTGATTAATTGATTAATGGCACATGTGGCTAATGATGGTTCTCGTATGAATATAATGATTAGAGCGAATAGAATGTTACTTAAATTTCTTATAAAGGACGAAGATGCAGAACAAATTGACAACTAAGCAAAAGTGGATGTTAACTTATACTCGAGGGACTATATATACAAGGTAAAAATAGAGGTAGAACCATATAAAATATGAAAAAACTACATACCTTCACTAGCTCACCTTCACAATATCCATCAAACTCAGCTCTGCAAAGCAAAAACAGCTGACATAGCTTACTAACATGTAACTAAACAGTCAGAACCCAAATTACAAAAAAAGATTAAATTAAAATTGATAAATAGATATTCATGTATAAGCATTTGTAAGAAGAAAGAAGTAGGAGCTTTCACTTATTACAGAAATTGACATATAATAACAGAAAATGAAACATACACAGCAAGTTCTTTTTGCACACGCACTGCCTCAACTTGGACAACCATTTGAGCCTTTTTTACCGTCTCATATAGATTTTGCATGTTTCCAAAAACCCCTGCCTACAATTTAAATTAGCATGATATATCAGTTCTTATCCAGAATTCATATATATACCCTATAGATATGTTCATGACAGAATGAAAGAAAGCTTAGTGAAATAAAATCTATTAGTAGCTCGTATTTTTACTTAATGGCAAAAAGGTAATCATGGATTCGGACTTTGTTTAAAAGAGAGATGCTATGCTTGTTGGAACAACCAAAAAAAAAAAGGAAAGTGTTACATTTTCTTGGGACAAAGGGCATATTTGTTATTCTTATTTACTAGTGAAGTTTCAATCAAATCTAGAAATTAGTGAGACATTGAACTAACCACTTTCAACTCAAAAATAAGAAACAAGATAAAACGAAAAGTCGAAAACTACAATAATTTCTATATTTTGGTAGCTGTGAGAAACCATCAAGGAAAACTCACAAGGCCTCACTAATAGCCTGCTAACCAGTGGAACTACGTAAAACGAAGCTCAAGCTGTGTAGGTGGTCTACAAGGGTTAAAGCTAGAAACAAACAAAAGATACATTCAAACCTGAGACCTAAAGCTAGATGAAAATGAAGCGCTTACCACTAAGACACCCTTAAAGGTTCTATAATAACTTACTAACAAATTAGAACTTAAACAAACCAAAATATCAAAACAATAAACATCACCAATTTAGAAGATATACTTAACAAGTTAACATTGCCGCATATAACCTTTATCAGAAAACATACAAAACAATCTCAGATTTCACCTTTCCATCATCCTTGTCATTATCCTTCTTTCCTCCTCCAAATAGGGCGAATACACAAAAAGACTGGCGATTATCAACAAGCTTTTGAAGGCCAGGCTGAGATAGGACCCTCACACCAACCAAATTTGGTTTTAGACTTACTTTTTCTGCAGATTAAAAAAACAAGGGCTCACATTACGCTTAAAATTCATAACAAGAAACCAGATGCTCGAAAGAAAGACATCATCTCTTAGTTTTTTCTTCATGACCTCAAAATCCCGTAAAGAAAGTTTACGACCCAATTCATGATAAAAGCATCAGTGTAATAGCGTCAAGCGCCTATGTAACACACCTATTACAACTCGTATCACGAAGTAATTTTAAACAGACAAAAGATCATACTAATTTATTCATTGAAACCCTACTAGAATCATGGTCCTCATGTAATCTCAATGTGTTTGATCGGTGACTCCATTGATAAAAGTACGTGAATTCAACATAGGGCTTGTAAAATTCAACAGCTTTCAGTATAAAAGATGTAAGATTATGAATTAGCTTCATCAAATTCAGACAATAATAACCATATTTGGCTCTCAAATCGTCATAAAGCCATTTTTCATCCTCAGTTTCATGACAATTTACTAAACTCAAAGCCCATAATCATATCAAAAATGAAATACGAAATCCAACATTTTTCACAATCAAGATTACAAATCAGGCCGCTATGAGTCAAAATCAACGAGTAAAAGATAGAATTGCAAAACAAAAGGCGTTAATTAAAGGCTAGCAAAGTATCCCTCATATGATAATCAAGGTCTGTGAGTTCAATTAAACTCTAAAAGAGAGAGAGCAAGCTTACGGCAAGAGGTAGATGATGATGGTCCGCCATTAAAGCTTGAAATCTGAGGTGTGAAAGCACTCGCCGACGCCATTGTTCGGTGTGTGATGTGAGGGTTTGGAAGACAGAGATGCAAAAGGATAGAGGTTTCTTTGATAAATGATATTTTCTTACTTTAGATCTTTTGCAGTTTGTTATTAAAGTTACGGGCCGTCATATCTGTTAAAGTACAGACCAATTGGAATGTTGGTCACACAAGGGGTGTGGCTTTAGTTTAGTCAATAGAGTTGATACGGGACCTAAAAAACAAAGCATGAGAAAGATTACTCTGGCTGTTCAAAGCGTTCGTCGTTCGAAACTCGCTCGACGATAGTTTAGATTTTGCTTGAAAAATGCTCGTTCGAATTTCTGTTCGGTTGTAAATGAGTCGATCGGCTCAGATCGGTTTGTAAGCGAGCCAAGCACGAGCGAAGGTCCGCGCGACTAGGTTCGACTCGAATTATTCTTATTATATATATATAAATAATTTATACATAACACTCTAGTATATTTGGCCCGCTATATAAAATATATAATTTTTTGTTCGCATACTAGATCAATCAACCTAATAAAAAACTTAACACTAAACATAAAAATAAAATCCTAAGCTGCATAAAGATAGTTTTTGACCTCGCTATTACTCTTATTCGATCTCCCACTCTCATTGTCATCGTGCTCTTCAATATGCTCACCGGCTCAACGGCTACAACGTTAGTCTAATCACCAACCACAACGTATTTTCATCTATGAAAATGTTATGTTTTGAAATGTGGCTGCTTTTTAAGCCATTAAAACTTAAAACCCAACATTATCACCGCCTCTCATTGCAATATAAATCGGATGACACACTAGATGGTTGGATTACACAAATTGTTCGCCGCTCGTTTGCGCTCGCTCAACGTTCGCTTGGACAATTCACGCTCGAAAAATGCTTGTTCAATTTTCTGCTTGGTTGTAAACGAGCCGATCGGCTCAGTTCGGTTTGGAAACGAGCCAAGCACGAGCAAAGATCCGCTCAATTCGGCTCGGCTCGTGAACAGCCCTAACCCTCCCATAGCCTGACCCGGGTACGTGGCTGACCCAATTACGCTTTCGAGTCGATTTTTCGGATCTAAAAGCTTTATGTCCCCATTTATAACCCGATCCAATCGGAAGTGAGGGAATTCCTATCCAATCTAAATATATCCGCATTCAATTCAGGTAATCAGAATAACCTGAATAAACATATAACAGTTTTTCCTAACTTTTGGTTCGTGTTAGGGATGACAAACAAAATCGAACCCAACAAAAATACCTGAAAACCCGAGACATTTGGGACGGATTTGTGATCGGATAAGAGGGTATGGAACTGGATTTTAGATTAATTATTATTCTTTTTGCGGGTATGTAACCCGTCTACCCGTTTACCAAATTATATACCCGAAATTGTTTTATTTTTTAATTTACTATATTAATAATTATATTATATATATTTATATCTTTTTATTTTTTTATCTAATATCTTTTTACTTAATAATTAAATGTTAATATACACTAATAAGCTTATTATTTGCACTATATGGTTTCTTACAAATTTATAATAAAACTCCTAAATTACATAGTAGTAGTTGTGGAACGTAAACAAAAAATACACTTTTCTAAGATTAATACTCACTACATACCCGCGACATACCCAACGAATTTTATGCCGAGTATGGGACACATTTTTATAATCGGGTATGTGGTTGAGATTACCCATACCCATCCAATGCCGCCTCATTGCCATCCCTAGTTTGTCTATTTTTTTCTAGTTATTTATTTCTAACAAGACTACAACTCTTTGAGACTCTTACTTTGAGCTCTCTACTCTCTTCAATAATTTGATTAAGTTTAAGAAGAGTTGAAGATGACTGAATCAAAGAACAAGTGATTGAATACTATTTTCATTTACTAGATCAAGTGATCAACTAGACAAAGTATTGTCTTTTAGGTTTGGGTTGGATAAAAGGCAGGATACACTACACATTCATTGAAAAAGCCCTACTTACGTAATATTTAATTAAAATCTTATTCAAATATAATAGATATCCGAATAAACCAAATAATTTGAATTCAAAACAAGCTGAATCTAAAAATAAATCTAAAATCCAAATTAAGAATTCGGATTCGGATGAGATCCGATCAAAATACCCGAATAACAATTTGGATTAGTTTATTCAGTTTCTGATACGGTTTGAATTATGGTTTTTATCGGTTTTTGAACTTTTAACACCCCTAGGTTTTGAAACATCAACCTCAATCTTTGAGGTAGTGTGCCGATTGACCAACTCATCACCATATTTGATCGATTTGTCTTGTGGATCGTATCTTGTGATGATCGGTTGATTCCAAAATTAGATGGGTAGGATATATCCATGTAATGCTATAACAGAAAAGATTTTAGAAAATACAGAAGTATTGATTATTTTAGTATTTATACTCATACTACAATATTGATTTATATTTGTATTGTTGGTTGCCTTAGGGTGAATATAGAATCTGACAATTCATCAAAAGGAAGTTAGATTTCTATTTCTAAATGGAGACGCGTAAGATATTTTATAAATGAAACAACTAGAATGTGTCATTGAGATAATAATTATTACACATGCAAATAATGAAATTTCATCCCCAGTTTAAGATTTCTATTTCTAAATGGAGACGCATAAGATATTTTATAAATGAAACAACTAGAATGTGTCATTGAGATAATAATTATTACACATGCAAATAATGAAATTTCATCCCCATTTTAAGTATTTTGGGGGTAAGTTCATCGATTTAGACATCTATTTATGTTTCATTTGAATATTATAGGTTCACGGAGGGGACTTGATGATTTTTATGGAAGAACTCAAGATTGATGAAATTCTGAGGAAAACAACTTACTGTCATGTCCATGTTCAAAATGAACATGCCCATGTCGAACAAGCTGAGATTCTTGCTACCTTGATGCTCAACATGCCCATATCATTTATGAACATACTCATGTTCAGCCCAGATTTGGGATTTATACTCAATACTCCCCCGTTTAAGCAAAATCTAACTTTTACACCAAATCCTAGTTCTCTCAAGTCTCTTAGGTGATTTTGGGTAGATCTTCGAAGATTCAAGGTCAAGATTGAAGATCAAGCACTTTCAAATAATACCTAACAACACCCTACCCATTTTCATTCAATTTGATTTGAATTCCTCTAGATCTACTATGAGTTCATTCATGTTCTTGACATTGGGTGTGGTTTTTATAAGCCTCATGGGCTAAACTCATATTATCACTTAGATTAGATGAAACTTCTCATGTTTTAACACCTTGTACATGATTCTTGGAATTGTTTATGTTGATATCATGATGAAACTTGATTATTCTTTGATGATAATGTGTGTTTGTTCTAGTTTGATGAAATATTCAACCTTGTGAGTGTTGTAAGTTTATTATGTTGGAAAACCTCATGTTCTTACAACATTTATGCATATGATTGCATTTTTTGTAATTTGTGAAATTTGACTAAAGGCAGTGAACGAAAGTTGAATGTTTAGTAAAATTAGATAAATATCCATCCTTATGTAAAAATATTTGAGAAAACCATGATGTATGTCATTAATCTAAATTTCATTGGTTGCGAGGTCTTTACTCTTCACATTGTGGATTCGTGTTCACATAAGCATCCTCTTTGGTATAGGTTTGAAATCTTTAGTATTTTTCTTTTGCTTTAATCCTTATTCGCAAGTGAACCCTCATTCTAAATTTGTTTTTAGCGTCATTCAATTTGTTATTTATTTATTTATTTATTTATTATTATTATTTTTTATTTATTTTTTTTGCATATAAATGATTTAGGTGCCATTTCTATTGAATTCCATTAGCCGGAAGATGTCGTTGGAATAAATTTCAAATCCAATTCTATTGAATTCCCATGAATTTTTGTCAACCAAACAACCCTTAAGAGATTTTTTCTCATTATCAAATGCTAATAGGTCCTAGAGAAGCTTGTGAGTGTTGGGATCGTGAAGACACTTTGCTTTTTTTATCACTTATTGTCATGCTCATTTATGTTGTTGTTCTTCTAAATTTTTAATTTCATAATTTTATGGTATGACATAAACCCTAGCCCTTTTCCGGTTGCTATTATAGATTTCATATATTTCATTCTAGTTAAAAATATCTCTTTGGAGGCATCATCAACCGTCACAACCATAACAAGTATCCTTTTGAGCATCCCATTTGATTCATTATCCTATATGTGTAGAGTGCTTGATAGATAAAACCTCCATCTTAACGGGTCAATCCGAGGATAAACATGGTGGACCCAACAATTCTACTCCGACACTCAAGTTAGTATCGACTAATAAATTGAAATAAACACATAATGTATGACATTTGCAACTCAGTTATCAACATTAACACAAAT
Organism: Flaveria robusta; assembly: GCA_025506415.1. Classification (NCBI taxonomy): domain Eukaryota; kingdom Viridiplantae; phylum Streptophyta; class Magnoliopsida; order Asterales; family Asteraceae; genus Flaveria; species Flaveria robusta. The sequence goes on from CM046467.1 coordinate 5,162,290, forward strand.
ATGATTTTAGTTAACTAAAAACATATGTAAAAAAGTGGAAGATTCATTATAACTTATTGCTAGAAAGAACATACATTTTCACAAGGTAAGCATTTGCATATAGATAGCAGAAGTAGAAAGTTAATATTATGAAAACAATACGAACCAAATTAGTAGTCTGACAAATACTCTTACATTGGTCGAATCTCGAGGCCACATACAATAAGGCCGCGCATAGTTCCTTCATAAGTTATCAGTTTCAAGTTTATAGGAATGTGATCATTTCTCATCTCAGAAGTTGAGTTGAATTTACCCACAATAACCTCCATCCATCCATCTTCCCTCTTTCGCGGAACCTTGTTACTATCTTTAAAATAGTTCCATGGGCTTGGAGATCTAAAATAGAGAATTTCTGCCTCTTTATTGTTTCGATGGAGTAGATTTCGTACTTTCACAGGACAATGCAGACCGTGGCATTTTTCAGAAATCTTGAACACAAGGTAACAAATATAATCTGTATCTAGTGACAACAAATGACTTTGAATTTTGCAACTGATACGAAAAACTTGTGGTAGCACCTCAATCATCTCTTCAAACCTGCGCATATGACGATACATCATATGATTACATACTTTCTACAATGGTACAAGAAGTTAAAACTATTATCGATCAATGCATAATCCTGGTATTAGAAGAAATATAATCACTAAAGTTTGTTCAAAAACCAACCTCGACTCGACTGATGGTTTCAAATGATCAAAACATTTCACAGTAGAAGAGGCATGCAAAACATCCTTCGCAGAAAGCATAAGATGGTTCTTTTCATTCAGTTCGCTTGACGCTAGCAGCTGCACATCAAAGGGTTGAAAGAATTTAGCTCCAAAACCGCAGAATATACATACCAACTCGATATATATATATATATATATTATATATCCAAAAGATAACTTTTGTCAGCAATATGAGATTGGCTATATAGCCTCAACATTATATTTAGATCTTTTAAGCATTTTGTTACGGTAAGTTTAGCATTTGTTGCACCTGATCCTTGTTTGGTATTGATTTCAGATCTTGTTGGGGGTCCAATATTTTGTTAGATTCTTCATGTTTCACCTGTTCAAAAAGTTACAATATCATGTTATAAACTTAATATGCAAAATATAATTAATTTTTACACATTGATGAGAACTAAAACATGATTTTGTACCAAAGTGAGTAAACGCGCAGTGAAAATAATTATTAATCTGATTAAAGAACTCTTCTTAAGCATCACATAGACATTCAATCAATTTTAAAAGGGAAAGTTTAATAATGCCTCAAAACTTACATTGGCAATGGGTCGGAACTCAATGCCTTCAACATAGATGGCGCCGCTTCCAGAATAGTATCGTGAAAAACTTTCAAGTAAAACCTCAAAACGAGTATCTTCCTTCTCACATAGAAACCGTCCCAATTCAATCATCATCCATTTATCATCTCTCCATGTTGCGAAATATGCATGCTTGCTATCGCCTCCATGTTTGTACTTTAGGTTCGCATACATTGGTTTACTAGAAAATTTTCTTTCATTACAAAACTTGAAGATGAGATAAGCCCCATAATTGACACCAGGAGATAAAAATTGAGTTGTTGCTTTGATCTTGATCTTTAGCTTCGAGATATCAAACATCTTCGCGGCTTTCTTAAACCTGCAATTCGGATTTTTATCAATGCATCCAATATGCAAAAAGGAATTGATAAACTTAATTTCTACAACCTTACTTGATTGTATCTTGTCTAATTAAGGCCTCTTGGTAGTTGAGTGCATGCAGTGTCGAGTAACATTTGCATACTAAATTTTGTTTATCACACAATTATATTCAACAAATTAATAATATTATTATTGTTGCTTTCATCATCAATTAATATATATGTTATGTAATACTGAACAATAAACTCTTGAGGAATGGTTTTGAGGATATCTAAAGTTATACTTTTAAAACTAAAAAGTATAATAAATAATCTAAACTATTAATCTCTTTAATCAATAGTTAAAATCAAATTGTAGAAAAAAGTTTGTTAGATATGTATTTTAAAAATAATCACTTTTGTTGACTTTATGCAAGTTCCTCCATTTTTTTTAAAAATTCATAACTTTTATGTACGATATTAAAATTTTTTTAAATAAAAATGACACCATAAAAACGAGTGTTTTTTTATCTTTAAAACGAGTACAATATTGTTATAGATTTGTAGACTTGATTGTAGATTTGTAGACTTGATTGGGGTTGGGTTAGGTTGGAGTTTTTAACCAGACTCATGTTATGGTACAAAATTCACTAGAATTGGTTATACCAAATACCAAAGAAGGGTAGTATAATTAACTCGTTGATTTCGGACAGGAAAAGAGGAAATTTCATATGGAATTCTCCTACGAAGAGTAATGAAGAAAAGTTGGTTTGTTTATCCACAACTAGAAAAAGATCAATTGGGTCCATTGAAATAAAATGTGTTTTTGCTTTTACTTTGATATTCTACTTTAAACGATCCCAATTAATGGGCTTATAGGAATGATTGTCTTTTGATGAAGCAATCAGTCAATTAAAACAATAACGAGGAAATTCAAATAATAATTTTTTTACATTTTAAGCTAATATCTCGTAATTGTATCTTTAGTGCCGTTGATTGTGTCTTTTTAGTTATTGTCCTTTCCTGAATACTATTGTGTTTTTTAAAAATGATTTAAAAAATTATAATGATAGAATAATATTGTTATGTATCTCTAATATGTAAAATATAATAATAAATTAAAAACTAAATAATATAATACATTAAAAACAATTAAAAATAACACAATATGTGATTGTGTTTTTTGATTGTTATTGTGTTAACTTGAATACTGTGAGTTTTGAAAAATAAAGTGGTGAAATAACATAATTATATACTTTTAATTGCAAAACACAATGATAGATAACAACAAGTTTATATAATATATTAAAAATAATGACAAAAATAACGTATTATATTATCTTCAACACTATGTGTTTTGAAAAATAAATTGATTAAAGTATATTATAATGTACTTTTGATTGTATAATATATTAAAAATAATGACAAAAATAACGTATTATATTGTATAATAACAAGTTTATATAATATATATATATATAAACAATGACAAATTTAACATAAAATGATCTAAAATGTAAAACACAATGATTAATAATATAAAAAATAATATAAAATATATAACATAATATACTGATCTTTGACACAATGAATATATAAAAACAATAAGCTGAGTTATTTGACACAATGATCAAAACATTCTACTCTTTAAAACAATAGAAGTATAAGTGTTAAGCCTATAAGCCTTCTTACGCTTATTAGATTAAACATCTTTTTTATTATAACCCTACCCTTTATGTTAAAACAATCAGTTTTTATTTCCTGGAGAATTAGAAGTCAAGTATCAGTGTGTTTCCTAGTTTTCTTGTTTCTCAAATTGTATAGTCTATATATAAGAATCAGGACTTTGTACGTTTTCGTATTCTTTCGAGATCAAGTAATTTAAGTTTATATGTGAGTGTATTAAGGTAAAATAAACAAAATGAATATAATAAACGTTTATTAGTCTAATAATGAAGAGTGATAAATACATATAAAAGCACCCATATGAAAAGAGGTACAAACCTTGATTCCTTAACAGATTGCCATTTACACTTTTTGATTGAAAACTTTCTTGCCGATATCATTTCATTTCTTTCTCCATTAGAGCCAAGTGAAAACCACTAAACACAAAACAACATTAATCAAACCAAAATTCTATTATGTATGGTTTTGAAGATATTCGGAAAATCAGTAGTTAAATATACATCTCTGTTTCGCCTAAAAAAGTTCTGAAATTGATATAAACGTTTTGAAAGAGCTTCAAGGTGCATGTAATAAAACAATTATTCATACAATAATGTCATGTGAAATTAAGTATGGGGATTTAGTTACCACTTTGCCGTCTTGAAGGAGAATTCCTTTGGATAACTTGTGGTAGAGATCCTTTTTAAGGTCATAGATGTTTGAAGTATGTGACATCTTGATGATTTTTAAGTAGTCTGCAGGTAATCTAGGCTCCCATATTTCATGATCCTCCTACACACACACACTACGTAAGAAACTCATATATTACATGTGTTGAATAGATTCAATATGTTGTAAACCAACTGTATATATGAAGATTTATATGTTGTATGTCATCATTCATCGATGAAATAAGAAATAATGTAGATTTAAGAATTATGAAATTATATTTTAGAGTGAATTGTTGTTTTTCTTCATATGGTTTGGTTATATTTGTCATTTTCATCCAAAAAGATTTTTTCTTACATTTGGCTCTCAAGGTTTGAAAAAATTGTCATTTTCATAAAAAAACATGAATTATGTTAAAGAAATTTTATCAACAACACGTAAACATAAATTAGGATTTCGTTCTTATGAAAATTTACGTAAGTATCCTTTTAACAATGAATATTTAACATTTAAAAAAATAAAGATAATATTTTTGATCAAAACGACAACTTTTGAAACCTCGGGGAGCCAAATTCAAGAAAAAAAAAATTTAGAATAAAAACGACAAATGTAACCAAACCACAGTAAGAAAAATAACAATTCACTCTATATTTTAAGATAAGATATAAGTGAAACATTCATATGATTTAGTAAGTTTTAATAAATTATTAGAATAAAAAGATTAACATTCTAGATATATTAATTATTTGGAATCATTATTATTTTATAGAATAAAAAGACAAAAAATAATAATGAAAATTTCAACAAAACCAACATGTGAAAATGGACATGTGACAACACAAGTAGTTACTTATTTATGACAATAAGATATACCACCATTAATGAAATAATGTACGCATTTAATTGATAAATTTTATATGTTTAGTAAAAGTTGATGTTATTCAAAAGAAGCTAACAACTCATACATGTAAGTTAGAGTGTTAAAAGTTAACTTACTTGAAACTCCAATGCCTTCTCAAGTTCTGCTATCACCTTTGCTGCCTGTGGTCGGTATCTCTTATAAGCTAAACATAAACCTGAAATATCAGTAAATGTATCTAATGATTTGGGGTCAATTTGTTCTTTCATACCCTCTAACACCAGATAATAAAGAACTTCTTGTCCGTTGTCGACAACATGGTGACTACCGCGGTCATTTGGTTCTGTCAATCTCCCCCACAACATCTCCTTTAAAACAACACCTAATGAATATATATCTGATTCTTGTGTTAGATAACCTTGTTCTTTGTCTTGTTCGGATATGTAGCTCAACGAACCATAAGCATTATCATCAGTGATGTGTTCAATTGGCTTCGACTCAGACAATTGGGTGGACGACTCGAAATTGGAAATTTTAGCCCTCCAATCACCTTCTAGTAGAATACTAGCACTTTTGATGTCCCTATGGATCATTGAAACACTTGTGTGAAGATATTCTAACGCTTTTGTTACATCAATGCATATCTTCAAGCGTCTCATCCATGTAAGGCTAGCATCACCCAAATATTTATCAAGGCTTCCTTTAGATGCCTTTTCATAAACAATTATCTTTTCACCCATTTCAATACAGTAGCCAATGAGAGAAATGATATTCTCATGTTTAGACCTTCTAAGAATTTGAAGTTCTGTAGAAAACTGATGCTGACTCTGAGGAACCTTATTGTCCCATCGCTTTACAACAATGGCGATATGTTTTTTATCTTGTGTTATTTCTCCTTCATATTGCTTCCAATGTCTTCCTTCTCCTATGCACTTGTAATCATTGAAGTTTTCTGTTGCCACTTGTATGTCTTTAAGTGAAATATGGAGCTTATCTTTGCTGTTTTTCTACACTTGGTAATACATTTAGAAGAATTACAACTTTACAATTCAAAACCAAATTAAGTATATAGTTTTACTTGCAAATAAATTCACTATAACAAGCTGAAGCTAATGAAACACTTGTAATAAGTTGCATTAGACCTCAAAAAATTGCATTACGCCTTATATAAGTTGCATTAGCCTTTTTTTTTTTTATCAAAAGTTGTATTAGGTGAAGTTGCATTAGATCTAAAACAACTTTTTTATTAGATAATGCAACTTTATTATTAGAAAATGCAATTTTTTACTTAGAAAATGCAACCTTTTTATTCACAAATACAACCTTTTCTTAGAAGTTATTTCAAAAACGTTACATTAGGATCATTTTTCTAGTAGTGAATAGAGAATTAGTTGTGTATATCGATAAGAACACTCAATTTAGGTATTCAAACATATTAATTCATTAACAAGAGATTCAATATCTTTTCAAATCTGACATGCAGGAATTAACATTTTATCAAATGAAAAAAAAGTTTTGAGTGATGTAATCTTGATTGAAACAGGATTTTGATGGTGACAAGTAGATAATGGTTGGGTCGAGATTATCAACGTAAACCAGAAGATTAGTTTTCTCTTTATTTAGAGTTTATCTTGTTTTGGTTTTCTAGTTTGTGTTTAATTAGGAGTTAGTATTTGAGTTTATTTAAGTGGTTTAATTGTGTTTGCTTTAGAATAGATTTAGTCTTTAGGTTAGTTTGAATATTGATCATTATAACTAGTCAGTTGATTGACAAAGGGCGTGACAGCAACAAATTTTAACAAATTTAATTATTTTATATGCTTTTAATGCTGAAATAATTAACATGATAGTGAAGTTTGCATGTAAACAAGACAAGTTAACTAGCTGCATGGAGTTCGTAGAAAGATGGTATCAGTACCTTCTTTTGCTTTTAGAGTGTCTCTACTTGTAAAACAAACTAATACCCACAAATGCACCATTTTAACTGTCACATTAGATTTCCACTAACCCTTCAAGAACTGTTATTTTTACCTAAACAATACATCTATTTTTGAACACCCCTATATATATTATGAGTGTGATGTGAGAGAGGGCCCCACATTTGCTCATTTGTGAGCATTTGGAATATCGGATGAGGGTGGCTTCAAATGAGTTCTTTAATGGTAGTGAGAAGTTTGGAGGGTGTTTAGATTTTAAATGAGTATATTTGGGCGTTATTTGAGATGCTCTTATGTGTCTTTTATGTTTTTCACCACCATTAAAGATGCTCTTATGTGTCTTTTATGTTTTTCACACTTATGGTATGCAGCTTTCTTTATTTTCTATGCGAGTCATGTGTCATGACCCGCCTCAAAACAAGTCACATATATCATATTCTACAATGTTTAGGATAAATATAGGAGCATCAAGAGTCGGTCAAAATTATCCGAATCATGCTACAAAATTATGGAATCAAATGAGCAGCTTAGAATGATCTAGATCAATACTTGAAAAGACCTAGATCACTCATGATCAACCATGAAATTTTCCATAAAATTTTTGGTATAGAATTCTCTAGAAATGTCATATAAGTTAATCATAGAAAACTCTAGAATAGAATGACCAAAAATTACCTATAACTTGTATAAATAGAGAGGTGGTGCTTTATTTACAAACAATTCAAGATCCTTGTAACATCAAAACATTGTATTCTTGTGTTCTAGTAATACAAGTATTTAAATTGTTTTTAATCAAGCATCAAAAGCAATCTCACTTTTGTCCCTACAATCCCTACTGCAAAGCCCAATTAATACGAGACCAAAACGGCTCACTTAGAATCAATTTAAGTGCCGCACGAAAGTTGAACAAATCACTTTGTGACACATGGGTTAGTTACATTTTTTGTACAATTTCCTTGTTGATCTAGTTAATGAAGGTGTCAAAAACTTCTATCAATTCACCAATTTTTTTATGTGTTTTGTCTCTAAAACTGATGGTTAATTTTATTCTTGGAACAATTTATATATAAGAAAAACTTAAGCATGTTGTGTACCTACATGTGTATGTGGGAGAAACTTGTGTTTAGTTTTCCACAAAACTCATATAATATGAAATTACCTTTTTTATTCTCGAGTAGGTCATACTTGTTTTAGTTTGATATATGGAGTTGATTTTATAGATATTAAAACCTTGGTATAATAAACTATATATTAGCATTCTATTCACTCACAGTGAACAAGAATATTAGTATACTACTCATTCACAGTGATCAAGATTAATATAAAGAGGAAAATCATAAGAGTTTAAAAGAAATGCTTACTTGGATGGATAATGCTTCCTGTAGTTCTTTGATGACGGTTTTTATTGTTGGACGCTTGGATTGAGATTCTAACACACATTGAGATGCAATTTCAACAAATTTATCTAAAGAATCTTCATTTACCCCTCCATCTAGCATAAAAATGTTTTCATCAGCTTTCTTTATTTTTGGATCTACCAAATATTTTAATGTTCCATCTACATAGCATTGTCGTGCTGTTCCTGCAAGCCCCTCCTTAAAATCTTTGTCATATGCTAACTTCCCACACATGATTTCAAATAGAACAATTCCAAATGAATAGATATCTGATTGTATCTTCAACTTATTAGTTCTTTTATATTCTGGATCTATGTATACGTCTGTCCCAGCTATGCTAGTAATAAGGGTTTTGTCTTGTTGATTTTCATGGTGTAACTTGGAAAGGCCAAAGTCGGCAATCTTTGCCACCAACTTATCATTTAATAGTATGTTTGCACTCTTCATGTCACGGTGTATTATCGTTGGTTTCCGGGGCATACACTCGTGAAGGTAATCCAAACCTTGTGCAATATCAAGGCATATTTGTAAGCGCTGAACCCAGGTAAGATTAATCATGTTGTCATTGTTAATCAAATAATCATCAAGGCTTCCTTTGGAAGCATACTCATAAATAAGAACCATATCATGACCTTCATCACAAAAGCCTAAAAGTGAAACTATATTTGGATGCTTACACTTACTAAGCAACTTAATTTCTGCGTTGAACCCTTCTCGTCCCATTATTACACTAGGGATGCGTTTTATTGCAACATTAGGCAATTCACCATCATTCTCACCTTTAGCATCTGATAAATTTATGGTATCAAAACGGTTAAGTTTTGCTCTGTATACCTCTCCAAATCCTCCAGACGCAATGTAATGTGCTTTAGAAAAATTTTTGGTAGCCAAGGTTATTTCACTTAATGGAACTTTCAGGTGATCCATATTTCCCCCCTGCAACGTTATATATTAGAAGAAAATAAAAAAAAAAAAGTAAAACGGAACTAAAAATAAAACTATATGTTCATCACTTAATAGTTATGCCCTTATATAATTATAAAGTTATGTTACATGTTAGAAGAAAGAAAACAAAATATATTGTAGAAGCCAATTATGCTAGTAAGGATGGGAATAGAACTACAATGGAAACTAGGACTTCGTATCTTTGTTTATACCCTTTAGGTTTCAAGAGATGAATTAAAATAACACTTCATTTGTATGATTGCAATAGTACATGCACAAAGTATTTGAGATATATGCTTATGTTAGGAACACAAAATTACCAATCAAGATCATATTAATTAATTGAAATGATTGCAATAGTACTTGCACAAAGTATTTGAGATACATATCGCTTATGTTAGGAACACAAAATTACCAATGGAGATCATATTAATAAATTGAAAAGAAGCATCTTAAACATCTAAGAGAAAGTCGTGTAAAGCAAGGACTAAGAAACTTCAAGATCAGGAACAAAATCAAATCTGAATACTTAATACTTTAGATGCACATGGTTGAAAATGATAATTGTCATAATCCTATTTCTTGTGATTATTCATAATGGCTAGAATGTTGAACAATTGGACTAGCTATGTACTTCAATAATACCTCTAAAGTTGTTAATTAACCGATTTAGATACATATAGATCGATTCATCACTGTACTGTATGATAATAAAAATTAACTTGATATCAGCATCAACACATGTATATAGTAATTGAATAAAAGGGTAAAGTTAAAAATAGTCATCTTTTTTTAATATAATAATGTTCACGTGTACATGCAGTATATGCACACATGTGTATCTAGACAAAATGTTATTAATACTCTGTGTTTAAAATAATCCTCAAATATATTGATATTCCAATGCATATAGTCGATTAATAAACACTATAATGGGTTTCAAAAATCTCAAAATACTATTCGTTCTAAAATATATAAATGCTCCTCTAGTTGTATAAATGAATTATTTCTATGTTTGAGATATTGTAGTACTCCGGTTTTTATAAAAGGAATCATACATCCTTCTAAATTTGAAATTTTTAGAAACTATGCCAACGCAAAATCACGCAACACAACAGGGTTGCATGGGATTATTTTCATTAAGGACTGTCACACTTATTAATTGCGTTGTCTTGGTTTTCATCTAACCTTGTTGGATGGGTTTGAAGATATGCCATGTTTCTAACATGTCACACTTAGCAAGTGTGATTCTTGAATTGTTTGTAAATTATTAGTCAGTGGCAAACCCACTTACCACATGTTATGTTCAAGATGTCTAGTAAGTGTGATTTATGGTGAAAATTTATCTGCTTCTACAAGCCCATGTGTACATGCTAGGTTTAAGAAGATTTTGCACTTAGTAAGTGTGATTTCTTTTGTTTTAAAAGTCATACTTAGTAAGTACGATTTCTTTTAATGATTGTTAGATGTACCTATGGTGAGGTGGTGTCTCCTGAAGATTAGTTGCACTTGGTAAGTTTGACATCTGGAAAAAGTTAGACAAGACTATGATGGAGTGAAGATGTCACACTCACTAAGTGTGACAACCCCTTTTGCAACATGGTTTTAAAACAACCCTGATTGTGTTGCATGATTCCGTATTAACATCATTTCTAAAAAAAATTCCTTCAATCTTGTAGCAACATGTAACATATATGGTAATTAGACAAAAGTTCAGAAGATAGCAATCTCGGGTAACTATTACTTAATTACGTATGGATCACTTCAATATTGAAGAAAATTAAATACCTTGAATTGACTGGATGAAGCATCTTCAACTTCTTGTACCTTTAATATGAAGAATCTCAATAATGAGGATTAATATACATAAAGTTATAGTTAGATTATTAATTACGACGAAGAAAAGATGAAATGTAGAAGACAAAAATAAAAGGGATTGATGCTCTTACGCGGTTTTGATGTTCTTGATGAAGTTCCAAAGCTCTATCAAGATTTTTAACAATCTGTTCAAAATTTGGACGTTGTTCTCGTTGCTCACTCAAGCAAAAATATGCCGTCTCTGAGAACACCTTGAGTGATTGATTGTCCATTTGCTTTCGTAGATCAGGATCAATCATATCATCCAATCTCTTCTCTTCATAACGGAGTTTGGCTAGTTCAGCAAAATACCGTACATCTTTTTGTGGAATAGATGTTTTCCTTCCAAACAAGACTTTGCGTAAAGGGGCTACAAAAGAGGACACAACTAGCTTGTCCAAAATAGATGCTTCCATTCCAAACAAGACTTCAAACATAACGACTCCAAATGAGAACACATCCGATCTATGAGTTAATCCTCCGGTGCTTTCAAATGCTGGATCCATATACTGTAACGTGCCACTGTATTTATTAGTAAGATAAAGAGTGTGCCTTTTAACTTTTACTGCACATCTAAAATCATGCAACTTTGGCACCCAGTTTTGATCTAGTAAAATTTTGGAACTCTTGACGTTACCATGAATTACACTGTAATCGTCTTTTAGACCAAAATGAAGGTAACGCAAAGCATGCGCGACGCCAACACAAATACGCAGTCTTTGCATCCAGGTGAGGGTTGAGCCTCCTAGATGTTTATCCAGGCTTTCGTGGGCCTGATACTTGTGTATGGTCAATGCCTGATCATTTGTGTCATCAACCTTAAAAAGAGAGATGATATTTTTGTGTTTGAGATTTTTATACATTGTTACATCATTGACCACTATGTTGACGTTTGGTTGCAGACATTTTCGTACGACAATATCAATCGACTCTCCAGATTGCGAGAGCTGTCCTTTGTAGACATGCGCATAACCACCTCGTGCGATGAGATTTTTACTAGCGAAATTGTTGGTTGATGCTTCTATCTCTCTCAATGGGATTGTTATGCTAGCAACATAATCATAGAAGTTCATATCGGACGTGTCTTCCATAGATGAAGAAGACTCCATATGACGACGATCAAGTAGAAAAAGAATGAATCGAAAAAAGTAATTAACAAGCGGCAAGCGAGTTATAAAAGAAGAAATGATATATGAAAGACTTTAGGAAAGTATAAAAGAACGCAAACAAGGAGTAAATGATCACTCCTATTAGATCGAAGTGGAAAACTTGTGGGTTGATTTGTGCATAACGAATTGAGGTGTTGTTCATTTATAACCATTAAGGAGAAAAGAGAAATAATTATTAATATGAAAAGCATCTAATGATCCAGATTTGCAACTAAAAAATATATATATTAGTCCTCATACCTAACAATCAAGCTAGTTGACTATTTGCGTTCTCACTGATCAAGATTTATCTTGTATATATAAAATACACTACTTTTTAAATAGCAATAATTAAATAAAATACATAATAAGGTGGCTCAACAATAGTTTTAACACAGGAGTACAAACTTGATTAATTTGCCAATACTAAATTTCTTTGTTTTCTTTGTAAGTTTTTTTGCACAAGTCCTCCCATTTACATATTCATTAGCAGTTAACTTGAATAATATAGTTTTGCTGTTTTGGCTATAATTACTCATATATTAATGCAGATAGTTTGCACCGTAATAATAATGATAAAATTATGATAATATTTGTTAATTGAAATGTATAATAATTAACAAAAACTTCTAAATGTAATATAGATAATAATAATTAGACAAAATTACAGAAAACGTCCTTTAAGTTTATATAAATTTGCAGTTATCGTTTTTTATCTTTAAAAAATACTCTAAACATCCTTTATGTTAATATTTTGTAACAAATTTTATCTTTTATACTATCTGTCGTTAAGTTTGTCTGTTAAATTAAGGGAATTTGGTCTTTTTACCTCAAAAGGACTATTAGTGTAATTTTTTCCAAAGATAAAGGATGTTTTCTGTAACTTTTTCATCTTTTACTTAATTTATGTATTATTACAACTATACATATATATATATATATGATTTTTTATATAACATAATATATATTATTTAATTATTTTCATCCCTGTATTATATATGAATATAAATTTTATAGATAATTAAATAATACAATGAGTTTTAGAGTTAAATAAATTATATAATTTATATTTATATATAATACGTCGATGAAAATAAATATATATTTTTTTTCATCCATGTATTATATATATAAATAATATAAATAACTACATATATAATTATTTTCATCCACATGTTATATATATAAATTATATAAAAACATATATTATTATTTTCATCCACATATTTTAAATTATATAAATTAAATAAATTATATAAATAATTAAAGAATATAAATTATATTCAACATATAATACATGGATGAAAATAATTCAATAATATATATGATATTATATAAAAAAATATATACATGTATAATTGTAATGATACATAAATTAAGTAAAATATAAAAAAGTTACAGAAAACTTTCTTTATGTTTGGAAAAAATTACACTAATAGTCCTTTAAAGGCAAAAATACCAAATGGCCCTTAACTTAACAGAAAAATTTAACGGCAGTTATTCTAAAGTACGAAATCTGTTACAAAATGTTAACATAAAGGATGTTTAAAGTAATTTTTAAAGATAAAGGATAATACCTGCAACTTTATACAAACTTAAAGGTCGTTTTCTATAATTTTGTCTAATAATTAAATAATAATAATAATATATGTTTATTGAATTATATTTATTTTATTTTATTTTTTGAATTTAAATCTGATAGGTCAACTTTAACACGTCAGTTTTACCACCTTAAGTTTCTAAAGTTCTAGGTTTATCATGTTACAATTTTCAATTAAAAAACTAATTTTCTTACGTTTGTATTTTAAGGTACGTGTCAGTACGATTCGATTAAATTATAAAACATTTTATTTTGAGTAAATTACAAATTTTGTCTTTTAAGTATGTTTAAAATTATGAATCTTGTCCTTAAACTTTTATAATTACACTGAATGTGTTTTATTTGAAAACTTATCACGTTTTACGTCCTTTTTACTAACAAAAGTTAACTTTTTCAGTTAGTTTTATGTGAATGGACCATTTAGCCCTTACCCCTTAAAGGATGAAATCTGCAATTGTCACTAATCTTTTATTTTTCTATTTTGTTTTATTTTATTTACCTTACCTTATTTATTCACTTTTTATTTTATAAACTTGTCTAAAATATTATTACTTAATTAACTTTAATTTTTTTTTAAAATATACTTTTATTTGTAGGTTTTTTAATTTATTATATTTTTCGTTTCTAAAAATTAGTTATCTACCTTTCTAATCGTATGAGAACAAATTAGAGAGTTCAAAATATACTTTTTATGTTATAAAGTTTAAACTACTTATCGGTTTTGTTTCACCGTCGTTTTTTTAATTATTTTCTTGGTATAAAAATTTTCGACTATGTTAAACATTTTGAATTACGGTTTATATTAGAAACCTATTAGAGACTCTATGATTTTTGGATGTGACTTTTTATATTTTACTTGGTTATAATTATTCTAGGTTGGTCTATACGTATAAATAAGCTTTGATTAATACATGGAGTATTTAAGTATTTTTACTATAAAAAGTTCAATAAGCTTAATCGTAAAACTATACCAAAGAAAAACCCTTTGTAATTGTTTGGTCCAGTTTCGTTTTAATTTTAAGTGGTTTGGTTTTGATTTACATTGACAAAAATTTATTATTAACAGTTTAAATAAAACCCTAAATAAAATTTATTTAATTAAAGAAATTTTGAACGATTTGTTTATTTAAAAACTCCCAAGTAGTTGTTTAGAAACCTCTTAGTATAAGTTTATTTTAATTAAAAGTTACAAGCTATCATACTACATTTGTATATAAAAACAAACTATTTGATTGAAAATTAAAAATTTATATCATAAACCAAAATCTACATTTCTCCAACCGGTTAATTTGAAATGACTAAAAATCTTGTACCAAAAAAGTTAAAAACCGAGTTGTCTAATTTCTAGTGGTTTAATTAGAAAGCTAATGAACAAAGTTAACAAATAAAAATAAATTTGTAAAAAAACAAACATCTATACATAAACCTACATTTTATAAAAAAAAAATTAAAACTAAATTATTACCAATATTTATGATAATATTTTTAACGAAAGTGGCTAAAAATAAATAAAAGTAAAGAAAATAAAGAAAAAACATAAATAAATAAAATAAAAGATTAATAATAACACATTTCATCATTTTAAGTTACATTTTATGAAAAAAACTAAAACTAAATTATTACTAATATTTATGATAATTTTTTTAAACGAAAGTGGCTAAAAATAAATAAAACTAAATCAAATAAAATAAAATAAAAATATTAATAATAACATATTTTTTTTATTTTAAGGGTTAGGGGAAAATTCATTTAAAAAAAATAAGTTTATAAAATAAAAGTGATTAGAAAAGAAAAAAAATAAAGAAAAAGTAAAGTAAATAAAATAAAAAAAGGAAAAAAATAAAAGATAGTGAAAATTACAGATTTCGTCTTTTAATAGGTAAGGGCAAAATTGTCTTTTATATAAAACTAACTGAAAAAGTTAACTTTTGTTAATAGAAAGGACAAAAAACGTGATAAATTTTCAAATAAAGGATGCTCAGTGTAATTATAAAAGTTTAAGGACAAGATCCATAATTTTAGGTATACTTAAAGGATAAAATTTATAATTTACTCTTTTTTTTTTTATAAACCATTTGAGATGATCTACATTTCGATGTTCGTCAACGTTTTGATGTAAATTCTGTTCAGAAATGGGTAAGGTCAAATATAAAATGTTTTAATTCGACGATATAAATTCTAGTTACCGTATGTTTTCAATGTAAATTTAGTTTGTAACAATTCCGGACAATTGTAATCAATGTGCTTTTTTATGTACTTTTTAACTTGGTCTACATTTCGAAATAATTTTGTATGGAAAAAAGGCGGGTCAAGTATAATACGTTTTCATTTAAAGGTATAAACTTGACTTACTTTTGTGATTTGATGTAAATTTAGTCTAGAGACAAGTTGGGTCAATTGTTTATTTATACTTTATCACGTCACGTAAAATACCACTGCAATGCGCGGCCCGTAACAACTAGTTTATGTAAATTTCCCTAGCCTGTCTTGCTAACTTCACAAAATCATATAGAACCTACATGATCTAGGTACATATTGTTTACATTCAGCATTAGAACCTTCTTCAAGAAAATGAAGTTTTTTTCCGGTTAACTAGTCCTTTTGATTTGGTGAGTTATTTAAAGTAATGATTGCACACACTGCAACCGACAACGTCCGAAACCGTGACCACTCAACGACGGATTACGCCTGAAGAAATCTCTATGTCCTGTGTTTGACGATATTATTCGTATTAAATAGTAATGATATTATTCGTTGCATTTCTAGTTTGAAAAGAAAAACACTTATTTAAGAGCATTCACATCAGCTTTCATATTTTTATCCTTATAATTATACTAAAAACGCTACTATTTCTCTCTCATTCTCAATTAAATAATATTTTTTATACTTTTATCATTATATTTTCTCTCTTTTCTACTCACAACCACTTTCAAAAATATTAAATAATTTATAAGGGTTGAACAGTGATTCATCAAATATATAAAATGAACAGTAACTTTTCTCTCTCCTTCACTCACAACCATTTACAACCATTCCTTAAAATTTAAGAAACATACTAACATAAATATAAGAAACCTACTGTAAATGCTCTAATAAATTGTAAAGCCTGAATTTTTTATTAGAAAACACATGTTTAATAACAAAATTGCTTTAAATTATGATTTTCTATTATAACGAACTTTTTAAAAATGACATTTAAAAAAATTATTTTTAAGCGAAATGTTAAAATAAATAACTTTTAGAAAAAAATATTTGTTTTCTAAAAAATGTAAAATAAATTAATATTGTTGTCATCTACTCATAAGAAATTTTAATCATATTATTTTTTGAAGTATCGTTCTATAATTCTAAATATTTCTTTCTAATTAATTAATATATTAACACGGATTAGCAACTTCTTTGCGTTCACACAAACGGAGAGTAACGGAAAACTCACGCACATGGACACTTTTAAATAATTTACACCAATCGCATATTCTACAATTTAAATTGGGGATGATGATACTCTTGACTACAATTAGAATTAATAAATACAATTCTTATTAGTAGTATCAAGTAAACAATGCTGAAAAAGATATTATTCCACACTTTGTGGTGTACTAAATATCTTATTAGCTGTATTTATGTTAGAAAAAAGATCACGTTGGTCGACGATATCTTCAAATGCGTTCAATGATAATATTTCCATTATTTTAAACAAAGGTTTTCTTGTGTGTTTGGTAGCACGTGTTCATTCTCATTTGAAATTACCTTAACAACTTCTAAAAGATGTCATTTTCAACTAAAAATGTGGTAATATCATCTCTACCATGATGGACGGAAACAATTTGTAATCATACCGGTTTGTCCGGCTTCTCTTCTCCCTCTCCTTACAAATTGCATTTTCTGAAGATGGTGGCCGGTCGAACCGATTAGATTGGGATTTAGCGGGGCCACCGGTTTGATCCACCCCAATTCGTTTTGTAGCCTGGTTGGTTCGGACCGGTTTGGTGATCGGACCAGGAGCTGGGTCAAACCAAATTTTTGATATCTTTTATTTTTGTTTCTAGTTTTTTGGATTTTAATGATGTTTCGGACGATGAATTGTAGTGTTGGATTTAACATTATAATTGAGTTTTATATATAACTATAGAATATATATATATATATATATATATATATATATATATATATATAATACTTATATTGAATTATATAGATGTATAAATATATATATATATATATATATGTATATATATATATATATATATATGTATATATATATATATACACACATGTATATATTACAACTTCATCGATTTTTAAATCTAATCTGACTAGTCCACCAAAAGGATGATTGGTTCGCCGTTTAATCCGGTTCTGAAAACATCATTTACGAATGCTTCTCCTTCCCTCTCTCATCGCTCTGGGTCCATAGACAATATTAACATATACCATTTTGTAGGCTTTGTATTAGAAACATGTATACACAAATATTAGACTTATTGAATCTTTTGCTAAAAACTTTTATATATTTAGCTCAAAAGTTTAGAATATGAATGCTATATTTTCTCATACATAACATAAGGTTTCGTTCGGTGGTTTTAATGATGATACATAAATATCAATTTTGTGTTTTCTTGTTCGAATCAGACCAGCCAGTTGAAACTGTTGTATTAGGATTTGGAAGAGCCACTAGCCCGATCCACCATAATATAAGTTTTTTTCTTAAAAAAAACCAAAAAAATCAATAATCTGCAACTGACTTTGAGTTGGCGACAATGGAAAGAGCAACAATATTCATCAATTCGCCCCCTTCCACTTCGATTGTCGCTTACAATTGACGAACAACTTGTTAACATTGAGTAAATCGACATTGAGTTAATCGAATTGGTGGGTGTTTGGGATCGCTTATTTTGAAGCAACTTTTACCTTATTAACTTTTGAAAAGTTAATAAGTAAAAAAAAAGTTTGGTAAACCCAAAATGATTTTTCAAACTGACTTTTCATATATGGTAAAAATGAGGTTTTGAAAAGTATGAAAAAAGTTACTTATTAGCTTTTAAAAACTACTTTAATCTAATTTCCTATTATACCCCTCTACTACCTCCTATTAACTCCCCTTGTTTTAAAAGTATGTATCTTTTGATCATTTTACGAAATTTTAGTTTATAAGCTAATCCAAACACTTTTTTAAAAACTACTTTGGAAAAATCATAAGTTAATAAGTTTTTTTTTATCAAAAGTCCTTTAAATCAAAATAAGCAATCCCAAAGAGGCCCTTGATAGAAATCAATGAAAGATGAACAGCTAAAAGTAAAGATGAACAAATCAAACATTAGGTCTTGGTTAAACTTGAACAAATCAAAACAGAAAGTGAAGATGAACAACAATCGATCTGTCAAATAGGAACAAATCAAACAATAATCGATCTGTCAAATGCTACTTCCATTTGGTAGATGAACAACAATAAGCATGATAACTTTGATTTGGTAGATGAACACAATCGAACAAATGACAGCGATTAAATAGTTTTTGGAATAAAAATCGAACAATATCAAGCTCCAATCTTAAAGTGTTGTCGAGGGTGAAGGATTTTAAAGAAGGGTTTTGAAGTTTGATGAAGGCTTTCAATGATGATGATGAAGAAAAGTTTTATAGAGAAAACCTAAATCAAAGGGGAAGGTTTTGATGAAGGATTATTTAGTAACTTAAATATTTAAACATTCCAACTTTTTTTTTAAATTTACCAACCAAACACAACATTAGTTTTAGAAGATTCTAGAGAAAATTACAAATATTATCCTTAAAGTATTACTAAAATTACGGATCTTGTCCTTAAACTTTGATAATTACATTGAATGTCCTTTATTTGAAAATTTGTCACATTTTTCGTTCTTTCCACTAACTGAAGTTAAATATTTCTGTTAAGTTAACGGTAAATAACTTTTTCGCCCTTGCCATTTAAAGAACAAAATATGTAATTTACACTAATCTTGTATTTTCTTTCTTTCTTTTAATTATTTACTTACTTTTTTTTTTATCAAGAAAATACAAGATTAGTGTAAATTACATATTTTGTCCTTTAAAGGGTAAGGGCAAAAAAATCATTTACCATTAACTTAACTGAATTATTTAACTTCAGTTAGTGGAAAGGACGGAAAGTATGACAAATTTTCAAATAAAGGACATTCAGTGTAATTATCAAAGTTTAAGTACAAGATCCGTAATTTTAATAATACTTAAAGGACAATATTTGTAATTTACTCAAGATTCTATTTTAATTTAATTCCAATTCCAACACAACAATTATGAATCAAACGGACCCTATGGGTCACGTATATGTAAACCCATGAATACATACCATGTATGGAAGCATATAAAAGTTATGAGTGTTATGTCAATTTTGATCCAACGTCAAGACACCATTGAATATATGCACACCATTTAATATAGATTTTATAAAGGGCTTGTAGCGTAGCAATATCAATGTGAGTTGTAACTATGTTCCTTCTATGGTTAGGATTCATTTCCATCTTAAAGTATTTAATGTAGATTTAAAAGTAAATATAAATGATTATGAGCTAATCGCTACTAAAAATGTTTAATACACACTTCCTGTTACAGGGATTCACAGGGATGGAGCGTTTACCATACTTACCACTCTTATTACATATCATATTAGCATCATCTCATCTCACTATTTGTTTTACTTTGAAAAGAACACACTTACCACATCCGTTTTCTACATTTTTCCATGGAATGGTAAATAATTCGGCATTAAAGTAACAATTTGGGAAATAAAACTCACCTAGACCCAAACAAAACAATAACCGATAAGTTTTTTGACAATTTATGAAGCATTCTAGGTACCACACACCATATGCCCTTTAACCCTAAGGAGCCGTTTAGTTTGTAAAATATTTTGTGAATGAATTAAAATTGAAATTGAAATAAAATATTGTTAAAACTGATAACGTGCTTTGTTGTTTAATTTTGGATAAAGTCAAAATGTTAATCTTAAGCATTTTATTGGATAGTTAAATATTTAACCGGTAAGTAAAAATAACATGAATATCAATAAATCAGAATTTCATAAATCAAAGGGGTTTTAAGTTTGATACTTAACTCTTAAGTTTGAAACATGATACACGAGGGACCTTATTCTAACTAGATTATTATTGTTATTATTGTTTTACTCATATGTGTGGTCCTCCATATAACCCAATCGACTCCAATTCTCGAACCCAAAAATCCCCAATCTTCACCAACAAAAATGTCATCAGGATGTCTTCTCCTTTGCGAAATCATCCTCTCGATCTTCCTCCCACCTCTCGGCGTCTGCCTCCGATACGGTTGCTGCACGGTAAGGACCGATTCGATTATGCACACAAACTGTTTGTGTAAATGCCTGATCCAGATGTAATCGTTGTTGCAGGTTGAGTTCTTCATATGCTTGGTGTTGACCATTCTGGGTTTTCTTCCCGGGATCATTTACGCCCTCTATACCATCGTATGCATGAACCCAGATCGTGATGTTGACCGCTATGAAGCGCTTGCTTAAGAAGTATGGTGTATTAGTTGTTTTATGTGTTTGATCTGTGTTTGTTCTAGTATCTGATGCTGTGTGATCTGTTTAATGATCTCAGTGGTATAGTTTGTCTTAAAGTTTGTGCTTTTATGTGTTTGATCTTGAACTCTTGAAGTGTTATGCTAGTTTTAGTATATGAATGTGTTATGTGATTTGGGTATTTTGGTTTCTTGAAAAGTTTTGAACTTGATGATGATTGTGATCAAGTTTGTAGCTTTTGTTGTTATGGTGATTCAAGATTTGGGAACCCATATGAAATGTTATGTTGGTGTCTACTGTTTAGTCCCAAATCAGTTATAATTCCAGTTTGTAGTTTTATATGAAGTCATGGGTTACTGTCTCATGCTATATAATTCAACAAAAGCATGTGGATACAAGAATGGAAATCTCTTCTTTTTGGAATAGATATATGTTTAGATTGCATATTTGTGTGTTATCAAGCAGAGAACGAGCTAAATTTAGAACCAATTTTAAGCAAAGAACCGTAAAAACAAACTTGTGTTGACCTGATACAGTGGGAGAGAGAAAGAGAGTAGATTATAGGGTTACATAAGTGTTTATGTATCAGTTGAAGTAAACATGTAAAAGTATTTGTGTGGTAGTTCTCTATTTCAAATTGATCTGGTATCTAAATGGCCGTTTATCAAGTAAATTCAAGGTATTGATCTTAGTCTATCAGATTTAAGTCTGTCTTTGTGTGTTTGATATTTTGATGTTTTAAATGTGTAAAAAATATAGTAAAAAGTTAGCTTAAACAATGCGAAAATGATCAAATGTAAAATTTTTAATTGCGTATATCAGCTTGATTGGTAGCTGTAGACTTCTTATATTCTAGTGAGGTATTTTTGGATGATTTGGAGTTTGATTGGGTTAGTTTGCGGATTAGGGTTTGTTATGATTGGAGAAATTTCTTTGAGGGTGTATGATTTATGTTAATAAAGATCCATGAAAATCAAGAAAGCTGGAGGTTTCTGGTGTGGTGAGCATGATCAAGTCCTAAATGGCTGAACCAAAAAGACAATCAAACTATTTTTTCCACTAACCGAATTAAACAAATCACTAATAAAACCAAAATGTCAATTATTAGTTGGTTTTATTCCTTAATCCAAAACTAAAAAGACTCATTCTCACCTATCCTTGGCATCACATATCAATCCTTGTAGTACTTTTGAGATTGAATACTCTACTCTTTTTGACCAAAAGATGATGAAGAGAGGAACTAGATAGAAGTAGTTTTGAGTGAGAAGAGGGAAATTAGACCACTGTTTAAGTCATTTTTATTGTCATAAATTGGTTTTATAGAAAAGTAATTAGTTCAGTTTTAAACATACGCTAGTAGTAGGTTATGATTTAAAATAAAAAGATACAAGCCAATTTATATAGTTTGACTTTGTGTAATTCTCTTTCAAATGAACCTTTAAGCCCTTCACAATAACAAGGTATGATTCCTTGTTAAATGCCAACATTGGTATGATACTATGATTCATGTGTAACATCCACAAGTATGTATTACTATTGTAATTAATTAAAAAGCTCTTAGCTAATGTGGGGCTAGCCCACTTGGTAGAGGTTTTGCCTCTTACAAGGGAGGTCCTGGGTTCAAACCCAGACATGATGTAATATGAAGTAATTTAGAAATAGCAGTATGATAAATTTGCCGTTCCAAAAAAAAAATTAAAAAACTCTTACTTTTATGTAGATGTATTCTATCAGAACAATTTAGAAAGTATATCAACTATGTTTATAAACTAAAGTGGTTCGTGACTTTTTAACAACAAATACACACCTTTTAAAATTTACTTTTGAAATCAAAATATCGTACATCTTGTGAGACTTAAACCTGTATGGCTATATCAATTTGATAGAGAAAAATGGTAGAACCATTAAACCAAAGTTAAATCAGCAAAGCAATTCATGATTACCTATGAAATCTTGTAGTTTAATGACTTCACTTTGAAATTTTTGTTAACGGTAGATTATGTTGACAAATAATGTGAATATTTGAAAATTCTATTATTATTCCAATAAAATGTTTTTTATAAATATAAATTTTTGGTAATAGTAAACTTTAGCATGGTTTTATGCTTTCATAGTTTCATAGGCTTTGAAAAACCAAATGTTGCTAAAAGAGTTCAAGCCATACTAGTTACAAGAGAAAACTTAACATGCAAATCAGAATAAGTAAGAAGAATACAATGCAAAAACAAAAGATATAAAAAGGATTTATAGAACGTACTAGTACACAAGAAAATTTTTATTGCTATAATGCTATCTTATTACAACAAAATATTAAAAAAAATTTAATGATAGTCACAAGCTAAAATCTTTATCTATACAAATACTTCTTTTATACATCTTTCCAAATCCATCTTCTATAACGTCTAGCATGTCAAACACTTTATATGAAGGTAGCCAAGCTCACTTGTAACATCTATATTCTCATTAAAAATAAACTGTCACTCGTAATGTTTCCCGTGCTTATCACTGCATTTGTCGACGTAAAATGCTTTCACATGGCCATAGAGAAACAACTGATTCAATAATTTCTATGTATAATAATTGTATTGAATTTTAAAATGTATGAGTTTATACATACTTATACACAAGGATCATCTCACCAAATGATAATAAGTACCTTTAAGTTTTATCTTCACTTCAATTCCAAACCAAAGTTTTCTGTCATTTAATAGATAAATCCTAAAATATACGTTTGTTGCAACGTCTAAATGTACATCTAAATCCATTATAGATCCTTCCGAACCCACCGAAAATTTTACCAAAGCCAAGGCACTTTGATCTCAGCTCATTTTGAGCTCTTGATGTCACGACATTCTATTACGTGTTAAACGCTAACGTAATTATGAAAGTAGTCTAGTCCACATGAATCTCCCACAATTCTTTCAACTTTTCCACCCAAATAATAAACCACATACATAATTCTAGATCCTCCATCTTCAATAATCCATTCACCATCTGATACAAGGCGATCTGGGTTTTTTAATATGGATCTTAATAGATCTACACCAGCACCGGTTGTAGAGGACATAATCATAATCATCGATTATGATCCCCAGTGAAACTTTTGACAACAACAATATATTGGATCGAAGAAGATGTTCTATTTCATACTTTAAACAACTAAAATACAGCTATGGAAGAATAGTAAACATGAATTTTGGTACATAAATCGGTGAAGGTAAGTGGGGGAAACTTAGATCTGAAATGGGTGTGAAGCAAGAAGTTAAAATTTAATGGGAACTCACCTAAAAGAGAAGTCGCCGGAGGTATGGAAAAACGAATGGAAGAAGATGAAGAGATGAAATAGAGTTGAAGTATTTTAAGTGGTTGCTCAATATTTGGTGGTGGACAATTCATATATTATTATACCACGAATTTATAAAATATAATATTAGATTAGATAGATAATAATTATGAAATATTTTGAGTTAATTACATGATTGGTCTTGTGTTATGTTTATATTGTTATATTGGTTTTAATTTTTAAGAAATTACATCATTTGTTTCAACTGTTTGCCTAACCGTACCATGATTGTTACTTGAAGTGGATGACCGTTAGTTTTTGCTGTTACATTTATTAAAATGACCATTTTACCCCTATTATATATTATTATTATTATTATATAGATATATTAATAATATATATATATATATATATATATATATATATATGTTCATCATCATCATTCTCCTCACATCGATGACACCTACACCGGCAACCCAACTCCACCATCAACCCACAACCACCGTCAGCTCACCAACATCGACAATCAACGACCAGCTCCCAGCCATTGTCACCATCCTTAACAACCACCACAATCACTATATCGTCTTTATCATCACTACTTGATCACCACCAGACCACCACCTGACCACCATCGGCCATCACCACCCAAATCCACCGGATCGGTTCTTCCAGCCACCATAAAATCTAACAACCACCCCCAGCACGTCCCTCGTCACCATCACAGGCCACCCTCACCTCGACTAGCATCACCAACCGCCACCCCCTCCAACCTTCACCGCCGACCCCCACCACCTGCAACCTTCACCGCCGACCGCCACCATCTGCAACCTTCATCGCCGATCGCCACCGACCGCCACCACCAGCAACCTTCATCGCCGTCCGCCACCACCTGCAACCTTCCCCACCGACCGCCACCACCTTCAACCTTCACCGCCGACCGCCACCACCTGCAACCTATTTAATGTTGTAATTTGTTTTAAAAATTAACATTATATAAAAAAGTAAATAAGGTTTTAAACAAATGGGTGAAGTTTTTTTAAAAATGAAGGAAAATTTTGAAAATGATGGAAAAATTGTTACATCCGTGTTGTAACACGATGTAAATGTTAGTTGCACTACATAATTGTGGTGTAAGTGTTTGCTACAAAGGTTAATAGTTTATCGCAATAAACAAGGGTTAACAAAAAAACATTACCCTATATATATACATATATATATATATATATATATATATATATATATATTACTAAATTTAGAAAAGTGGGTCCTACTACTTTTATTACTTTTTTTATTTATTTTGTCTTTTAGTACAGGGGTAAAAATGACTTTTTACGTTCGGTTAACAACAATAACTAATGGTCATCCACTCCAAGGATCAATCGTGTTACAGTAAAGCAAACAGTTGATACCAATAATGTAGTTTTCTCAAAAGTTGTGATCAATTTTGTAATATAAGCATAGCACAGGAAACAATCGCGTAATTAATCCCATGATTTGCATCCTTGACGTTTAAAAATGTTAAGACTATATGTAGTGGTTTTAGCTAATGTTCTAGTTAAAATGACATGTAAGTGCCACATAGACGAAAAGAATATAACTAACGCCTCCTTTCATTTAGATGTAGTGGTTTTAGCTTACTATAAAAAAGTAATTTAGAATTGTCAAAGTTTAATGTTCGAATGGGTCTTTGCAAACACAGCCTCAAAAAAAATATATAAACCCACAAATCCTATTAAAAGATAGCAACAACCTTATAAAGTAATTTTCATCCCCATTCAACATAATATCACCGTCCATATTATATTCATAACCCACCTCTTCACTTGTGCTAATAATGGTTTCGTCGGCAACTCTGACGCCCTAACCCTACAGACTCAAGCAAGTCTTCACCGGCCACAATTCCGACAACGGCAAGCACATCGTCACCGCTTTTGATTACAAGACCGTCTGCATTTCTAAATTTTTTCATCCAAATCCTCACCGGTGCTCTTCTCTTTAGAGAGAGAAAGAAAGCAACACTTGAAATTAATGGAATTCAAACTGTGATCGAAGTGTGTGGAGGAATTGAATAGTATGTTTGATTGTTATAAAATCTTCTCAAATTATGGTGCTCTCCACAACTATTTCTCAGTTCAGATCATTGTAGATATTGGTTTGATTTAAAATGTTTCAATTTCAAGCCCTACTTTATATGGCTTAAATCAATGTTAAAATTGTTTCTACAAACATTTTGTAGATGTTATGCGGACCATATTTGTAGAGGTTTCTCAAAAAATCGGTTGAATCTCTAACCCGTTATAAATCATATCATGTACCTCTTTCACGCCCGCTAAAGGATTGGCGATGATCCTTTTTGGCGCCTCTATTCACTATCGAGTACTGGTTTTGGCGCCACCATTGTTTCCAACACATCAAAAATGCCGCCCTCATCTCCATCCACTACGGCCAGTCTAAATACTTGAACCCCTAATGTTTTAAAACCTCCCCCCCCCCCCCGGGACTTCTTATTTTTGTAACCATTTGAGTCTATATAACTAACATAAATTAATTTTTCAGTTAACTTTTTTTAGAACAATTAAAGTACCCTCAGGACTTAAATGATTAAAATACTTTTATTTTTACTTTTTTATTAGTTTATGGGTGTGTATGTATAATAAATATTATTTAAAAACGTTTGCAAATATACGTTTTTTGTATATTCGTGTAGTATTCATTTTAAAATTTTTATTTAATTATTTGTTTTGCAGATAATGATTGAAATAATCGTTCTCGTATATTCTTGTAGTATTTGTTTTTAACAATTTATTTAATTAATTACTTAATACTACATACTTTAGATACAAAAATTAATACGTCTTTTCAAAAACCATTTGTTTATTATGAATCTTGTTCGAACTCGTTTGCTTATTAAACTTTTTTAAAACATTCTTTCTTTTTAAAATTTCTGTTTATCAAACGATTTGTTGTTTAAGTTATTTGTTTTTTTTTCAAATTATATGTCTTTTTAGATCATTCTATTTATAAATTGTTCTTTTTCTGAATTTTATTTAAAATAGTTCATTTTTTAAATAGTTTGATTATTAAAGTTTCAAAACAAACTATTTAAAAACAGAATTCAGAAAACAAATGTCTTAAAAAGATGAATGATTTTAGAGAATGAACGATTTAAAATAAACATTTAAAAAGAGAAAATAGAGGTTTAACAAGGGAAAAAAAAAAAGAAGTTATAAAATATGAATGCTTGTAGAAAATGCATATTTATATGTATATTTAAAACATGTGTAGAAAATGCATATTTATATGTCAGGAATGCTAATAGTAATTTACTATTTAAAATAATATATGATTAAAATTAAGTATAAACAATAATTTTAAATAATAAAAAAGTTATATTGAATGTAAAAGAGATAATTTTAAGTCGATAAAACTAAAAGAGTAAGTCTTATTATAAGAAATAAATAACAAAATAAATAAATAAATAAAACAAAATAGAGTAATATAACTATTTAGTCTTTTTTGCTAACTCTGATAAATATTTTTTTAGTTTAAGGACATTTTAATCATTTTACATCTAGAGATTAATTATGTAATAGTAAATAATATAATAGTTTATAGGACTATCTATGTAAGTTACTCAAAACAAAAATTAAATATAAAAACAAGAAGCCATATGCCAAGGGTTTTGGCAAGAAACCACTCACTCGTCGCTCTTTTTTTGTATTGCCAAATATTCAGCCACCAACCACCTTCACCACAGGTAGACACCACATCTCTAGCCACCACAACCATCATCACGGCACCAAATCCCCCACCCATCCATTTCTTTCGTCTTTGATCAGTTAATTGAGCCGCACAGACCCTAAAATTCCCAAAACCTCATCAGGGTTCTTGAAAATCCATGAAAACTGACTTTGTAGTTTTTTTTTGTTTGCCTAAACCCTTATGTAATCGATTGGTGATTGGGTCGAGAACAAGAGTTTTTGCTTTAAACATGTTAATTAGGAAAAGTCTAAAAAAATGGGTAAGGATGACAATCAACCCCGGAGCCGATGGAAATACCTGAAGCTCGAGACATTTAGGAAATGTATGGAGTCGGGTAAGCGGGTATGGGATCGAGTTTGAGATTAATTTTTTTTTCGCGGGTATGGCATTGCATCATATACCCGTTTATCCAATCCGATTACCCGATTAAGCATATGCATTTACACTATTATATGCCCGGAATTATTTTATTTCTTAATTTATCTTACTTAATAGTTATATTATATATAACTAGTATAGAAGCTCGTGTACTACACGGTTTAAATAAAATAATAAATTAATAGTTATTTATTAATATTTTGAAACTATATAATATTTATGGGATAGAATATGATTGAAATTACATAATTAACTATTTTAGGTAATAAAACTATAATTATATTTTTCCAAATTTTCGCCTTTAAAAAACTTTTGCTTGTATATTTTTTAAACACTCAATTTTTTTAAAAAAATAATATTTTAAACAATTTCATTTTTAAAAGTTATTCGTATGGAAAAACTTCATGTTTCATAAAATTTTATTTTTAAAAATGTTATCTTTTTTAATAAAAAAAGCATGCTTTTAACTTATCAAAAAATCTATTTTTAATTTGAAAAGTATATAAATAATCATTAGCATTTAGTGTCTCATCAAATAGTTAACTTTTATTTTAGTAACGACACGTGTACAAATCGTAGATGAAGCCTAGATGAACAATGTAGAAATATATCATGTGGCTTATAAACATTTTGCTTTATTAGTATAGATTTTAAAAACAAAAAATTTTTGTTAAATAATATTGCTAACTTCTTTTATAATCCAAGTAAAAATTTATCAAACAAAATTAGCTTTTGTCATTTTATATCTAGTATAATTGTATAATTATATGTACTTTCAATAGGAATTTTCCTTTACAATTTTTTTATTGTTTTTAATAACAAAAATTGAAATAATTTAATGTCATAGAAATAAACAAAAGTCAAATTATATTTTATTATGAAAAATTTTCTTCGAACAAAGAAATTATGTTTATTTAATACTATCTTTAGTAAATCCGTGTATTACACAGGTTAAGTAAAAAAAATATTAAATAGAATTAAAATTTGTCAGTAATAAAATGATATTTTAATATAAGATATAATTAAAATCTTTCTTATTATAAATAGAATACAATATTTATTTTAAAATTAATATTTCAAAAAATATCATTTATAGAAACTTTCTTATTATAACTCCGAATTTTAATTATTTTATAAAAATTTTACTTTTTAAAAAACACCAATTTTAAATATTTTGTTTTTTTAAAAAAGTTTGATTTCTAAAAAAATTCTTATTTTATAAAAACTTGTTTATTTAGAAATAGCATTAATAAAAAATCTTTTTCTTAATTTATTACAAATTATTTTAATATAAAAAACAATTAAATAATATCAGTAATTAATATGATTATTTAATAGGAGAGATAGGCGGGAAAAAATTAGTGAGAATGAATGTGATGATGCGATGTGTCATTTTATTTCACATTTGATTAGAGTAAAAAGATTTATATATTATGTTTTTTTTATTTTTTAATTTAATATCTTTAATATATTTTTAGTTAATAATTAAGTGTTGAATATAAGTTATTATGTTTTGTATTATTTGCACTATATAATGTGTTATAAAGTTATAATATAAGTCAATATATGTTCTTAATATTAAAGAGGAGTGGTAGTAGAACTTGAATAAAAAAAACATTAAAGGTTAACCAAAATTATTGCCTAGTATGTATATGTAAATGCAGCTTTAGGTGGTGTTTTAATTTCAATAGATACTCGATAGGTATACTTAATTAGAAATTTTAATAACCATAACCTGTATCCGATTACACGCAGATATGCTCGATACCACCAATACATACTTGGAGGGTATTGGGCCTGGTATGAGACCCATTTTTCTAATCGGATATGGGTTGGTATTGCTCATACCCGTCCCATTGCCATCCATAGCCATGAGTTCGAGCAGACTCATTTTTCTTTTGAAACTCGATGGCTCAAAATAATGGGATAAATGGATCCGAAAAGTCTCAAAAGCACATGTGAAGAGTTGGAGCAATTAAAAAGCAGATGATCAAAACGCTAGCATAAGTTAAGAGAAAGGTGGATCTGGTCGAGTAGTGGTGGTGGTTTATGGTTGTTGTAGGTTTCATAAAGTAGTAGAGATAGTTTACGACTGTTGTAGACCCGATCAAAGAATATTAGGTTTTGATAATTTATAATAGCTATAAATTATTTAAATTAAAGCGTTTATTTCTTAAACGTTATTAGTTGCGGGTTTCTGTTTATTATTGTGGGTAAATTAATCTGACTGACCAAGGTCTCGCAAGAAATTAATTAAAAATATTTAAGGGGTCATCAGATATCATAACCTTTCTATTTTTTTTTCTTTGTTTTTGAGGCAGAGATAAGACAAAGAGCAACATTCCTTCTTGATAAAAAAAAATATCCCATAAAACATCACCCGCATTGCCTCCTCATCAAAATCCAACCACCCGCAACCCCCCTGCAATCACCACAATCACCGTGCCACCATCAAAGTTCAACTCTGAGCCGTCATGCACCCGCGAACTAGTCATTGGAGATCCCTATTTCTGTTGTGACCCTCGGCCCTTGGGTTCCAACTCACGTTCGGTTTATTTTTCTAGCATCTAGTTCTTTGAACCCTTTGGTGTCTTAAATAGTTATTCATTAACCACAATACATAATCATCTCATCCATAGAAAATTATTTGTCTGCATTTGCATTGATTTATAACCTTAATCCTTTCGGGTTCACTTTGGTTTTGATTATCATATCCACCGCGTTAACTATTATTAATCTGATTTATATATATCAAAAACATTTTGATAAGAGTTAATTACATGGAAGGTCCCTGTATTTAGGTCTGTTTTTACTTTCTGTCCCCAGGTTTAAAAAACTACAAAGTCAATTCAAATGTTTGACAAAACGTAAGACAAAAGGTCCCCGTCATGAATAGAGGGTTAACTTTTCTGTTCAAATTTTCAAAATGACTAGAATACCCCTAATATCTATAGTGCTGTTTGTTTTTTAAGAGCTAAAATGTCTGTAATTTTCAAACCACATCTATAATCTGTATAAGAAGATGTGGACCAGACCAAACCTCTACAGTCTGCAATAAGAAGAGGGCCTGTTTTTTAACGTCTGTAGATTGTGAAAATAAACTTGTGGTGTTGTACATACGGTGGTGGTGGTGGTGGATGGTGGTGGTGGTGGTGGACGGCGGTGGTGGACGGTGGTGGTGGTGGTGGAGGTGGGTGGTGGTGGGCGGTGGGTGGTGGAGGTGGACGGTGATGGTGATGGATAGTAGTCGTGGACGATGGTAGTGGTGGTGGACAGTGGGTGGTGGTGTTTAACCCTCTATAGACCTTAGAAGTGGTGGGGCTAAATCTACACCAAGGAGAGGTCACGCTAACCATTATTTAATGAAACAGTTTGCAAACGGCAATGCTTGCATGTGGTCTGCGTACGCGTGGTCTGCGCGGTGTAGATAGAAGAGCCTACGAAAATCTTTTTTAAAAAAACAAACACCACCTAAGTCAAAACCCACCATCCCCACCCCCACCCCCACCTTCTTCTTTTCCTTTGACACCAAAACCACCATAACTACTCTCTCCACCATAGAAACCATCCATCTCTCTCCTTTTGTCTCTCTCACATGAAGATTGATGGTCAACAGACATGTTAGGTTGAATATGGCATTTGTGGCAGCGATGGTGGGATGTAATGGTAGGCTACGGTAAGGCTGTAGTGGGGGGCTATGGTGGTGGGTTGCTGCAGTGGGGTATATGATTTTTCAAAAAAAAAACAAATAAGTCCAACTAGTTAATTTATAGCATCATCAATACGCATGTCTTTTGCTTGTAAGGTTTTACTAACAATGTTAATAGCATATAAAAAGTCATACCAAATAACCATTCCTTATAAAAATCCAAAACTATCAGACTCATTCATAATTAAGGTTTTAACCTCATTTTGAAGTTTAGCATCATCAATCTCATCATATAAGTCCAATAAAGCTTCTCTTAATTGTGGAGCTTGAAATCAGATTGCTTGAACACATTCTATTCGACTTTCCCAACGTGTTTGACATAATGATTTTAGAGTTAGCTTAGGTATATGATTTTGTAATATATCTCATCTTTTAGTGGGGGATGAAAACATTGAATAAATACGTAGTGTTATTCCAAAAAAAATCCTTAGCATATCTACAAGAATTAGCCATATCACTATTTAAATTATGACAACCACATGGTGTGTAAAAGGCTCTAGAGTTAATATCTAATATCGTCTTTGCACTCCATGGTGTTTTCCTTTCATATTGATCAATTATCATAACCTTGTCCTCTAATGTCATCTACATCAAGTCCTATCTTATTAATATATCCAATAATAACATCAAAAAGATCCTTACCGGTTGTATCATTTACTGTTAAAAGTTCTAGAAAGTATTTTTTAACTGGTATTGGGGTTTGATGACATACCTAAACATCGTAAGATAATGGGCATTTTTTCTTTGTGACTTGTATCGGGAGTGCAATCAAATATAATTGAAAAATATTTAGCTTCCTTAACTTTACTAATAAATTTTGTTTTGATTTCATTTGCTAATAAGCTAATTAGTTCAGTTTGCATATTGTGTCCAAGGTAATGGTTATGAATTTTATTATTTTTTTATACATGAATATGTTCTTGCATTACTAGATCAAATTCTGCAATCATCTCAATATCACCTAAATAGTTACCATTGTTTTTTTCAAAAAGTTTTTCTTTACTCCCACGAAATGATTTATTTTTTTACCAAGTTTCTTCACAATGACAATTATTCTTTTTAGTACATTTTTCGAATGTTCCCTATCTTTATTTATTTGATCTTGAATTTTTTTTTATCAGTTGTTTTATTTTTCACCAATCTTATCTCTAGATCCATCCATGTTATCATATTCATAATATGTATATATTACTTCTTTCATGTTCTCTTAGTTTAAAATAACAATTTCTCAAATCGTTACTATATTCGTTTGCTAAATTACTTGTACATTGATTTACATTAAATAATTTACAACAAAAACAAAATACTCTATCAAGCTCTATAGAATAATTCAACCATTTTCTTTCAAATTTTTCTTCATTCGGTAATTTTTGCATATAAAAAGAATTATTAAAGCTTCTTGAAAATTCATCTTTTGGAAATTTATCATTATAAATTTAAAATGGACCTTTTTCTATAAGTAGATCTCTAAAATTATTATTAATATTATTCCATTGACTAGGATCAACATAATTTAGAGGTTTATTAATTTGATTCTCATTTGTATGTTCATCACTATTTGTAGGTTCTGCTAGACCAATCTTGACATTAATTCAAGTTAGTGGTCTATTTAGTAATTTGTTTTATCTTTATCTGGTTAAATTAAAGGATATGTCTAGGTAGATTAAAACTTTATATCAAATGGATTTGAGATAAGCCTTGGTGATTTAAAGTTATCTTAAAAGGATTTGAGATAAAGCCTAATTTGTAGGAGTTGATTAGCTTGATGGACAAGGATGATTAAACTATAAATAGGGATAGTTTATTCTTATTCTTTTTAAGTTTTTCTATCAATTAAATTGGAGAAGGAGTTTCAGAATTATTCCCGTGTTTCTGGTTGTTTTCTGTTTGTTTTTTCTGGTACCAATTTATTTCAGGTTCATCAAGGTTTTCATCAAGATTTTCAAAGTTTTAATCATTATTTTGTAAGTTTATCAAAATTTTCAAAGTTTTCATATCATTATTTGTAGGTTTATCAAGGTTTTCATAAAGGTTCTAATCAAGATTTTCAAAGTTTTTATCATTATTCATAGGTTCATTAAGGTCTTCATCAACTTGTCCGAAGTTTTCATCAAGTTTTTCATTATTATTAGACGATTTACGAATTTTAACATTGATCCTTTTAGTGATTCATTTAAAGCTTCTCGTTTAGCCTTTTTATCCCTTTTTGATGCACCACATTCAAACTTACGGATTCGGTTTGACATTATTCTCAGAAACTTCCTAGAAAACAATTCAGAAACAATTCAGATCCTAACCAAATTGGAAAAAATTTAGAAACAATTCCTAGAAACCAAATCAGAATTTAATATAGAAAACAATTCAGAAACAATCAAATAAATTAGTAAATCACTAAAATCAGAATTCAGAAACACAAATACTAACCTGATCGTTGATCGTTAGCACTTTGCAGCCCTTACGCCCCCTGGTCGCGGTCGTTCGCAACCCTTATGCCCTTGGCCCTGGTTGCCGGTCTCTCAAATCACCCAATATCATAATCACAAATATATCGCAACCCCTTTTACGCTTAATAGAGACAACACAATCGCAACAATTTCGTAATTTTATGAGGGTTATACTTTGAATCATATATTAGAAATAAAGCAAGTTGTAAGTTGTAATCGCAGTGAGGACTGAGTATTTAAAGAACCAAAACCAAATAATACCGTTGCAAAACTTGTAATCATCCGACTGTCCGAGTTCCGAGCATCGCAACTCACAATCGCAGCCGTGCTTGAATAATGCTTGATGATTAACGAGAAATTCGAATACTCAAAGTTGTCTTGAATCTTGATCGACTTCTTGTCTTCTACCTTTGGTTTTTCTGATGAAATATTAACAGATGCGGCATTGATTTTGGATTTTTGGGTGGCTGAGAATTTTGAAAGTTGAAAAGAAATAAATATGGCCGGTGACCAAGATAAGGGTAAAAGGTTTTCATGAATTGGGCTTTGCTAGTTTTTATTTTTCAATTTTAAGGCCCTGATGTAGTAACGCACACAATTACGTATACATATAAAAAAATTGAAATTTGAGACGCTATTATTCCGAGAGGCCCAACGCCCTGGGCCATAGATGCTATTGGGCCGGCCCCGCCATGGCGCCAAAACATCCTTCTCCCGTTTTCATGATTTTGCCAGATTATGATATTCTATACATTTCAGGTTTTTCTTATTAGGATCATCAGCTGTTTATGATTTCATCTCTGAATTCCATTATCGACGTTGAATATATGATGAAATTGAGATTTTTCGTCTTCATTTTGAATCAGATTACGTTGAAAGCTTTCTATTTCTAGGGATTCTGAGAGTAACGAGATTAAGAGATTAAGATCCTATGAAAGGAGGTATGAATGTAATTGGATTTTGATAGTGTGGATGGATGTACATGAGTCAGATCGAGCATCAGAGAAAGCTAAACTATCGTCGAATCATGCTGAAAATGACGATAGAACGAATCGCCATGGGCATGGGAAGTCGAAATCATCCTGGGGATTATCGACTGCGGTTCATGCGGTTCATGGTGTGGGATTTGTGGCTAAAAAGGTGGTTAACAATAGATTAACAGAGTCCTTATGGCATTCAAGAAAGGGCACTTCAAGTGCTTCTGCTCCATCTGATGCATCAGATACACCCGACGCTAAACGAGAGAATCATCGTTCTGATGAAACTGTAGAAGATGAAGAAGCTCCAAAGCTGCCTGTGTTAAATAAGCCTACACATGAGAGGGAAAATGCCCCTCTTGAAGGAAGAGATGTTAACACAATGGGTTCAAATGTTAATGATCAGTTAGAGGGCTTGAAGCCTGATGTCGTTGATCGAACTGAGAATACAAAACCTACAGACGGGTCGCATGTTAAACCAGTTAATAAGCATCGATGGCCTAGCGGCAGCACGCATGGTTCTACTGTTTGGCCCAGTGCAGCAGGTTCTAATGTTGGTGATCATTTAGGAAATCTAAAACCGTCGGCTAGCTCACATGTTAGACAAGTTGGTCAAAACCGATGGCCTAGCGCTACAACTTCGAATGTTGTTAATCAGTCGGAGAATTTGGAAGCTCTAGATGGCTCACATGCTAGACTAGTTAATCAACATAGGTGGCCTGGAACTGTAGGTTCTAATCTTTTGAATAAAAGCATTAATCATCCTTTTGAAGCTAGTAGGACACCTAATCTCAAGAGAAATAGTAAGCCTTTACCAGAATCTTCAACTGATGCTACAAATCTACCATCGTCATCGCTTGTTGATGATGGTAAGTTAAAGACTGAAAAGTTTGTTGAATCCCAACCATCTTCACCAAAAAAGTCATATGTTTTAGCCTCAAGAGGTGTTAGTCCCTCACGTACGAGGGTCAAACCTTTGTCTGTTGCTAGAGGGACCAACCTTGGCCCTGCTACCATAAGTGGCAGTGATACCGCCACCACCACAAGAGGGGTCAGCCCTTTGCCTGCCGCTAGAGGGGTTAGCCCTTCCCCAGCTACAATAGAGGGCAGTCCAGCCCCCACTGTCAGCGGGTCTAGCCGCATGCCTCCTGCAAGAGGTGCCAGTCCTATCCCCACCGCCAGATCAGGTTGTCTGCCGCCTTCGTGTGACATCCATACTCCCATAAGGTCATCTAGTCCAAGGAAACCTGATGCTGTGAATACAGTTTCTAGTTTCCCGGAAAGTGGTCTTTTAGACAAAGAGATCGGTCTTATACCCACAAGAGGGCTCAGCCCTACTCGTTCTAGAGAGGTCAGCCCAACTCCCACTAGAGGGGTCAGCCCTACGCCAACTAGAGGGGTCGGGCCTCGAGCTAGAGATGTTAGTCCCACCTCAGTAAAGCCATCTAAGTCATCTGGTCGAAGACACTTCTTCCATGCAAATATACTTTCTATTTTCACTAAAATTGTTGACAATAGGAAGGAAAAGAATGTGACAAATCTCAAAGAAGTTGCTCAGCAACTAGAGCTACTTTACAATATACAAGTGCAGTGGCAATTTGCTAATGCGAGTGCAGAAGCTGCATTGGATCTTCAAAGGACAACTGCTGAGGTTTTGATCCTTATTGCTACATAATATTTTCTTACCTTTCTTGCAGTAGGCTTACATTTGTCACTTTCATGATCATGATTATAATTTCTTTTATGTGTTGCACAAAATTCCTTTTGGTCTGACTTCTTCTAAGTCAGATATGATGATAGTCTTTCATATAGTTGATCGCACACATCATCAGATTTTATATTTCATGCTGCAGAGATCTTTGTTTGATGTGTGGAGAGCTATCTTAGAACTCCGGGATTCTTTAGCTTCAAAGAAAGTTGATATCATCTTGCTGATACTGCAGCTAAAGCTGTATGCTGTTTTATATCGACAAGTAATTCATTTTCCATCATTGTTCTAATTCCAACTGATTATCGATCATGTTTATAATTTTTCTCTGTAGAGTGAGACTAGAAACTTGACTCTTACTTGATCATGTCCCAGTTTGAAAAATATTTGAGCTTATGTATGCTAAGGTCAAGCTGCGCTTATTTACACTTACTATAGTTGCATTTAGCCTCTCCTGATACCATGTTGATGTGCTAATTTGATGACAATAATGGTACAAAGTGTTTGAGATCTTTATTATTCCTTTGATGATCTGATGCTGGAAGTAGTTATAATATTTCAGTATCGGTTGTTTTGTTTTCTGGGTTCCTGATAATTTGAGGATTAGAGGTGGCAAGACTGTGGGCGAACAGGTTGTGTAATGGGTCTTATAGTACATGTAGAATGTGTCTAGCCAGGTTGGGTTGATCCACAAATTCTTTTGTCCATTTTTTTATATAAACTATAAGCAATTAGTGGGTTAGTTATGATAACAAAAATTTATAATAATAGTAGTTTTAACCTATAATAAAAAATAATTTAGGTAATCATACGACTTAAATATAGCTTTGGGCGACTTTAACCTGTTTGACGCATTCTTCCTTTAGCTATATTTAATGATTTGATTTGTTTTATCTGCAACACAACCTAAATTGACCCATGTGTAAGTAAACCGGTAGAAGTTTCCCTCTCTATAGGAGGGTTTTAATGTGTGATATAGTTAGAAACTACTAATTATGCTTGTTCTGGTCATTGTATTATCTTCTGTTTCCTTTTCCTTTTGTAAGAAAGATCTTGGTTGATATATTTCATTGTGGCATCATGTGGCTCAGATAACCTATATTGATGAGTGGGCTTCAATTCAAAAGGAGCATGAATCTGCTTTATATGCAACCACCAATGATCTACAAGCAAGAAGTCTTTCACTTCCTATTACCGGAGGGTTACAGGTATGTCATTTCCTAATAGATCAATTGGGTTGTTTGACATATCGAGTAACAATGAACTTATTACTCACAGGCAGATATTAAGGGTTTGAAGTTGATAATTTTTTCAACTATCCAAGTACTGCAGGCAACGATATCCTGTATTCAGTCAACACTATCAAAGGTGAAATTCTTCTTGAGTGACTTAAATACATTACATTAACATATGTCTATGGTATGATTCATCGACCAAGTGAAATTCATACTGTTGCATCGACCCTGGATCCATTTCCAACATATAGACTCGAGGTGGCAAGATGGGAGGGTTGTGCGGGTTGGATAGTCAAAACAAGTTTGAGCGGTAATGGTTCATATTTTATACCGGTTGATATGGCTGGGTCATTAAAAGATTTTGGAAGTTGTACTGTATGCATTAAATACACTAGGACGGCTTTCTACCCATTTGGCCTATTCCCCTTTTAGCCTGCTAAATTGTAAGTTGACCTGTTTGAGATCAAACACAATCCAAATAGGCCGTTTACAAGCAAATGGGTCGAAATCGCCACCTCTATGTCAAGCTTTGCCTCATCAACTAATTGAGAAAGGTGCTATAGGTGAAAACTTTATTTGATGTTTTATGGAGGTTCAAACATATCTACTTGTAATGGTCCATTTGACTCGTGCCGTCGTTTGCTTGTTACAGTTGGACAAAACACATTTTCTGGCTTCTGAACTTGCCAATTTAGTATTACATGAAAGAGCTCTTCTTGATGAATGTGAAATCTTTTTGGCTACTGCAGCTCCTTTACATGTAAGAGCATTCAATTCTATGACTTGGAATATTAAATTATATCAAATTGATTTAACTTGATTGTAGTTATAGTTATATTAGATGAGGCAATATCAGCCCACTAACTTATGAACTGGTCAATCTCAATTTTCAATCCATTTATCAAGTATAGGAATATTATGAACCAAAGGCCTTTAATTTTGAAACTAAACTTTGCCTAAAAGGAAATGTTTCTTTTGTTTCACATTGACATTCATCCTGATTCACAATCATTTTTTCTGTCACTAAGAACACTATTTGTCTAGAAGTTGATTGATTTTGGATCTTTTGTTTCTGTTTATTTACAGATAGAAGAATGCAGCCTTAGGAGCTATTTACTACAGTCCAACCAAACTAGCATGACCGAATAACCAGTTACTTTAGGCGGTAAATAACTCCTCGACTTTATTTATGCTAACTTACTAGCCGGATTCGGTTTGCCCAAGTGGTTAGAACTTGTGTAGGTTATAAATATGAAAATATCACTCCAAAAGAAAATTTTGGCTAACTTTTTGGTTTCATTTTTTCGAGCAAAGTATATAGATATGTATCACTAACATTTCACATCGTGCGTGACCTTTCTTTCTACGTTGTCTGTCATGGTTAGAAGAAACAGGGTTAAGCAAACAAGGTTTCATTGACTTGTTTATGAAAACTTATAACTAGCTATTTGATTTTAAATACTTGTATATTACTTAATTGGTCATGAGGTTCATCATCCAACATTGAAACTACTTAATATCCAACATTGAAACTATATATACCACCTTGAGATTTGGACACTTCATATTTTTCTGGGTATTGGAACTATCATTGGTGTATGTTATATGATCATATCTTCTAGTACTCTATTTGGGTTTTATTCGGATACAGTTGGGTCTATGATCATATCTTCTAGTACTCTATTTGGGTTTTATGCTAATGTTATCTATAATCACACGAAACTCAAAAGCGAGACAGTTTGTAAGTCACCTTATGAGATATAAAATCTAATATGGGATATGAATGATCAGTCCCAATATGCTTGATTCAGGATCTTGCTACCTACATCTGGTAAAACATTTGGTATCCTGATGAAACTCAAAGATATTGGAATTAACTTACTAGAAAAGCTTCATGTACCTTAGGATGTCACGAGCTTTTGAAAGTCCCTTTATCGGAAGATAAATGGGAGTAAGTCAGTCTCAAAGTGTTCAAGGGTTACAAATACTTAATCAGTGGCTGAAATTCACAACAGAGTTGTTTAGACAACCGCATTAACACAAAGGTCAGTCTAGACTGTTAGATATTGTCAGAAGACTACGACATTTGAATACAAGGAGTAAATGGCCATCACCTTAAGCCGCGTATGAGGAGGCAATATGAGATTTATAATCTGATGCATGGCTTGGAGCCATGAAGACTAAGATGCTATTCATGTGTATTAATTAATGCAGGTGACTTTTGTTTTGAGAAAAACTAATGGTTCTCAAAATGACCTTTGTGTAGCTATGCTTTAGTACATCCAGAATTCTAATCGTCTTAGGGCTGTTTGTTTCAGCCTCTTAATGGTTCAGATGTCTGAATGGTTTAGCACTTAATGGTTCAGAGTGTTTGTTTCGTGAGCAGATGCCTGAATGGTTAAGCACTTTTGCCTCTGAATGGTTAAAGCATTATACTGAGTCTGAATGGTTAAGAGCTTTTATTTGAATTGGTCAGACAGTTGCCTCCGAATAGTTAAGCAATATACTAGCTCTTAATGATTCAGACATCTTACTCGTTCAGCACTTAATGGTTCAGACCTTTTAATGATTCAGCACTTACTCATTCAGAATTTGCCAAACAACCCTTGTATGTTATGAATATGAACTTTAAAAAGTAGATAAATTTTTTTTTAAGAAAAACTAAAAAGAGGATGCATGTGTGCCACATTTGGGCAATTTTATGAATTCTCATAAAATATGCACAGATTTTACTAAGGTAATCTCTTAGAGTTTAAGTTTTTGTTTTGATAGAGTTGAATCTCAGAGTTTAAGTCTTTGTTTTGGTAGAGTTTAATGTGTTTCATCTAATCAAGGAACAAAGAAAAAACTTAAGTTTATAGAGTTGAACACAACCAAGAAGCCGATGACTAGCAGAGCCATCGGAAAACATGATCAGAACTTCTTCTTAAACCTACTCACCGCCGTCGCAACTCAACCCCATCCAAATTGATCGAATGTTTAGCACCAATCTTCTTTCATCTTAAAAAGTTAAAAACTCTAACGAAAGTGAATTTTCTCTCATCTTTCGTCAATTTCCTGGCAATGTAAACATCATACTACCACACCCATTCATCGCATACCTTCCATAGATCCTTAACATCAATGTTCGGTGGAAAATTCGTGAGAAATAGATTGGTAGAAACATTCTGAAGTTTTGCGAAATTACGATCAGTTTTTGGAGCCCCTCACGAATTGTCTTCTTCTCCTTATTGTCTTTGAATATGTGATTAGATGCAGACTTGCATATTACAACCATTTGTTCAGTGTCTTGGTTTAATAGTTGATTATTGGCAATCCTAAAGCTAGAAAAACATTTCATCAACTTTTATTACAAACTCTTTCAAGCTAGATTTATTACAAAAACTTCTACATACAATACTTTATTTCTTATATCTAAATATGAATTTCTAAATTAGCATTCAAACCGAGACCTAACAAGACAATTTTATAAAATAACGATCAAAC
Organism: Flaveria robusta; assembly: GCA_025506415.1. Classification (NCBI taxonomy): domain Eukaryota; kingdom Viridiplantae; phylum Streptophyta; class Magnoliopsida; order Asterales; family Asteraceae; genus Flaveria; species Flaveria robusta. Next base: position 5,204,548 of record CM046467.1, read on the forward strand.
TATCCATTGTGATCAAACTATCCATTGCGAAGATCAATAAATTGTACATACTTTAAGCTTAAGCTCCTCTATCTTTGTCTCAAGTTCAAACATGAACTCCTTAAAAATTGATTCAAACTTTTAGCAAGTAAATCTTGAGTAGTTTATAAGCGTGTTTACACCTATGGATGTTGCAATTAACAACCTCAATCATATTTCAAAGATTTGCTATTTTGTGGTCTTGAGTTCATATGTTTAAACCATGTGACGCAAAGTGTACGGTAAATTTGTGTACATTAAATCGTAAATCCAGATGTTTTTCCTAACCGTCATCACACCCCCACCTTTTAAAAGAAAACGCACAACTAGAAGCCTTTGCTCAACCCAAAACCTTTTTATTTTAATTGTCATGAGTACTTTTTATCAACCGCGTAAATCACGCGAGTGTCGTTGGTTATATAATCTTTGTACTTTTTATTCAAATTCTTGAAAAACCCCACCCCGCCAAACACAATCCAAGAAGCCGATGATTAGCAGAGCCATCGGAAAACGTGATCGGAACTTCTTCCTCAACCTAATCACCGCCGTCTCCACCCAATCCCATCTCCGGCAAACCCACGCCCAAATCATCCTCAACGCCCTCAACTCCGACTTACCCACCATCACAAAACTCGTTCAAAAACTCTCCGACATTGGCTCCATCTCCGACGCCACCCTCATCTGCTCCCATTTTCCACACCCAGATCTCTTCCTCCACAATGTCATCATCAGAGGCTTCTCTCGCAACAACCATCACTCAAACTCACTCTCAATCTACCGCCAGTTGCGCCAAAACACCACCCTTAACCCCGATACCTTCACCTACGCCTTTGTCATCTCCGCCGCATCGAATCTTGATAGTGTTAGATTGGGGTTATTGCTTCATGGGCACGCGATTGTTGGTGGGGTTGGGTTGGATTTGTTTGTTGGGTCTGCAACAGTTGATATGTATTTGAATTTTGGGAATGTGGGGTATGCTTACAAGGTGTTTGATAAAATGCCTGAACGAGATACTGTGTTGTGTAATGCTATGATATCGGGGTTGGTTAGAAACGGGCGTCTTGAGGAGGCGGTTTTGGTGTTTAAAGATATGATCTTGAGAGGGATTCGGTTTGATTCCACCACTTTTGCGGCTGTTCTTACTGCGGCTGCTGAGTTGCAGCAGTTGAAAGTGGGGATGGGGATTGAGGGTTTGGCGGTTAAGCTTGGGTTTCTTTGGCATGTTCATGTGCTTACGGGGTTTGTGTCGTTGTATGCGAAGTGTGGGGATATGTTGACTGCAAGATGCTTGTTTGAGATGATTGAACGCCCGGATGTAGTAGCTTACAATGCTATGATTTCGGGGTTCAGTTGTAACGGAGAGATGGCGTATGCTGTTGATCTTTTTAGAGAAGTGATGGTTTTGGAGCATAAAGTGAATTCGAGTACTGTAGTTGGTTTGATTCCTGTGTTTTATCCCTTTGGTCATTTGGTTCTAACAAGTACAATCCATAGTTTTAGTTTGAAAAGCAATTTGATTTCCAAAACATCAGTCGCGACTGCATTAATAACGGTTTATAGCCGACTTAATGAGATTGATTCAGCAAGAAAGCTATTTGATGAATCCCCGGAGAAAAGCTTAGCAGCATGGAATGCTATGATCTCTGGTTATGCCCAAAATGGAGTAACCGATAAGGCGATTACACTCTTCCAAGAAATGCAACAATTCAAGATTAACCCGAATCCCACAACGATCACTAGTATTCTTTCGGCGTGTGCTCAACTTGGTGCTCTAAGTTTAGGAAAATGGGTTCATGATTTAGCAAGGAAGGAGAATTTTGAGTCGAATGTTTATGTCTCAACTGCTTTAATCGATATGTATGCCAAATGTGGAAGCGTACAAGAAGCCCGCCAAGTGTTTGACACGCTAACACAAAAGAATCCTGTGACATGGAACGCCATGATCTCTGGCTACGGTCTCCATGGGCACGCAGACGAAGCCCTCGAGATTTTTAATAAAATGGTGGATTCAAAAGTACCTTTAACTGGAGTCACTTTTGTTTCTGTTTTATACGCTTGTAGCCATGCGGGATTGGTAAATGAAGGAGAGGAGATCTTCTACAAAATGGTTCAAGATCATGGGTTCAAACCGCTACCTGAACATTACGCGTGCATGGTTGACCTATATGGTCGATCCGGAGAATTACAAAAGGCATTGACTTTTATCAACAATATGCCCGTTGACCCGGGTCCAGCTACATGGGGTGCACTGCTTAGTGCCTGCAAGACTCACAAGAACACTGATTTAGCGCGATTAGCATCAGATAAACTATTTAAATTAGACCCTGAAAACGTCGGTTATCATGTCTTACTCTCAAACATACACACCGCTGACAAGAATTATCTTGAAGCTGCTTCGGTTAGACAGGTGGTCAAGAATCAAAATCTTGTAAAGACTCCTGGATGCACTTTAATAGAAATCAACAAAGTCCCACATGTATTCACTTCGGGCCAACGATCTCATGAACAAACAGAAGCGATTTATGCAATGTTGGAGAAACTAATGGGTAAGATGAGGGAAGCTGGATTTCAAACAGATACAGTGACAGCTTTGCATGATGTTGAAGATGAAGAAAAAGAATTGATGGTGAATGTTCATAGCGAGAAATTGGCGATTGCTTTTGGGCTTATGAACACAGATTCAGGAAGTGAGATCAGAATCATGAAAAACCTTCGGGTTTGCATCGATTGCCATAACTTTACTAAGTTTGTATCCAAGATCACTGAAAGAGTTATTGTTGTGAGGGATGCAAATAGGTTTCATCATTTTAAAGATGGTCAGTGTTCTTGTGGAGACTATTGGTGAAAGTATTGTGTTCATTGATAGTTTAAAGGGGGAATTTGGATCCTTGATGGTTTAACGGGGCGTTTGGATCGCTGATAATATGATGAGGCATTCGGATTGCTGATAATATAAGGGGCCGTTTTGATCGTTGATAATCAAGGAGGCGTTTGGATGGTTGATGGAATGGAATTACAGTATTTATTTGATCAAATTTATTGTCTGATTCATTTCTTTCGTGAGATATAAACTTCTTTGGGATGTTGAATTCCCTTAGAACCAAGGAATTAGATGCCGGAATTGAGAATTTCATAAAGTGCAATTTGATAGTTTATATTTTATTACCAATTATGTATTCACGAATCTAATAAGAAGTTAGAAATTTACTTCTTAAAGGATGTTTTAGACATTTCACAATATTTTATTCCTGATTCGAAAGATATATCTACTATTAGAAACACAAAAGAATGAAGTTGAATTTCAATGCATTTCATTTGACTCATGGGTTGATTCCATTAACCTAATTTCAGTTTGCTCATAATTTCTAAATGAAACCAACCAAACCATCTAAATAAAAGCAACAGGCCATCCAATTTGACGTATATTCGGTTCGGTTTACAGCATGGTGTTAATGGTTTGGCGGTTTGACAATCAGCATGCTCATTTAGAATTTAGAACATGTGATGTAAACCAAACAAGCCATTTAAGCTTACCTATTTACTTTTTGAATATACGGTATGAACCATCTTTTATCATTTTAGATTTTCATACAAGCTTCCGATTTTAGAAACAAAATCAGATCAAACAGCCAGGGGCAATAGTCAACCGGCCAAGTTACTAAAACTGGCTTACCCACCCAACCTAACCAGCTTGGTTTGTCGTTTCTCTAAACCGTAATTATCAGTTCGCCTCAGGATTTTTAAACTAGATTACTAGCATCAAACACTCAAATAGTCAAATCCATTACTATTGGCAAGAATTAACTCGCTTATGATGATTTATTGATTTCAATTAAGGTTTCTCCTTTGTGAGCATAAAAGAATCATGTTCTCAATGGTAGACCTCATTACTTATGTTGCTATGGACCTGAGGTTTTAAATCCATTTTATTGGGCTTCTTCTATAAGTCTGAAATTTCAAATAGAATTCAGTTCCAGCCTTAAAACTTTCAAAATTCAAATAACTCAATTAGATCAACTTGAATAGCATGAAATTCGATTAACCCGAATAGCCCGAAATTAAACTTGATGAACACCCCTATGTTCAACAAATTGAAATTTGGAGCTTCAACTTTATAAAAAGCCATTTTGAGTTATGAGTTGATCCTTAAAATATATTTTTTACCAAAAAAGTGACTCGGAAATATTGAGCTCAGTTGAAAGTTGTAGGTCTCCGAATTAGAACTACTTTTACTAAATCATGTTCTATTCGACCTTATAACGAATATGAAACTTTTCTTTACTCTAATATTAACCATCAACTAAGAGCATAAGGTCTGGAGATTACGCTTCTGGTGAATGTTAATACGGAAAATAAAATTATGATGCTTACAAGATGTTTAAAATTCCATAAGTTTTACAGTTTTTTTTTAAGAAGGCTTCATGCAGATTTCTTCTACTTACCAGCTGCTGGTAGTGTCGGCATCACGGGACTGGTAAAAATCATCCGGTCTCACTATGTTCACATCCTCAAATTCATTGTCATCTGAGAGTAAATAAGAATCCCAATCGTTTCAATATAGAAGTCATAAAACGATAAATAGAAAAGCATAACATAAAATGACCAGTTGGTGCATCGATAATTATTAGGCATTATGTGGGTTTCTGATCGAAAAATCATAGCAAGGGTGTCTGCAATATGTTCATAAAACACTTTTCCGACATTTTTTTCCATAAAAACTTGCAAGACGACAATTTTGATTATCTAATTATAAATGGGTCGATAGGGGTTGTTTTGCTAACTCAAATTGGTCAGATCTGGATACTTTAGCTAAAAGGGGAATGAGACGAACAGGTTGAAAGCTGTCCGAAGCAGATTTTAACGCATGCATACATTATTGGAGTAATTTATCATAACAAAAGTATCACGCCAATCATTTATGGGAAATGGACAAAGAGTGTAATGCGTCATCCCAACCTGGTCCAGCTCATTTCATTTGTACCAAAAAGAGAACAGTTTTACAGTTTGATTTTTACCCAATCATATTGCCATCTCCTCCACTGGGAGGTGTTAAACAAACAAAATATATCCATAAGATACTGAATAAAGAAGGTACCAAGCAACAAAATATTCTGAAAAATATGAGAAGAATCACCTTTTCGCAAGACAAGAGCCACAACAGCATCATTTTCAACCTACAAAAACATGGAGGGAAATGATGAAAACAATAACCGGATGAAGACAACACTATCTACAATGGCGACGGGTTAAGCGATCATTTCCCCATATATAACTACACTCCCATCCTACCCTGGGTCCACCTTGGTCCATCTATTCAGGCCCATATCACACCCCCACCCCACCCCACCCATGTCCACCACATTACATGCCATCCTTAGCGTTAAGAGATAAAACAAATATACACTTATCCTTGAAGTAGATGCTAAATTTTAATTTACAAAGTGAAAAGATCATAGAGAGCATGATAAACAAAAGTATAAAACATAAAAAAGAAGGCCAAAAACCTTTTGATCTGCCAATGTCTTTGAATCATCCAAGACTTCTCCAGATGATACTAAAATGAGACGCTGATCATTAATTGGTTGATCAATAAGATCATGCAACTTTTGCTTGATGTCTAGAATCTTCTCGGTAGCATCGCATTGAATGAAATATGTTGTCTTATTGCGCTTAACACGAATATACATAGCCTGCGTCAAGGTCATAAAAGAGAAAAAAGAAACGTAATGAACACTTCTGGTGAAGTCAATGATAACGGTTAACCTTCCACTTCAAAGTGGCTGCATGCAACATTCCGACACTTATCTATTTCATGTATTAGATATGATGGATTTTTTTCCCATAGCACATATGAGCAAGCAATTAATTGTAATTAGAACAAAATGACAAATATATCATGATTTACTGAAAAATATATTGAAACTCCAAATAAATCACAAAGGACTAAACATGCCTCCTATGATATAAAAAAACAGGAACCTCAAAACAACAGTATTAAGATCCAAGCAAATGATAAATTGGGCGTCAAGAATGGTTCAAGACAAACAGATTCAAGCCAGATTCGAGCCAAATCTGAATATTCCAGCCAAATTCCGGTCTGAAAGGCTAAAACTAGTCTAAAACATCCATAAATGGCCTGGAACCAGCCTAAAACAGCCTAAACGTCTAAAATCCCTAAAAATGGTTTGTTGCCTTGCTTAAAAAACCCCTCACTTCCTAAGCCCCTTGAGCCTTAGCCCAAAGCTCACCCCTTTGCACCTTGAGTACGCCAAACGCCTTTGACTACCTAGATTCTACCATTATTTCTGTTGTTTTACCAAAAGATGTTGGCTTTATCCTCGTTGCTCTGTAACTCGAAGCAGTTCAATACCCATGAAAAAAAACCAATGGTATGGTCATCACGATCTTAAATAAAGGCTAACGTCACTCTTATAACACTAGTTACAAAAAGCTCGGCCTACTTCTACTACAATTGCAGGGCATCTCCTCAAAGCACATACATACAACACTGCTTGTCGAATAAAGGTTCTGATAGATTATCTTTTTTTGGTAACAAATCATAAGTATAATGTGCCTCAAATAGAGGCAGAAAACAAGATCACTATTATTTCATCATTATAAAGAGACGACTCGAAATAAAAACTTTCTCAAATAAACAGCTACCTTCAAACACAAAATTGATACGGATGTAGCTGCATTCAACACCACTTTAACAATTGTTTTCTTGTAATTCTAAAACCATAAACATACTGAAGTTGAAATACACCAAAATTAACATCCAAACTGGAAATGTAGCTTGTTTCTCATCATATCTAGTTTTCAGAGTTATATAAAGATCCATTCAAACTGAAGGAAAAAACCTAAAACACTAAATAGAATTCAGAACCAAAACTACATCTGAAAATGCTAGACGAAGAATCTCTTGATCTTGGGTAAAAAAATAACAAATCAAGCAGGATTTAGAGCAAAACTCCTAATGTTTGATCATTGCATGTAAACAAACGATCCTTTTCAGCATGCACTTACCAATTTGATCATGAACAACAAGTTTGTTCCTTGCTCCTATCGATCCTTAACAAAATTGCTAAAGATAATATCTACCGTAGAAATCAAACATCATGCAATTCTCTTACCATACTCAATCTTCTATACCCTCATCATCTTAGCTAATAACAACAATTTCAACGATTGATCTTGCTAATTGAGCAAATCAATACGGCAATTCAAACAAATCGTAGTTGAATCAGATTTTAGCCCTAATTTTGACGATGATAATCGCAACTAATATCAACATTGAATAAGTAATGAGAGTGATCAATTGACATTGAAGGCAAGTTAATGAATTGAAGAAGGCGAACCATCTGAATGCTTTGAAGCTCCGACGACGATCTTACACTCAAATGTTCAACCGAAAGCGGTAACTCGCCGGAGTCGAAGATGTAATTTAGGGCTTCTACTTCCTCTATATAGCGGCCAGACTTTCGGAACTCGCTCGAACTCGTTCGAAAAATGCTCGGAATTTTGCTGGTTCGATTTTTCGCTCGGTTGTAAAGGAACCGAGCGGCTCGGTTCGGTTTCAAAACGAACCGAGCACGAGCAAAGGTACGCTTGCTCGTCGCTCGCTCGAATTATTTTTTAGTTTAGTTTTTATATATTATATATATGTTAATTTATTATTTTTTTAGTTATTTATCAAACAAATATTTTAACTTTTTAGTCAAAAAGTCAAACAATTTACAACCCTAAACACTCGAATTCTCTAGTACATCAAAACAAAAGTTACAAAGTCACACAACAGCCTCACGACATTCCTGAACCCACCCTCCAGCCCTCCCCCAACGGCAGTCGACCAGCTTCGCCGCCCTCGCGAACCGGAACAGGCCATCGACACCCCTGCGACCGGATATGCATTTCCCGGAACCTGCTTGTTCCTAATCGACTTCTGTTGCCTCCGACTTGCATTTCCTGACCTTGTTTCTAATCGAGGTATTTTGAGGTTAAATTTTTGTTTCTTTTAGTCAATGAAGATATTAGATTTGTTTTTTTAGGCATATAAGATATATTTACAGAACATTTGCAAAAAATAGTGAATATTTCTTTGATGATTTTGATTTTCAAAGAACATTTGTAAAAGATTGATTTACGTTTAGTTTGTTTAGCTTGAACATTTATTTGATTTTATACGAAACTGAGCAAAACCGAGCAAAATCGAGCGCTCGGTTAAAACCGAACCGAGTTCGAGCATGAAGTTTACGCTCGAATATGTAAATTCGAACCGAACGTAGCCGCTCGGTTTGAAACCGAACCGAGTTCGAGAGGAGCTGCGTTCGGTTCGGTTCGGTTCGTGAACAGCCCTACCTCTATATGCTATATAGAGTAAATTGCATTAATGTTCCTATGTTTTGAGAAAAAAATATATAATAATAATGCTTAATGTAATAAAACATAACATAGATGCATGTGTTGGTTTGTGTTGAGTTTAATTATAAAGTTATTTAGAACTAGAGTGATGAAATTCTTTTATGGTTAGGGTTCGAGTATTATCTATGGTAGATATCTGTTATAGTATATTTTAAGAGTAGATGGGACATGCATGTGTGAGTTAACGTTTAAAAAAACTTAATGTAGATATGACAAGTTAGATATATATAGGTTAAATTGTAATATACTTCAAATCTAATACAAAGAATCTATAATTGGCTAGAATGGGGTTATGGAGGTCAAGATGATTGACGATAGTTGTCATTCACCCCTTGGTTTTATTCTTCTTGAACTCGATGACCATGAACGTCTACCCTCTTGTCTTTTTTCTGTTTGAACCTCGTTGTCTTCGTCCGTCCTAGTCATTACTATTTTTCTAGCAAAGACAACCCCCCACCTCACACACACATGCATCTCTTGACAATTTTCATTCGCTTCTAATCGTTTGCCCCTTAGTAAATTTTCATACGTGAATGTTTTCTTCTAAAATTAGAGCATTTGATGTATGTATCTTTTTTTTCTTTATTGGGGATGCCTCTTAAGTGATGTGATTAACAGTATATAAAAAACTTATCTAGCTTCTTATTGGGTTTAACCTTATAAACTTTTAAAACCATTGAAAATGTTCAACATCAACATATCTTTTTAATTCTTGTTTATACACATTTCAAGGCAAAACCTAAAGAAATATCAAAACTAAAGGGGCATTTGGTTGGAAGGAATGGAATGAGATTGAGAAACTAGTATAATTTTCAAGTAAAATTGTGTTTGAGTAAGCAATTAAAAGTAAACCTAAAGGAATGTTTCACCTCAAATTCCCTTGGTTGTGGGATTTCAAAATCCTTCCACCTAGAGAGGGAATTTGAAATCCCACAACCAAAGGAATTTGAGGTGAAACATTTCCTTAGGTTTTACATTTCATTACCCACTTAAACATAATTTTGCTTGAAAATTATACTAGTTTCTCAATTTCATTCCATTTCATTCCTTCCAACCAAACGCCCCCTAAGTGCATTTTTCTCCATAATATATTAGTTTATTTTTTCTTTTTAAATATATTGTTACCTTTTTTCACAAATTTAGTTGCAATACTTGGATATACCTTTTGTCCCATAGATCTCAAGCTTTTACTTTTATTTTTTCCTTTTGTAAACTTTATTGAAAATGTATTTTTCTTCACAACAAACCATCTTTTTGACGATGGTGCTCTTGAATTGAATCAAGGTTAAATAGTCAATTTCTTTTGTATTTAGCACTACTTATCACATTTTGTGTGCGTATACATCTTAACAAACGATGTTGTTAAATGTAGAAACCAAAATAGTTTGTGTCGTACTTTTTCTTGCATGTATATCAAAGAAATACTAGTATGATAAATATGTCACAACCTCCTTTCTAATTAATCACTTGCCTTCATGCATCGTTGCACACTCTTCTCCATATTAGTTCATCCTATAAGCCTAACTACACTTATTTACAAACCATTCGTTGTCTAAGTTATCCCTTCCTTAAAGATGTCTCACTTGACAATCTATCTCTTAAATTCATCTCTTTGTGACTTTCTTGGATGTGATCCTAATCATCACATATATCTTTATTGTGATTCTCACATAGGTCGTACTTACACTTCTCAATGTTATATCTTCCATGAGATAATGTTTTTAATATCTTACCCTTCCGGCGGTTGGCCACTACTATCATCCCTTATGCTTAGGTTATTCCTCCATGTAATTCACATATACATTCTCATCCCTAATCATCAGAATCCCGGTCGACCCTACCACCACAATCATTCGCACCCTTAGCACATCTGCGTCCCAAAACCACCGGTGTCACCTCTTCCTACCCATCATACGGTCACTCTTTCTTGTGATTAATCTCTCCAGCCTATACTCTTCCTAGATCATGTCCTACTTCATGCTTCTTTAGTGTTTCTTACGTATGAAGCCACTACCTTCTCTTAAGTTAAAAATTATCGATTTGGTTAGATTCTTTGTGCCCTAAGATTGTTGCACTTCACTCTAATCGAACTTGGGTATTGGAGCCTCCTCCTCCACAAGCTAAAATACAAAGTTAGGGCCTAGGAAGGGATGCGATTATTTGAACACATGGGTCAACTCAAGTCTATACAACCAAAAACTAACGTAAAAGCTTATTTTTATAAAACATAAAAGAAATTTTGAAATTCTAATATCTTAGACCATCACATTAAAACATCTTGTACCCTTTGCTGCATCTCGTTTCTTATTTATGATCTTGTAAGTTTTCTTTTTCTTTCAAATCTTCCTTGTTCACGTATACAATTTCATATTAATTTTAATTTCTTTATATATAAAATGATGTAATTTTTTCATCGTTGTTGAATTGATTGATAATGTTAAATTAAAAAAGTTAAATGTATATGTTAAGGGACTCACTTTTATTTGTCGCACCGAAGAGTTTGATTCTTCCTAGCATATTTACCTTGTGCTTTATATATGGAAACTAAACCAATAAAACATATATTAGTCGTACTGAACCGAGCCATGAAGGGAAGACAATATTTTTATCAGAAATTATGCATAAGATAAATACGTACGCAATATGTTACTTTTTATGAGTGATTTTAGATATGTTTGATTGGCAAGATATGGTGACGAAAACCACTCACCCGAATGATTTGGACTACTTTAAAAGGCATCATATTTTCCAACTTCATTCTTCTTTACAAAGACATAAAGATGAAATGATAAGCTTTAAACTATGAATTATTTAACCAATGGTTAAGTCATTAAAATTGGATTACCGATTGTGGTAGGTATAGAATATGTGGCTTTCTTTATCTACTTCCTATTGGTCCTAACTTATATCATCATGTAAAGATTATAATTTATAATATCATATATTTTTAAAAGATCTTTAAGCTAATTATGTGTATTATAAATTCTCGAGTTACTAAATATCACATCTCTTCACTCTAATAAAATGGTAACTAGTGGTGACACGTGTCAGCACCACATATATTATCATCAAAATTTTCTCAATTCTCTCTTTTATTAAATAACTAAATTAATTACTAATAATATTATTTAATTGTTTTTAGATTAATAATAGTTTTTTAATGAATTAAGAAATAGATTCTTTTATGAATATTATTTAAATAAACAAATTTTTACAAAAAGAAATTTTTTTAAAACATCAAACTTTTTTTAAAAATATGAAGTACTTTAAAATTGGTTTTTTTTAAAAGTAAAATTTTTATAAACAAAAAATAATTAAAATTAAGAGTTATAGTAAGAAACTTTTTAAAAATGATATTTTTTTAAAAGTTTTGTTTAAAAACAAAATGTTTAATTTATTTTTTGGAAAATATAAAAAAAGGAGTTTAGGAAATTGATATTATTGTTTTATTACTAATAGTTATTATTCATACGTAATTTTAATCATATTTTATCTTAAGATATTATTTTTAATTAATAAAATTTTATTATATTTAATATTTTTATTTATTTAAACCGTGTAATACACGGGTTTATTAAAGCTAGTCTTATATATAAGATAAACTTATTTCTTTCTACTTCTATGCAGCATGTTCCAATATTTTAACAACAAGATAATATCCATTTTCCTTCTCGGGGAACCACTATTTTATAATAAGAACCACTATATAATAATAAGAAAGAGAATTTTATATATACCTTTATAAACTTTTAAAATATCATATATACCTAAACAAAATTTAATATATCATGAATACTTGTATAAAACTTTCAAAATATCATATATACCCCTAATAATTTTTTTCAAATATAATATATAACAAAAGAACATTAAAATATTATATATACCTCTAGAAAACTTTTTAAATATCATATGTACCCATAGAAAAATTTTCAAATATTATAGACGCACAAACCAAATTCAAAAAATATTTATATCCCTAAGAATATGGCTAATATCATATATACTCATATCAAAATAAAAATATCATATATACCCCTTTATTTTATTATTAAAAATAAAAATATAACATTTCAATCTTTTATCTTTATTAAAACACAAAAAAAATCAGTTTACTACATTTATTTTATTATTAATTATTATTACTATTTGTACTATATTTATTATTTTTTATCCGTATCATAGTTATAGTTTTTATCATATATTAATTTTTTAGATATAATATTACACATCAATAACTTAGTTAAAAACCATAATAGATATATGTTCTAAAAAAATACATACTTTTATGTTAAACTCTCATGCTTTATCTTGAAAATGTAGTAGATTATCTACTTTATTACAAACTAAACTTTATTTGGGAAATTAAGAATTTTAAAATGTTAAACTCATATACCCACTTGAAAAGTATAATTTTTTTAAAAACTAAGATTTTTGAAATAAACTTTAGTTCCATGAGAACCTCGTTAATATATAAGGTTTTTAGAATAAGTATGAAAAAAATTACTAATTATGAAGTTTTAAAAGATTAGAAAAAAGTAAAGGTAAAACTGACATATTCTTATTCTTTATGACAAAATATATTAACATAAGAAAATATGATAATAATTATAAAGAAGAGTATATATATATGATGTTTTAAATTTGATTTGTGCGTATAAATTTGAGTATGTATGATATTTAGGATGTTTTTTAATGGTGTATATGATGTTTTTAATGTGATTCGAGCATATATTATATGTGGAAAGTTTCTTAAGGATATATATGATAATTTAAAAGTTTTGTAAGGGTATATATGATATATTAAATTTAAATTTTATTTAGGTATATATAGTATTTTAAAAGCCTTTACAGCAATATTAAATGTTAATTGCATAAAAGGAGACCATGTCTAACGAACATAAATTGACAGTGTTTCATATCAATGGTATCTCATTACGTTATTATAAAATGTATCTTGAATCCCTAATTCCATTAATGAATGAAATATGTATTGGAATGTAACACTTACCTTCCATGACACACACTCGGGAGTGCTACGCACAAATATATAGAACACATAGGTTTTAGAGAATTCATAAAGGAAGTCTAACTTTAATTAAATGTTACAACATATTGAATATATATCATATTTAGTATCACATTACATCAGTTTAACTATATTAGAGATCTAACTCTCCAATAGCACTCGAGACCCCTATCTACTCATAAGCTAGCCTGTAATATGCAATCTCTACAATCACTTGACACCTAGGATGCATGTCTATAAAAATATTTAATACTCAGCATAAAGCTGTTGAGTTAATAAACATAACACTTCTTCAAAACGCATGATTATTGACCATAGCATCAAGCAAATACATCTATGGCAACACAAATATGAAGAGAGTTAGCACACCATGTTGCATACTATGTATACAAACTCTACAAGCTAAAACAAAATCATACAAACATCCTATCAAGAATTACCACATAGATGCTATACATAGTCGATTCTATAATTATTACTAGTTAATTAAAATTCACATCCCTTATTAATGCTATATTTTGGCTAGCAACTATCTCATAGATAATTCGTTATCCCTCTCTCTTTATTGGCATTGTGAGGGCACTTTCTCATGCCCTATGCCAACCCTCTAGTACAATCGTTACTAATTCTCATATCTTGAGCATTTTCCTTATGCACGTGCCAACTCTCAGGGCTAGCCAATACCTTTCCCAACAATAACCATGTTTCCTAATAATAATAACAATAATTAACTAGGCATAAACTTAAACGAGAATACAACTGAAAATTATATGCGGGCGATTTGATGTAGAGTCTAATCTACTCGTGCTCCAAAAAACGTCTATTAACAGCACTCAAAGGGGTATTGTGGTCCGGGATTCTCAGTATTAGAGCATTCTTGTGAAAATTGATTATCTAAACTCAACATAAAGCCTTCTATCTATAGAGACTCCTAAGAGCTCCCGTGTTCCTTTTTACGTCGATGTGGGACATCAATTTGAGCAGCTTCTCACAAGTATCCTTAGTTTGTAAGTTTTAGATTTTATTATTATTATATTGTTATAATTCATTGAGCTACTTATCTCGTTTTCGCTTATAACTTCTAAAATATGACGTCTTATAAAGTTATGAATATATTGTTTGGATGAGCTTATCCTTCTATACTTTTTGACCTAAGTTTCACTAAAAATGAAGCGGTAAATATAAAATATTTTATTATTACCATTAAACATCTCCTATAATAGTAAATGATCGCCTAGAAATCGCATATCTTTAATAGCCATTTTACTTGTTACATACTTGTAACCCCTCGGCTCTAAAATCATGTTTGACGCATGAGAAAGAGACAAGTGGTGGCTTGGGATGGTAAAGGAGAGATGATAATATTGAAAAATGTTCAAGTACAATTGATCAGGAGCCATGGCGAACCGTTGCAAAACAAAGTGAAAAACTTACGGGAAGTGACTCAAACTTAGGTTAAGCATTACTCGGGCTAGAAAAATAGTTACGAAACCCATAATTTATGTAAATAAGGTATCTTGAGAAGAGGAATCAGAAAAAGTGGTCCATAGCAGACCCTTAAGCTTCTAGTGACAGTTTGCGATGGATATTCGATCCGAAGGTGCGAATATTTCTTTTAAAAATACGAATATTCCTTTTGGGGTTTCATAGTGGACCATTAAGGATTGGGTAACGGCCAGCCAAGGAAATACGTGACCAAAAATCATATGACCCCCCCCCCCTCTTAAACTCTAGATTGCCCCATTTCAAACACATATCTTGGATCTCTCTCTCTACTAACAACCCAAAACTCTCTCTCTAGAAATTAAGCATCTCAGGTTGTTCAGGAAGGCGTATGATGGTTGAATTTAATCTCTATAATTCTTTCTTCCTAGACATTGCACTGAGGAGCTCTTAGTTTCGTCGGTAAGACTTGCCATCTCTAGCACCTTATATTACAATAATAAATAGAAATGTATGTTATTAACTCCATTTAAGCTCTAGATCATTCAATGGTGGATCTGTGATCATCTAGAGTTGATCAGGTACTCTAGATCTACTATGATAAGGTTCTAAATCTTCACAAAATGCGCAAGAATACACGCCCCAAAATCAGAGTTTAAGTGTTAAACACGATTCATTGTATTAAAGAACATTAGATGCAAGAAAACCTAATGATGTGCTCCTAGCCATGCAAATACCTTTACCGACCTAAGAAAAAGATGATAAAATGTAAAAACAAGGTTGGTACGTTCATAGGTTTACAAATGTAGCAAAATAGTTTAAAGTGAGATACATTAAAAAAGTACATCAGTGCACATAGCTAATCTACATTTCATGTCACTAAGTGTATGAAGTTCACAACAAAAGCTGACAAGGTATATTTAAGAATGCCTCGGCCGTGTATACCAAACCACGCCAAGAGTAATTAAATCAATTTAACGCACGTTTTACCTCAAGACGTGTTAGCGCGACTAGCCCGATTGAGGTTTATCAAACCTAGTATTACTACTAAAAAATTATCTTGCTATAAACCATAAATTAACTATCCAAAAGCGGGGACTTAATTGGTAATAACGCTAGTTCACATGTGATCATACAGTTTTTACTGAATCTAGAAAAGTATTTTTAAAGCATGTTCTCTTTCCCATAAAGAGTATATTAGAAAGTGGGGATGTAAAACTCACTTTGAATGCACAACTACAAATATTGCAAGAAACAAATGATTAGATTTCCCGACAACCTGAATTTATGTAATTTATCACGTTAATACTAATTCTAAAGAATTGCATTGTATGATTCACACTCTCGATTAGACCCAATACTAAACAACACCATGCATCACCTATGCACAACCAAAACCACATTCATGCATAAAAACACACACACACACACACTCCATGCACATATACTAATACACACCATGATATGCATAAGTACACACACACTCCATGCACATGCACTAATACACACCACAATATGCATAAGTACACACACACACACACACACACACACTCTCTCTCTCTCTCTCTCTCCATGCGCATGCACTAACACATACACACACTTAGTCATAATCGAGTCCATCCGACCCAAAACCCTAGTCGGGTCACCATGCTAACCTTCAACCAAAACCCATTCCACAACCACGTGTACACACACAACCCAATCACAAACCTTTTGGGTTTTTGAACCCTAAACACACGCACACATCCCATACTTATCCTCGGTCCTAATTGAGGACACCCGGGTCAACTCTTATTGATCGAGCCATCGATACCTGCCCCCAATGCAAGCACATATGAGTCACATACACCCACACATGCATGCATGCACCCACATAACCAAACCCTTCATCACACACTCATGATTCGTCTATACAACCTAACACGGTACCCTCGACACAACCATAATGCAAACCGCGAGCCTCACATAGACTAAACCCTAATCAAGGTACTCCCTCTTTACATATGTGATGCCTATACACACATCGAAACACACACAACCACACCAACAATACAATTTGAAGATATGATGGAGTACCACAAATAACAAGAGTTGAGTTAACACATATGTAAAGAAACAAAAAGGTACCACTTACGTAGCAGAACCACACCAACAATTTGATTATTATTATTCACAATTTCACCCCTAAATTAAAAATATGATGGAGTGCCACAAATAACAAGATTTGAGTTAACAATGTTAACCTGAAAACATAAGGTGTCACGATGTCTAGTGTGCTAGAATGCCTCTTGTTAATATTATAAAGAGAATATGTTTTGGTAAAAGGATTTATCATGGGACAAATTCTAATTTTGGCTTGAAATGGGTCACGGGAATCATGTCATGTCCATATATTTGCCACGAGGTTTAAACACACAAAGGATTTCGTACTATGATAAATTTGGTTGGTTTGGTCGTGGGGCTTGAACATGTGTGTGTGAACCCTAGCTCATCGACTGTTAGAACATGTCGATTTGGTTATAGGTGTGACTATGGGTGTGACTAGAAAAGGTCAATTTGGTTAAGCATAATTTATGTAAATAAGGTATCTTGAGAAGAGGAATCAGAAAAAGTGGTCCATAGCAGACCCTTAAGCTTCTAGTGACAGTTTGCGATGGATATTCGATCCGAAGGTGTGAATATTTCTTTTAAAAATACGAATATTCCTTTTGGGGTTTCATAGTGGACCATTAAGGATTGGGTAACGGCCAGCCAAGGAAATACGTGACCAAAAATCATATGAACTCCCCCCCCCCTCTTAAACTCTAGATTGCCCCATTTCAAACACATATCTTGGATCTCTCTCTCTACTAACAACCCAAAACTCTTTCTCTAGAAATTAAGCATCTTAGGTTGTTCAGGAAGGCGTATGATGGTTGAATTTAATCTTTATAATTCTTTCTTCCTAGACATTGCACTGAGGAGCTCTTAGTTTCGTCGGTAAGACTTGCCATCTCTAGCACCTTATATTACAATAATAAATAGAAATGTATGTTATTAACTCCATTTAAGCTCTAGATCATTCAATGGTGGATCTGTGATCATCTAGAGTTGATCAGGTACTCTAGATCTACTATGATAAGGTTCTAAATCTTCACAAAATGCGCAAGAATACACGCCCCAAAATCAGAGTTTAAGTGTTAAACACGATTCATTGTATTGAAGAACATTAGATGCAAGAAAACCTAATGATGTGCTCCTAGCCATGCAAATACCTTTACCGACCTAAGAAAAAGATGATAAAATGTAAAAACAAGGTTGGTACGTTCATAGGTTTACAAATGTAGCAAAATAGTTTAAAGTGAGATACATTAAAAAAGTACATCAGTGCACATAGCTAATCTACATTTCATGTCACTAAGTGTATGAAGTTCACAACAAAAGCTGACAAGGTATATTTAAGAATGCCTCGGTCGTGTATACCAAACCACGCCAAGAGTAATTAAATCAATTTAACGCACGTTTTACCTCAAGACGTGTTAGCGCGACTAGCCCAATTGAGGTTTATCAAACCTACTATTACTACTAAAAAATTATCTTGCTATAAACCATAAATTAACTATCCAAAAGCGGGGACTTAATTGGTAATAACGCTAGTTCACATGTGATCATACAGTTTTTACTGAATCTAGAAAAGTATTTTTAAAGCATGTTCTCTTTCCCATAAAGAGTAAATTAGAAAGTGGGGATGTAAAACTCACTTTGAATGCACAGCTACAAATATTGCAAGAAACAAATGATTAGATTTCCCGACAACCTGAATTTATGTAATTTATCACGTTAATACTAATTCTAAAGAATTGGATTGTATGATTCACACTCTCGATTAGACCCAATACTAAACAACACCATGCATCACCTATGCACAACCAAAACCACATTCATGCATAAAAACACTCACACACACACACTCCATGCACATATACTAATACACACCATAATATGCATAAGTGCACACACACTCCATGCACATGCACTAATACACACCACAATATGCATAAGTACACACACACACACACACACACACACACTCTCTCTCTCTCTCTCTCTATCCATGCGCGTGCACTAATACATACACACACTTAGTCATAATCGAGTCCATCCGACCCAAAACCCTAGTCGGGTCACCATGCTAACCTTCAACCAAAACCCATTCCACAACCACGTGTACACACACAACCCAATCACAAACCTTTTGGGTTTTTGAACCCTAAACACACGCACACATCCCATACTTATCCTCGGTCCTAATTGAGGACACCCGGGTCAACTCTTATTGATCGAGCCATCGATACCTGCCCCCAATGCAAGCACATATGAGTCACATACACCCACACATGCATGCATGCACCCACATAACCAAAATCTTCATCACACACTCATGATTCGTCTATACAACCTAACACGGTACCCTCGACACAACCATAAAGCAAACCGCGAGCCTCACATAGACTAAACCCTAATCAAGGTACTCCCTCTTTACATATGTGATGCCTATACACACATCGAAACACACACAACCACACCAACAATACAATTTGAAGATATGATGGAGTACCACAAATAACAAGAGTTGAGTTAACACATATGTAAAGAAACAAAAAGGTACCACTTACGTAGCCGAACCACACCAACAATTTGATTATTATTATTCACAATTTCACCCCTAAATTAAAAATATGATGGAGTGCCACAAATAACAAGATTTGAGTTAACAATGTTAACCTGAAAACATAAGGTGTCACGATGTCTAGTGTGCTAGAATGCCTCTTGTTAATATTATAAAGAGAATATGTTTTGGTAAAAGGATTTATCATGGGACAAATTCTAATTTTGGCTTGAAATGGGTCACGGGAATCATGTCATGTCCATATATTTGCCACGAGGTTTAAACACAGAAAGGATTTCGTACTGTGATAAATTTGGTTGGTTTGGTCGTGGGGCTTGAACATGTGTGTGTGAACCCTAGCTCATCGACTGTTAGAACATGTCGATTTGGTTATAGGTGTGACTATAGGTGTGACTAGAAAAGGTCAATTTGGTTAAGCATAATTTATGTAAATAAGGTATCTTGGGAAGAGGAATCAGAAAAAGTGGTCCATAGCAGACCCTTAAGCTTCTAGTGACAGTTTGCGATGGATATTCGATCCGAAGGTGCGAATATTTCTTTTAAAAATACGAATATTCCTTTTGGGGTTTCATAGTGGACCATTAAGGATTGGGTAACGGCCAGCCAAGGAAATACGTGACCAAAAATCATATGAACTCCCCCCCCCCCCTCTTAAACTCTAGATTGCCCCATTTCAAACACATATCTTGGATCTCTCTCTACTAACAACCCAAAACTCTTTCTCTAGAAATTAAGCATCTCAGGTTGTTCAGGAAGGCGTATGATGGTTGAATTTAATCTTTATAATTCTTTCTTCCTAGACATTGCACTGAGGAGCTCTTAGTTTCGTCGGTAAGACTTGCCATCTCTAGCACCTTATATTACAATAATAAATAGAACTGTATGTTATTAACTCCATTTAAGCTCTAGATCATTCAATGGTGGATCTGTGATCATCTAGAGTTGATCAGGTACTCTAGATCTACTATGATAAGGTTCTAAATCTTCACAAAATGCGCAAGAATACACGCCCCAAAATCAGAGTTTAAGTGTTAAACACGATTCATTGTATTGAAGAACATTAGATGCAAGAAAACCTAATGATGTGCTCCTAGCCATGCAAATACCTTTACCGACCTAAGAAAAAGATGATAAAATGTAAAAACAAGGTTGGTACGTTCATAGGTTTACAAATGTAGCAAAATAGTTTAAAGTGAGATACATTAAAAAAGTACATCAGTGCACATAGCTAATCTACATTTCATGTCACTAAGTGTATGAAGTTCACAACAAAAGCTGACAAGGTATATTTAAGAATGCCTCGGCCGTGTATACCAAACCACGCCAAGAGTAATTAAATCAATTTAACGCACGTTTTACCTCAAGACGTGTTAGCGCGACTAGCCCGATTGAGGTTTATCAAACCTAGTATTACTACTAAAAAATTATCTTGCTATAAACCATAAATTAACTATCCAAAAGCGGGGACTTAATTGGTAATAACGCTAGTTCACATGTGATCATACAGTTTTTACTGAATCTAGAAAAGTATTTTTAAAGCATGTTCTCTTTCCCATAAAGAGTATATTAGAAAGTGGGGATGTAAAACTCACTTTGAATGCACAGCTACAAATATTGCAAGAAACAAATGATTAGTACACACCATGATATGCATAAGTACACACACACTCCATGCACATGCACTAATACACACCACAATATGCATAAGTACACACACACACACACACACACACACTCTCTCTCTCTCTCTCTCTCTCCATGCGCATGCACTAATACATACACACACTTAGTCATAATCGAGTCCATCCGACCCAAAACCCTAGTCGGGTCACCATGCTAACCTTCAACCAAAACCCATTCCACAACCACGTGTACACACACAACCCAATCACAAACCTTTTGGGTTTTTGAACCCTAAACACACGCACACATCCCATACTTATCCTCGGTCCTAATTGAGGACACCCGGGTCAACTCTTATTGATCGAGCCATCGATACCTGCCCCCAATGCAAGCACATATGAGTCACATACACCCACACATGCATGCATGCACCCACATAACCAAACCCTTCATCACACACTCATGATTCGTCTATACAACCTAACACGGTACCCTCGACACAACCATAAAGCAAACCGCGAGCCTCACATAGACTAAACCCTATCAAGGTACTCCCTCTTTACATATGTGATGCCTATACACACATCGAAACACACACAACCACACCAACAATACAATTTGAAGATATGATGGAGTACCACAAATAACAAGAGTTGAGTTAACACATATGTAAAGAAACAAAAAGGTACCACTTACGTAGCCGAACCACACCAACAATTTGATTATTATTATTCACAATTTCACCCCTAAATTAAAAATATGATGGAGTGCCACAAATAACAAGATTTGAGTTAACAATGTTAACCTGAAAACATAAGGTGTCACGATGTCTAGTGTGCTAGAATGCCTCTTGTTAATATTATAAAGAGAATATGTTTTGGTAAAAGGATTTATCATGGGACAAATTCTAATTTTGGCTTGAAATGGGTCACGGGAATCATGTCATGTCCATATATTTGCCACGAGGTTTAAACACACAAAGGATTTCGTACTGTGATAAATTTGGTTGGTTTGGTCGTGGGGCTTGAACATGTGTGTGTGAACCCTAGCTCATCGACTGTTAGAACATGTCGATTTGGTTATAGGTGTGACTAGAACAGGTCAATTTGGTTAGCTCGGGTGGGAAAAACCTGAGGGTTACTTGCTTTATTATGAGGTGTAATAGATGTGGTAATGTGTTTTAGGTTTACACTAAGTTCAATAAGCTCGTGGGCCATTGTTGTATGTTATGGGACACTCATCAATATGAGTCTAACTGTCCTTTTTTTACTTAATGTTTTGGGATTGTATCTGAGTTGTGTAATTAATTTGTTCATTATGTTAGTCATAAGAAAATTATTAAGGTGAGTGGATGGGTTCAAGTAGAATTGTTGATCACATCGGGGCATATGTGCACTTAGTCGGATCCGATCTTGGTAGTACGGCATCACTCTGAGGTTGTAGTGCCAATCGTTGTGGTCCTACGGGATTAGGCAGGTGAGCTAATGAATCCGAAAGGATTGCTAATGCACATGCGTTTGTGTGTTGTTGACGTGTAGAGATTCGGTCAGTCGGGGTGCCTTTAACCTACCCACCATCGTTGTTGTGAAACCTTGAGTGACATATATGTTATGCGAACATAATCTAGCGATGCGTTGTTGTTAAGTGAGATTTGATTTACTAAACAATTTACTTGCATAGATCTTTATGTTATGTTAGCACTCTGTTTTAAAGTCATTGGTTATCACTCACCAACAACGTGGTTGTTGACGTGTTTTAGTTCGTGATGCACGCGGTGTAGGAAGTGGCGGAAAGCACTAGCCAGATCAGGGAAACATAGCAGTTAGAGTTGAATAAAATCTTTATTTAAAAAATAATGATTTGGTTAAAACTGCAGGGCAGTATGTGCATTTTGTGTTTGAGAAGTATGATGCAATGATGCGTAGATTATGTTTGTATTGTTAAAAGTTTTGGTGTTTAGGGTTTAGGGTATTATGTAATCTCTATTGACCTATTTCAAGTTCACCTGATCCGAAGACTCGGGATGTTACATGAAAATTTTATTTTTCCGGTGTGGTGATCGTTAAAATAATAATAAAAATAAGAAATAAACATTAACAGTAATAATCATAATTATCTCCTCCGGTTTTGTTTAATCATAATTATCTCCTCCGGTTTTGTTCTATGATATGATTTTGAGAAAGCAACCGACAACAAGTTCACTCTTGGTTGGTTTTTAGGCATTACTAATCTTTCTACTCTAATAAAAGAGTATCTTGGGGGTGACACATGGCGGCATCATATTCATTCTCACCAAAATTTTCCCGCTTCTCTCTCTTATTAAATAATTACCTTAATTATCAATAATATTATTTAACTTTGTTTAGAACAAAAATAGTTTTTCAATAAATTTAAAAAAAGATCTTCTTATTAATGTTATTTCTAAAAATAAATTTTATAGAATAAGAAATTTTACAAAACATCAAACTATTTTAAAATTAGTGTTTCTAAAAAGTTAATTTTTATAAAAAAATAATTAAAATTGAAATTTATAATAAGAAAATTTTTAGAAATGATATTTTTTAATACGGTTTGTTTTGAAACAAAATATTATTATAATTTTTGAAAAAAAAAATTTAAACCAAAAGTTTAAAAAGTTAATATAATTGTTTTATTACATATTGTTCTTACTATACGTAATTTCAATTATATTTTATCGTAAAATATCGTTTTATACTTGATAAATTTTTATTATATTTAATATTTTATTTGTTCAACCCGTGTAATACACGAGTTTACTAAAGCTAGTTTTATACATACTTATGTTATTCCCGTCTACATCTTCATTGGCCCTTGTTTTATTCTTTGTTAATTTACAAGTAGAACGTGGAATATATAATTATATTAAAGTAAAAAATCAAATAAAAACCATAAAAAAATATAATTATAATGATAATATTAATAAACATAAAAATAAAAATGGTAGTTAAATCGATTTGTGCATTTGTGCTTTGCAATCGACAAATAATTATGATTTGCTGGTTTGCCATTTGCAATCTTTAAATATTATATCGAAATTTAAAACTAATCGACTTTTGATCTTTTTTTAGTATTTGATTGCTTATAGTTTCTTCCTTTCTTACTTCATAAAAACATATTTGATGTTTAATGTAATCGGGTAATCATCCATATTTGATTAATGATTATTCATTATTGGTATAATGGTACTTTTGGGGTCTTAACTTTATGGAATATTTCTTAATGCTTATGATTTATGTTAAAATTATACTGCAGGTGATTGTTTCACAAATATCGCTTTGAAGTTGATTAATAATATTTTATATTCTTCTGTTGTGTTTATTATTATATTCGGCTTATAAGCTTAAGTTCGACCCATTCTCAAATCGTTTATTATTTGAGGTGGAGTTATTCTAAAATGGGATGAAAAACTAAAAATGATGAAAATGATTATTATTCATTATATCTTATATCCAAGGGCTTAGAAAAAGCAATAGCATAATGATAAATAATTGAAAATATAAATGATAGACCAAAAGTTTTTTAGTCTTAACCACATTTTCAAGTTTCATCTTTTTTTTCAAACTTATAACTTTTACATATAATATTATTTTTTTAAAATTACACTATAAACACAAACGTTTTTTTATCTTTAAAACACGTATGATGTTGATAAATAAAAAAGCAAAGTTTTTTTTCACGTTATTTCAGTTGTAAGAGTTATCTTAGAGGCTGATACATACCAAAGAGCTCTCGGCATTCATACCAAAGAGCTCTCGGCATTCATACTAAAGTACAAAATAAGTTACTTCGAAAGTTTTGAAGCATTAAGAAATTCTCTAAGTGTAAAATCTTCCGAATCCAAATACCATTTCTTCCGAAGCTAAAGATAAAGTCTTTCGAAGCTCCAAGACAAAGTCTTCTGAAGCCAATAGACTGATTTTTTTCGAATACAGAAAAGACATGTTTTTTCTAACATGCTTTTGACAAAAGCTGAAACACTTTTTGTTGCCATCTTTCAAGACTAATCAATTTATACAAGTTGCTGATAATTCCATACTTTTGTCAACTATAGATTATGGTCTTAGGATCTGTAACTTTATACTTTGTACTTTTATCCTTTTTGTATTAGATAAGGATGTGATCTATGGCATGTAATAGTCATAGGTCAAAAAGATAATCTGACTTTTTACTTTATATTGATCTTGTTGTCTAGATTAGTATTACAGCTGTCCTTCAAAGTATAACCGGCTGTAGGATTTATTATAAAATATCTCATGTATCAGTCCTTAGGGACTAAGACTTGTAACATTGGTAAAACACTTGAGAGCAATATACATCATTTTTTAAGACCAAACACTTTATGTTTTGCTTATGTTCTTTACTTTTATTTATTGTTTTATTTGCCGGTTCTCTATTTGAGCTGCTAAGTATTGTTTGTTTCTCTCTAACTTTGTGAAACTACTACATCACCCTTTAACCGGTCCTACATCAGTTCATTATGCGATATTTATCATATCATTGTGTAATATCAGCCTATCAGGTCATTGTGTAATATTTCTTCACATCATTGTGTCTAATGCTGATGATTGTGTTTTCTGTTGTGTTATTTAAAATAGTAATTTTTAAACAACTTAACACAATGCTTAAAAAGTAATTTTTTTTACTTTTTTTAATTCATTGTGTAATCCTGATCAGATCATTGTGTAATCATCATTAAACAGCTCATTCTATATATTGCTAATTATCGAGTTTAGTGCTGGTCATTATTGTTACTCATTGTGTCTAATGTTGACCATTGTATTATGTATTGTGTTTTTTAAAATGATGATTTCTAAAAAAAACAATGCTGAAAATGTAACTTTTTTTACGTTTTTCAGTTCATTGTATAATACTTATCAGGTGATTGTGTAATACTCATCAAACAGCTAATTGTGTCTATTGCTAATCTTTAAGTCTAGTGCTCGTCACTATGTTACCCATTATATCTAATGTTGATCATTGTGTTATGCATCGTCTTTTTTTAAATGATGGATTCTCAAATAGAAAAATACTAAAAAAAATGTAAACTTTTTATGTTTCAAGTTCATAGTGTATTCCTCATTAGATAATTGTGTAATCCTCGTCAATTCAGAAGATTACACAATGACTTGACGAAATTACACAATGAGTTAAAAAACGTGAATTTTTTTTATTTATATCAATACTATACATGTTTTAAAGATAATAAATATTCGTTTTTATGGTGTAATTTTTTTAGAAAATAATGTTGTATGTAAAAGTTACGAACATTTAAAAAAATAAAACTTGAGAAGGGGGAACGTTATCAATTTTACCTCAACCTAATTTTGATAAAAAAACACGTGTCAATATCTTAATTCTTCTTACACTTTTTAATTTTGCAAGACTTTGTATTTAAACATTTCTTTATTATTTGTTGACTATTTACCCATCTTTATTTATATGAAGTAAGTATTTTTTTAATATTAACTATAACTATAAATTTAAATATGTCATAATATATATACTAGCGGGAGAATCCACACTTCACGGACTTAACGATTCAACAAAGATAGAAAGAAACACTTCTCAACGAAAACAAAGATAGAAAAAAACACTTCTCAACGAAAATATACCATACATGTTGTGTAGCCTTTTGTTTTGATAAAAACACTTCTCAACAAAAAATTTATATAAGAAAAAGCAAAATATAACGCAAGCTTTGTATAGGTTTTTATTATGTTAAAATCAAATTTGTCTCATTCCGGAACACCACCCCCTAATCTCGAGGTGGATTTTTCACCTAGCCCTTTATATTAATAGTTAAAATACAAATTAGACTCTTTTGATTTGATTTTTTTTTTCACTTAGGCTTTTATATTAATATAAATGGTAAAATACAAATTAAACTCTTTTATTTGTTTAAAAAATTTAACCCTAAAGTTATAAAATCAAACTTAAAATATACAATTATTGATTGATTTATTTATTATTTTAAAATAACATATGCCGCCTTTTAATTTATTTATCACTTGATGTTATATTAGGTTTTTCTTAATTTTATTAAAAAATAAAAGGTTTACATGTTATAAATGAGTGAAATTAATAAGGTTTACATGATATTAATAAGGGTAAAATTAGAATATATCATTTTCATGTATTGATTATACCATGCATCTTAAAACTTGTGTTAGGTGTCTTAAAAATTTAATAAAATTACAATGAAGGACAATAAGATGCTTTATAAAGTAATATACTATATACAGTGATATAGATAATACTAACATGTAACTATATATTATTATTATTATATATATAATTACAATTGAGGCAAATAGTAATTTTTTGTCCCTATGTAAATTTTTTTTATTATCTTAATATAACTACTTTTAATCATATTTTATTTTTATCTTATAACTTCTAAAGTACAATATTCTATAAAATTTTCAATACATCGCTATGACTTGCTTGGCATTATTCTTGTTCTGATATAAATTTTATTTGAAACGACTCTAGTTAAATATAATATGTTTTAATTAGCATTTGTAAAATTCGGAAAATCCCTGGACGAGGTGCTTATTTTATCTACACTTTAAAATTTAGCCACCAGTGATGTCATGTTATACACCGTTGTGATGTGTTTATTGATGTTTTCTAAAATGGCAATATATCATTGCGATGTGCTTATAAATGTGTTCTTCTGTTGATATTTATAAACGACCCTGGTATTTTGGACATGTATGGCTCGCTCTTTGCTGACACATTTTTTATCAACATTCCTACGTAAAATTTTCTAATATTTTAAATCTTTTATATAATGTTCAGAATATTATCAACGAGCCTGTCACAATAGACTGATTTGTGATGATTTTTTATATAAAGTTTGAAATGTTATCAACGATGATAAGCTTTTGTTTTTCTTATATAAAGTTTTGTGTGCTTTCAATGACCTCTTCAATTGTTAGTGTGTGGCAATGTTTTCTTATATAAAGTTTCGTGTGCTTTCAATGACCTTTTTCAACGCGCAGGTTCACAAAAACGTTTCAAATTTAGTTTTTTTTAATGGTTTTATATTCCCGCTACAATGTGGGTATATTAAACCTAGTTATGATATAAAATATGAATATTATTATATTTATAAATCTAGGAACTCATTTTGGGCTTGCAAATCTATCAAGCTCGCTGCATGAGTTTGGACTCGAGATTTAGTGAACTCGCTTCAGTCCAATTCGAGTTTGACTTGAGCTCGACTAAACTTGAGCTGATTCGAGTTTTAGCAAGTCAATCTCAACAAACCTCTTTTATCATTGCTTTAAAATCGATATACAAAATCAATCGAACATCTATTTCATTGGAGAACAAAATTGAAACTTTAAACCACTTTAAAAGATTCAAAAAACTTTGTTGAAACCAAAGATATTTATCTTATAAGAACTTAGATCGTCAATCTTTTCATGTTTATGAAATTCAAATAGTAGTGATTATAAATGGTATTTTATTCCTACGTTAATATCGTACAAATTAATATTATATATTCTTCAAAATTGATTCCATTCTAATCTAACATATGACGGTGGACTTTGGAGTAACTAAAAGATTGTTGGTTTCTAACCTTATGGTCGTGGGTTCAAAGTGTAGGGTAAAATTTTCACCATCAGATCGTGAAGAGATCGAAAGCCTACGCAGAACAAGAGGTAAATCAAACACCAATTATATTTTTTTTAATCAAATATATATGAACCCCGTGAAATAAAACTACTGTAAATTTAATCATTGTTATTAAGTTGGGTAGTCATGCCCTCCCACTATATATATAATACATTATATAATCCCTAGTTAAGACTTTAAGTGTTAGGTTTAAGGGAAGAAAATGATAGGAAGTGCGTGACTACTATGCAATGCACAATATACATAGTTTAATTAGCACTAGTTCAATGTACTAGTTGCATAATGATGGTTATGTAGCACACCCTCTTTCCGTTTTTTTCCCTAATTCATACCTATCCTATCTTAATTTAAATTTAAATGAAGATGGTAATCATAAAATATTCCACGTACACCCGAACCTTTATCGTAGTATGTACATATGTATGTACTACATGTGTATATAAGTATGTATATGTAGGTACATATGCATGTACTATGTAGGCATGTTTGTGTGTATCGTATTAAAAAGACATTGACATGTTTGGCTCTGGCTCATTAATAGATCTTATGACCTGTTGTAACTTACAATTACTCATTATTACTTCTTATGGTTCGTTATTACATGTATATTGGCACGTTAGATCTTACAATGGTAAGCCATAGTTGATGATAGTCAATCATAGTGGATCATGGTTAAATAGAAGTTAATATAGATCAATCACGATCAACACTTATCAAGCATAGACATGAAGTCTTCATATTGACCGTTATGACCTTTTTTGGAGTTTATGAGAATCAGTTGCCAATAAAATCACAAGGCTTGTTAATATCCTACTAAATCACAACTTGCACTGTGCAATACGTTTTAAAAAGTTTGTGACAGGATACATACCAGTGGAAGCAATACATACCAGTGGAAGCAGTATTCAAACCGAAATCTCTGCTAGAAGAAAATCAAGTACTTATTACTACTTATCACTACATGACCCATTCTAACATGTATGAGAGAATATGACACAATAGGTCAATTGTCGTAAATCATAGTTAGTGTTGGTCAATCATAGTGTGTCAAAATAAATCATCAATATATGCCAAATAATGATACACATCTCCATATATGTGTGCATGTACGTACACATACATGTACATAACTAATTATGTGTGTAAGTATGTATGTATGCGTCATATATGTCTCTAGACCTTAGATTATATCTAGGATTATGTTTTTAGAACTTGTATTATGTGTTTTGAACTGATTACTTCTTTATCCCTAAAACTTTGGATATATCATATAAAAAGTGTTAAATTATTAAAATTTCAAGCTTGAAAGTTAACAAGAAAAAGAATTACTTATTTAACAAATTGATTTCAAAGGTTTAATTAATATCTTTACATGATCATAAAAAGCTAAAAAATAATAGTATGCATATATTAATATTTGAATATTATGTATTGTCATGATCAAACACTTTTGAACCGAAACTACCAAGAAATCTCTCAAAGCATCTAAAAAAAATATCGCCACTTTTCATTAGTCTTTTTTGGCATGCAATCACTCCGCAATGAAAAAGGTCCATGATGTGATCAAATCATGCAACTCAATAAAATGTGAGTACAACTTTTCACGCAAAAGTTACAACTAAACAAAATCACAACCTAAAATAAACGAATATAAACAAACTTGACCTCACTAAAAAATGTTTTCCCTTAATTTTTGATTTCACAAAAGATGTTAGTTGTTTATAAACGGTTCAGTCCAAACGACTAAGAATTAAGATACTCTTTCCATGTAGCCATCTCGTGCGCTACATCCAACATGGTTGGTCTAGTCGACGGGTTTTGTTGAGTACATATCAACCCGAGTTCAATGAGCTCCAAAACCATGTCGTGCAACAGATTACCATTGCACGATGTGGCATTAGTAGTAACCGGTGGGTAGCTCACAAGCATTTGTTTTATGATGGGTTCAAGCTTGTGCGGATAGTACGTTTTCACCCACTCGTGCAAGCTTAAATTTTCATAACAGAACATATCTGTGGGCCGTTTTCTTGTCACCATCTCCAACAATAAAATCCCAAAACCGTATACGTCCCCTTGTGATGATGCTCGTCTACCCATACCGTATTCTGTATTTGACAATGCAAGTATATGTTAGCGATAACTATGATTAAAAATAAATACAAAACTAAGTAAATAAGTCGAAACCATCTTGTATCTATAATTAACAAAACTAACGCATTACTTACCAGGAGCTATATAGCCAATCGACCCGCAAAGCAATCCATCAGTTGAGCTAGCCGAAGGGGAGCCCGCGACACCCGGTGGAAACTTCTCAACGTCGTCTTTCACCAATTTAGCAATACCAAAATCCGAAAGTACAGCATGCATATCATCATCAAGAAGAATATTACTTGGTTTAAGATCACAATGAGCCACCTTAACTGGTGCATAGTGATGCAAATAGGCTAACCCTTCGGCCACATCGCTTAAAATTCGAACCAACTGAACCAAGTTGACGCGGACTACCCCATCATGTGGGTACAGATGATCCTCAAGGCTCCCGTTTTGCATTAAAGGCAAAACGAGAGCCTTGAAATCAGGCCTGCTACAGATCGTGATGATCCGTATCAGATTTCTGTGCCGGATATTCTTCAAAACTTCACATTCTTTATTAAAACTCGCCGTGATTTCCTCAGCTTTCACGTAATTTATAACCTTCACCGCGATCTTGGTGTTGTCTTTGAGAATACCCTTGTAAACTTGCCCAAAACGACCCGACCCGATCAAACTGGAGCTGTTAAATCCCCCTGTTGCTTCCATGAGTTCTTGATGAGAGATTTTTGGGTAGTTTTGTTCTTTTCTTTCTTCTTCTTCTTGATCATACACACTTTTCCGACTAAATATTTTTGAAAATTTTTTCTTTGATTTTGATTTGAAAACTATTGGGATCATAGACAATATGATGAAGGTTGCAATAGCGAGTATAGTAAGTAAAATCGGCAACCGAATCAACTGTTTTTTTCGAGTTTTCTTGCACATTGACATCCCCTTGATTGAACTGCTGCAAAGTCTAGGATTTCCTAGGAAAGAATCAATCTCTAGAGATGAAAAAGATACATTCCCAGAGAAATTATTGAATGAAAAGTTGAGTCGTTTCAACGTCAAAGATGTCGGGAAAGATTCTGGGATCTTTCCCGACAATCTATTAAAAGAAACATCAAATGTTTCTAAAAATGGCAACTTCCCAATTGAACTGGGAAGTTTACCTTCGAGTGCGTTGCCCGAGAGATTAAGAAGTTCGAGTGCAATGCAGGATCCGAGTTGTGCTGGGATCTCGCCGGAAAAGTTGTTTGATGACAAATCCATGGCAAGAACCATGTTCATCTTGCTGAGCTCTAGAGGTAATGGTCCATGAAGGTGATTATATGAGATGTTTAAGTACAACTTCAAGGTGCTCAATCTTGCGAATTCGGTCGGGATCAAACCCGAAATTTGATTATGTGAAAGATCAAGAATCTCTAAGTTTACACATTGTGCCAGGCTTGTGGGAATCGTTCCCACAAGCCTGTTTTTATGGAGCAAGAGTCTTCTTAGCTGAGAAAGACTCGAGAAAGTGTCAGGAATTGAGTTTGTAAGCATGTTACTCGATAAATCGAGAAGACCTAACTTAGAAACATTCCCAAAACACAATAGGATTTCACCCGAAAGCAGATTATCCGATAGATACAGCCGTTCGAGTTTCGCCATTTGGCATATTTCCTTCGGGATCGTTCCGTTGAGAATGTTGCTAGATAAATTGAGTAAGGTAAGGTTTAGAAGATTATTGATATAAGGAGGAATACTTCCTGATATCTGGTTATCATCCAGATGTAACTGGACTAGACTCTTTGAAAGATTCCCGATAACATCAGGAATCTTTCCAGAGAGTCTGTTTCCAGCTAACTCGAGTTCTTGTAAATGTGGGGAGTTTGTTAAACCTGAAAAGAATTTGTCAAGTGGACCCGAAAACCGGTTATAAGACAAATAAACGAACTCCAAATTTGTCAAATTCTTCACAATCTCAAACGGTAACTCCCCTTCGAAAAAATTCGACTCGAAATCCAACCATTTGAGCTTTGTTGAATTAGAAAGTGCTCGAGGTATCCTACCCGTAAGTCGATTCGACCAAACAAGTAGAAACCGTAGCTCTTTAGCATCACATTCTTCATTCAGCGGTATATTCCCGCTAATCGAGTTATTCGAGATATCAACATACTCCAAAGAAGATGACCCGTTACAAAAAAGTCCTAACGGGATATCGCCTTCCAACTTATTACTTCCCAAATCAAGATATTGCAACCCCCTAAGAAATCCTAACTCAAATGGGATTCTCCCTCGTAGAAGATTCGACGATAAACTCAGTTGTCTAAGTTTAGAAAGATACCCAATCTCTCTCGGAATGCCACCTTGAAAGAAATTTCTAGAAAGATCCAAAACCTTTAACTGGGTGAGTTTAGAAATCACCGGAGATATGGTCCCATGGAGCGAAGCTCCACTTAGGTCCAACTCAAGAACGGAATCACGGTTTTCATTGCATGTGATTCCGGTCCAGTTACAGAAATGAACTTGAGAAGAATTTTTCCAACTATCCAATACGTTATCGGGGTCAGAAGTGACCGTGGAAACAAACGTGAGGAGAGACGCTCGATCATTAAAACTTCGAGCGTTTTCTTCACCTCCGGAAACAATTGAGAACAAAACTAAAAAGATGAAAAAGGAAATCATTTTTTTGAGAAAAGGATGAGAGAATAAAGGGATGATGGAATGAGAAGGGAACAGGAGATGCATATATAGGTCAAGTGGATAAAGGGATGTGATTAGAGTAATCATTATTAATTAACTAATTTGGGTTTGTGCCTAACTACGGTGTTTAACATTTGGCTGCCTTAATATTTGACGATATGAAGTCAACGAATGAGAGTGGGCCACGTGGGAAAATTTGGTCCGCTGTATTAGACTGTTAGCCCTTAAATTTATGAATGAAAATAAAGTATTAAAGTACAACTTAAGTCTGTATTTCTTTGATCATATTGCTTAGGATTGAATTCAAAATTTTGGGCTCTCATATAGATGGTTATCATATTCCTTAGGTTTGTCCTATAATTTTTGGGCTATTGTAGACCGCGATAAATGGTTATCGACTTATTGTTTTGTTTAAGTCCACCTTAAAATTTTTGGACTGTTGTAGATACTAATAGATGGTAATTGTATTGTTTAATTAGGTCCCTCCAACGAATTACTAAGGCTTTCATTAATAACGCCAGATGGTTATCTTATTACATAGGTTTGATCTATAAATTTTAGGACTATATTGCTTATGTTCGACCCTATGAATTTGAAGGGCTCTCATCTATATGTCTGGACGGTTACCATATTGCTTATGTTCATTCTATGAATTTTAGGGCCTTCATTCATACTGATGGGCGTTTATCAAGTTTCATGTTGTCAAAATTTTATAAATTATAAAAATTGAAGTGGTTAACATGTCATTGTGCCTAACCTTCATTGTTTGGATTTGTTTTAATGGATGCTGAGTTATGGCATAAGATAATGAATAGGTGATCTACATTCATAAGCATGATTATTTGTGTTTACATTGGACCAACACAGAACAATTTCATTTTCTTAAAATATTTTTGAGAATTTATAGTTTCATATGGTGTGTATAATTAAGATTAAATTGTTGAAAGATTTATTTTTACAACAATAAGATATGAAACTGTAAAGAGTATATAATATTGCTTTTATGGTAGTTGTTTTCATGATTCAAGTAATTGCATAATGATGTCATTATCATGGTATCCAATTGTGCATTTTAGGTACATTTGAATGTTGTTCTTTTAACACGTAACCCTTTATGGTGTGTAAATTCCATATCATCCTAATGTTATTTGACTATTATCGAGGTAACAATCTATTTTTAATTTCTTTAATGTCATGGTGGTTGAAGATTAGAACTTATGTAAAGTGTATTGTTGTGTTAACATGTCTAAAACAGAACGCTTAACACAATTATTCAACCCTAGTTAAACGTGCCAATTACTCAAACAATTACATTGATATGTCTAATAAACTGGTTATATAACATGACGCGTATAACTAAGCATGTTATTTATTTAAATAGTAACATGGATATGTTCAAGAAACAGGTTAAGTTACTTAACGTAAGACGTTTCACACGATTAAATATAAAATGTTCAATAACACAAACAACATGAAATGCTTAGCAAGATTATTGACACTGCTTTCTTAACATAGTCATTAAATAATAAGACATATATAACACAATAAAATAAAACGTATCAAAACTTACAATTCATAAAATTCTTAATAGATTAAATATACGTAAAACTATAACCCAATACGTGTTTGTGATAAACAGGTGTTAAACATGTTGGGTTAGCTTTTTAATTAACCATTTATCAAAGATGGATTAAAATGCTTATGTGTGCCAAAAGAAACTTAGGCACATTTAACTCGTATAGACATGTTTTATCATTTTTATTTAATATGTCAACCTATTTATGATCTTGACTCATTTAACTTCATGTCAGGTTATATTTAATTTTGCAACTTGTGTCATAATAGATTGTCTCTTACCAATATAGTATTATTAGATTAAAATTTTTATTCAGATGATCGAGTTTTTAATTATATAGTTTATTTTTATAGTTGCTCGTTCTTGAGTGCTAACTTCTTATCTTCATTTACCATTTATGGATCAAATTGTATATTGTATATATATACTCACACATACATTTATCAAACTACATGAATCTTATAAACATTGTACAAATTGTTATGCAATGGCCGTTTGGAAAATCTACTCAAACTATATTATATTTTACCAAATGAAAGTTTTATTTATTATGTTTTTACCGCGTTTAAGTTTATCTATATAATACCATATGCTTATTTATTTGTTTTTTTTACACACTCATTTGTTTCTAATTATAACTTATAAAATTTAATATTTCTTTTATATAATATCACTTACACAGTTACGACTTATTATTGTAATCTACGTATCGGTGTATATTTTATTAAACGAAGTTATGCGTCATAATACAAAAGTCAAGAAAGTATAAAAGCTTTCAAAGCTGATTAAACTTTTTAATATATTTATTATTTCTTTTTAATTCTTTTTTTCTTATAACTTTCAAAATATAATGTTTCATAAAATCATAATTCATACATCGTTATTTTTATCATGTTTTTTTTTTTTTCTGTTGCAACGTACTTATGATTCTTAATTTTCAAACATGATTTTTTTAACAAATATTTATTTTGTTAGCATAAACTTCGACTATTATCAACAGCCCCTCTGTAACAGATGTATTTGCATCGGTTTTGTTATTTTATATAAAGTTTTTATTCAATGACGTTCAGATTTCTTTTTTTATATAAACTTACATATGTTATCAACAATTTTTCTACATGTAGGTTCAGCCGACGTTTATACCTTACTTTTTTATAGTTTTACGTCCTCGTCACAACGCAGTATTTCATCCTATTATATAAAGTTTCAAATATAATCAATGACGTCCATGTTTCGTTTCTCTTATATAAGGTTACATATGTTATAAATGTCTCCTTCAATGCGTAAGGTCACAACGACATCTCCCCATTAGTATTTTTTAACACCTTTATGAACCCGCCACAACGTAGGGGTCATAATACTAATTGTCATTGATCGGTAGTAAGTTAATACTAATAATCACTAGCTACCGGCACTTTTTATACATATTTTATCAACCATACAAGCTTGAGACAACTTCCAATAACATTTCAATAAGGTAAAATAAACTATTTCACCATGTATGCTACTCAATTATTAGGTAACGAGACCCCTCGTTGCCCTCAATCTCCCACCAAATGGATGCATCCACCTTAGAACCAATGCCATGGGGCCATTATGCTTCAACACTCGAGGTTCCTAGGTACATGAAATGATAATAGTCATCAACAAGCGTGTATTACACAAATGCTAACTTATATTGATGTTAATACTTCTTTTCCTTTGGTAGTAAGCTCTATTTATATTAAAACAATCTCAATAACACTATAATCGCTAACAATTTAAAGTTACATGCCTAGTTTTTTTGTTAAATTAGGATTTGAGAGTCGTAGAACCCGACAAGATAGATAAAAAAGGAAAGAGGAACGTTGTATTGATTTCAACTAAACTACGGAAGAACTCTCAGACAAGCATTACATAAGCTTACTTTTAGCTCTCAAGTACATGTTTTTTCTCCCTTTGCTATGTATGAGGTCGCGGGGTATGTCTAATGGATGGGGTGCCTGGAGGAACCCCATTTCAACTGACTGATATTGACATCTTCTTTCGTATATTGGTTTCCTTCACACATTCTCTCTTTTTGTTGTCAGATGTCTTTGGTGGTCCTCTCTCCATAATCAAGTTCCTTCAAGAAGGGTATTTCGTGTCCCTTTACTCCTATTAGTGCTACCCTTTCGATGCAAGTATTAAGACGTGTGTTTTCAGACGTCTTCAGGATTATAATGAGCCAATTTTATCTGCTAATAACAGGAAGTTATAAAATATGTTTTTAAAGATTACTATTTTCCCATTGATTTCAATGTTAAAAAAACGTTGAACCAATAAATAATATAATCCTATAAAGACATCCCACAATGCATATGTTGAAGTGTCTAAAATCACAACAGAAATTGATGATTTTCACCTTCAATAAGTATTTGTATGTAAAAGAAGTACGTAATTTTGTAAAGTGTTTGTTTTTAAAGGGAGTATTGTAACTAAAAAGTCTTGATCAAAGAACAATTGTCATACGTTTAATTGATTAAGTACATAAATTTGATTATTGCAATTTCAAGTCGCCATGATGACTTTAGATGTACATTCAATACAAGCAACCCAAAGGTAAAGACTTTATTTAGGAGATCGTTGATTTATTCATTGTTGTGTTCTTACAATGTGAAAAAAGTTCCTGTTATTTTGTCAATATATAGTAGTTAAGGGTCATGTTGGGTGATTCTACACACCTTCTAACAACTTAAAATCACACTATCGTGACAACAAGATATAAATGTTTGATGTTTTAATTGGTCGGAATTAAATGACACATTAAAACAATAATAAGAGCATAATGATAGTATAATTAGTTACTATAGAATTCTATTGTTATGTTTTAGTTTCATCCCACGCTAATTACATATTACATAAGAATAATTTGTATGATTTTATGATTCGATCTTTATGACATGCTATACATGATGTAAACACATATTTCATGATAGAGTGGTGTCTTATATTGATAAAATAGATTACATGTTGAGTATAAATATCCTACATTAATCTTTAAAAAAAGTGTGGTTTATTTAAGTATGGAAAAGGAAAAGATACAATGCAAACAAAATAAATGGGAACTTTTTTTATTTAAAAAGAAAAAAAAACAAGAAAAGGTAATATAAACATGATGAATGGAGTGTTTTCAAAAACTTTAAGTCGTCCACTATTTAAACAAGTGGAAATTTTATTATGGAGATATATTACAAATTTTGATTTGATTTTAATAAAATAGGGAGCATATTAGCAAGTGGTACTGTTTATTATATAACATGTGATACATATTTCAAGCTAATACTATAAAACTCATTAAAATACCAAAAATAATTGATAACCCGTTTATTTTAATAGATAACAAAATTTTCTGATGTTTTTCAACCTCTTTCCATTTTATTATAAAAATACTTCGATATTTCTAGTTTGTAAGGAAAAACAGCATTTCGTCTAACTAACCATCACGCTGTTCAAATTAAAATTTTTGTAACATACATAATTCATTTTTAAAAGAACTCAATTAATCCACGTGAAATCGATTGATTACCCTCATCTTATATTGATCATAGAAGGTGTAACATATGTTAGAAAATTTTAAAAAAGATGAAAAAGAGTACTCTAAAACCAATATAAATCTTGGTCTTTAGTCCTTAAATATGTGCAACTTGACATTCTTATCTTGCCTAACATCTACAAGTGTGAATGATAGGAGACACATTTTCTTGAATGTGCCAATCTTTGAAGAATATAGAATTAGAATTTTTAATAGCTGATTCTTGGTTTGTGACTACATAGATAACAACTCTTGATTCGACTGATTGTGTTTGAATTTTGAACAACGCACAAACTTGAGTTGAGGTACTCTTATGTGATTAACAAGTTATGTTAACTTGAATTATGTGATATAGTAAGTTATATTAAAACCATACTTTGAACAGAGTTCTAAAAAAGTATTTATCATTTCTCTAACAAAATGCACTGTTTCCCTAATAAGATAAAACTATTTCACGTAAATAATATGTCAACGTGGTAAAAACCTAGTTAGATCGTGAAGATCTTCATGTTATGTGGCTGATCGTGAAGTTCTTCGTAAAGTGATGCCTGGTTCGTCATAAACATGATAAAACCCTATTTAGATCTTCTTATTCTTTCGTTTCTTGTATTTTATCTGCTTGTAATCAGTAGTGTGATGGTTCTTTGGCCAGTCTTAGAAAATATTTTTATAAAACATCTAAGACAACATGAATACAATAATCTTATATGAAAAGACATGAAAACGAATGCAACTTGGACTTACAAACGATCTAGAACGCGAACCGATGATTTAGACGTTTAACGTAATTGTATTGGTTTAATTCAGTAACTTGGACAAAAAGAACATAAAGTATTGTTATGGAATGAGTCTCGGGTCAAACATGGTCCAAATCAATGAATTTGGGTAGAGGATAATCGAATGATGAATTGGGCAGAAAGCTAACAGAAAAACTTGGGTCAATTTGTACAAGCCATAACTTAGTCACAAAAGATGAAAAGTAGTCGAATTTTATGTCTAAAAGTAAGTTTAAAGATCTTCTTTCCAATCCAAGTGGTCTCACCTTAAACTGAAAACATTTGGTCCTCTAAACATTCAAAACAAATACAAATGTCTAATCTTAAATTTTTGGTTGGTTCATGTTACAAGGTCATAATTCTCTCTTACGGTATTCAATTGTGTTGATTCTTCTTTTAAGAGTTAGTTTTAGGTGCAAGCTTTTCAACTCCCACTGATAGCGGAAACACAAGAATATGACAAATGAATCATCATAACACATTGGCGTTTAAGAGAATAATTAAATACAGTTTTTGTCAATGGATCATGACGCCGACCGACACGTAAGGACTTGTGCTAAGAGTAGCTATTACCATAACAAAATGCCAACTAAATACATATATTGTCAAAAAGTCCTACACCAAAACAATCAGGGTAAAATACACCCAACCAAGTACAAAACAAATCCAAACCAAACATACAATTTAACAAACAGTTCAACAAACAAACATAAACCCAGGATTGTTTACATGTCTAATGCCCAGTAAGAGGTGATCTCGTGTACCGAGTCTCTAGCCAAACCAATTAAATATCAAGCATTATCAATCGAAAAGACATACTTTAAAGACTCAATCTTAGGACTTAAACCACACACATTAGTCACGATAAATAATTAACATGACGTAGTCTAAAATAGTTAAGCAAACTTTTCTCCCCCCATTTAAAACATAATAAAAAAGGGTCCGTGAAATTCACCTCTAGTAGCAATACGACAATAAATCCAAAAGTCACAAGGGAACTACAAAATAAGTACAAAGGTAGGATTACTAATTGTTCAAACTAGTCAATACATTTGTTGTAATCCGCTTAGTCAGTTCCTTAATGATCAATCATAAAACTTAATAATTAGGATGCATGGTTTTATATGTGTTCATATTCATTGTCTCGTATTATTGTTCTTTATGTCAAAACTATTATGTTTGCTGTTTAATTAAAGTTATTATGACAATTCATGGTTGTTAGTATGCACGTCTTAACTTGAAGTTCAAAGATTATTTAACTACGATTTTATTGTCGTTAAACATATTATGTTTGATAATGGTTCATGTTTACTAGCTTCTTATTTTCATATAGGTGATAGTCTTAAACTTTGTATTCTTAGTGTAATATTTCAGCTTGTTGAAGTGTGTGAGCGCTAATCTTGCATGTACTATTTGGAGGTAGAAAAGATAACGAAACAATAAAAATTCGGTGGGGTTGGAAAGCTAATACGTAGAAATAAATCTTAGAAGAAAAATCAACTCAAACGAATAAAGTATGAGAGAAATATCACCTTGTGAACACAGAACAACATTCTACCAAAAATTTTCAAATTAGATCTTTAAATCTTTTTTGGTTGTTTGGATGACCAAACGTTGTCGGTTTAAAGTAAGATCACTTAGGTTAGAAATAAGATTCTTTGAACTTACTTTTAGACATAAAAATTAGACTAATAATAGAGTGATATATTAATAATTACACATGCAAATAATGTGTATTTATCTTCTATTAGAGCGTTTTTTGTTGTGGATCATTGTGACATCCGGTAATTTTCCGT
This sequence comes from Flaveria robusta, assembly GCA_025506415.1. Classification (NCBI taxonomy): domain Eukaryota; kingdom Viridiplantae; phylum Streptophyta; class Magnoliopsida; order Asterales; family Asteraceae; genus Flaveria; species Flaveria robusta. The sequence continues at coordinate 5,245,878 of CM046467.1, forward strand.
TACCAAACTCCGTTAGTTCCGTTAGGTCTTGCATACACGTGTCGTGAGCACACACTAGTTGTCATTGAACGTTGGTGACTTAATAACAATTATTTATGATAAACAGATGATAATCTAATTAATAATGTTGATTATTAGTTGTGGTTATATGATTATGAGAATTAAGATGTTGAGCATCATTTTATGTGTTAAGTTTGACAATGTGACTATGTGCAATGCATGATCTTATGGATGGTATATTATCAATTGGTTTTCAAGATCTTATGTTAGTTAATAAACTTCATGTATCATAAGATGAAAAAGTATTTAAAAAATTAAAAAGATTGGTTTTACAATTTATAAAACAAGAAGGGGATTTTTGTCAAATTATTACCATATTTAAACAACATAACCCAAACCCTAGCCTCCCCAAACCCCATTTCGGCCAAGAACCACTTCTCCCACCCCATTCTTTGCGATTTTGAGCAATACCAAGCAAGAACAATTCGATTTTGAGTAGTTCCAAGTGTTAGCAAGTGTTAATCATCATCCCTACACTTTTAAAGGTGAGTTTTATCAAATTTTATGGTTTTTGATTCTTGATGAACCCTAATTCGAAATTGATGAAGAAAAATTGAAATTGATGATTGTTTGATGATGATATGTTGTTAGTTAGGTTGTATGAATGTTGGGTTATGTTGATTATGCAAGAATTCCATGGTTTGATCATATTGTTCATACATTGCCTAAAGAGGAAACTTTTCTTCATGGAAATTCATGGATTGATGATTACTATGTGTTAGATGATTGTTATGGACTTGATTAATTATATATTTGATGAATTCATGAATGAATTGGGTGTTAGATGGATTTCGGATGTTACTTTCGCAAAAGGGAAACTTTATTGATGTGGAACATTGGATCTTGTGAATTGGGCATGTTTATAATACTAGGATCATGCTAGAATGTTTATTGATGACTTTTAAGGTGTTGGATTGTGTAATTTGGATCATGTGAATGTTGGATGAATTTCTTGAGAAATCTAGGATCCATAGGATATGGTGTGATGTTGGTTAAGGGTAGAGAATTATGAATCATGTTTGGGATTGTAATAGATCATTATGATGTATGTTAATTGGTGTGAATTATGTTGGTCAATGTGATGATGATCATCATACACGCGTGCGAATCTGAGGCCCCTACTTAGTAGGATTGGCAGGGTTTAGGATGTGAAGTCGTGAGTGGCTTCACATGGCATGTAGTGCATGATTAAATTCAGTGTATGAATTGCTAGTTGTGATGTAATTATGTTGTGTTGTGCATGATGTTGGGTTTAGATTTGCAAGTGTTGTATGATGAAATATGCTATATGATGATCTATGTTGGTATGATGATGTTGATAGAATCTAAGATTGATGATGTGATCTATGTGAAAACCTTACATGGTAATAATGTGTTATGAGATGTTAAACTTGATCAAACAAGAATTTAAGTAACAAGTCACCAACAGGTCAAACGGGTCAACTAGGTTAAATGTGTCATTTTGGTTTCAAAACCCTAGGGTTGATGTGTTGATGAAGGGTTGTTATGTTTCTCTGGTTGCACGTAATTATGTACTCACATGTTCTAGGTAACCTTTGACGGGTTGTCTTTCCTCTCATTGCAAGCTTTACACTTATTGCTGATTTGCGCATCAGGTGAGTTCATGCCCCGCTTTTAAACACTATTTTTTGGGGGAGATAGCATACATGTTTACAAACGCTTTACTATTATGTATGCAAAGTTTAACATAGTGTTGTATACCATTGAAAGACCTCATACTTTCGAATCGTTAATTAAGGAATCTAGCGGGAGATCTTGGGTAGTACTACTGGGTCTGACAAGCCCCACCCGTAAGAATGGAGGTCAAGCGGGTGCAATATTGTCCTAAACAACTAACAGCGTCACGACCTGGTATGTCGTGGCGGGAGGCAAACAGACAAACACAGTCAGCTTCGATCGCGAAATCACTATGGTTATTACTTATGAATATAGACTAGCTATCTATTTCAATGCATTATTTCTATTTTTTATGATTATTACGGATTATGTTAAACGCAAACTCTTGAACTCACCAACCATTGTGTTAAATCTTTTAGTATGCTATTCTCAGGTCATTAGCTTCGGTTGCCAGTAGGAGCACTTCACGAGTCCAACATGCATCTCAATCAAGCTTATTCGACTAAACAATTGTTTTGAATTTATTTATTATAAACTATGATTTGGCACGTGTTTTGCCAATGTTACACTTTGAGCACCTTGGGTTTGATTTATTTACAAAACGCTTCCCCACAGTTTTAAAGTTTTAAACTCTGAAATGTTTTAATGTTACATATAGTGTCGTTCTGAGTAACTAATGACTTGGATCCTGGTTTGTTCACACGCCTCGCGGTTAAACCCCGCATGTGGATTTTGAGGGTGTGACAATCATTTAATTAGACACTTATTTATGTTTAAATTGAATGTTTTAGGTTTTCAAAGGGAGGCTGATGATTTTGGTGGAAAAATTCAAGATTTTGTGAAACTTTAAGTAGAAAAACATTCTGACATGCCCATGTTTAGAATCAACATGCCCATGTTGAAAAGTTTAATTTTTTTTTTTTTTTTGACTTGATGCAGAACATGCCCATGTTATATGTGAACATGGCCATGTTTGACCTAATATCGTGATATATACCCAATTCTTCCCCATATGAGGAATATTCACATTTTACACCAAACCACAGTTCTTTTTAGTCTCTTAGGTGATTTTGGGCAAATTTTTTAAGATTCAAGACTAAACTTGATGATCGAGCACTATCAAGGGGGGACTAACATCATCCAACCCATTTTTATTTTTTTTTGTTTGAATTCCTCTGGATCTACTATGAGTTCTTCTATGTTTTTGAGTTTGGGTGTGATTTTTGTAAGCCTCATGGGCTAAACTCTTATTATCACTTGGATTATAGGAAACTTAGCATGTGTTAACAACTTGTACATGATTCTTGGTGTTGTTTATGTTGATGTTATGATGAAACTTGGTTATTCTTCAATGATTATGTGTCTTTGTTCTAGTTTAATAATATATTTAACCTTGTGGGTGTTGTAAGCATTTTATGTTGAAAAACCTCATTTCTTTTACAACACTTATGCGCATGATTGCATCTTTTGGGTGTAATTTTGTGATATTTGACTACGAATGGTGAATGAATGTTATATGTTTAGTAAAATTAAGTAAATGTTCATCCTTATATTTATGTTTGAGAAAACCATGGTGTATGTCATGAATCTCTCTTATCATTGGTTATGAATTGTTTTACAATTGTGGTATGATGTTTATGAGTTTAAGAGTAATTGTAGTTTTGTCTATTTTGCGCAAGTTGGGGTGGTTATCGTGTGTTTATCGTGTTGACTTTCCAAAGATTTGTGAAGTTAGATAATCTTGACGGGAGTTTAATTCATCTATCACATTAGCATAACTATATCATTCGTTATTCATTACATAACTTTAGGTGGCTATTGAGTGTTTATTGTTTACTTTTTCAAGAGTTATATGTTTAGATACCCTTGATGGGGGTATAAGCTACTTTCATGTATTATGTGAAGTTAAAGTCCAAGTAGTATCTTTTATTGATTGTGTATCTTCATCTTTATTTTCGTGTTTTGTTAGTTTAGTTTGCTAATTACTTTACTTAATTTAATATTCAAAACCATGCTGATCTTGTATGGACTACTTGGAGGTTAAAAAGATAACAAAACGATGCAAATTTGATGGGGTTGAAAAGCTAACACCTAAAACTAACTTGCAGAAAAAGAATCAACTCAAATAGATCAAGTAGAAGAGAATTATGATCTTGTGTAAATGAAAGGATATTCTACCAAAAATATTTACATTAGACCTTTGAATTTGTTTTGGCTGTTTGGTAAACATTTTCAGTTTAAGGTGAGACCTCTATTAAAAAGAAGATTCTCTAAACTTACTTTTGAATATAAAACTCGACTACTTTTGACCATTTACGATCAAGTTATGGCATGTACAACTTGATCCAAGTTTTCTGTCAGCTTTCTGTCCTATTCGTCATTCGATTGTCGTCTACCCAAATTCGTTATTTTTTAGCATGTTTGACCCAATAATCATTCCATAACATTAATTTATGTTCTTTTTTACCTCATTACTAAATTAAACTAATATCTACATAAAACTAATACAATTCTGTTAAACGTTGTCAAAACCAATGGAATTTCGTTACACGTTGTCTAAATCGTCGGTTCACATTCTAGACCGCGACTTTTCATAGGATTAATTTATTCATGTTGTTTTAGATGTTTTATAAAATTATTGTCCCAAGATTAGCCGCACGTACCATCACATTACGTATTACAAACAAATAAAATACAAGAAATGAAATAATATAGTGATCTAACTATAGTTTTACCAATGTATTATGACAATCTCATCTGTTACATCATCGTATTTTCACTATCAATAGGAGTGTGACACCAATCACCACCACCACACCTTCATCTTTTTACTCGTCATCTTAGAACACAAATCAACCACCATCACTTCTTCATTCCACTAGCTCCGTCGTCGATTTACCAACTCATCCCTCTCATCGCCACCACCGCACCTTCGTCTTCTTCCTCTAAGACTGTGTTACATGCTTATTTTTTTCTTATCATCTGACTCAGTGCCACCCCGGCTTTCTTCTCCCTTTTCTTTAGCTTTCCGATGAAAACCCACTCCATCTTACAAGGGTTTCTACCATTTTTGAACAAATAAAAAATCAAGAAGATGAAGTGCAATTGCTTATTACAACAACTAGGGATATATTAGGTGAATATTTTGAATTTCATGTGTTTTTTGGATAAATTATAGGGTTTGTCAGTGGGAAGGGGAAGTGAGCGGGAAGGGGCGAGGTGAGGGTAAAGATTGTTAAGAAAGATGAAAAACATGTGTAGTAGAAAAAAAGATGAAAAATTATGATGATTATGATTTTACTGAAAGATGAAAGACAGAAAAGATGTATTTATATTTTCTCTTAGATTTTTTTAACATAAAAGATAGTTTAATCAATTTACATAAGTTAACAAAAGAATTTTAGTGGTTTGACTTTAATTGATATAAATCAAAAACATTGAACTTAAATAAATATAAACTTTTATTCTAAAATAATTATTTGACTCGAACCACATGGACTAAAACTGTGTTTAACTATAAAATTAATGATATTTTCAATGTTAAAATAAAATAGATAAAAGGTGGTAATTTTTTTTTGGTTAAATATCCCATAATATATATTAAAAAGCACTAAAACTACGGCATTATCAATGAAAATCAGTTTTAAAATTTCGTTTAGTTAAGTGATAAGATTTTTTTAACTTTTCACTTATTTGATTTTTAAATATATAAATGATTTCATTTTTTCTTATCGGAGTATAAAAAGTTGTACAAAAAAAATTTGGTTATTTATATTCCAAAAGCCAAGAAATGATTTTAAGAAACAAAAGGGTAATGTAAATTCTTAGACAAATGCATAAAAGTAGATATTGAAAGACGTCTCAAATAAATGGTATTCGAGTAAATTACACTAATAGTCCCTGGGGTATTCACATATTGTAACTTTAGTTTCTACTTTCAATAAATTACAGATGAGGGCCTGAACTATATAAAGAGTGCACACTGACGGTCCCTGACACTAACAAAAGTTAAGTTTCTTTGTTAGTGTTTTTAAAAAAACAAAAATACCCTTTCTTTTTTATCTTCTTCTCCACATTCAACAACCACCACCAACACCACCATCACCTCCACCCTTAACCCGTCGCCACCGCCGCCGCCTCCTCTACCCTCAACCCACCGCCGTCGCCGCCTCCACCCTCAACCCACCACCACCGCACCGCCTCCACCCTCAACCCACCACCAACGTCGGCGCCTACACCCTCAACCCACCACCACCCTTAACCCACCACCACCGTCGCCGCATCACCCTCAACCCACCATCACCGTCGCCAACCCACCACCACTGTCCTATAGCACCCTCAACCAGCACCACCATCACGGTAGATGACGAAGACGAAGAAGAGATGAAGGCGAACACAAGTGGCAGGGGATTTGAATGGGCGACGGGGATGATGGGTGTTGCCATCGATGTTTAGATTTGTTTCAAAAATATGATTCGATTCGATTTTTGAACTTTGCAGGTGTTGAAGAAGAGAGTAATGATGGTGGGAGGAGATGTTGGAGACGAGATGATGTTGGAGAGATGGTGGCGGTAGTAGATTCGGTGGCCGCTGCTCGCCAGAGAGTTTTACATATGCAGGTAGGTTCGAATGGGTGATGATTGTGACCTATGGTGGTGGTAGTGCGTAGTGGTGGTGACTGTGACCAGTGGTGCTTGAGTTCTTAATTAGTGGTGAAGTTGGAGGATGGTGATGGAAGGGTGGTGATGAAAGGTGTAAGATGAAGATGAAGAAGATGATGGAGGAGGTTGGGTGTGGTTGGTTAGGTTTTATTTAATATATAATATATAATATTAGTGGTTTATTTTTGTTTTATTTAATTTAGGGGTATTTTAGTAATTTGACACTGACTTAACAGAGAAAGTTAACCTATGTTAGCTTTGGGGACCATTGGTGTACAAACCATGTAAAGTTCAGGCTCACATTTGTAATTTATTAAAAGTGGGGACTAAAGTTGTAATATGTGTATACCCCAGGGACTGTTCGTGTAATTTACTCATGGTATTCATACGTAATTAAGATTAGGTCAAACGTTAAACTAATTCAATCTTTTTGTTGTAAGAAGTTGAAACCATCGCTTATCGATTCTAAATGTCAATATAGCTTTATCCCTTTTCGTCTAGTTGTGAAAAGTATAGTCTTTTAATGTTCAAATGGTTGTTTCTTGAATTCTTGCTTTGGCGTTATATTTTTTTCTTTGAATCTTTAAATCATCTAAAATGCATGAATTTTCAAGCCAATAACCGAGTATACGAAAAAGAGAGGAGAACATACTGCATTAGAACAAGCATTAGAAAAACCTCATTAATATTTTAATAATGGTAAGGGAAAGCCGCTCAAGATTTTCTTATATCTTATCACAAGTACGGTTTTAACCATCTCAACTATTTTGGCATTTATCAACTCCTTCCAAATTTTTTAGTCAAACTGCATATACATTGGTCCTTGATCGTTTAATCGATTTAGTGTTATATACTTTAGTGTAAATGGTTTGACTAGTCGGCCAATGTAATTATAATATACATCAAAGATAGTAGGTGCGGAGTGCATGTTTGTTTTAAATGTATTGCGATCTTCGATATCAAAGCCTCCTTAGAGGCTAAGCCCCTAGGGAATGGAAATTTCACGGGGCAACGCCCGCCCTCTTGATGGGGTTCTAGGAGCAACCCCCCTAATAGTAGGAGAACCATGAAATTACTATTTGATCAAACTGAACAAACACTTATGTGGATAAAAGCAATGTGTCTATGTGGTACAAGCAAGAAAGAATGCTATAAACATGATTATATTTGCTCATATGTTCTTATAAAGAGAGTCGGATATGAATATGCTATAATCAATTATCTAAATATTAATTGAAACTCATTTCGAGTTTTCTAATGCTAGTGAATAATTAGAGTTTCAAATGAAAGCTTTTTGGGTTCCATATCAAACATATTAGGGATCAAATATCTGTGAACAGGTAAGCCTATATGGAAAGTGCAAAAACATACTTTAAAATGACAAATCAAATTTATTACGCACTCTAATGGTTGTGAGGTCGCTTAATATTGAACAATTACTCCTTCGACCCCCTCAAAGACGACATAAGATTCTAAAACAAGTTATTTGCTCCTTTCATTAGCCTATGCAAGATAAATGTACAGTAAGTTTGGTGAAATGATGCAAGTCTTTGAGGGTATTTCAGTAAAAAAATGCAAATCAAGGTTCCAGGGTCTTAACTTCACTAACTACCAACAGTCACCACAACTACCATCAAGGCTGCTGGAAAAACAAGAGCTGACGATTGTTTTGTGAACACGAATAACAAAAATGGGTCAATTTGGGTTGTGTTAACAGGTCAAAACAGTTAAGCTAAAAGATTTGACTACAAATAAAACAGGACAAATGGGTCAAGTTCATCAACGGTTGAAAGCCACAGGACAAAACCATCTAAATGACTTCATTATAATATATATAGAGAGAGAGTAGAATTAAAGCTTTATAATCCTTTTTAACTCCTTGATATTTATAGAGTTCAAAAAAAGAACAAGAAAGTGTACAGATACCTTATTCAATTGAAAGTTAAAACATCACCACAGTTTCATCCAGTGAGGGAAGAAAAATTACAAGCATAATCGATTCTGGTGATGGGGAAGATGTTGAGATCTTTAAACCAAACGTAGTTCCAATAGTTATCAATCATAATCATAATAATATATAAATTAAATAATCAAATAATTCATCGATATATATCACACAGGAAATCTCTGCCAATAAACAATCTGAAAGTTGGAAAACCATCAGTAGATAAAAAACGTAACAAATGAAAAGTGAAAACCTCCTATCATCTGCTCAGGACAGATAATAAAAACGGTGAAAGAAATGGGTCAATATGGTTATGGTTTATTTCTAGTGGTCAAATCGATTAGCTAATAGATTTAACTAAACAGGAACAAGTTAAATGGGTCAAGTTCGTCAATAATTATGAATGACAGTCATAAAATAATGTTATGGTGTTTGAAACATTTGACGATGTAATAAATAAATAGTGATTTAAGAAAAAAAAAACTATATTTTATGGTGTTTGAAACATTTCAAAACACTGGGGGACTTGAATTTTGATATCAGCATTAGTTCAATCACATACATGACATAAACTTAAGAAGTTGAGCATAATAACAAGAATTCCCATCATTTTGTAAACATGCAACACTCTAATATATAAAGTTAACATATTTTTATTTATATATAGTTATATATCACATGAAAAGGAAATAAAAAGAGATAAGAAAGGAAAGGAAAGCAAAAAAAGAAAAAAAAAAGAAAAAGAAAAAAAGCATAGCACATCATCTTTCACTTAGACTACTAGCTCGTTTCTAAACAAGGCTCTCATGATAAACAAATGTGGACAAACAAGACACACTAGCGAACTTCATTCTTCTGGAATTCTTCCGTTCAAGATCATAAATCAAATACTCTTCTTGGTTAATTTCCAAGAGCACTTCCTTATGGTTTTTTAAATACATGATCGGTCTTACACGTGGAAGCTGAAACATGCCACATCTAATTGTCAATGAAACCAACTTGCTCCATGATTCCTTCACTCCATATTCTCCCATCACCCAAATATCCACATAGTAGCTCTCTCGATTACCAACCACACAAAGACATCCTCCTAATACTCCCAAATCTAGATCTTCGTAATTATCAGAATACTCGGGTAGTGGCACTGATTGAAAGGTATGACTAGCAAGGTCAAAACTAACCATCAAGTAATCCATACCTGGATAAATTTCTTGACTCACAAGCCAGTGTAAAGCACCACTAACACACACACGTTGATTTTTATAAAACCCAAATAGAAAACTGTAAGGAAATTTCTGCTCCACTGGCAGCCACTCGTTCAACTTCAGACTGTAAACAAAATATTTAGAATCTAAACACTCACTTGATGCATAAGATTGGGTCAATCTAACCACCTTATAGTCATTGTTCACATGATCATAACCTACTTGGTCAACAGCAGCCAGAGCACTGTAACGAGGTGGATAGTTTATTGGTGTTGGTATCAGTCTAGACTTTCTGGTTGAAGGGTTCCACAATAAAATTGTCCTCTCAATTGGCCCGCTACATAAACATATCCACCCATGGCAAGAGCCAAGAACAAGACGGAAACGAGTCCTATCAAAAGGAGTTTCTAACATAACACCAGTTAGATCTGAATTCAGATCTAAGGACCAGAAGGAAGTTATGGAATTGAAGCCACTAAAAACGGTAAGAAATTTGTCTGTTTTCATGGATTGTTGCATTTGCAGATTGACGAAGTAAGGACTGTCAATTAGGGTGCGAAAGGGTTTGGAAACAGATCTAAACCGGAGAACAGAGTTCACAGGCAAGCGCGAGAGAATATTAGCAACAACTTCCAGTGGAACATCCGACATTGCTGTGAGAAAATTGGGATTTTGATCTGATGGAGGAGGTGAATAATTTGTGGTGCATATATAGCAATTCAGAGATGCCAAACAGGTAAATTTGGGATAAGATTATTGAATTGCATTACTTAAGTTATAACTTAATTACTATACTCCACAACCACCAGCATTAAATTTGATAATTGCGTAATGGAAATGCTTTCACTTTACTTCTAAGAAGTCAAATGCCACCACATCACTCATAATGACACCCGACTAACATTGTAAACGATTAGATCTGTCATGAGCTACTTGAGATCCGCTCTCTAAAAGCTTAATCGAGCAAAAGTTAAACCAACCTGAGAGCTTAAATGAGAAGAGCACAAGGAGCGCAATTTGTGTAAATACAATTATTTTTATTGTTGTATATATATATGACAAAAATATCTAATAATACATATTATGCTATATGTATTATAATAATTATAAATTATAAATATTATATACATATGGAGGGTTCTCTTGAAAACCATGTTTATGATTGAAAACTACGAAAACCATGAGTTACGTATAGGTAATTATGGGTTACATATGTACAACTATGGGTTGCGTATATATAACTCATACAAGTTACATATATGTAACTCGTTTTGTCATCATTTTCATTCCTTGGGGTTTAAGTTAAAAAACATATAATTACATAAAATAATTAGGTTGAAGTTTACTCAAATACACGTTGAACAATTAAAATAATAAATAATTTATAAATTATGTGATTGGCTAGAGGTGGTTTTCATAGTTTTCTTCTAAGATGGTGATTTTCATTTGATCCCTCCCATATGAAAGGTTCTATACAAAACTACAAATATTGCAAGAACAAATCTCACTTATTCATTTGTTGATAAAAGTTATATGAAAAGTGTATAATTGTAAAGATTAAATCATCTCTCTCTAATTAATTAATTAACATACTATTCCTTCCTTGTAACAAGTTCTATACACATGTTTACATCAGTGAACTATAGTGAATCTACATATCTTGATGTTTATTATATATGAATGCACATAAATTTACACATATCAATTCAAAGATATTCACATAATAATGTTATATTTTAAAGGTCATGTTAGAATCTTAATAAATACGCGTATAAATGAATGACTAGATGTTTCTCACGAGTTCTCGCAATATTTGCAGTTCAGTAAAGAACCCTATGTGTGTATGTGTTTGTGCTTTAAATAATAATGTAATTAATAAACAAAAAATGATATTATATACACACACACACTGTTACGAACCAAACAAGAGAACTCAACCCAAAAGACTAGTCTAATGGGTGAAGGAACCCATTTGATCTATAAAATCCACATTAGTTACCCATACAACTGATGTGGGACAAGTCTTATCCCTTGCAATAGGTTTCAGTCGATAACATTCGCCCCTCCTTAAGGGCCAACATCCTTGTTGGTCACGGCTGGCTCTCTCCAGACCACCAGTCGGTGGGCCATCACTCCGAATTTGGCTCTGATGCCACTGTTACGAACCAAATAGGAGAACTCAACTCAAAAGACTAGTCTGATGGGTGAGGGAATCCATTTGATCTATAAACCCCACATCAATTACCTATACAACCATGTGACAAAAGTCCCATACCTTGTTAGTGGTTTCAGTCCATCGCATTGATAAGAATTGGAAATCAAAGGCATTTATTCACTAAAACAGATTACAAGTACAGCCCCATTCGAGAAGGCAAATCTCTTAATTCTAAATACAAACCGGTTAATATTATTCAAGACAAATTCTTCCTAAACAAAACACAAATTTAAAGCCTAAAACCTACCTGGCAATTTTCCCCACTCCCCCTACTAATTGGGAACTGTTGGGATTGGTTTTATTTGGCAGTGGGTCTAAGGTGGGACTAGGTACGCATCGATACTACCAGCCCGGAGAAACAATTTGAGCACATAAATGCAGTTTAATTCAGTTCGAACATAACATCTAGAACTAAATGTTGTATCTTTTTGAAGAGGAAAGTTGTAGTCTCTAAGCTTGTTCTAATGAGCACATAAATGCAGGTATAGAGACTACCAAACAGCAACCTCTTTGGGCTCCAAATCAAGGAACTATTCATACATTGTTGAATCAAAATAAGGAATCTCAATCTTTGATAATTTTGTCATCATCCTATATTCCAATTAACTGACCTGCAAATTTCCTTCCCTAGATCCCACACAATGATTTAAAAAAAAATTCAACCACAGTCCTGGGCAACAACACCAACCTCGCAATGACAACACCAATTTTTCCTAGCCCCTTCCGATGATGGCTACCATTAATTTCTTCGTCACCCCCAAGCTTCAATTTCGGTGCCATCAATTTTGTTAATGAGAGCACCAATTTGTCCTCTCTTCTTCCGATCATGGCTGCCATTTTCCGTTAATTTCTTCGTGGCCCCCACGCTTCAATTTCGATGCCATTTATTTTGTCTATTTCGTAAGCTCCCACAATCTGAACACTGGTTACGTCGTTTCAATCAATGATTTCGCCAACGATGTCCCCTCCAAGATGCTGAAGAGGTTAATGCCCGAACCCCTGCGGTTCTACTCCAACATATTTTTCAAATCATTGCCTGATTCTTCATTGTTCCAACCTTCTGTGAGGTTCACCCTATCTTTGTTTTCTTCAACATCATCCCTCAAAGATGCATGAATGGCATCTAATTTTGGCTGCAATGGTTGCTAGTTGATTTGCCAAATTCTCGGTGGCAGGTACCATTCGATTTCCTAGCAATGGAACCATTGATAAGAAATGGAAATCGAAGGCATTGATTCAATCGAAGGCATTGATTCACTGAAATAGGTTACAAAAACAACCACATTCGAGAGGGCATATCTTTAAATTCTAAATACAAGCCGGTTAATAATATTCAAGACAAGTTCTTCCTAAACAAAACACAAATATAAAGCCTAAAACCTTTCCTTGCAGTGATGATGATTTAGTATTGAGAGCCATTGTGTCCATAGATCGATACTTGATTCATTCCTAAGACTATACTAAACGCTTGTTTATGGTGAATATTTTCTGTGTGTATTCTTGAATATCAAAGCCCTTTAAATAGGGAACAATACAATCCGAAAACTAGGAAAGGATAGACATGAATAGGAAAGATATGCATGACCAATTACAAGATATATCAATAATAACAATAATAATCTGATCCTAAAATAATGCCAATAATGTCGATTGGCTAAGACACCCCCGCAGTTTGAGCGGGCGGAGAACATACGCTCAAGCTGGTACGAAATGATTGAAACAATTGTCTAGGCAACCCCTTAGTGAAGATATCTGCATACTGAAACGATGATGGAACATGAAGAACGCGTATGTGACCCACTCGAACTTTCTCCCGAACAAAATGAATGTCTATTTCGATATGCTTAGTCCGCTGATGTTGCACCGGGTTATTAGACAGATAAACTGCTGAAATATTATCACAATACACGACTGAGGCCGTACGCAAGGGCGTATTTAATTCGAGCAACAAATTCCGTAGCCATGTGGTCTCGGCCACAGCATTGGCAACTCCGCGGTATTCCGCTTCGGCACTTGACCTAGAAACAGTAGGCTGGCGCTTAGATGACCACGAAATAAGATTGTCACCCAGGAACACACAGTAACCGGAGGTAGATCGTCGTGAGTCGGGACAACCACCCCAATCAGCATCCGAGTAGGCCACCAATGAATGAGCATTGGATTTAACTATGCGTATACCAAAATCAATCGTGCCCTGTATATATCGAATGATGCGTTTCATGAATGCAAAATGAGTGTCTCGTGGCTCGTGCATGAATAGGCAAACCTGTTGCATAGCATAGGAGATGTCGGGTCTTGTAAAAGTAAAATACTGCAGGGCTCCGGCAAGACTGCGATACAAAGTAGGATCATCCAATAAAGTACCATCAGTACCATCAGTAGCACTTAGTTTAGCGGAGATATCCACGGGTGTTGTGCATGGTTTGCATGACTGCATGGATGCTCGAGCAATGATGGCTTTCGCATACTGTGCTTGAGATAAGAAAATACCATGTTGAAGCTGAGAGACTGTAATTCCTAGAAAATGGTGAAGTCTTCCTAGATTGGTCATAGCAAACTCACGTGAGAGAGTGTCAATAATATCATGCAGGAGACGATCATTGGAGGCGGTGAGGACTATATCATCGACGTAAAGTAGTAGATACGCAATGTTAAAGGTATCTCGTTGATAAATAAATAAGGAATTATCGCAGGCACTGCTACGAAAACCATGTGAAGTAATGAATGTAGCAAAGCGCGTGTACCAGGCGCGCGGTGCCTGTTTAAGGCCGTAGAGCGACTTTTTCAAATGACACACATAATTGGGAAATCGCTTATCCACGAAACCCGGCGGCTGATGCATAAAAACGGTCTCATGTAAATCCCCATGTAAGAATGCATTCTTGACGTCGAGTTGATGAATCGGCCATGATCTCGAAACAGCGAGGGAAAGAACAGTGCGGATAGTAGCCGGTTTGACGACCGGGCTAAATGTGTCATCGCAATCAATCCCTACAGTCTGTGAATTACCATTTACTACTAGTCGTGCCTTATATCGTTCCAAGGATCCATCCGATCGAAATTTATGTCTGAACAACCACATGCATCGTATAACTGGGCGATCGGTAGGCCGCGGTACAAGCTCCCATGTTTCATTATGCTGTAGTGCAGTAAACTCAGCACGCATGGCATTCAACCAATTTGGATCTGCAAGGGCTTTGGCATAGGTGGTAGGGATAGGGGAGATAGTGGTGGCGATGAGGGCAGGATGCACACTAGCTCGAGATATAGAGCGAGTGGTCATAGGGTGTGAGCGGGTGGCAGATGATTGGGCCGTGGTGGATGAGTGGGTAGCAAACTGGGCGCTCGTGTGAGGGGGACCAGGGGGCTGACCGCGGGGGGGGGGGGGGGGGGGGGGGGGGGGGGGAGGTGATGGGCGGGGCCGACGAGAGTAGGTGTGGATGATAGGTGGTGGGATAGAAGGTCGATTTGCAGTAGGGTGAAAAGTAAAACCCAATGGGGCCGGATCATCCAAGAAGTTGTAGGAGATAGGAGAGGGGGGGAGTGGAGTAAGGAAAGGTGTGCTCATCGAATGTCACGTGACGGGAAATGTGAACTTTCCCACTGGTAGGATCAAGACACCGGTAGCCCCGGAAATCGGGAGGTTACCCGAGAAAGATACATCGGATGGACCGAGAGTGTAATTTATGTGGCTGGGTGGCTGAAGTGTTTGGGTAGCAAGCACACCCAAAGACACGTAAATGGTCGTACTCAGGGTGGCGTAGGTAAAGGGCAAAGGTTGGTGTATAAAAGTTTAAGTGTTTAGTGGGTAGGATGTTGTGAAGGTAGGCGGCGGTATGGAGGGCTTCCACCCAAAAGGTTGGCGGTATGGAGGGCTCTGATACCATAAAAGCTTGTTTATGGTGAATATTTTCAGTGTGTATTCTTGAATAGCAAAGCCCTTTAAATAGGGAACAATACAATCCGAAAACTAGGAAAGGATAGACATGAATAGGAAAGATATGCATGACCAATTACAAGATATATCAATAATAACAATAATAATCTGATCCTAAAATAATGCCAATAATGTCGATTGGCTAAGATATACTACTATGTGATAGGTGCACTTGCCTATTGTGTGTAGTTAGTTTAAGAGTGATAATTGTTTCTTGAATTAAAACTCAATTGTGTGAAAAATCCTTACTAAAAATATATATACATCAACACACATCAGTCACACTGAGCAAACCACGTTAAATCATCGTGTCGTTTATTTTTTGATTGAGTGATATTCGTTTGTGTTCGTGTGTTGGTTCCGCTACGCCACTTGAATCCTAACAACTCAAACTCTGACTCTAAGATTAAGGCAACCAAAAGAACAACATTAATGCAATTTAGAAACCAAAGATGATTGCATGAGAGAACTTGAAGAGAGGATTTGAGATGTCTTGTGAAACATAAAGGCCACCCATAAAACTAATCACCTAAAATATAAATGGCTAGAATTTATTTACATCCATACTTAGGATCGACTATGGACTATCTAGAAACTTATAAGGAATCTACTACACTTTTCAAGATGAAAGAACGTGGGGAGGCTTCTAGAGTTTCCACGTGAAACTTGGGTCTTCTTGACTTAAGTAGAATTCTATGAAATCTCATGGCAACCTTCTTGTAATAAACATGTTTTGAATTCATTAAGATCATTAAGCAATAGATGGAAATACTTATATTTGAATAAAATCCTATTACTCAAACCTATAAAGTTTACCCAAGATATCTTAAATTAATTTACATTATCTTCCGTCCATGTACAATTGTTTTATTAATCCAAAACTTATTTGTTCTTACAAGAATGTATACAAAATCTGAAAATAACCATGGCTAGGTGAAAATATTCAGATGGTAAGACAAGGATATAATTATCTATATAACTGAGATTGGAATTTTATACTTTAGAACCTGTGATGGTAGCTTCTTTCAAAAGGAAACAGATCTTGAAATCTTCCATTAAAAAATCAATTAAGGTAACCTGCAAGAAAAAGGTAAATGCTATTCAAATTTCTTATATTCGGGGATAATCATCTCATGTCTATAAGTATAAAACAGAGATTTACACAAAACAACTATAAACAATACTCATTAAGTGGGAGCATGGATATGAGTCAAACCTATGCTAGAATTTTGTTATTTAGGGTTAACTGGTAGAAGAGGCGACACAATGAAATGACAAGGGAATGGAATGGATGAGGTAATGGAATTCATTGCATTCCATTACCATATTTGGTTGGCATGAAGGATGAGAAGGGTCATTCAAGTATGTTGTATGTGTATTGTTATTTTACCTTTTTCCCATTTCCTTATTCGAATTACCATTAGACCTGATATCCTACTAAAAAAGATAACATTCTTCTTTGTGTATTTAATAAATAAATATTAGTACATATATCAATTGTTTACATTATATATAATTCCAGATATATATTTTACTTATCCAACAGGAGTGGTCGAGCTGTGAAAACTTAGATCTCTCCAAAGGATGTGTTAAATTCGATCCCCACTAAACTCCTTGAGTGGCCTTGCTCTTGGAAAAGGAAAGATATATATTTTACTTCTAGTTAGACATAATTTAATAAAAAAAAGACATAAGATTATAATAAAATCATAAAATATAAACATAGGATTTCATGTTTAAATTATTGTCCTCTAACCACCATTTTACAAACACTCAAATGCCACTAACCTTCCATGCTTAAATTATTGTACTTTAACCATCAAAACTGATCTTGACCATAGCCGTAAGGGCTATATTTAGCATTTCCCAAGTATATTTATCAGCTAACTATGAAAAATTTATAACACAATTTTATTAAAATATAATTTTTTACTAATAAGTTAGTGTTATTATAATCTTTTGAAGGAAAAAATAAATTGAATTGTGAACTTTAATTACATTCCTTGAAGTAATGAAAAAATAAAAATTCCTTCCCACGAGGATGAAAATCCATAAAGACGAAAGGACAATAAATACAGATAATGAGAAATGGAAATGTTAAGAGACTTTCGTACCTCTAGTGGCAAATTCCAATATGAACAAGAACATCGGAACATCAAAGACTTCACATCCCCATTTGTTTCATCCACAAGGACCACTTAAGTGCCTCCAAAATCATATCATTCTTTTGGAAAGCAACAATCAGATTAGTATATGTGATTCTATCAGGCTCTATTCCATTTTTTCTCATTTCTTTAACCAAATCCACTGCATCTTCAACCATACCCGCAATCCCATAAGCCTTAATTAAGGAGTTATAGCTGCATAAATCTGGTTTCAATCCAGATTCCTTAAGCTCCATTAATACATCACCAACTTCTTCAATCCATCTTTTTTCTCCATATATATTAATCATAATATTAAATGTGTAATGATCCGCACCACAGTTTGATTCCTTCATTCTCAACAATACATTTTTAAACTTCTCCATTTCACCTGCTTTCCCATAAGCATCCAACATACAATTATAGGCTTCAAGAGACACAGAAAAACCATTGAATTTCATTCTTCTTGCAACAGAAGCCATATTCCTTAAATCTTTACCTTTTCCATATGCAGCCACAAGAGTATTATAAGAAACAACATCAACCCTACCTTGTTTTTTAGCCATCCAGAACACTTGTCTCGCCTTTTTAAATAGACCAGACTTCGCATAAACATCAAGGATTACGTTAAAAGTTGTGGTATTAGGTGAAAAACCATGCTGAATCATATCATTAAATAGCCTAGAAAGTTCATCAATAGGCAAAGCACGAGCACAACAATTAATGACACAATTATACATTTCTTGATCCCAAGAAACTCCAGCCTTCAAGATTTTGTAGTACAAATCAGCCAATTTACTTACCATCCCCAACCTTTGATAAATTCTAAGCATATCTCGAAATAAATATATATCTGGGACAATATCTTTTTGTTTCTCCATTACATCAAGAACTGAACATGCATCATTTAAGGATCCAGATTTCACATACATCCTTACTACTATGCTATATGCTACCAAATCCAAAGCAATACCTTTGGACTTTAGATTTATATAGAGGGTTTCTGCTTCCTTAAACTGATTCAAACAGCTATAAACATCAATCATAGTGCATGTGATATGTAAATTAGCCTTGTCACGTTTAGGCATAGATGTGTATATCTTTATAGAATTATGAAGATGACCCAGCTCCTTACACGTACAAATCAATAAATGATATAAACTATCCTCGAACATTTTATCCTTCCACCTTTTAGTCCCCAAAACTTCAATGGCATCATCTAC
Organism: Flaveria robusta; assembly: GCA_025506415.1. Lineage (NCBI taxonomy): Eukaryota > Viridiplantae > Streptophyta > Magnoliopsida > Asterales > Asteraceae > Flaveria > Flaveria robusta. The sequence continues at coordinate 5,264,906 of CM046467.1, forward strand.
CAAACCGTGTTTCACATAAGCCATTACTAGAATCGAACATGAAGTTTGATTAGTCAAAACATGATTGTATAGCAAACCTTTGATAACAGAAGGCACTTTATCGAACCGTTCCGCCTTCTCATATGCTTGCAAAACGATACTAAGAATAGAGGGAAGCTGGCATCCAATCAACATCATATCTTTTATAATTCTCATAGAACCAGCTTCATCTCCATATTTGGCTTGCAGATTGATCAAAGTGTACAAATTTGATGAATTCGGTTTAAAATCTAATCTAGTCATTTCATTATAATACAACTCTGCTTCTTTAAAGTTTTGTACTCGACCCCAACCTTCAATCATGGTTCTGTAAGTGCTTTCATCAGGTTTCAAACCAGCAGAAACCAGGTTTTGGAAAATTCTTTTGGCAGCCTCCATGTTTGAGATTTTCCCATATCCGGTTATAAGTGTATTGTAAGCAACTATATGAGGGGGGAATCCAGCTGCATGCATCGATGCCAGCACATTTTCAGCCTCATCTAACTTCCCTTGTTGACTGTAAGCATTTAGCAAAACCAACCAATTTTCTTGATTCAGGACCACTCTGTCTTTTTTCAAGAACTCAACAATTTCCTCTGACTTTTCATATAATCCAAGACGTGTATAGAGAGTAATCATAGCTGAATATGCACTATGGCAAACAATCCCATAGTTCCTCATTTGTGAAAATGCAAACTCTGCTTCATCAAGATTCCCACCCTTTTGGTAAAGACTCATAATCATGCCAAATGTAGCAACATTAGGCTGAATTCCTGTATCTAACATCATTTTAAACCACTTTGTGCCGGGACCCACAAGCCCCCGCCTATGACAAGCGTAGATAAGTGTGTTGAAAATCTGGAAACTGAGTTCACAACTTGACTCAGTCTGCATCTCCTGGATCAACCTTTCTGCTCCTTTCCAGTCTTGTCTCCTACCCAACACCCTTAAAGCTAACTTATAAGCACTCACATTCTTCATCAACTTTCCATTAATCCTCATCCATTCAAAAAACTTCAAAACTTCATCATCACGACCGCCATTCTCAAGCTTCTCCAAAATACTATTACAATGTTCCAAACTCGATTCAATCCCACACGAACTTACTCTTTCGTAAATTTCATTATCATTTTCCAACACCAAATGTTCTGTGACTGTATCTACACAACCAATTTGTTGAGTGCTATTTTCATTTACAGAATCGCGCATCACCTTCACATCTTTCGCCACGTTTTTCATACCATCCAATCGCTTCCATATACTCCTCTTCCCTTTCTTAAACTTCCTATGCAATTTAGGACTTTGCAGAACAACATTATCATCACTCAGATCCACAGGTCTATCAACACTACCATACTGTACAACATCAGATATCTCTGTATCTAACCTAGAAACCCTAACTTTCTTCAGATTACCAAATGAATGATTAGTCACACCAGTAAAGGCAAAAATCAACGCTCGATCAGAGAACTGCAACACGGAGTTAAGTTTCTTCGATTCATAACTATCTAAATGCACACAACATCTAATCGAAGCCATTGAGGATTCAGAATCTACCTCACTCAAGAAGATGAGCTGAATTTCCTCGATTAAATTGAATTGATAACTTCAAAGGAATGATGATGAGATTGATATGAAAGGTTAATATGGTGAAGATTATGAAGGTGATGAAGAAGTGTTGGTGGAGATATATGGGAGGGATAATGGAGGAAAAATAACCGCAAGTTTTTGTTTGGTTGAAGGACCCACAGCCACGGGGATTAGATATGTTTATAAGATATTGTTTTTCAGTTTTTTGTTATGTACCTGTAGAATAGAATACGGGCGTATACGACTTTTTATACGGGGCGTATAAATGTTTATAACAGGTTCATACGGGTGTATACATGTGTTAAACCGGGTGTCTATGGGAGTATACAAGTTATTGTATGATTGTTTAAAGATTTGAAACGAAAGTAAAATCGATCAAATGGAGCGTATTTATAAACAGAGGTACATTTAGACAATATTATTTTTGATATATAAATGGACAAGAGTTTGATAGACTTTAGCAAAAACTAAGTGTTGGGATTATGTAATTAATTGTGTTGGGTTGTGTGTTGGATCGAATGAACGAAATCATGTATATTTATTTGTGTCAAAGATGTCAACCTTAACTCGGTTACATTAAAATCATATGGCCATAATAACATTTGTAACACATTTATCTAAGTGAGTCGAATGAGGCAACATGACTATAGTATGTAAATGGGTTTGTAGGTTATAAGTGAGTTGTAATCAAGTTTTAAACAAGTCATAAACGAATTATAATAATTATAATAAGTATATAAAACGGATAGGTGTGTTGTAACGAATAGATTAAACGTGTAAGCAAAGTGACCTTACAAATATATACATTTTTATTCTTAATTTAGATGGTTGATGAGTCTAACATGTTTAATCAATAAACTCATGAACAAGAACAAAATCCATTACTGTATGTAGTTAAATTGCTGAACCCAAACACAAATTTTTGTCTACTAAACGGTTAGAAACCACAACTCAAAACCTGAATATTTTCATGGCATGTTGAAAATTATCACCGACAAAGATGCTAACTATGGTTTCAAGTAAGGCCCTTGTAAAGCCTTTGTCACTCGAACATTAACACAAACCACAATTTGCAGGCCAAATCTCTACATGAAGCTGGGGGCTCGCATTTCTTCAAGTTCTAAAAAAATCTCAAACAAACCAAACCCAAACCCAAATTGCTTTATTCACATAAGCATTTTAACTCCTCTCCATATGTAAACACTTTTGAATTACAAATTTGAATTACAAAATTAATCAAAATTGTTATACATGTTCCAACCAAAGGCACACAATCTTCAACACTTGGGTGAGGTTTAACGAATTAAGTATACATGGGGATGGACTTAGAGTTGAATCGCCTGGGTTTAATCAGCTACTAGTTAAGAGCCAAGATCACCTAAAAATCTTTACAATCTTAGATTATTAGGTTGAATATATTGATTAATTGCATGTTTAGATCCAAATGCTCCCGAAAGCTTCTTCAAGGGCTCGTTTTCTGCTTAATTCTAAGCTCCAACCACCAGCTTTCCCCCCTCGTTCTGCTTTTAGTCTCATCATTTCTTCATCATCCATATGATATGCATGCAGATCATCCCCGGAACCCATTGGGAGTGGTTGTGTGGGTCGGGGTTGCGGGATTGTTCCTCCAGCCACTGCAGGGACATAATGCCCGTCTGAAGTTGACACCGCAAATTGAGAGCTTGGGCCCGTGGTCTGACATGATATGAAAACAAATAAATAGTTGAATATAAACAAACAAACATGCAAAGTAACAACACCATGTCGAACAGGAAAAGAAAACACGAAAACAAGTAGAACAGGTTAAACGGGTCAAAATTGTCCTAACATGTCAATTAGAAAACAAGTCAATCGGGGTTGTATTTTACTAATAACAGGTCAAATATAGAAAATTAGCATTAAGTAGGAGGTTAAACTGTTCAAAAGTCATCTAATATGTATTCAAATGCTTACTGTCCGAAACTTTTTTGTTTTCGTCAAATGTGAAAAATATGAAGTATGCACTTTCATATTTAAAACTTAGTTGTCAATCTGTCATCGAGACAGAAAGTATAAATTAATGTGTTAATGTAAAATGTATAAGCTTTCATATTAGAAAGAAATAAAAGACCTTATCAAACAAAAATACTTGATTTAAAATTAGAAGTCAAAAACTAAAGTAGAAACAGAACCCTATTTGCTCTTATCTACAACAACCTTGGTTTTAAAAACCAAGGCCTGAGGCGTGCCAAAGCTCGAGGTCCTAGAAGTCGAGGTCAAGGTGAATGCACTAGCTTCACATACTCATGGCACCCAATACTCATAGAGTCATAGATACTTATTAATTAATTATGTTTAACATTTGCAACCGTTTTAATCCTTAAACACTAAAAACTAAGAAAATAAAAATACATACAATTTTCTCTTTTCTCTTTTCTCTTTTCCAAGATTATATATTAAAGGCAGAAGAATGAGCAGACACTTTTATCTTTTCTTTGTTTCTCTCATGCCCCACTCCACATCTTGCCCTTCTCAAGCTAGCTCGACTCTTGCCCACTCAATTAGCTCGACTAAGGAAGGGTCATCCCAGTCAAAGGCAGCATCACAGAAAAAAAAACGCCTGCTCTTGTTTTAGAAAGTGTGAGGCGCTCCAAGCCTTTTAGGTTCCGAAAGAGAAGGTGTGAGACAAGCTCTTTATAACAAAAAAAAACGCCTGCTCTTGGTACTTAACACTATTTACCAGTATCGGCGCCTAGTACCGATACCAAAATTAGGCAATATCGGGTACCGATACCTACAAGAAGCTCCTCCCAGAAGACACAAGCATAATGAATGATTCAAAATGATATAGATGGTTAGTTAGAAACTTAAAAACTTGAGAGTTACTGAATTAAATCTCACATTTATTGTGAGTATTCTTAGTCAGTTCCTGGCCACAGCATTTGGGATTTTCAGATGCATATCAGGCTAGATGTCTTGTTTCATGACGGTCCACAACTAGGTATTGTATGTTTGTTAGAGTTAATCTTGTGTCCTTGAAGAGTAAGAAGCAAGACAATGTATCTAGATCGAGTGTTGAGTCAGTGTATAGATTCATCATTCATGGCAGATGTCACGTTAGACGGTTAGAGATGATATGGGTTTGTCGTATCTTTTGAGAATCTAAGGTTTTTGACTACTTGATGCAGTTATATTGTGATAGCCAATCAACTATGCATATAACTAAGAATCAAGTAGTTCATCAGACAATGTTATTCAGGTTTCCACCTCTATCAAATTCATGCATATATATTTCCCATTTACTTTTCAATACTGATGAAGAAGAATGTCATTTAGAATATAAAGAGTAGTGAAGTGCTACTTTATCTATCTAAAAGAAGACTAGCTTGGCAGCAAAATTAGACAGAAATGAGATGGGAACAAGATTTAAACAAAACCGTAGTTCAGGTGATTGAAATACTCAAATATATTACCATGGACAAGCAATGTAACTCAACTATACGTCCATAGACGATTTTTGTCAATCAATATGTATGCATATCACATATAATCTTTTCTTTATACACACACTATTGCAAGTTTATGTCATTTGGTTGTGTTGTACGAACAAACAAGAGTCCTCAAATTGTCCTAAAAATATACCAATTATATCTCCCTTTGAGTTGTTTGAAACTTCTTTTAAGTTACAAGGTAAACAGAGTGCATGCATATAATTCTTAGGGTTTATTATTTTCCTAATGTATCTTCAAACTAGTTTGCAAAATTCATTTATTTTTTAATTCAACGACGGTACCTGATTAGAGGTCTCACTTATCTAGCTCTCATAGTAATTTTTCTAATCATATATAGCACACTAACTATATAAAAAAAATATAGAAAAAGGTTTAACAGTCAACCAAACCCAACCCAACCCGTACAAAAATTACCTGTTTTGAGCTAACCAATTTGGCCCATGACCCAACCCGCCCATTTTTCCAACTCTACCATCTACCATCTCAAAGTGACCATTACAATTTTAGATGTTAAGGAGTCAAAGCAAAGTTGACCAAGCTTCAAAAGTAGAATTAGAAAGAACAAGAAAACTAACCATATCAACATCAGCCTGTACAGTTTGTCCCTTACTTGCTGCCAGTGCTGCGGCAAACTCTTCAGCCTAATGAATCATGAAAAACCTAATTAGTTAGTGCGATGTGAAACAACATAGCACAATAATTTCAAGGGTTCACCATCTGACAAACCTTACGAGCTTGAGCATTCATAATTTGTTCTGCATTTTCTCTTTGGTACTGAGCAATCTTTGCTTCAATAGCAGGAACATCTATTCCTTCAATCAAGTTTACAGCTGAAAAAAAAAAGGATTCAAATGAAAATAGCATTCTTAACTTGGGAACAGTGAAACACAACTAGAGATGAACTTACTCATGTCCTCAACTTCCTCTAAGTAGTCATTATAATCTCTTAATGATGGAAAATCCTCCACTCGTTTATTAAATCTGTAAAATCATAACATAATAATATTATACACGCTGAGAATCACAAACTGGCTGATGCAGCAAACATCTAAGATCAAAACTACAAATTGCTCTAAAAGGTAGATACAAATTTCTAACTTCTAACTAAGAATTTCAATCCAGTTACTGATTTCCCCTGGCAGGCTTAAAATCCGATTGTTTAACTAGAAAATTAACCTATTTGACAGTTAAAGTCCAACTGGAGCTTTTCATGAACATATGAACTACTAAATTTTCGTATATACGAGTGGAACAAATTCAATCAAAGCAAATATCCCAATGTTGCACCGATTAATTTCTATATAATACGTCGTAATTGAACTGTAAACCCTAAAATTGAATCAATTTACAGAAAGAAGTGGAGAAGGAGGAGAGATTTGAATAGTTACATGTTGCCGATGCGTTTTCGGATGGTCATCTCCTTGGCGAAGGAGTTGGTGCCGGAAGCCACCACCATCTTTTGTTGATATTAATATGATTATTTGCAGTTTTCCGGCGGGATGCGGCGGAGAACGGCGGAAGACGGAGGACCGGCGGTGGGCAACTGCAATGCAATCAGGAGATCATTTTTCTCAGTAGGGGCATCAACGGGTAAAATTTAAAGGTGTTGCACAAATGTTTAGTTTTGTTTTAAAGTTTATTCACTAGTAAATTTGGTTGGTGTAGGATTAATAAAAATAATAACTAGTTGGATTCTTTTCGTGTTTTATGACGGGTGTGAATTGTTTTATATAAAACTAGGTTACTATCACGTGTAATACACGTAATAAATAAATTTACTGTTACATGGTTTTGTGACAACCCTAAAAGCTAAGGTTAGGTAAACTAATATCTTAAAAATTTTTATAGATTTATACTTATATACTTTATTGAGGAATTATTAAAGTAAGTTTATTTGACTAACTCTTTATGAATCTTATATGTTTAGTTGATTATGCTTATGTTACGTGAGCATGCATGCATCCATGCATAAATATTTACTTGTGCATGTATATAAATACTTGTGAACTTTATGATCATTGAACCATGCGTGTTAGTTACCAAATCATAAGATTATGTGATTAGCTACTTGAATAATAGATGTTTTCATCTATCATTTAATAAACTAAGATCAAAACTTATACAAACATTACCAAACAAATTAACCTATGGAAGAATTGATATCAACAACAAAACTAAACTAATCATAAACACTTAAACTAACCTATCAAACTTAACCTAAACTCGGCTCACTTAAGGTATTAAGACAAAGATTAGCAACTAACTAACACAATTAACCTCAACTTAATGACTAAGATATCATTAGCATGAGAAGTTGACACCTAGCCCCTTGGACACTAATCACTCTTCCAAGCTTAACACCTAGCATGCCTAAATAAGCCACCTTAATACTCTAAAAGACCAACTCACAAGTCTAGATTAGAAGTAATGATGGGAGGCCATTAATGGCTTCGGCCGAGGGACACCATAACAACCATCATCACCTTCGAACACAACTCACCCAACCGCCACCACCACCTCTCGGCTTTCTCTCCCAACTCTCTATCTCTCGGTTCCCAAATTACAACCAACACCGCCACCTTCTACTCCCTCTCTCGGTCACCATAACAACCACATATTATCATCAAGACCCCATATGATCATCATCTTCAAAATCAACCTACTAGTGATCAAACCTTCAAGGCTCAAGAACAACCACCTCAAGTGAAGTATCAAGAACTTAAGCATCAATCTTCTAAGCTCTTCTCTACTCCAAACCAGGTTTGATTCTTAAAATCCTATGGTTAACAAGTTAAGAAGTATATGTATGTGTTGACATACATATATAACCAACCCTTATGAGTTACAAATCATCAAAGTTTTGTACAAACAATATGAAAACTTGATTTTCAATCAAAATCAGTAGGAATGTAGTTCAAAACAGAAAGTTTAATAACTTTTATAAAAACCAAGAATTTAAGCAAAAACAAAGGATTTAAAAGGGTTGAAATGCTTGTTAATTTCATAATTTAGATTAAAATCTAGATGACTGTGATTGTGGGAATAAAATTCGAAACTTATTAGAAAATATTGGAAGAAATTAGACTGGAAAATATGGAATAATTATATGGGATATATTAATTTATATAATTAAAGTGTGAAAATAGAAGAAAAATACCAAATAAAAGATCTGAACGTGATAAAATTCTAGAAAAATTATATGATGACCCTAGTAATATATCTGAATTACAGAATAAATTTCGTTAATTAACTCCTTAGTATGATAAATTTTCATATTTTAGAATAATTAATAGAAAGAAAATCAAAACAGACTGTAAAACAGTAGATAAATCATGAAAATTTTACATAAAATTTTATATATTAAATAGGACAGAATGTATAAATTTCAGAATTTTTAGAGATATATAGCTATTTCTGTCATTTATTGTAAAACTTGTAAAAATTATAAGAAATTACCCGAAAGGAGATATTAATTGGAATTTTTTATCTTACTGCCTGTAAAATTTGGTAATTTTTGGGTGACTATAGCTACTGTTTGAGAATTTTGACATTAATTAGTAAATAAGTGCTGAAAATTTTAAAGAAATAAGATTTATTCTAACAAGTAATTATTTTATAGGAAATATTTGATTTGTTGCTGGAAATAAGGTGATTAACATGGCCTCTTTTTTATTTATAAATTTTTGGGGGGAAAACATACTGTTATTGAAATTGATGCAAGTTTGGAAATTTTGATATGTTACTGTCATATTGACACAACCATTAATTCGGATGAGGAACCATCAAATAATATGGGTAGTGCTACTTAGGAACATGTCATCTTGCATCTGCCGGATGAGGGTATGAATGTTATATTATTTGATTCTGTGATTTGTATTTGACAGTTATGAATCATTTGACATATGAGCAGGTTTGGTTGTGAGTTTATTGATGCATCAATTAAAAATTTGGTTATTGAATAAACCTATGTTCTCATCAACTTTATGTTGACTATTTTGAGTATGCTTTTTTAGGTTGACAATATGTACTATAATTTAGTGTATATATTCAACCTGTTCAATAGATGATATGAGTATGTGGGGCAGCTTTGTGTCTGGATCACTTTGGACTTGGTGGATCTCAGCGTGCATGTGGACGTTCACGTCCATCACTAGCTGGAAAATTATGTGAAGTGATCGGGACATCTGTTTTTTGGGGTTTAGGATTACTGATGTAATAGTCTATTAATTAGACAAATTTTGAATCAATGTTGTAATCCTAAATTATTATATGAAAGTTTGTGTTAACTTTATTTGTTGTAATTGTATGTTTTTATAATCAATGTGTTTTGAACCGAGAAGTCACTCCCAATCACCTCACGCTTCCGCCGGGATGTGACAGGTTTATGATATAAAAAATTATGTCTTAAATATTGTATATTATACGGATTGAATAAACACATGTATTACACATTCGAAAATTTGAAGTTAACATATTTGAAATTTTAATTATGGATTGTTATTAATTAATAAATAGCTATTATAACATTCATAATTAAAAGGTGAGAGAAGCGGGAAAATCAATTATTATATGACCTAGAATTGTGACAAGTGTCCGGATTTATTTTTATTTATTAGTATACAGATTAAACCATAAAATTTTGTTTTAGAAAACTGGTGGCTAAATATGATTGCAAACAGTAGTTTATCGTGCCAAAACAATGACATCATACTATTTATTAACTTCCAATATAATAAAAAGTCCCAAAGGTAACATGATGAACCGTCCTTGGGTTCAAGTGACAATGAGTTCATCATCGTAACCATGGTCATCATAACCATGTTGTTTAACAAACCAGATTCAAGGATTGAGGCTCATTTGAGTGCATGTTAATCGCCAAACAACTTTTTTTCCGACGGTTGTGCTATGGATATATGTTGGATTTCCAATACAAATGGGTTCCACTAATAATTAGGCTCCATTAATAATTCAACAACTAAAATAGCCCAATAATTTTGTGACAAGCCCCAAGTAAACCATGAAAGGCCCAATTAACCTTCTAACATATACGACAAATCATACTAGTATAACACGAGTCTGCGCTCCGGTGACACCTAACTCGTTTAGTCACGAATATAATTTAGTAGATCAACAAATTAATCCAGTTACACTAAAATTACCAACATAAAAGTCTTTTGGTAGGAAAGCATTATCTACACAAAAATGTTATAGTGATTAGTCCATATTTGTAGCTGAGGATGAAAATCGACTTGTAGCACCACCATGGAAGCAGCTTGAAGTCCTCCATGACTACTTTAAAGTCTCACCAATTCACAATCAGTATGAACTATTTTCTTTGCACGTATTCACTAAATTACTAAAAACATCAATAAATCAAGCTAAAAGTATATGCACTGGCATCAAATTTAGGCATGCCTCGACATTGTCACATCAAGACCTGTTTAACATATTGATCTAATTGACTAATTTCTTTCGTTTCTCGATGATCGAAGAGACTTTCCTAATGCATTTGCAAGTCGAATTGGTAACCATATCAACATTCTAAGAAATCACTTCTGAGAGGGCAGCTTGGCGCACCCTTCTAAAAAAGCATTCGTGGTCATATCCAATTTCAAAGAGCATAAAACTATAACAAAATACAATAATCAAATAAAGATATTAATGAATAGAAAAAAGACAATCCTGAAATAATTTTTATTTTGGTCTTAAGGTGTCGGGTGTTGTTAAATGCACATTGTCTTAGGTTAGCTTTGTGTAAACACCAATTTCAAATATCAAGTAGTTCGAACATATTGAATAATATTATTAATTGTGTAGTCGTGTTTCTTTTGTTTTATTTAATTTATTTTGTTTCTTTTTGTACAAGTAAAATTAAAATTTTAAGTTCCATACTTTCAATTTCCATCTTACAAATTTCAAATTAAAATTTTTGTACAAGTAAAATTAAAATTAAAATTTCCATCCGAAAATATTTTTTTCTTGTGTTTCTCATAAACTTTTTATTTCTACAAGTTTTATTTGTTACTTTTTAACTAATCATTCTTGCTTCTATGTTTTATGATTCTTTTCATCTGATTCCTCTACTTTCGAGATGAATATGTAAACTCAAGTTTGTTAGTCGGGAATGATGTATAAGAAACAAAAACAACTAAAAAAAACAATTATAAAAAATTGACATGACCCAAACACGACACTAATTTAAGTATATGCCGGTTAGGGTTACTTTTTAACGCATATAAATGTAAAAAGACATGTTCGTTTGGTCCTTTATAACATGACCCATCAAAATGGCGTGTATTCAAATTTTACAAAGTAAACAATAGTTGATTTAATTGTATATTTTAGAATGGGTGTGTACGTTCATCGTTACATAAAAAACACCACACCCTCCAACTACTATAAAAACATACATGCCTCGTATTAAATTTTACCCATATGCCATACGAAAAGCAACAATAAAACTAAAACACGCAAAAAGTTTTAAATAAACATCTTGACGGTAAATTGTTTCTCCTTTATATAAAAAATTAAGTTTACATCTTATAAATTATGCGCATGATTTACATAATGAGAATAGAACTATAATAGTTAACTATAAGCTTTTCAAAAAAAATATAATAAGAATAAAATTATAAAGGGCTCTTTGGTTCATAGAATGTTTGTAAGGAATTGGAATTAGAATCAGAATTGAAATGAAATCTTATTAAAATTGATAACGTATTTGATTGATCAATTTTGGGTAAAATAATATGTTAATTTTAAACATTTCATTGGGCTGTTAAACATTCCATGAGTAAATATAAGAAATATGAATTACAATGAGTATAGAAAAATTTTCTTATTATAACTCTATCTATTAACTAACCAAACATAATTTTTGATAAAAAAACTTTTCAAATTTAATTTTAATTTTAGAGAATTCTAACAAACATGATATAAAAGTCGTTAAATCCATTTCAATCTCACAACATGTGACCCCACACCAATTGACCAAGCGTAAATCATGGTCAATCACCATAACTTTCTAGTTTCTAGAAACAAGGCCGCTGATGTCACTCCCATTTTCAGGCATATTTAAAGACTCATGTTGCAGAACTCAGATCTTCATTCATCTTTTGCTCAATCCCTTTGTATCATCACTATCAATCTATCACCCCTTAGGTTTTCTTTCAAATCAACATGGTTAGTCTTTCTCTATCTTACTTTATTTCAATCTATTTCACATTAACATCACTACTCACACTTTGATTTTGCAGCAGACAACAACTCTGCAACTCTATTCTTTCTTCATGAGCAGTTCAAGTTATACTGTCCGTATTGCCCTCAACTTAAAAGGTATTATTATTATTATTATTATTATTATTATTATTATTATTATTATTATTATTATTATTATTATTATTATTTTTCTTTAAACGATTGGTTAGTGGTTAGTTGTTAATATCATCAAGTTAGGGGCTGTTTGGCAATATCTGGAATGATTAAATGCAGAACCAATAAGAGGTTTGAATCATTAAGAGCTAGTATATCGTTTAACTATTCAAAGACAAATGTCTGACCAATTCAGATAAGAGTTCTTAACCATTCAACATTAAACCTCTTAACCATTCAGAGGCAAATGTCTGAACCATTCCGACATTTGCTAGCGAAACAAACAGTCTGAACCATTAAGTGCTAAATCATTCAGACATCTGAACATTTAAGAGGCTGCCAAACAGCCCCTTAGTAATATTCATCAATGTAAGGTTTGAACCTTTTACCTTCAAGACATCCAAAGCCTCCCATCTCCCCATTAACCACTAGATGAAAAAATCATTTTTGTTTGAATCACAAATTATTTGTAATTCATTATAATAATAATAATAATTATTATTATTCTTTTAAGTTAACCTTTGGTTGAATCACAGGTTATTTAATTATTATTAATAGAGATGATATTTGGTAATTCTCTGAATGACTTTTATTTGACAGCCTTCTGCCCTATTTATAATACAAGAGAATAATCATATTTCTGTTATGATTGCTATACAAAATCTATCTCAAAAATAACTATGTCTAGGGCCGGCTGGCCACATTGATTTTACACGCTAATATACCCTCGCAGTCGAAGCAGGAGGTTGTGGGATGTTGAGACTGGATCGGAAGTCATCAAAGTGAATGCGCGGAAGTCCTTTGGTGAATATATCAGCAATTTGATATCTAGACGGAACATGGAGGACTCGAATCTGGCCGCGTTTCACTTTCTCCCGAACAAAGTGAATATCCTTCTCAATGTGCTTTGTGCGTTGATGTTGGACTGGGTTACCGAAGAGATAGATTGCACTAACGTTGTCACAGTAGACAATAGAGGCTTGTGTTGGCGGGTGATGAAGTTCCAATAATAGGTTACGAAGCCAACATATTTCAGATACAACGTTCGCGACTCCCCGGTATTCGGCTTCGGCACATGAACGAGATAAGGTGGACTGCCGCTTTGAGGACCAAGAGAGTAAATTGTCCCCTAAGTATACACAGTACCCAGACGTGTGTCGGGCCACCCACCCCAGTCAGCGTCTGTATAAGCAAGAATGGACTTCGTACCCGATTTTGTAATAGTAAGTCCGAAATCAAGTGTACCCCGAATGTAGCGTAGAATCCTCTTTAGAGCATGAAAGTGAGAAGTACGGGGGCTATGCATATGCATGCAAATCTGCTGGACTGCGTAAGATATATCGGGACGAATGAATGTTAGATACTGTAGAGCACCTGCCAGTTGGCGGTAACTTGTTGCATTGTCTACCGGGTCCCCATCATTGGCACTCAGTTTTGCGTTGGTATCAACGGGTGTGGCGACAGGATTACACGAGGACATTCCGGCTCGCTCAAGTATCTCGGTGGCATACTTCTGTTGAGATAAAAATAGAGACTGATCCGTACGTGTAACAGAGATACCGAGAAAGTAGCTAAGAGGGCCTAAATCCTTCATTGCAAACTCATTGGAAAGCAGACCCATGAGATGGTTGTGTAGAGCCATAGTAGAGGTGGTGAAAATAATGTCGTCAACGTAGAGTAAAATATAAGCCACATCATTACCCTTTCTGTAGATGAACAAAGAATGGTCACATTGACTGTGAGAGAAGCCAATGGATGTAACATAGTCAGCAAATCGCTGGTACCAAGCCCTTGGGGCTTGTTTCAAGCCGTAAAGGGAACGTTTGAGAAGACAAACGTAATCAGGATATCGTGAATCTCGAAACCCCGGTGGCTGATACATGTACATTGTTTCATTTAAATAACCATGTAGGAAGGCATTCTTGACGTCTAGTTGGTGTATTGACCAGGAATGTGAGAGTGCAATACTGAGAACCATACGTATGGTTGAAGGCTTTACCATAGGGTTGAAGGTTTCGCCACAGTCTACACCAACCTGTTGGGACCTGCCATCACAAACTAAACGAGCCTTGTATCGCTCAAGTGAACCGTTAGCATTAGTTTTATGCCGAAAAATCCACATACAACGGTTGATATTCATGGTCGGGTCTCGGGGAACTAATTTCCACGTCCTATTATCAATAAGGGGCTCAAATTCTTCGACCATGGCCTTTTTCCAATGAGGGCATCGTAAGGCATCAGGTAATGTTTTTGGTATTGGGGAGATTTCAGGGTTGGTGGAGAGTTCAAAGTAATTTTTGGACGACATGGCACCCGACATGGTACGGGTTGTCATGGTGCGGGAGGGAGGTTTTGGGGTGATGATTGACGATGTAGGGTGAGAATCTGAAACATAAGGAGTAGAATGAGAAGTGGGCTGAAGGGGAGGCTGTCTAGCTGGCTGTTGAGCAGGCTGAAAAAGAGGCTCTCCAGTGAGCTGTTCAGCAGGCTGAAAAGTGGGCTGGTTGGGACTTATTGGAGGGCTGTGAGTGGGCTGATGTGTGGGCTGAATTGGATTTCCATTAGGTGTGGTAGTTGGCCGATGTGTGGGCTGGTTGGATGGGGAGGTGGGCTGCGGAGATTTAGTGGCAGGGTTAGGAGGCTTAGCTGTGTTGGGGCGGCGTTGGTATGTTTTGCCAAAGCGAGAGGGAGAAGTAGGATGAGGGGAAGTATTAGGTTGAGAAGGGGGGTGAGGACGGGATATGTGCGTCCACATAGATGGGTGTGGATCAGAAGTTAGGAAATCATAAGATGGTTTGGGGTTAGATGTGTTGGAGAATGGGAAGGTGGTCTCGTCAAAGATGACATGGCGAGATAAGGTTATTTTATGGGTGGACAAGTTGTAGCATTTGTACCCCCGGTGATTAGATGGGTAACCAAGGAATACACATGGGCTAGAACGGGATTGTAATTTGTTTATGGAAATAGATGGGGTTAGAGGGTAGCAAAGACAACCAAATGCCCGAAGATGAGAGTAATCAGGTTGTCGATGGTGCTCTGATACCATAATAGAGATGATATTTGGTAATTCTCTGAATGACTTTTATTTGACAGCCTTCTGCCCTATTTATAATACAAGAGAATAATCCTATTTCTGTTATGATTGCTATACAAAATCTATCCCAAAAATAACTATGTCTAGGGCCGGCTGGCCACATTGATTTTACACGCTAATAATTATTATTATTATTTAAGTATGTTGATTGTGATTTGTCAACAGGACTTCCATATGAATACAAACCCGTTAATCTTTTCACCAACGAGCAACATCATCCTGGTAACTATTCTTATTTTATTTTTATTTCATGGTGATTGATTAACGGTTTATTCGGTTATGAATTATTTTTGGACTTACCCGTTAACGGAATTAACTTAATTGGAAACATGTCTAAGCGAATTCAACCAATTAAACCGAATTCACAATTCGGATTCAGTTGAATTCGGATAATCGAATTGAATAAACGAGAGTTTGTGTATCTGATAACCGAACTGAAAACCAAATTCAAAATTTGGATATGACGGTTAGGTACCGAACCGAAAACCGAATCACAATGCAAGTTGAAAACTATTTCATTATCTTCCATCTTTACTTATAGTTTAACTCAGTTCCCATTGTTTCTAAATGTAGAGTTTTTAAAGATCAATCCTATTGGTTATGTGCCTGCTATTAAGGATGGTGATTTTGTGCTTGCTGATTCTTTTGCAATTATAATGGTGAGCAACTTATATTTCTATTTCTTTTTTTTTTTGTGTGTGTTTTTAACACGTTACGATAGTGTTTTAGCGCGCGCTTTTTATTTATTCGCGCTTTGTCCCTATAATACAGTACCTTGAAGAGAAGTACCCTAAGCATCCATTGCTACCGCGTGACATTAACAAAAAGGCAATAAACTATCAGGTAATACCATTTGGTTTCTTATGTTGTAGCTTTAAAATCATTAATTTCTTATGATTTTGTTTCATATATTGGTAAAAATCTGTTATGCATAATGTTCTACTTTCGAATCTGTAGGCTGCAACTATTGCTACTTCGAGCATACAACCTCTCATAAGGTTACCTATCTTGGTGAGTTATAAAATGTTTTGTTCTTGTTAAAAATGGATTGGATATAAAGGTTCTTGTTGTTTATTCATTTTGCAACGCGCAGGGTTATGTTGGACGAAATCTTGGTCAAGAAGAAAAGATTTCGTGGGTTCATAAGCATGTTAGAAAAGGCTTTACAGGTATATTTTTACTCCCTAAACATCTAGGAAAGCTTATATAATATGTTATAACTATTGTTGATTACAAATATAAGTACATAATAGCCTGATTTCTGTAAAACTCGTCGTGCAGCGCTGGAGAAATTACTAAAAGATCATGCTGGCAAGTATGCAACCGGGGATGAACTTCTTCTGGTACTGATTCTTTCTTTTTTGCATGTACTCTGTTTAGTCACACGATTTCTGATCTGTTTATGACACGATTAGACCTGTTTAATAAAATTTATATTATTTTTATTTCTAAGTTTTTAAAAATAATTAATATTAGGAGGCTAGACTATATTATTTCTCATTCTTGGTTCACAAAAACTTTTTAAAAAAATTACTATAGGTAGTTAAACAAGTCATTTTCATGTTTGATACATATGCTACGCGCGTCATCTCTAACCTATTAAACACGATAAGACCTGTTTTGTCAGCCCAACGTAAAAGTAGTCGCGTGTAAACACTAGAAGATCTAGAACTCAAACTCGCATATTAATTTGTGAACTTTTATATGCCGACTGGAGAAATGTTTCCCAACCTTATGCAGGCTGATGTGTTTCTGGAGCCAATCATTAATGCATCACAAAGATACAACTTTGACATGGTATGCTCTACTCTGCTCTTATACAGCATTTTACTTATTGGGCTGGGTCGGGTCGGGTCGGGTAAAGGGTTCATGTTAATACTGGTGATTATAAGAAGGTATCAGTTGGGTTGGGTAAACATGGGATGGCGTTGAATTGGGTCATTGTAGAAAATAAGTAAAATAAACGCGCAGATGTTTTGAAGTTTGTTTATGAGGATAATGAAATCTAAAATTGTTATATGTTGGTGCAGAGTGAATTCCCTCTCCTATCAAGGTTGAGCACAGCATACCAGCAGGTACCTGAGATAATAGCTGCAATGCCTCAAAACCAGCCAGATGCACCCGTTAACTGAGAGAAAGAGGATCATTTTTTTGCGGTGAACTAGATGTTGATATTGAGTGAGCATCAATTTGTTGTTCGGAAAGTTGAAAACTTGTAACTTTTACATGTTTACACATATTGATCCACTGATCTAGTTTCTGTTGGAAATTTTTCACATTTGAAATGGCTTATGATGAGTTCTATAAAGCTAAAGATTGTACAAGAATTGATATTATCGAATAAATTACGGTTGCGTGTGTTTCATTTGTGTGATTGTATTAAGTGGGACTGTAAATTTCACTAATTACTTAAATTACTTATTGTCTATCGTGTTATGCTACTCATTCGTTCAACTTCAAAGAAAGTCAATTTAACCATTTGATTGTACTAATGTGTATGTATTGATATAATGCGACAAGTGGAACACTATATTTGTTTTTATGGTGGTGGCGGTGATGGAGTTGGCATTGGTGTTGTAGGCAGATATCAACGGTGGGTGGTGATGGTCTATTTGGGTCCGGTCCGTTCTAAACTCATCAAACAAGCAAGTTTACTCAAATGGACCCATGCAAACAAAAGTTTACTATATCAACCAAATTCTTATAATAAAATAGACATCTTATCCAAACACATCCAATCAACCAACAATACTCAGATGTCAAATGGAAAATGTTGATAAGAAAGCTATCATATGATTTTGGAAACTATAATGTAACTGCATATATAGACAAAGAAAAGCATATATTATATATATTATGTAGTTTCATCAACATAAACAACTGCTTAAAAACATAAACTGACCTATAAACAACTGCATATATTCACAGAGGTTTCTTATAAGAAAAGGCCTCGGCATTCTTCATGGATGCTCATATCAACACTTCTAAATCTCCAAAAGCACGAGAACCGTCACTTCAATATCTCACCATTTTCAGAAATATCAAACAAGAACCTAGGGAGAGACGCTATGTGGGGAAGCTGATGCACCAGCTCAGAATACGAGTCCTTTCTTGAAATACCCGATTCCTGGTTAGCCTCAGGGTTAGACATGTCATTTCCATCTTGCTGCATCATCTGACTGGGACCAGGAGTAGAACTGATTATCTGATTATCTATTGGTGTTGGTGTTGTATTAACAGGCATGAGAATAGAATCAGGGGTATAACTGTTATTACTTCCTTGATGAGGGATAAGATTTTGATGAGGGATAGAAATGTTATTTACAATTTGCTGACCATTTTCATAATCTTGAAGAAGGCAGCAGAGGGAGTTGACTCTTGACATGAGAGTTCTCTCATCTGAAGCTGCTAACTGGTTGTCACTAAGTAGGATTTGGGAAATGTTTTCTAACATATCTTTCGGGTAATTCTGCAGAGGGACATTACTGGAAAATGGTATGTTCATGGGGACATTTTGCTCAGAGAGACTGTTTCTGATGTGGTTCACAAGATCAGATAGCGACATGTTCGGCTGAAGGCTAGGTGCATATGCTTGCATTATATTGTTTTGCCCGTCGATGTCCATAGAAACACCTGATAAATAAAATCATATGAAGGTACAGGGACTGAATTATGAAAATGAAAACAGTTAAGTGACTTTAATAAAAGATAAAGAAATGATTGTTTGTGGGTCAACAAAAACTTTTTTGCAAAAAGAAAAGCAGAAAAAAAGTGTTAGCGGGTCAACTCAACCCAAACCAGCCTGCTTTTCAACTTGTGTTAAACCCATTTTGGCCAGTTACCCTGACCCACCCATCATTTCATCTCTATGATTAACCTATGTCCCTGGTAAAACGTGCATTTAATTTGGGCCCGAGGGAGTATTTCTTAGAGCTGACTATTCAATCATCAAAGTTTTTGGTAGAAATAGTACCTGAACTTGAAGAGTGGGCTTCTATAGACATATCTTGATGGACCAAACCAAGTGGACCTGATTCCATAGTTCTATATGAATAAGGAAGCAAAGTAGATGGGGAAGCCGTATCGGAATTACCATAGATTTCTGGTAGGTAAAAAACACTGTTCCCTGACATATCTTGATCATTAATGGAAGTATTTGGCGGGAAAAATGGGAAGTTTAAAACAATGTCTTGCTGCTGGCTCAGAAAGTTGAGTCGAGTATCACTTTGGATCAGCTTTTCATAGTGCTTGTCTAGCACGCCTTGTTCACATTGTAGAAAATGTTGCCTACAGAAACAATGCGAAATAATGTTTGGGTTTAACGGGTCATTTTTATTATGTGTAGAAGATGGTTGGGTGACCCAAACAATTTTTTGTCTGTTTCTAAAAAGTTATAAGTACTTAATGGGTTAACTATGATCACAGAAACAATAGTATTACAATGTATAATAATTAGACGAAATAGATTTACGAGGTTGTATGCTTTAAAAATAGACTTTGGCGGATTTTCAACCCACTTGACCAATTCCCCTTTCAGCTAAGATTTTTATTTGACCCGTTTGAGATAAAGTACAACCCAAATCGACTCATCCACAATTAAGAAAGTTGAAATTTATATTTGACTAGTTTGCCCGAAATACTTTTACACAAGTTAGATATAATGAGTGCATCAAATATGATTACAAATATTATATTATTTCAAAAATAATCTAATATGTTTGAATAAAATGATTTAGGAGATTATATGCAACTAAAATACACCTTTGGTTGAATTTCAACCCTTTTCCTTTTAAGTTATATTTATTTCACCTGTTTGATCCATGAAGAAAAAAAGCATAATCCAAATCAAGACATTGAAAAGCAAAATGGGTCAAGTTTGCCACCTGTAACTTCAAGGCCATTAAAAGAATAATAAAAGGAACATGCATATCAATACCTTTGTGTGCTTGCTTCTCCATCAGTAAAGTCTGAAGTGGACCGCCACTGTGTGTGTTTTCTGGGCTGTGGGTTGATTTCTTTAAAGAAGAGTGGTGGTTTATCAAGCTGACAATAAAAAAGTAAAACGTTGAACAGAAGTTAAGTGCACTAATAAACACATAGGATACAAGAGTACAAGGAAAAGAGAATTTCACCACAATAGTCAAATTTCCAGGCCCATCAGCTGCATAGTTTGCCTTCAGACCCACGATATCCGCCCAATTGATTTCAAACTTTTTCTTTAGTCCACCATCAAGAACTTCCCATACAATCTTATGCTTTGAAAAGTAACATTTTGCCACTAGA
The DNA here is from genome assembly GCA_025506415.1 of Flaveria robusta. Taxonomy (NCBI): domain Eukaryota; kingdom Viridiplantae; phylum Streptophyta; class Magnoliopsida; order Asterales; family Asteraceae; genus Flaveria; species Flaveria robusta. The sequence goes on from CM046467.1 coordinate 5,285,753, forward strand.
TCGCCTTCATATTTCGACACATACTGCCACAAGAAGAAGTTTTGACCATGAAAACTTTTTTAAGCATTCCTGATTTATAAGATAGGTGGCAAGATGGGTGGGTCTGGTTGGGTTGACCCGCATACACCTTTTGTCCATTTATTAATAAAACTATAAGAAAACTAATGTGTTATTGATTACAAAAAACATAGTTTACAGCAATAATCTAGATATTTGAGCAAAAAATTTAGGAGGTTAAATACATTAAAAAGAGTTCTGGTCAATTATAACCCGCTTGACCTGTTCCCCTGTAGCTAAAGTTGAAAGTAAATGGGTCGAAATTGCAACCTCTAAATAATAAGAGTAAGACCAAATCCAATGTGAATACCTCCCATCGACCAATCCTTAAAAGTGAAGCTGGAAAATGAGAAGCTTTCAACTTATCCATGGAACTTGAGGCCCTGGCCCGTGTTTTTGCCTTCGAATCTCTCTTGGCATTTTCTTCAAGACTTTCAATGGGCATATCATCCTTGTCAGCATTGCCTTGGTTGAGCCTCTTTTGAGCTAGCTCTAACAATGATGGACTCTTCCTTAAACGCAAACCCAATGGGCTTGGTTCATTAAGTGGGTCATAATGACATTGCGGAACTAGAAGCGCGTTGTCAAGTATCGGTTGCTATTAAAGATAGACACACACATGCCATCACAAGAGGAAAAGTAAGTACCATGCCAAAATTAGCCTAAACCACATCTCATTGAGAGTGTAGTCTTAATTGTGTATTTTAAAAGTACAATTATCAAGTAGAACAACTTGTCCATTTTGTGCAAAACTAGCTTATAACATGTAAATCAACTCAAACTTATAAGTAAACTATTTCCAAGGAAGCACATTTTTAAAGGCAAATAATGACTATTTTTTAATACAAGAAGCAAGAGATAAAAATGAATGGACAAATAAAAATAGAACAAGTTAGTTTCGGATGACGATAGTTTACACCGACTATAAAGCAATTCTCTTACAATTGTCATGATATAATGAGTTTTTACTATATTAGTTTGTTCCGTGTAGATTTAATCTACACCCATGACAAGGCCCACCGTTCACAAAGCTGATCACGTGACTCGTGACGTGACTTATGACGATACATTGAGTAATTAGTCCACATAGTCTTTCCTTACACGACTCCATTTGTAGAATGCCACTCATCACCACCGCTAAAAAACGGTGACTTAATTGAATCATTAATTCTAGCAGTCTTTTATGACTAAATTTAAAATCAAATCAAATCTTAAGTTCATAAAATATGAAATAAATACAAGATCATAACAAGCATTTCAATACAATTATCTCAAGTTAAAGTTTGCAACAAACTCTATATGAAAATTGTGCAAAAGTAGTAAATTTGACATAAAAAATCAACATGCATCTTAACATAAACTTTAAATTTGACATCAAAAATCAACATGCATCTTAACATAAACTTTTCTCCTTGAACTCAACTAAAGCATTCAATTACAAGCCTAAAACATCTTTAACTTGCAACAACTCTAATTTAACAACAATAAATTACCAACAATTATTGCAAAATTTTCTTAAGATATCTTGTAAAATATAGTTCTAGATTGTAAACTTTATTGCTAGATGTTCATGGTATATTCAAGAACACACACCCTTTGTATTTGAATCATTCAACTTATAACTTCTATCCCAAAAATCAAAATTTGTTAAATATTTGTATCATTACATTCTCACATTCATCATTCATCAAATTATCCCAAATAAATGATCAATAGTGCTAAGAATATAACATATACCTTCATCTCATTGCTCTTCACTACCCCCCCTCATCCCAATTTCACCACTTAGGTCAAAACAATCGGATTAAATTCCAACTAATTAACATGATTAGATAAAACAATAATCAATAAAAGACTTTTTCATGAGCTAATTAAACAAGTAATCAAAACCACAGAAGTTAACTAATCACCATATAAAATGCATTAACCTCCCAACAAACACCAATCACCCAATAACACAAATCAAAATCCCCAATCTAAAACAGCAACAGAAATCAACCTGAGTATCCATTAGCGGAGACGACGACTTCCACCATTTCGGAACCGGTTCGATACCCATCGTCTCATCGAAACACATCGGAAACTCTTCTCCGGCCACCGGCTTCGCCTCCGGCTCCAGCAACTGCCACACATTGCTGTTCTCCGACGACGACATGAACTGCACCATTAACAGACTATATACCAAGGAGCTCTGTGAACAAAATCAAACAATCAGTGAGAAAACGAATGAAGGTGAAGATGATTTGAATTCGAACGAAGAACATGAAAGAGATTTTCGTTCGAATTCTATAGAGATTCTTATGAAGAATCTGAGAAACCGAGAGAAAAGCTGGATGAAGAGTATGTGAGAGTGTTGCTACGTGTAATATACCGAAGTTTGAGCGGGTGAATTTACGAAAATGCCTTTGGGGAATTAAATCATGTGGGGCCCTATAAGGTCTAATTTGCTTAAAATGGTTGGTTTTTATATTTCATAAAAGTGATTTACAAATTAACGCGCGTGCATGATTTGTAGTATCGTGGACGCGACGCGTGTGTTTTAGGTGACGTTGGTTTTAAATGCGTCTGTAATGGTCTGAAGGTGTCATCTTAGCTACATATTTCGTCGATGTGTTAAGGGTTGGCAACTTGCACGTGTCGAACGCTAAATACCTGTTACAATTAGCTTAAGCAAACTGATGGTGTGATTATGTATAAAATAAAGAGAAGACATATAATAGTATAACATATTTATTTCTATATATTAGTTAAAATATAATAGTATAAGATATTTATTTCTATATATTAGTTCAAATGATTTATCTTAAAAGTAATATGCTATATATGTGTAATTTGCTTAAAATAGTTGGTTTATAAATTTGTATAAAGTGATTTATGCATGTGAATTCTATATAATATCGTGGATGGGACACGTGTATTTTAGGATGGGCGGTGGTTTTAAATCCGTCGTTGTAATGGTCCGAATGCATCATCATAGCTACATACTTTGTCAATGTGTTAGGCGATGGCAACTTACACGTTTCGTTATACATTAGACGACTATTATAATTGTTTAAATCATACTGTTAGTGTGTATATGCATGCACTACTATCATTGGATAACTTAAACATACAGTTATAACTGGATAAAATTCTTTTTATTAATGTTATTTATAACAAAAAAATTTTTATAAATAAGAAGTTTTTCAAAACATTAGGGTTTTTTAAAATATAAAATATTTTAAAATTGATGTTTTTAAAAATAAAATATTCATGAATAAATAATAATTAAATTGGGAGTTATAATAATAAAAATATTATTTTATCTTATCTTACTACTCTAATAAAATAGTAACTAAAAAGCACACATGTTAGCATCACATTCATTATTATCAAATTTTTCATGCTTTTCTCTCCTATTAAATTATCATATTAATTACTAACAATATTATTTATGTATTTTAGATTTTTTTTAGAATAGCTTTAATAATAAATTAGGAAATAGATCTTTTTATTAATGTTATTTCTAATGAAACAAAATTTTATTAAATAAGAAATTTTTTAAAACATCAAACTTTTTTAAATATACGAAATTTTTTAAAAATGGTTTTTTTATAAATTAAATTTTATAAACAATAAACAATTAAAATTAAAAGTTATTATAAGAAATTTTTTAAAATTTATATTTTTTTACAAAGAAAATATCATTTATATCTTATTTTAAAATATCATTTTATAATTAATAAATTTTTTTATACTTTATTTATTCAACCTGTGTAATATACGGGTTTGCTAAAGCTAGTACATTATATATTGTTGTTAATATACAGAACTAGAAAATATTAAATAAATATTGTTGCTTAAGGGGTTGTAGAAACATTGATAATATTCAGAACATTATAAAAAAAATCACAAAACCATAAAAAAAATTCACCTCAAAATTTAAAAAAAAAACTCACTATGGCAAATCGAAATTTTATACAACATCATATTTCAAAAGTGGTAAAAGTAAAACATAAAAAATTGTTAAAAAAAAGGAATCCTTGAAGCACCTTTGAGAGCTTGTACATGTGTGCTATAATGCTTGTACATCATTACTCACATGACGATTTTGAATAATATTTTGGTGTGTCTATTTGTCGAAAAGTGACTTACGTGTATGCATGATTTGTAATATCGTGGATGTGACGCGTGTATTTTAGGTGAGTTGGTTTTAAATGCGTTGTCTGAAGGTGTCTTCATAGCTACACATTTCTTTAGGAGTCAGCAACTTACACGTGTCGAACGTTAAACAATTGTTCTAAATGGCTTAAGCGAAATGTTAGTGTAATTATATATAAAATAAAGAGAAAACATATAATATTATAACAGATTCACTTCTATATATTAGTTAAGATGATATATCTTAAAAGCAATACATATATATTGTCTAATTTGCTTAAAAAGGTTAGTTTATAAATTTGTATAAAGTGATTTATGCATGTGAATTATATGTAATATCATGGACGAGACACGCGTATTTTAGGGTGACGCTGTAATAGTCTGAAGGCATCATCATAGCTACACGTTTCATCGACGTGCCAAGCGCCGACAACTTACGCGTTTCATTATACATTAGACGACTTGTTTTAAGAACATTGTTAGTGTGTATATGCACACTATTATAATTGGATAACTTAGGCATACTGTTATAATCAATAGTGTATATATCAACCCTTTTTAAAATATCACAATGTATATTCAAATTAGTATAATTTTTATGATATAATTAAACAAATTAATAACTCATATTAAAGTTATTTAAGTTTAAAGATTTTAGTGCTAACGGAGAAAGGTACAACTACTTTCCTTGAAAGACAATTATTATCTAAACAAATTAAAATTATTGTATTACATATATTCGGTATGTAACATGTAAGTGAACTTAAAAATAAAAGAAGTTAAAATATATTCGATTCGACTCGGTTTTAAATGTAATTTACGCCAAAAATCAAGAATTATAAGTGAAAAATAAATTATGTAGAATGAATTATATATAAAATAAAAAAACATATAATGTTATAACATAGTTCAAATGATATATCTTAAGCAATACATTATATATTATGTAATTTGTTTAAAATAGTTAGTTTATAAATTTGTATAAAGTGATTAATGTATGTGAACGATATGTAATATCGCAGACGCGACACGTGTGTTTTAGAGTGACGGTGGTTTTAAATGCATCGTTGTAATGGTCTAAAGGTGTCATTATAGCTACACATTTTGTTGATATATTAGGCATCGACAACTTGCATGTGTCATTATACGTTAGACAACTGTTATAATTAGCTTAAGCATGGTGTTGTAATTAGTGTGTATTCATATGTACTGACGTTATTGGACAACTTATATGTATTGTTATAATCAATAGTGTATCTATCTTTTAAAAGTAAAAAAATTAAGGTATAAAAATTATTTAAGTTTAAAAATTTTAGTTGAACTAAATCAAAACAAAAAAACTAGTTACAAAAATTGTTGTATTACACATGTTACTAACTATATGATATGAAAGTGAACTTAAAAATAAAAAAATTAAATATTTTATATTTGACCCGACTTGATTTTAAATAAAACTCTAGAAAAATACCTCGAAAAAACACATTATATTTTTAAAAGTTACAAATGAAAAAGAAAATATGTGTAGAATTAACTACAATCAAAATTTAAAAAGCATATAATATTAAAACAGATTCACCACTGTACCGTTAAATGATATATTTAAAAGTAATACATTATATATTCTTGTTAATAAATAGAACTAGAAAATATTTAAATAATATTTTTGCCTAAGGGTTGCCAAAACATTGATAATATCTAGAACATAAAAAAAACACAATTCCGTGAAAAATTCACCTCAAAACATTGACAAAAATAAACACTCAAAACGCAAATCGGAATTTTTTACAATATCATATTTTAAAAGTTGTAAAAATAGAAACATAAATATTTGTTAAAAAACGAATCCTTGAAGCATCTTTGACAACATGTACATGTGTGCTTCAATGACTTTTATAAACTTAAGCATCTTTCACGAGCCGAGCCGAGCCGAACCGAGCGCACCTTTGCTCGTGCTTGGCTCGTTTCTAAACCGAATCGAGCAGATCGGCTCGTTTACAACCGAGCGAAAAATCGAACGAGCCTTTTTCGAGCGTGAATTTTCCAAGCGAGCGTCAAGCGAGCGCAAATGAACGGCGAACAATTTGTATAACCCAACTATCTAGTGTCCTCCGATCTATATTGCAATGAAAGACAATGACAATGTTAAATCTTAAGTTTTAATTACTTAAAAAACAGTCACATTTCATAACATAACAATTTTCATAAATGATAATACGCTGTGGCTGGCGATAAGGCTGAGGCTGAGGCTGTAGCTGATGAGGCAGTGAGCATATTGAAGAGAACGATGACAGTGAGAGTGATAGATGATCGACTAAGAGTAAGAGCGGTGTCAAAAACTATATTTAAGTGGCTTAGTATTTCATTATGCTTAGCATTAAGTTTTGTTATTAGGTTCATTGATCTAGTATACGTACATATAACTATATATTTGTATATATTTGGCCACATCTACTAGAGTTCAATTTATAAATTATATATATATACACACTAAAAATAATTCGAGCCGAACTGAGCCGAGCGGACCTTTGCTCGTGCTTGGCTCGTTTACAAACCGATCCGATCCGATCAGCTTGTTTACAACCGAGTAGAAATTCGAACGAGCATTTTTCGAGCGAAACCCGACCGATCGTCGAGCGAGCGTTGAGCGACGAGCGCTTTGAACAGCCCTACCCACATCTCGATATAGAATGATATTTATATCGAAACGCATATAAAAATAAGCTCTTAGTTACGGTTTATTTAGAGTTTTTAAAGAATCATACTTAAAATTTATAAGAGGGAAAAACATGTTTAAAAATAATTATATTATTAAGATATTAAAAAATAAAATATGTACAAAAAAACATGCATAAATCATTTATTTATATTATGTGCTTGAAACACTTATATTATGTTGTTCGTAAAAGTTTATATATAGTATGTATTAATAATGAAATCTGAACAAAAAAAAATCTAAAAATAATTAGTTTATAAATTTGTAGAAAGTAATTTATGTGTGTGAATGATAGGAAAATTTGCAAACACGACACATGCATTTTAGGGTGACAGTGGTTTTAAATGCATCGTTGTAACAGTTTGAAGGCGTCCTTATAGCTACACATTTTGTCTATGTGCAAGGCGTCGGCAGTTTGCACATGTTGATATACGCTAGACACCTGTTACAATTGGCATAAGCTAGTTATTGTAATTAGTGTGTATTTATATTCATTTTTATAATTGGACAAATTAGATGTATCGTTATAATCAACAGTGCATCTACTTTTTTTTAAAAATAAAAAATATAGTATACTTAAAAAAATAAAAATTATATAAAATATATCAAAGTTAAAATTATCTAATGGAACTAAATTTAAACAAAAAAAAATTAGTTATAAAGATTACATATTTTAGATATTACTAAGTATATGATACATAACATGAAAGTGAACTTATAAAAAAAGTTAAATTATATTATTACTAAGTATATGATACATGAAAGCGAACTTAAAACTAAAAAAGGTAAAATTTATTATATTTTACCTGATTTGATTTTGAATAAAATTTCTTTTGAAAGACAGAATAAAAAAATCATAAAAAACATTATATTTTAAAAGTTATAATTGAAAAACAAAATATGTATAGAAATATTTATAACTAAAATACAAAAACGTATAATGGTATAAAAAGTTCACTACTATACATTAGTTCAAATGATATATTTTAAAAGCAATACATTATATATTTTTGTTAATATTCGAAACTAAAAATACTAAAAACATATCATTGCTTAAAGGTTATAGAAATATTGATAATACTAGATTTAGTAAACCCGTGTATTATACGGGGTTAAATAAATAAAATATTAAATATAATATATATTTGTTATTTATAACGTAAGATATGATTGAAATTACGTATAAGTAAGTACTATAAGTAATAAAATAATGATATCAACTTTTTAAAACTTTTTTCCCAAAAAAAATTTAAATATTTTGTTTTGAAAGAAACCGTATTAAATAATGTCAATTCTTAAATTTTGCTTATTATAACTTGCAATTTTAATTATTTTTGTTTATAAAAAATTTAACATCAATTTAAATTATTTTGTATTTTAAAAAAGTTTGATGTATTAGAAAAATGTCTTACTTTATAAAATTTATTTATTTAGAAATAACATTAATTAAAAGATCTTTTTCTTAATTTATAAAAAAGATTATTTTTAATCTAAAAAAGAGTTAAATAACATTTTAGTAATAAAGGTAATTATTTAATAGGACAGAGAAGCAAAAAAAAAAAAAAAAATTGGTAGGGGGATGAATGTAGTGATGTCACGTGTCCTCCTTAGTTACTCTCAAAATTTTTTTTGAGAAAATTGCAAAAATAGTCCTTGTGGTTTGGTAAGATTGCATGTTTGGTCCCCAGGATTAAAAAATTGCAAGGATAGTCCAAAGTTTTATAAAATATTACAGAAATAGTCCCTACCGTTAAATGTCTGTTAGTTTCAACGTTAAGTGGGGGTTAAATTTGTCATTTTACATGTATTATATATAAGTATTTTATAAAACTTAAAAACCCATTACCTAAAAGAAACCCAATTGATCGATGCTCTCCTCATTCGCTGCTCCTCAAAAACCTCGTTGCTCCTCGTTCGATCTACCATACTTCTCTTCGCTCTTCCTTATCCTTCTTCCTCTTTGATTGTAGGCGATTTCAATCTGTAAATATGGTCTGGTTGCTATTATTCGTATGTCAACCCAAGCAGATGATTTTACTCGTGTTCCTAATCGGTAATGTAAATTTCTTGATAATATGGAAGCGATGATCTTTATAAGTTCTTGTTGATGTCGATTTTACTAGGGTTGTAGTATAAAACCCATCGCTTTTTTGTATATGATCTTAGATTATAATTGGTTTAACTTATTTTTATGTAATTTCAGAATTTTATAGGGTGGGTTGACCCACCCATGTGCTGTGGTGTACAAACCGGTTTATATACCAAAACCGATTCGGGTTCAAAACCGAACCGGTTTGTAGGTTATGGGGTCAAACCGGTTTTGTTTCAAACCGGTTCGGGTTACAAACCGGTTTGTCTCACCGGATACTTAAACCTATCAAATCGATTCGGACCGGTTTGAAACCGATTTTTTTTAATAAACCGGTTTTAGGACCGGTTTAACCGGTTTTTAACTTTTCAAACCGGTTTATAAACCGGTTTTGAGGGTGGGGTTTATAAACCGGCTACAAACCGGCGGTTTGGGTCGGTTTGGGACCGGTTTGGGCCAAACCGGTTTTTATTTGAAACCGGTTCCCGAATCTGTTTTTTTTGCCCATGACTACATGTGCAGAAGAAGCTTGGAATCATCCCTGGTGTGCTGAGGAAGAAAAACAAATTTGAAACTGAATTCAAAGAACTAAAATCATGAAATCAGTTGAAGCTTGAGAATGAAATCAAAGAACTAAAATCATGAAATCAATTGAAGAACGTTGTAATATGTGGCTTGCTCGTAGCGTTAGGGCTCATATTTCTGTTGTAATCTTCCAAAATTGACAGGCTAACACCAATTAACGTTGAGGACCATTTAACGCTAGGGACCATTTGTGCAACTATGTCATAGAATATTGGATCAAATTTGCAATTTTTAAATCTTGGGGATCAAATGTGCAAACTGACCAAACCATAAGGACTAATCTTGCAATTTTCTCTAAAAATTTTATATAAGCTTTCGGCAACGATTTATTTAGGGATTTTAAAACACAAGGCCGGCCCAATAAGGTTATTGGGTCAGGCGGTGGCCTAAGGCCTACACATGTTGAAGGTCTCAAGTTTTTTCAGTGTTTGGGCTACGGTAATTACAGTTTTGGGTTAGCTACTACGTTTTGGGTAACTGTTCTGTTTTGGGCCAGACTAGGCTTGGTATTAATTTTAGTTTTTAAAACTTGGGTCTGCTAGAAAAATAATAAATGGGTTAGCTATTTTGTTAATTGAAAAAGATTTATCTTATGAGATTGAGTATTAAGATTTGATTAAAAAGTTTGCTTCAAAAAAAGCTAGAAAAATAAGCTTTATATAAATGTTTGCAATGTTTTTTAAATATATAAAAAGTAGATTAAATTTTTTTTTTAACTCCGTCAAATATAAACTATTTAGTTTATTTTTTCCGGTAGCAAGCCCGAATAAAGGAGGAGTGTTTTTATTAAAAACTTAAGAAAAAGGCCTCCAAAATTAACCCCGCCTTAGGCTACTAAAATGGTTGAGCCGGCCCTGTTAAAACACCATATTTAAAATTAATAAGAGGAAACAAATATGTTTAAAAAAATTAATATTTTTAAGGTTGAAAAAATAAAAAAAGTACAAAAAACATGCATAAATCATTTATATATATTGTGTGCTTGAAACACTTATATTATGTTGTTCACAAAAGCTAATAAATATAGTATATAGTAATAATAAAATCTAAACAAAATACTCTAACAAAATTGGTTTATAAAATTGTATAAAGTGATCTATGCGTGTGAATGATATGTAATACGTAGACGCGACACATGTATTTTAGGGTGACGGTGGTTTTAAATATATCGCTGTAATGATCTGAAGGTGTTGTTATAGCTACAGAATTTGTTTATTTGCAGGGAGTCGGCAATTTGCATGTGTTGTTACACGTTAGACAACTCTTTTAATTGGTATAAGCACACTATTGTAATTAGTGGGTATTTATATGTACTATCATAATTGGACAACTTAGACGTATTTAGATAAGAAACATTGTATCTACTCATTTAAAAATTAAAAAAAAAATTATGGTATATTTAAAGAAAATAATAATTATATAAAATATATTTAAGTTTAAAATTTTAATGGAACTAAATTAAAAAAATACTAGTTATGAAGATTATTGAACTACACTATTACTAACCATATGATAAGAAACAATAAAACAAACTTAAAATTATAAAAAAATTAAAATATATTAAATTTATGTGACTGAAATGCAGAAAAAAAAAAAAACATCATAAAAAACATAATATTTTTAAAGTTATAAGTGAAAAACATAATATGTGTAATAATAATTATAATTATAATATAAAAACATATAATAGTATATTAAATTCACTAGTTCAAATGATATAATTTAAAAGCAATACATCAATATAGTGTTGCTAATAATCAACACTAAAAAATACAAACAAATATTGCGGCTTAAATTTGTAACAAATATTAATAATATTCGGAGTATATATAAAAATATGCCCTCCGTTACGGTTTATTTTGGGTTTTTAAAAATCATATTTAAAATTTTAAAGAGGGAAAATATATGTTTAAAAATAATTATATTATTAATTATTAAAAAATTAAAAAATAAAAAAGTACAAAAAACACATAAATCTTTTTACTATAATAAAAGAGTATTTTGGGATGACACGTGGCGGTACCACATTCATTCTTATCAAAATTTTCTCGCTTTTCTCTTATATTAAATAATTATCTTAATTATCCATAATATTATTTAATTTTTTTAGAAGTTTTTTCAATAAATTTAAAAAAAGATTTATGTTATTTTTAAAAATAATTTTTATAGAATAAGAAATTTTTGCAAAACATCAAACTTTTTTAAAATTAGTGTTTTTAAAAAGTTAATTTTTTATAAATAAAAAATAATTAAAATTGAAATTTATAATAAAAAAATTTTTAAAATGATATTTTTTAATACTGTTTGTTTTGAAACAAAATATTTATTAGTTTTTTTGGGAAAAAAAAGTTTTAAACCAAAAGTTTAAAAAGTTGATATAGTTGTTTTATTACATATTGTTCTTACTACACGTAATTTCAATTATATTATATCGTTAAATATTATTTTATACTTTATAAATTTTTACTATATTTAATATTTTATTTGTTCAACCTGTATAATATACTGGTTTACTAAAGCTAGTCATATATATATGTATGTATATATATATATATGTATGTATATATATATATGCGCTTCAAACACATATTTTGTTGTTCATAAAAGCTAATAACATAGTAACAATGAGATCTAAACAAAAATTCTAACAAAATTGGTTTATAAATTTGTATCAAAGTGTTTTATGCTAGCGAATGAAATGTAATTGTAGACGCGACACGTGTATTTTAGGTGACGTAGTTTTAATACATCGCTGTAATGGTTTAAAGGCATCATTATAGCAACATATTTTGTTTATCTACCGAGCATAATCAACTTGCGTGTGTCATTACACGTTAGACAACTGTTAAAGTTGGTATAAGCATGCTATAGTAATTAGTGGTGTTTATATGCAATGTTATAAGTGGACAACTTAAACACATCAAAAATAATAATTATATAAAATACAATTAAGTTTAAAATTTTTAATGGAACTGAATTTACAAAAACGCCTTTGGGAATTAAATCACGTGTCAAACGTTAAACACCTGTTACAATTGGCTTAAGCAAACTGATAGTGTGATTATATGTAAAATAAAAAGAAAACTTATAATATTATAATGGATTTACTTCTATTTGTTAGTTCAAACGACATATCTAAAAAGCAATGCATTATATATTGTGTAATTTGCTAGAAATAGTCGGTTTATAAATATGTATAAAGTGATTTATGTGTGTCAATTATATGTAATATGGTAGAAATGACATGTGTGTTTTAGAGTAAGAGTGGTTTTAAACGTATTGCAGTAATAGTCAGAATTCGTCATTATAGCTACACATTTTGTTGACATGTAACGCGTAAACAACTTCCATGTGTCGTTATACATAAGATAAATCTTATAATTGGCTTGATCATTTTATTGTAATTAGTGTGTATCTATATGCACTGTCATAATTAAACAACTTAGAGGTATTGTTATAATCAACAGTGTATCTACCTTTTTAAAATAAAAAATATATTGTAAAAATTTATTTAAGTTTAAAAGTTTTGGTGGAACTAAATCAAAACAAAAAATTATTTATAATAATTATACTGAAACCTAGAAAAAAACATTGCAAAAACATATTATATTTTAAAAGCTACATATGAAAAACAAAATATGTGTAGAATTAATTACTATTAAAATAAAAAAAAAACATATAATATTATAACAGATCTACTACTATACATTAGTTCAAATGATATATTTAAAAGTAATACATTATATATTATTCTTAATATCCAGAACTTGAAAATATTAAATACATATTGTTGCTTAAGGGTTGCAGAAACATTGATAATATTCAGAAAATTATAAAAAAACACAAAATCATAAAAATAAAAAAAAAATTCACCTCAAACTATTGATAAAATTAACTACTCACCACGGCAAATCGAAAATTTATACAACATCATATTTTAAAAGTTGTAAAATTAAAACATAAAATATTGTTAAAAAACGAATCCTCGAAGCACTTTTGAGAGCTTGTACATGTGTGCTTGAATGCTTGTACATCTTTACTCACATGACGATTTTGAATAATATTTGGTTTTCATATTTGTCTACAAGTGATTTATGTGTGTGCATGATTTGTAATATCGTTGACGTGACGCGTGTATTTCAGGTGAGTTGGTTTTAAATGCGTTGTCTGAAGATGTCATCGTAGCTACACATTTTGTCAGGAGTCGGCAACTTACACGCGTCGAATGTTAAACAATTGTTATAGTTGGCTTAGGCAAAATGATACGGTAACTATGTATAAAATAAAGAGAAAACATATAATATTATAACATATTCACTTCTATGTATTAGTTAAGATGATATATCTTAAAAGCAATACTTTATATATTGTGTAATTTGCTTAAAATGTTTAGTTTGAAAATTTGTATAAAGTGATTTATGCATGTGAATAATATGTAATATCATGGACGACACATATGTATTTTATGGTGATGTTGATTTTAAATGCGTCGTTGTCATAGTCTAAATGCATCATCATGGCTACATATTTTGTCGATGTGCCAAGCGTTGGCAACTTACGCGTTTCATTATACATTGACGACTGATATAATTGTTTTAAGCACATTGTTAGTGTGTATATGCCCACACTATTATAATTGGGTAACTTACAAGTAGTGTTATAATCAATAGTGTATCAACACTTTTTTAAAATATCACAATGTATATTCAAATTAGTATACATTTTTTATGATATAATTTAAAAAATTAATAACTTATATTAAAGTTATTTAAGTTTAATGATATTGTTGCAATTGAGAAAGATACAAATACTATCCTTGAAGACAATTATCATCTAAGCAAATAAAAATTATTGTATTACATATATTCCGGCATGTAACATGTAAGTGAACTTAAAAAAAAGAAGTTAAAATATATTATGTTTGATTTGGCTCGGTTTTAAATATTATTTATTTCGAAAATCAAGAAAACACATCATAAAACATATTATAATTTAAAAATTAGAGACAACTGCATATATACCTTTGTAAAACAACTTAATTACATACATACCCTATTCAAAATTAAAATTTCATATATCCCCTCCTTTAGTCTTTTTAATTGCATATTTACCCAATTCACAATAATAATTACGTATATCCCCTCTCTTAATGAAAAAATTTTCAAATTTACCCATTGATTTATTTTTAAAAAATAATTTATATATTGATAATGTCATCCTCGTCTTTACCAAAAATATAGTTTTTTTTTTTAATTTTCATATACACCTATTTTTAGCTAGCTTTTTTTCTTTTTTTATATATTTTTTGTTTTTTATTGTTTTGTAATCATGTTTCACTAATGAGTGTTTTTAGTTTTTTAAACTTTTTTTTCTTTTTTTACATTTTTAAATTTTTTTATTTATTTGTGTTGAATCGATCTTTCTTGATCAAGCGTTTGAAGTAACAATAATAAAATACAACACATATACCAAACTTTTAATTTGTTACAAAACAAGAAAAATCATAACAAAAAAACATTCACAAACAATTATGAGTAAAATAGTCATACTATGATTTAATTTTTATAAAAACTCAAAATGGTAAATTTGATTATTTTTTTCATTAAAGGAGGAGTTATATACAATTTTAGTTATAAGTTGGGTAAGTATGCAATAAAGTAGATTAAGAAAGGGAATATATGCAATTTTGGTTTTGAGTTGAGTAAATACGCAATTAACAAAGTTTACAAGGGTGTATATGCAATTGACCCTAAAATTATAAGTGAAAAAGGTGTTGAATCAATTATATATAAAATAAAGAAAAAACATATAACGTTATAACATAGTTAAAATGATATATATTAAAACAATACAATTATATATTGTGTAATTTGTTTATAATAGTTAGTTTATAAATTTGTATAAAGTGATTTAGTATGTGCATGATATGTAATATCGCAGACGCGATATGTGTGCTTTAGTGTGACGGTGGTTTTAAATGCCTCGTTGTAATGGTATATATGCGTCATTATAGCTACACATTTTGTTGATATATATGGTGTCGACAACTTGCACGTGTCATTATACGTTAAACAAGTGTTATAATTGGCTTAAGCATGGTGCTATAATTGGTGTGCATTTATATGCTTTGAGTAATTAGACAACTTATATATATTGTTATAATCAATATTATATCTACCCTTTTAAAAGTAAAAAAAATAAGGTATGAAAATTATTTAAGTTTAAAAATTTTAGTGGAACTAAATCAAAACAAAAAATTAGCTCTCCGTTACGATTTATTTAGAGTTTTTAAAACATCATATTTAAAATTTATAAAAGGAAAATATATGTTTGAAAATAATTATATTATTAAGATAATAAAAGTAAAAGAAGTACAAAAAATATGCGTAAGTTCGAAATTTAAAGAAATACGACGTCGGTATGAAGATATGCGTTGAATAGCAAGAAAGCTAATTTACTAACAAATAAGCTCCAATTTTATAAGCCCAATGTCACACCCATGCTAAAATGTAAACACATAGGTGTAATGAAACTGAATATTAGAAACAACATTGTTACTAGAGAGTGCTGAGAGTTTCATTACAACAAATATACACTTAAATATTCCATAGCTGTGATGTCTGTCACTAAAAGCAACTATCACGGAATGATGCTAGGCGGTTCTCCAAAGATAATCTATAGCTCTTCCAGTCTAAGACTAGTCAAGATGTCCATTCCTAAAACACATGTTTAAAAATGCCAATTAAAATAGTTGGTGAGTTCACATGTTTTAAATTTTCAAAGACGTCGTTTCATTTAAAAACTTTGTTGAGATGTGTGCTTAGTATTGCCAATTAAAGACAATACAGCCAGTGATGCAGTTACCATGATGTCACACCCCCGCTAGAAGCAGAAACACGAGGATGCGACGGACGGGATCGTCACAACACATTGGGGGTCCAAGAGAATCACTAAAGGTATTCTCCGTAAATGGTCATGACGTCGCCCGACACATAGGAACACGTGCCAAGTAAAGTCAATCCCAAATCGTCATACCATAAATGCATAAATAGTCCAAAGTTCCATTCAGGAACTAACAAACACAAGTGCAAGACAATCTCAAATACAAAACCAACAATTACAATTCAACAAACAAACAACTCAAAATAAGTCTAATGGTCTCATGAAAAGTCTATTACTCCCAAGAGAGCGGTCTTGTCTAGAGGCCCAAACCAAGCCCTAAGCCTCATTACCTGAAAAGACATGCTCTAAAAAGTCAACAAAAATTGGTGAGTTCACAGGTTTAAAAAACAAAGAGTTTGCCGTGTATAACATGTACCAAAGTTGTATGTGGATAAGAGAACATAGCAGTCATAGATATCAACACAAGTCTAAGTCAGTCCAAGTCCAATTACCCGGATTATATTCACCCAAGGACAAGCCCAGGCCAAGTCAGTCTCGACTAGTATACTGACGACAGGGGTGGGGGTGTCAACCCGTTAGTACTAACAACACCTCTCCATGACGTCCAAGTCACAATAACAAGCCCAAGCCCAAGTCACAATAACAAGCCCATGTCCAAGTCACAATAACAAGCCCAAGTCCAAGTATACATTCATGAATGAACATCTAGACTCATCCCATGACCCAAACCACATACATTGTCCCAAATTAGTCTAAAAGACACGGCATAGCCAAAACCATGAGCATGCTTTTCCCCCAAGTAAAACATAATAAAAAGGGGCCGTGAAACTCACCTCGATGATAGCTGTAAGGATTATAGAAGAGGCTGATGCACTCAAAATAGTCAAGGTGTCTCCTGCATGCATGCACTTTGTGTATGGTAGAAGTTACTTCGAAAGTTTTACACTCTACAAAAAAATTAGACAAGTGTAAAATCTTCCGAAGCCAAAAGACCAATTCTTCCGAAGTCAAAGATGAAGTCTTCCGAAGCTTAGAAGACAAAGTCTTCCGAAGCCTGAAAGATAGAAGACTGATTTCTTTCGAAGATAGAGAAGACATGCTCTCTATGATCAACAACTTTTCAGAAAAGCTGAGCAACTTTCCGCTGCCACTCTACAGGCTCACCAACTTTTCACAAGTTGGTGAAAAGGTCCATGCTTTAGGAAGCTGTAGATTAAGGTCTTGAGTCTTTAACTTTCTACTTTATGTACTTTTATCCTTTTTGTATTACAATAGGATGTGAGCTATGGCATGTCATAGTCACATGTCAAAAGACAATCTGCCTTTTGACTTTACATTGATCTTGTTGTCTAGATTAGTGTTTTCAGCTAGCTTTCAAAGTATGGCCGGCTGTAGGATGTAGTATAAAGTATCTCAGGTTCTTGTATTTTAATGTATGCTTTGTAACACTTGTAATAGAACTTGAGAGCAATATACATCTTTCTTGAAAACCAATTATCTTGTTCTTAAGCTTTCTGTCTCTTGTTTACTTGTGTTTATCTTAGTATCATCATAAACTGTCCAGTTCCCTATTTGATTTATTAAGTGTTCTAAGTCTCTTCTCATTATGAAAACTGACTTGCACCCTTCAAACGGTCCTACAATTGGTATCAGAGCTTTCCAGGCTCTTGATTGTAAGATCTCACCATCTTAGATCTCTTAGTTTTTCACAAAATACTTAACAACTCAAATGGCAGCTCTTTCAAAGGCTGATATGGAAACTGGCACTATGACAAAGTCCCCACTGATCATTCTTGAAGACTTTGATACTTGGTGTCAAAGAATGGAAGGCTTCATCAAGTCTCAAGACTCCAGGATGTGGGAATCTGTTGTCTCTAGACCTTACATTCCATGCACCTCTTTAGCTGCTGCTGGAGGTGGCATGATCCCAAAAGAGGTGGCTGACTATTCTGAAGAAGATAGAAAGAAGATAGATATCGATCAGAAGGCCATGACTACTCTCCAAACTGCTCTTCCCAACTCTATCTACAGGGGCTTCAAGAAGTGCAAAACTGCCAAGCAGTTATGGGATGCATTAAAGCTCATGTATGAGGGGTCCACTGAAGCAAAGGAGAACAAAAAGGACCTCTTGAAGCAGCAGTTTGAGAATTTCACCTACAAGACAGGTGAAACCATGACTCAGTAATACTTCAGGTATGTTGAGATTGTGGATACTCTAATGGATGTTGGAGTAACTCTTGAGAAGAGGGACATTGTGAGGAAGTTCATGTCCTCTCTTCCCAGACAGTGGACTCACTACTGTGTTATCATCAAGAGGACTGAGAACCTTAAAACTCTCACTCTTACAGAGTTGTATGGTATCCTCAGTGGCTACCAGATGAAGATGAACATGCAAAATCCATCTGGTAACTCCAACAATCAGCAGGGTTCAGCCCTTCATATGGTTGAAAGGGATTGCAGAGAACCACAACATCATCTTATCTGCTACCCTAACAACTCACAAAAGGGTTCTTTCACCACCTTCCCTAAGACACCAAGGGAGAGCTACATCCAAGGAAGTCCATTCCAAGAGACAAGCTCTTCCCACGCTTTTATGTCTGCTGATGAGAGTTCAGGCAGCTTTCTCTTCACCATTGAAGACTTGGACTGTATCCATCTAAATGATCTGGAGTACATGGAGATAGTCCAGCAGATGGCTCTTCTCACTCACAGAGCCAAGAAGTTCTACAAGCGGGCAGGGAGGAAGTTTCCTAGCAATGCAGCCAGTGGAAAGTTTGGACCGGACAAAAGTAAGGTGAAATGTTTCAATTACAACCAAATGGGACACTTTGCCAGGGAGTGCAAGGCACCTAGAACAAATGGTGGCCAAGCACAAGCCAGACCAAACTACACTGAAGGAGTCAACCAGAATGAAAAGCCAAAGCATCAAGCTGTAGTTGCTGTTGAAGAAGAAGGCTTTGACTGGAGCTTTCGAGTTGAGGATGCATCTCCAAACCAAGCACTGATGGCTGATCATGATGAAGCCAAGGTATTGTAACATCTTTGTACTCCTGAATATATTGCTAAAGTTAATAGATACAAGTCCTATAACTAAGAAATGAGATCTGATCTTGAGTCCTTAAATATCTTAAAATCTGATTTCAAAAAAGCTGAAAATGGATATAAACTAAAAATAGAAGATTTAGAGAAAGCCATTTCAACTCTCAAACATGAACACACCAACTACAGGACTCAGATTAAAGATCTCATCACTAAGTTAACTGAATGCCAGGCTGAGCTTGTGATCAGCAAAGCCAGGGCAGAAAAGTGTGTTCTTGAAGAAGAGACCTTCAAGAACATGATATCCTCATCTCTGCATACCAAAGTGTGTTATCAGAATAAGCAGGGACTAGGATCTACTGAGATAGCTCCTCCACACTCCTTACTATCAGTAAGATCTCTAAGGTGTGGAACTTGTGAAGATGAGCTTCCCCTCATAGACCCTATGAGTGAAGAGGATGAAGAGGAAATAGTGAAGGATGAATCTGAGAAGAGTGAAGAAGATCATCCTAAGAAGGGTCACTATTCTTCAGAGGAGAGGAATTCTGTTGGGTTATCAAAGTCCAAAAGGAAGAACTTGATCAGAAGAGCGAAGAGAAAGTCCAAGAAAGCTCAAGAGATCAAGACCACTTTCAACTCTAAGCAGAAGCAAGTGTTCATCCCTGCAGGATTTGGAAGTGGTAAAAGCTAAAGACACAACCATGAATCCTAGTACCAGGGGTTCTAGTTCTTGTCAACCTCATCCCAACAACAACAAGAAGAAGGCTGTTTCGTTGTGTACCACTGCTGCACAATCTTAACCATCCACATCCAGCAGCAAGTCTCTCCCTAAAAGACTTGCTACTTCATCTATGAAAAAGAAGAAGGAAGTGAAAAGTGATCAATATCAGTCTTGCTCTGAAAAGAAGGCTTCCAGAAGAATGCAGTTTGACTGTGTCATGTGTGGCAGTACTTCTCATTTAGCTAAGGATTGCATCTACAATACTAAAAGCACTGTCCACATGATCAAGAAGAAATCTTCTGAAAAGATCAAGAAGAAGCCAACTTCTGGAAGAAAAGCTTTTACTCTCGGAAGTTCCAAGGTGAAGAAGAAGACAAGTTAAAACTTGCCTTTGGAAGAAAAATTGGTCTCGGAAGAAAGGAATGCTTTCGAAGCACTGAAGCCTGCTGCAGTGAAAGCAAGATCTTCCGAAGGTCTAGTCTCCAAAACTTCCGAAGTTGTCAAAACTTTTGAAGTGTTGAAGGTCAAGTCTAAGCTTCCAAAGGTGGTGTGGAAGACAAAGAAAGGCCATGTGACTGAAAGTTCTTCATCAACAATAGCTGCTGATCCTCAAAGCTTGAACATAGGTTTAATTACTGTTGTCTTTTGCTGATATTACTAAGCCCAAGACCAGCAAGGCTTGGGTTTTCAAATGTAACTAATCATCTCTTTTTGTGCAGGAACAGCTAAAGACCAACAGGAATATGTGGATCATTGACAGTGGCTGTTCTAGGCACATGACAGGTAAGCTCTGCATTGAGAATGTAAACTTTATCAAGGAGCTTGGGTACAATCTACTGAGTGTATCCCAATTTTGTGATCAAAAGCATAACATGCTTTTTACTGAGCATGAGTGCATTGTTCTCAAGCTCGGGGTGGTCATTCCTCAAGAGCATATCTTGCTCAGAGCCCCCAGGAAAGGAAACATGTACAAGATGGACTTGCATGAAACTTCTTCTTCAGGAGAAGTGTCTTGCTTTCTGTCTAAAGCAAATAGTGATGAGTCTTTTCTCTGGCATAAAAGAATGTGCCATGTAAACTTTAAAAACATGAATAAATTAATTAAGAATGATTTGGTAACTGGAATGCCAAAGAAAGAGTTTACAAGTGATAACCATTGTGTTGCATGCCTGAAAGGGAAGCAACATAAGGTGTCTCACAAGCCAAAGGAAAGAAACTCCATCACTACTCCCCTACGCTTGTTGCATATGGATCTTTTTGGCCCCATCGGTGTAATGAGTCTAAGAAGGACCTCATACTGTTTGGTGATCACAGATGATTTCACTAGATTCACTTGGGTCTTTTTCCTTAGAACTAAGGATAAGACTCCTGAGATATTGAAGAATTTCATTCTGAAGGTGGAATCAATCTGATCACAAGGTCAAGATCATAAGATGTGATCAAGGAACAGAATTTAAGAACCAAATCCTTGATACATTTTTTGATAAAAAGGGTATTTCAAGACAATATAGTGCAGCCAGGACTCCTCATATCACACCCTCAAAATCCACGTGCAGGTTTAACCGCGAGGCGTGTGAACAAACCAGGATCCAAGTCATTAGTTACTTAGAACGACACTATATGAAACATTAAAACATTTCAGAGTTTAAAACTTTAAAACTGTGCGGAAGCGTTTTGTAATTAAATCAAACCCAAGGTATTTAAATGTAACATTGGCAAAACACGCGCCAAATCATAGTTTATAAGAAATAAATTCAAAACAATTGTTTAGTCATAGTAAGCTTGTTTGAGATGCATGCTGGACTCATGAAGTGCTCCTACTGGCAACCGAAGCTAATGACCTGAGAATAGCATACTAAAAGTGTCAACACAAAGGTTGGTGAGTTCAAGAGTTTGCGTTTAACATAATCAATGATAGTTATAAAACATAGAAATCATGCATTGAAATAGATAGCTAGTCTATATTCATAAGTAATAACCATAGTGATTTCGCGATTGAAGCTGATTGTGTTTGTCTGTTTGCCTCCCGCCACGACATACAGGTCGTGACGTTGTTAGTTGTTTAGGACAATATTGCACCCGCTTGACCTCTAGTCTTACGAGTGGGGCTTGTCAGACCCAGTAGTACTACCCAAGATTTCCCGCTAGATTTCTTAATTAACGATCCGAAATTGTGAGGACTTTCAATGGTATACAACACTATGTAAAACTATGCATATTTCATAATAGTAAAGCGTTTGTAAACAAGTATGCTATCTCCCCCAAGAGAGAGTGTTTAAAAGCGGGGCATGAACTCACCTGATGCGCAAATCAACAATAAGTGCAAAGCTTGCAATGAGAGGAAAGACAACCCATCAAAGGTTACCTAGAACATGTGAGGACATAAGTACGTGCAACCAGAGAAACATAACAACCCTAAGTGCTCAACAACACATTAACCCTAGGGTTTTGAAACCAAAATGACATGTTGAACTGTTGGTGACTTGTTAATTAAATTCTTGTTTGATCAAGTTTAGCAACTCATAACACATTATTACCATGTAAGCTTTTCACATATATCACATCATCAATCTTAAACTCTATCATATTCATCATACCAACATAGATCATCATATAGCATATTTCATCATACAACACTTGCAAATCTAAACCCAACATCATGCTCAACAACAATCATAATTATATCACAACTAGCAATTCATACATTGAATCTAATCATGCACTACATGCCATGTGAAGCCACTCACGACCTCACATCCTAAACCCTGCCAATCCTACTAAGTAGGGGCCTCAGATTCGCACGCGTGTATGACTATCATTATCACATTAACCAACACAATTCACACCAATTAACATACATCATAATGATCTATTACAATCCCAAACATGATTCCTAATTCCCTACCCTAAACCAACATCTCAACATATCCTATGGATCCTAGATTTCTCAAGCAACTCATCCAATATTCACATGATTCAATTTACACATTTCAACACCTTAGAAATCATCAATAAATATTCTAGCATGATCCTAGTATCATAAACATGCCCAATTCACAAAATCCAATGTTCCACATCAATAAAGTTTCCCTTTTGGGAAAGTAACATCCAAAATCCATCTAACACCCAATTCATTCATGAATTCATCAAATATATACTTAATCAAGTCCATAACAATCATCTAACACATACTAATCATCAATCCATGAATTTCCATGAATAAAAGTTTACTCTTTAGGCAATGTATGAACAATATGATCAAACCATGGATTTCTTGCATAATCAACATAACCCGACATTCATACAACCTAACTAACAACATATCATCATCAAACAATCATCAATTTCAACTTTTCTTCATCAATTTTGAATTAGGGTTCATCAAGAATCAAAAACCATGAAAAACTTGATAAAACTCACCTTTAAACGTGCAGGGATGATGATTAACACTTGCTAACACTTGAAACTACTCAAAATCGAATTGTTTTTGCTTGGTATTGCTCAAAATCGCAAAGAATAGGTGTGGGGAGGGAGTTCTTGGCCGAAAATGGGGATTTGGGGGCTAGGGTTTGGGTTATTTTGTTTAGATATGGTAATAATTTGACAAAAATCCCCTTCTTGTTTTATAAATTGTAAAACCAATCTTTTTAATCTTTTAAATACTTTTTCATCTTATGATACATGAAGTTTATTAACTAATATCATGAAAACCAATTGATAATATACCATCCATAAGATTATGCATTGCACATAGTCACATTGTTAAACGTAACACATAAAATGATGCTCAACATCTTAATTCACATAATCACATAACCACAACTAATAATCAACATTATTAATTAGATTATCATCTGTTTATCATAGATAATTGTTATTAAGTCACCAACGTTCAATGACAACTAGTGTGTGCTCATGACACGTGTATGCAAGAACTAACGAAACTAACGGAGTTTAGTAACGGAAAATTTCCAGATGTCACACCTCAGCAAAATGGTGTTGTTGAGAGGAGAAACAGGACACTAATTAAAGCTGCAAGAACTATGTTGTCTAACTCTAAACTAACTATCACCTTCTGGGCAGAAGCAGTGAACACTGCTTTTTATGTGCAGAACAGAGTTTTTGTAGTTAAGACTCATGGTAAGACTTCTTATGAACTGTGGCACAAAAGAAGACCTTTCATTGGTTTCCTCAGATCATTTAGATGTCCTTACACCATCTTGAATACCAGAGATCAGATAGCCAAATTTGATGAGAAATCAGATGATGGATACTTCATTGGATACTCTTCTCAAGCTAAGGCTTATAGAGTGTACAATCTCAGAACCAAAATTGTTGATGAGTCAGCAAATGTAACTTTCAATGAACACACTCCTTGTGTGAGAGGTTATGGTCCTGATTGACTGTTTGATCTTGATTTAGTTACTAATTGTTTTAACAAGTCTTGTGAGAATGTTTCAGGATCTACACGTAATCTATCAACAGAAGATCCTAATCCAAGATTTGAGCTTAGAAGACCTTCAAGTCAATCTACTTCAGCTCCAGTGGTAACTAATTCTGCAGATGAAGCTCCTATCAGCACAACAATGACAAATCCTGCTGATACATCTGAAGTGCCTTCAAATTCCAGCTTAGAGGCATAGAACCAAAGGGAAGGAGTTCCAAATGTAGAAGAAAGTGGAAGTGGTGACAGTGATCAAGAATTTCTTGATGCTGACTCCATGGAAGACAACATCATTGATGTCATACACTCATTGGATCAAGTTTCTCTTGATAAGTGTGCTGATGTGGTGAGTGAATCTACTTTGCCTGATCAAAATTTTTTAAATTTGGATCTTTCCAACCAACTTGCTGTGATCCCTCAACTAAGGATCCACAAGTCTCACCCTACCACAAACATCATTGGTGATGTTGACAAGGGGGTAAGAACAAGAGGACAAACCCATAAAAAAATGTTTGTCTCTACTCTTGTTTTCAATCCCAAGTAGAGTCAAAGAAAGTTGAGGAGGCTCTGAAAGATGGAAGTTGGGTTGAAGCAATATAGGAGGAACTGCTTCAATTCAAAAGACAGAAGGTTTGGAACCTATGTCCTCTTCCTCTTGGGAATACTACTATAGGAACCAAATGGGTGTTCAGAAGCTGCTGTGCTCAAGTGCTTTGGATTCAGAATCAGATGCTAGACTATGGATTCAACTTCAAGGAGACTCCCATATACATAGACAACAATAATGCTATCTCTATTACAGAGAATCCTGAGCAGCACTCAAGGACCAAGCATATCAACATCAGGTATCATTTAATTAGAGATAATTTTGAAAAAGGGTTAATCAAACTAGTCAAAGTTCACACAAATGAACAATATGCTGATCTGTTCACTAAAGCTTTTGATGAACAGAGATTTAAGTATCTTATATCAGCTATTGGGATGATAAACTTTGAGTAGCTTTTTCTTAAACTTAAATTCAATATTATTTCTAAAATCTATGTGTCCATAGTTGTCTATTTTGTCACCCTTATAAACCCATAACTAACTTGGAAGAAGTTTCTTTTACAAATATTCCTTAGATTTTTGAGAATTTTGAACATCTTTTTCTTCGGAAGAAACTAAGTTACCTTCGTAAGAAAATTATGTCTTTAATATCAACTAACTACTTATGACAATTTACCTTCGGAAGAAATTTTCTGAATATCTTCCGAATCCAAATTTTTCTTAAGTACTTAAATGATATTAAGGGACAATTATCATCCGAAAGTACTTATCTCTGAAAAGAGAAAAATATTCTAAGTATTTTTTCTTGCGAAGCAAAATTTTCAAAACTCTTGGAAATATCTTTCGAAGCCAAATTGGTCTCGGAAGCTTTTATCAAAAACTTCCGAAGCCAAATTAACTTCGGAAGATTTCGACATTCAAGAAAACTACTTTTGGGCACTTTTTCGGAGGTGGGACCGACATCCGGATTTCAAAGTTTATCCTTTCATATTAACTTTGTCTTAAATCCATTTCATATATATACCCAACGGTTTACCCCTCTTTCGCTTTTCTCTCATCATCTGCAACACTTTTCTAACCTAAATTCATCTAGAAACTGACTTTGTTCTTACTTTTCTTCGTTCTTACTTTTCTTCCTGACGAAGCTCTCTCAAATGGCCAACCTTAACCGCAGAAACCAACCCGATTTCTCCATACAACTACACAGGCAACACAATCAGGTTGCTCTGCTGAACTCTGAAAAAGATCCTGCTTTCTCAGAGATTTGTCGTTTCCTTTCTTTGTCAAACTACTTCACCTCCCTCACCATTGATCCTCCTCTCTACAAGGATCAGTTGCTGGACTTCTGGTGGACCTGTCTAGAGGTCACCATGGATGAGGAGAAGGCAATGTCTGCCACAGTGCCGGGGAGGACAATCTTCATCACTCCGGCCATCATCAACAACTATCTTCAGCTGGATGATGCAGAAGGTGATGTGTCCTTTCCCAAATCTGTTGTCAATCAGTCCTTTGCGCAGATGGGATATGAAGGAGACTTCTCAGTTAGAACCTTCAGGAAAGTGAAGGTCTCTTCCCAGTGGAAGTACCTCCTCCATGTCATCATACACAGCTTGTCCAACAAGCATGGAGGATGGGACCAGATTTCTGAGGATCTGTCCTTCATAGTCCATGGACTGGTTCAGAGGGTCATGTTCAGGTATTCTCATTTTGTTTACCTTAATTTACTGTCAAACTTGGACTCCTTGAAGTATTACATGTTCCCTAGATATGTCCAACACATTCTCAACTGTGAACTGGGCTCACAGTTGAGGGGAACAGGTAAAACTCTTAAATTGGGACAGATAAACCCCGGCATCTTTAAAATAATGAGAAAACCAACTGTGGGATTCTCTGGGGTAGAAACAGCCCTTGTCCCAAAAATGTTAGAGCTCATTGCTCAAGGTGACAACCTAGCAGCACCAGCTAGTGTCGAACCCACACCTGTTGTTTCTCATCCATCCCATCAACCTACAATAATCATCACCTACTATAAAAAATACAAACAAACTCCTGCTCAAGCTATTTAGTCTGAGCAGGCCCCCGTATCATCACCCATGCAAGAAGAAGTGGACACTAGAGCTCCCACTTCTCTTGAGGAGCAAACCACTCCCATCTCTCATACTATCAGTACTGAGGTTTCTCATGCTCAGCCTGATGAGCTCATAACCCAAACAGTCTTAAGCCTTCACTCAGAGTCTCAAAACTCTAGTGATCAACCTTCAGGGGACAGTTACCATCCCCAACCTCTAGATCTCAACCAACCAATCCCAAATCTTGAATTCTATGATGATGAAGATATGAGATTCAGTAAGTACCATGAGTCTCTCTTCTTCACCCCTGCTCAAGGAGAGATGAGTGCTCCTGTCACTTCCATATCTAGCCCACATCATCCACCCCAAACTGAGGTGGATCTCCCTGAACAAGTTTAGGAGGTCCATATGAAAGAGGCTCTCACTACTGCTAGTGACTGCGTCATTAAGACCTCAACCATGGCAACTCAGCCTATTGACACTTCACTTCAAGTTGTCAGTGAGCAGAGAAAATCCAGCAGCCAAGAATACTATGCTGGTGTTGAGAGAGAAGACATCAATCCAACTCTCTTATCCCCCCATGATTCTTCATCTGAAGATGAGAGGAGTCTGAAACTAAAGTTGCAACAACTAGAAGACATGTGCACCTTTTTAGTCTCCAAGGTAAGTCACTTGAAATCTCAAGTGACTGCCTTACAGAAGAAGGTCAATGACCGGCAACTTGAGATCACCGATCTCAAGGGCAAGCAAGCTAAGAGACCATTAAGACAAACTCATCTAGGTTCACAAGAACCTGTGGAAGTAGTAGATTTGACCTCCAGCTCACCTATGCAAGTGGGTGATGCTACCAAAAAGGGGGAGAAAGTCCCTACAACCACAGAACCTGGGAGTTCTGTCATAAGTGTGGACAATGAGGACTCACCACCCTCACTTGCAGTTGTCCAGACTCAACAACTTCCTCAGGCTCACACTAATGTGTAGGCCTTACTTCAACAACTATTTGAGGAAGGAATTCCAATGTCCATGCCTGCCCCATCCCATCTAGCTGAAAATCCAATTATGGGATGGTGGTATGATTCCTGAAGAATGGCATTGGTGCTATCAAGGGCTCACGAGCAGCAGGAACTCTTCAACTTTCAGACCCTGAGTTTCCATGATGGTATGAACTTGGTTAACCTGCCTTTCATCACCCCAAGCCAAAACAGACAGGCTGGCAGGTTAGCTGAGGTGATCCAAGATTGGGTTATGAGGGAATTCAGACACAGAGCAATTTTATATAGACAGAGGCTAGCAGGGAAAACTGTTGGTCAATTGGATATTGAGGCAGACCCTAAGATTAGCTTCGAAGGGGAAACCTCAGTTGAAGGCCCAGCAGAAGAACCTGTGAACCTTGAGACAGGCTCACCCTCTACACCCAGTATCCTTAGTGACACACCTGCCGATGAAGGTGCATCACAACCTCTCTCTAGCCAGAGCTTAAGCTCGTCACAACCATCTACAGGCCAAAGCTCTCTCCACCATGAGTCATATAGGCCCACAATTGACAAAGGAAAAAGGAAGATGACTCCCAAGGAGATTGAAAAGGAGGAAAGAGAGAGGAAGAGGAAGGCCAGGGGAGAAAGATGAGGAGAAATCCCAAGCTTCATGCAAGCTGCAATCAAGGCTGCCCATAGGCCTGATAATCAGAATGATGAGTTAAGGGCAGCCAGATTGAATTATCTGGGACTTAGGAACTATAACATTGATAAAATCATTTCTCTTCCCTTGGCAGAAGTAGATGAACTGGCAGACAGGGAGCTGTATAAAGAGAGGAAGAAGGCTGAGGCAGCAAAACTGCTCCTCAAAATCAAAGAAGAGAGAAAAAGAAAAAGACAACAAAAAGCCCTTGTCCTCTCTCCAGTTCATGAAAGTCCTGAGAAAGTCTGTGGCTGTTGAAGAGGAAGAAACTCAAATAAGCAGGGAATAAGAAAGACAAAAGATGATTGCTTATCTGAGTGCCACAGGACTCTATCAAGCAGCAACCCTCAATCCCCTCTCATTTGAATACATTGAGTTTGAGTACCTAAAACAGCTTGATGAAGAGGCTCAAACTCAAAGAAAAGCTGTTAAAAGAAAAATAAGAGAGGAAGCTGCTAAAACAAGAGCCACCATTAGAGCCCAAGAGAAGAAGTCTGCTGACAGACTAAAGATGGTGAGCTTCTTGAAGCTGTATGGGTTCTCTGGAAGGAGACTTGGTCCTATGTCTCTATCCACAATGGATAAGCACATCAGGAGGATCATACAGAAGATCAAAGAAGGTCAGCTTGTGGACTTGCATTCTCCACCAAGTCCAACTGCACCTGAAGTTGAGGTGAAGGTTGAAGAGACAACACAGCCTGAACCTGAAGCTACAACTAAGCCAACTTCATCTTCTGACCCACAGCAGGGTTCTAAGTCTCCTCCTACTAATTAAATAGGGAATAAGGACCCAACTGAGGAGAGCACAAAAAGGTAATCTGGTGCTGTAGGCCAAACTCCTCAGTTGAAGTGTAGAGTGAGGAAGAGGATGGCCATCAGAAGGGATAGAAGAAAGAAAAAGAAGTCCAAGGCATCCACCTTATCACCTCAAGATGAGCAAGACATCCTGAGGATGTGCAACAAGAGGATGACCAATCAACTCCAATTCAGGTTGAGCCTCTTGTATTAGGAAGACCCATTCTGTCCTGGAATTTTGCTACAAATCCAGACAGATGGTATGTTGTTAGAGATCAAGGTGGTCAAGATGTCTATCTCTGGCAGGACATGCTTGATCTACCTCTGCATGATCTCTTTGACATGAGAAGGTTCTATGAGAGTCTGAAGGATCCAGATCAGCTGATGAAGAAGGGAATGCTTCTGATCCTAATGAGGACTATCAACTGCTGAAGAACTTCTCTGTTTTGGTAGCATCAGCCTAGGGGGAGTTTGTAAGGATTATAGAAATGGCTGATGCACTCAAAACAGTAAGGTGTCTCCTGCATGCATGCACTTTGTGCATGGTAGAAGTTACTTCGAAAGTTTTACACTCTACAAGAAAATTACACAAGTGTAAAATCTTCCGAAGCCAAAAGACCAACTCTTCCGAAGCCAAAGATAAAGTCTTCCGAAGCTTAGAAGACAAAATCTTCCGAAGCCTCAAAGATAGAAGACCGATTTCTTCCGAAGACAGAGAAGACAAGCTCTCTGTGATCAACAACTTTTCAGAAAAGCTGACCAACTTTCCGCTGCCACTCTACAGGCTCACCAACTTTACACAAGTTGGTGAAATGGTCCATGCTTTAGGAAGCTGTAGATTAAGGTCTTGAGTCTGTAACTTTCTACTTTATGTACTTTTATCCTTTTTGTATTACAATAGGATTTGACCTATGGCATGTCATAGTCATATGTCAAAAGGCAATCTGTCTTTTGACTTTACATTGAACTTGTTGTCTAGATTAGTGTTTCCAGCTGGCTTTCAAAGTATGGCCGGCTGTAGGATGTAGTATAAAGTATCTCAGTTTCTTGTATTTTAATGCATGCTTTGTAACACTTGTAATAGAACTTGAGAGCAATATACATCTTCCTTGAAAACCAATTATCTTGTTCTTAAGCTTTCTGTCTCTTGTTTACTTGTGTTTATCTTAGTATCATCATAAACTGTCCAGTTCCCTATTTGATCTGTTAAGTGTTCTAAGTCTCTTCTCATTGTAAAAACTGACTTGCACCCTTCAAACGGTCCTGCAATAGCACAATCCAAAGTCCACAACAAATATAGCAAGTAACTATAGATACAATAAGCACAAAAGAATTACTAAAGATCACGATGACCAATATGGGTGTAATCCTTATAGCCCAGTCCTTAATGTCCATCAGGGTTCTATTTTATGAAAACATGATTCTAATAGAACAAGTCCAAAGTGTGGTTTAAACCTTAAGTCTCATCAAGTTTAGGGTTTTAGTTGTCATTTTTAACTACTTTATAAATGTCCGTTGATGCACGTTAATTAATCCATTCAAAATGAATTAAAGATATTATTATTTGTTCTTTTAAAAAGTCACTTATTCACTTTTAAGTATAAGACTTGTCTTCATTTGTTTATTTAGTTTCAAATCTTTATTTTTAAGTCTAACAAAATATTTCAGCATGAAGAGCTGATTGCGCACCAGTTTTGCAGAAACTGCTTGGTGGTCGAAACAGTAACGAAACATTACGTAATAGGTATCCTTTGAAAGATAAGACTTTAAATTAAACTCCAAAAAAAGAATCATCTCCATTGGATAAAGTATAAGAAAGATATAACTCGACGAACATATACCAACCTGCTGTCCAGATTCGTTAGTTTTGACCTTCAGTTTTGTGTGTCGCGTTTGGAGGACCAAACGATGTTGAAACGACACGAGACCACTTGGGTTGGTTAGAGGACTCACTGAACTTGTTTTTAGATGAAAAATTCGACTCATTTGAGCTTAGTATGACCGAGTTGTGACCTGTACAAAACGTCTCATTTTTCTGACAGCAAACTGTCTACTTTCTTAATCTTGTCCCTTTGCATCCCAAACCTCAATATTTGACTATTATTGACCCAAGACCTTAAAGAACATTTATACCATGAACTAATTGACAAAAACTTGTATTAGACACTATGATTATCACAAATTTTCAGTCCCACAACGGTTAGTTTAGATTTAATCTTGCGGTTCACATTGTTAGTTAATCGGTACATAGTTTTGATTGTCTAACGCGTCTATCCATTCAAGAAACAAGATTAATGATTTCAAAAACGATTTATAAGTCCAAGACGTCAATTATGAACAGGTCATCCAAGATTACAACCCAACTTTGATAGATTCAAAGAATATATATACAAAGATTAAGAATTAGGGTTATACCGTTTAGAAGTTCCAATGCCCGAACCAACTAGGTCTTCACGATTCAATGTCCAAAACCAAGAGTAGAAGATTATTAGATGATGATTTAGAGATTTGATTATGAAAATCATCAAGAACATGAACGATGAAAACTAAAATCATCAAAATAAATGATTTTCTTTAAGGTTTTCTCTAGAGAACACGGATGACGGCGGCTAGGGTTTTCTCTAGAGAGAAAACTTGGAGAGAAAGATGGTAAAAATAAAACAAATGAAAGAAAACAATGGGGAACTCCCCCTTTTTGATGGAATTCGGCCAAGGGAGGCCAAGGATGAGCCTCCCGGGCCCGTTGCTCGTCTCGTCCAATACCTTCTCGTCCCGATCCGTGTGTCGTCCAACTTTCACGTTTTTAAATTCTATGCTTTATTACGATTCCAACGGACTATTATATGCTATATAAATTATTTAATTTATATATTTTTAAATTAAATTATGTGTATTTAGTAGGCTTTAGGCAAAGCCCACATGTTCAATTTTTGTTTGTGTTCTCAACTTAAGATTTATATTATTACATTTTTAAGTTATTAGTCCAATCTTAAGCACGCACCCATCATGCCAAGTCCAAAATGGTGAACATACACTGTCACCATGCCAAAGGCCCACTAGAACATATTAAGTGCATAATACACTGTTCTAGAACTCAGCGTGTCTATACGCGTCTAATGCACTATACTTAGATCAAGCCCACATTAGGTCAACTTTCAACTCAAAGATCACATTAATACCAAATCAAAGTCAAAGAGTCAAAATCAAAAAATCAAGGTCAA
Source organism: Flaveria robusta (assembly GCA_025506415.1). Lineage (NCBI taxonomy): Eukaryota > Viridiplantae > Streptophyta > Magnoliopsida > Asterales > Asteraceae > Flaveria > Flaveria robusta. The sequence goes on from CM046467.1 coordinate 5,318,752, forward strand.
TGGTCAATGCACCTATTTAGGTGACGGATGTCACACATGAGTTCCCCATGACCATTATTGTGCTTAAAATGTGACAAATATAATGTTGTTAAGTTCATTACTTTAGTAATTAAAAAGTAGTTTTTAGTTGGATCACAAGACTTCAGTGTGTCTATTATTAATTAAAACGACATCATAAGTCTATGCTACCATGAGCTCCCATAACCGACACTTGACTGTATTACTACACACGTTTCTAATATTCCATCGTAGTGCATTCCAAGTTCGGTCAACTTTCAAGAAGACTAGTTTTAGGTTTTGTTGAAACCTAATAATCCACGTCTTTATGAAATCCGTCATAAAGTAAATAGCTTCTAGTTAATCCAAATCCCTTGAACGTGAACTAAATTTCTTCCAACAAAATGGAAAGATCTGATTTTCATTCCATATTCTTGAGTAGGACAACATAATTTCATTCTATGGGAAGTTTAGAAGGAAGATGAGAACGATTCTAGATCATCACGTTGGTTTATCACGATACTGATCCTCTTTCTTTTGACTAGGCTTCCATTATCTTGTTGTACTCAGGTTACCTATGATACTTCCTACGATCAAAACCTTTAAGACTTGAAGTTCCTTATTAATGCTTCCATAAGAGCATTTCTTTTGGACCATAAGGCTTCCCAGCTCGGATTAAATCTTTTACTATGTATATTTTCCATTGGCATTTGTCATTACAAGGTGAAAATTTTTAGAATTTCCTGTACGATTAATGCTCATATGCCTGTATGTTCCCAGAATTAAGTTGTGAGGAGCAATGAACGTGTGGCTACAATTTAGTCTCTAAGGTAGGAAAATAAAAAAATATGTTAAAATTAGGTTTCTTTCGAGTATAGTTGTGAACATTAGAGGTTTAGGCAAGGGTGATATTATGAGAAGTGTTGTCTTTGAAGTTTATATTTCCATATCAAACTCAAAAGTTGTTTTCCTACAAAAATCAACTCCAACACACCAAACTAAGCTCCAAAGAATTGAAAATTAGTAGTGCGAGTATATTATCTAGAGATCTGGAACTTGGGAGAACATTTTCGAAAACTAAGGATAAATTAATTTGAAAGCAAGGAATTGTCGGACTTCTAAACAAGGATACCATCATCGTGGTAATCAAATGAGAGTATTGTGTTCCTTAATATGACATGTAAAAGAAATGAAAGGTGATTATTTTCAGGCCTTCCCTAGAAGCTTGCCACTTGTTAAACGCTTTTAGCTTAGTTTAGGTGTTGGGTCACTATGTATACGACAAGCATTTTGTATTTTAACTTATATTGCTTTGTTTCTTATTGATATGTATCTAATGTAGTCTACGCCATAGGATTAGCTGGAATACACGCGTACCTATAAATTCAACATTATGTTACGCACCCGTAATCGTCAATTTACCTTACACAATCATTCTAGTTCCTCCCATTACGTGCCGTATTTTTTTTATATCAACGTTCATCATGTTGTACTTATTTTTATATGCTTTCATTCTTATGTGATCACTCCTATAGTATTCAAGCCGACTCACAAGGTAATCAATACGCAATAGTTACGAACTATAGTGAGAAGTGAATCAAGTATTAGGCAGTATGCAGGCCAACTTGTCTATATGACCTAATAAGAAGCATCATGTCAATAGTATTGTTACTTGATATGCATCAAATAGTTCATGCTTCAAATATGCAATCATGGCTATGCACACCTAGTTCAAAAGTCACTATAGTAAAGATCTTAATATTAGAACTCCCTACTCGGCATGTATTAGTGTTTCACTAAACCAAGGCTAAGTACACTCAGGGTAGCTTATCAAGTCATAGCCTAGATGGTTTCAGTCATTTAAAGGCTATACGTATTGGTCCTTACGTGTCTCGGCTTAAAACCTAGGAAGTTAACAAGTTTTTATGATTTAAAAAGTTTGAGATTAAGGTTATAGTCTAGGTAGCACTACAGGAAACCTAATTATCTATAACCAATTGCTTTAATACCAATCTGTCATACCCCCGCTAAAGTGTATATACAAGGGTGTTACGAAACTGAATACCAAGAGCAACATTATTACAAGAGTGTTGAGAGTTTTATTACAACATCTATACACTTAAGTAGTCCATAGCTCTGATGTCTATCACTTAAAGCGAATATCACCAAATGATGCTAGGCGGTTCTTAAAAGAAAATATGTAGCTCTTCTGGTCTAAGACTAGTCAAGATGTCCTTAGTTTTCAATTCCTTAATAACAGGCTTAAAAATTTCAACTAAAATAGTTGGTGAGTTCAAAGGTTTTAATGTTTCAAAGATGTTTCATTTAAATGAATTTGTTGAGATTTGTGCTTAGTATTGCCAATTAAAGACAATGCGACCAATGATGCAGTTACCATGAGTTCCCCATGACCAAACTTGATTGATTTTGATATTGTGCTTAAAATGTGACAAAAATAATGTTGTTGAGTTCACAAGTTTAGTAGTTAAAAGGATAGTTTTTAGTTGGATCACAAGACTTCAATGTGTTTATTGTTAATTAAAACAACGTCATAAGTCTATGTTACCATGGGCTCCCGTAACCGATGCTTGACGTCTATAGTTACGCCCCAACCCAATGTTCTATCGCAAAGCATTGTAATGAAATGTACAATTATGCACCCCGTTAGTACATCGTTGGAGCTACCAACCATGGGTGGGGGTATCAACCCAAATAGATCTATCCATAACTTTCACACTAACCCACAATTAACGGTTACAAATACCGGGGACTTAATGCGATAATAATATCTACTCATATAATAAGGTAGTCGTGTTTCCTCTTGTGTCCAAACAAATAATTCGTAGCATGTATTTTCCCCCCAAATGATTAAAAGGACAGTTTAAATTAGGGATCATGAGTCTCACTAGGTGTACAAAATTGAAAATCTATGTATACTGGATGATGATAACCAACCTACACCGGTCCTAGTAACTAATACCCAAAATGCGTGTTTACTCTAATACGGCTGTCGTTTTCTCGACTTTGTGACATCCAACAAAATATTTATATTGAGGAAAACAAGAATTAATGTTGCCACTTATTGCTTTAATTAAAATATGTTTTTACTTGATTTTTGTCTATGTTTGACTTCTCAAATGCTCAATTAGTTTTTAAATCTATAAAGTGTCGTAAACATGCTTTCCACCCAAAGTAATATAAATGAAAAGAGGCTGTGAAAATTCACCTTATGTTCTTTTGAAATATCCTCATGTCAATTTTGAAGGTTCACATAATGTATAAGATTTCATCAACTAGATTCCTATTTACACCTGATATTAGTCTCGAGTATTAGCACATTGTTACTATACGTGCGATTGAGCTCATCTATTATTTAGTTAAAATGTGATAATCGACTACCATAGTTGAAATGTATGTCAAGGGCTGGTCTGATGTTACTTATATTAGGGTTAAGGTTCTCAACTAATATCGTTTTTTAATCACACTTCATATTACTTATGTGCCAGAGCATATAAGTGGGTGCATGTCTACATGTTTGCATGTTCACGTATATGTATTTACTAGGTTATAAACTAGTGTATTACACGGGATTGTATAATAATAATTATATAATTTTATTATGTGTACAAAAGTTAAGTAACTTAAGCATTTTAAAGTATTTTTATTACATACTACAATATAAATAAAAAATAATAAAAGCACACAACAAAAGAAGTACCTCATCTTCTTTGACAAAAGTGAAAAAACAACAAAATGTTAAAGAAGGACCTTGATTATATGCAAAAAACTTCAGCCAAAATCTTGAATTTCAGCCAATTATTTTGCAACCTTCTGTCATTTCATTTTTCGTAGTGTAATCTCCCATTTATTTTAAACAAATTTTTAAAATAAAATTCATTGCATGTGAGATTGATAAATGTCTTAATTTAGTTAAATTTGTTGTTCCATAAACTGGGTGTTGAACATCTCATTCTCTTAGAAATATGCAAACAAAAGTTACTAATTTACCACACAAAACAAAACCTGAACATATAACCATTTAAGATTAGGAAATTGATGTTTTAGAGATAACTCTATCATGATAAAATGAAATGCATACGACAAAGTACCTCATGATCATTGACATTAGGTTCAAACGACCCCACAAAGTTTTTGCATCCACAACATATCTTAAGTATAGAAATTCAATATCTGAAAAAACAAATGATACATTATTACCTGAGTACTTGCATGTAAATACTTATAAGCTAGTCATATACTCATATAGAATTTATATGGCAAGCATATGCAACTTGATTGCGGGCAATGTAAAATAATAACAAACAACTTTAAACCAATACCTGTTAAACTCATAAGAAAACTGCATTGTAAAATTAAGTCACCTTACAGTAAACTATGAAATATACGCATTATTATTATTCTAAGTTTTGTTTGTACAAACCTATTCTTAACCACATAGGAGATTCCAGATTAGAACTATTGTTTAACACATTATATTACAAAAGGTTTTTGAAGCATCATATGGGTCACACTGCAGCTCATACGATGTCAATTTTGCTAAGAGTTGAAATACCTATCCACATCTCCAAATACACATATATAATTATTGTACTTATCACATCAAAAATCCTTCAGTGGCAACAAACCTTTTTAAATCTTCTGCAGTAACATTTGAAATATATAAACTAAATTAATTAATTCTAAATCAATATAAAGTACTATTAAGTTGAAGAAACTTGATGATTTTGAATGAATAATACAGTGAAACTTTAACTTGTTTGTCTATAGTAACAACAACTTGGTAAGTTATGAAATTGATCATGCTATTATTCCGAAAACATACTACTCATTGGGCTTTATTTATATGCGTTGACAAATCAAACAATATGATTAACACAAAGAAATATAAAATAAGAAACATCTAGAACAGAAATTACCAAACATTGTAGTCATCGGTCTTGAAATCAAAACTTCAGTATGTTGGGTTTTTCCTCATTAATAATTTCTTTTGCATCCAAGCTGACAGGGGTTTCCATGGTTAAAAGGGCCAATCTTTAAAGTAGACAGTTTTACATTTCTCCATGTATTTCATAGCAGTCAAAGTATGTAAAAGAAACCAAAAGATATATAAGGTAAATAAAATATTCCTCAAGTATACAAATATGAGTTTAGATGTTTTGAAAACTGAATAATTAAATTTGTTGTGGAGCAAATATCAAGGAGGTTGCGAAGATGATAAATAAGCTGGTTAGTTTATGTAACATGGAGCGTAATATGTTTGATTAATTTCTTATTAGAAAAGTTGTGAATAGAATGGTCATGCTTTTAATTTATTTATTTGTCACAATATAATTGAGAACATAAGCATGACTTTTTCTTTTAAATGGATGTGGTTTAGAAATAAAACAAAAAAATGGCCTAAACATATAAATGATCCTCAAATTATGAGGGTATTTTTTAATTTGACAGGGGAAATATTGTAGGCATACAATTAGTATACGGTATACCTGGTGTGGATGACAAATAATAATCAGTCTGCAGTTTTGCTTGTTGAATGGTCAATAAACAAATAAAAAAATTAACAAACACAACATAAAAGTATATTCAAAAGTGGTGAAACAATAAAAAAGCATCAACATATTAGAGCAAGGACTCCTAATATTTTACATTTGCAGCATATTTAGTTTTATGAATTAATAAAGATATACCTTGCATTAATATTCACTTATCCATTTACCAAAGGGATTGTATGAGGAAAGTGAGAGTGAAAAAGAAACTGCAAATAATCTACACTACATCTTCAAGATAAAGATCCTTGTGCTTATCATTTGGTAATCGGTTGTTTCCCCTGAGAGCATGTAAATAAATCAGCAACCCATTGATGAAAAATCACAGGACTATAAAGTAGATGCAGGTCCAATTCAATTTATATTTAAAAGTTCTTCGAAACTTACATTTCCGTTAGGCAGTGGACACTCTCACCTCTTAAACCATGCATACCATGACCATTGATGCAATCTATCATAGTGAGAATCATCACTTATAAATCCTATATTATAATGATCCAATCTGCATATGAATTTCTAATCAAAAGTTTATTGTTGTTTAGATGTTCCCAAACAGAAACAAAATCAATGACAAAAACCTAACATTAAAAAGCCACATAAACAACAATTCAATCCAACATCGTAAAATCGAAAGCTTACAAACGTCTCAATTCCTCAACTTTATTAGCAAAAATAATGCTTTTAAATTTACCCTCCTCGTCCTTGCTTTGTCGTGTTTAAACAGATAGAGCTAACTTATCACAGTGATTATTATAAACCCATTATAATATTATCATCAAATAAAAAACTTGATTGTAAACCAAGTGGAGTTTATAAATAGTGATAACTATAAGCACAAATTTATCATCTAACCAAGAAGGAATATAATCAAGTTAAATTGAACACACATATCATACTGTAATCTAACAAAAGAGATAAATTTACCTACGATAGTTGCTTATGAGCATGAACTTATAAAGCAAAGTAAAACAAATAGAGTTAAAAGAAAAAAAAAATACATAAAGCAGGTGCTTAAATTGAACAATTACATAAGGAAGCACATATCAAAATCACATATTCAAAATAAACATACATATTTGTCGTATACTTGTAAAGCAAAGAAATATTATTCAATTAAAAAGCCTAAATCGAAGTAAAAGAAATATATGGAAATCAGTAATATAAATCTTAGGTGTTTAGATTGGTCGATTATGTAACAATACATATATGAAAATCAAAAATCAAAACTAAACATACACAAATCAAACTGTACTTGTTCAAGTCGAGTGAATCTTTGTAGAATAGATCTAATAAGGCTCAATAATGGTAGATTCTTGTTTCTATAGATGTAATAAGGCTCAATCGTTGTGAATGATTTCGTAATCGGCAGCTTTGGAGAATCGATCTTCTTCCTTAAACGATAGATCTTGAATTGCTTCTGAAGATCTTTAATCCCCTTTAAATCCGTGATTAACAGACTTCCTAGAGAATCGTTAGGGATCAAATTGAATATTTCAAAAAGAGATCTAGGGTTTTAAGGATTGTGTTAAACTGAAATCAAAGAATTTAGGGTCTTTTGAAGTACGGTTATGTGCCCAGCAAGAAATTGGAACATGAGCAAAAGTTTGTGGGCGGGAAAATGGTTGTGGGAGCGGCTATGGAGATGACACGTGTCTCCTAGTGTAAAGGTTTATTAGTATTAGATTAGAATTTTGTAATAGGTGGGTCTTAAGTTCCATCACATTGAGTGTAATTGCTATACTTGTTTTGACAATAAAATACGTTTATCTCTCAAATATTTTTATTATTTTCATAATAAAGCTAACGATTAGTGTTATGAGAATAATGTGAGAAATAGTATTATTAACAAATAATAGAATTAGCATTAATACTAAAATATCAATTAAATGTGTATCGATATTTATGAGTATGAATGTATGTTGTATCAATATACGTTTGTTAATAACGGATAACTAGTATTTGACACCCGCGCTACGCGGCGGGGACGTGAGGGTTAAACTAACAGTCTGTGAAGATAAGTATAAATAAGCACATCACTTGTTTAATTAATCAGATATTTTATTCAATATAATGATTAAAACAATTAAAGTTAAAAGAAGTTTAAATTCATCGATTATATAATACATGATTATAGTTTTTAGAACTACATTACATCACAGTGAAAAGTATATAAGTAAAGTATCTATGAAAATAAAAACTTATATAACACACATATTAAGACATAATTATATTTTATTTTCATGACTTACTTTTTAAATTATTACTTATATTAAAATATAACCTACTATATGACTTTTGTGTTGTTTACTGTATGTTAAAAGAATTTATTTTTTTAGCCCTCACATCTTCAGTATTGTTTACTTTCCGATCCTATTTTTGTGATTTTATTGTGTACATTCACCATATGACTTTTGTGTACTTTATTAATTAAACCTATTTTTTGATGATTTCATTTTTTAAACATATAATATCTTAAAAAGATACGTAAATAAATAATCACACACGACTATATACAAATATAAAATAACACTTAAGATTATTGAAACTATACGATGAAACGATTTAATAGTCTAACTCAAACATACTAAATACTCATTGGTTACACCAATAATTTTAAATATGAGTAGATTTAAATTTATTGTAACAAATCATATAAGAAAAACACCGCTTAAAAATTGTTTCAGTTATTTTTTTTTTCAACAATTAATATATAACCTTCATAGTGTTGTCAAAAGCTAATATCTTGGTTATTATTTAGAAACTTATTATTTAAAAATAGTTTTAATAATAATTACTCCATAGCTAATAAAGTAAGTGTTCTTCTCAAGGCATGAGGTAACTATTTTTTCACCTTTCAAGAACAACTTTTTTTTTAAATTGTGAATCTCTATGCATTACTCTCTAGAAAGCCACAACACCACCGCAACCACCACCCACCGCCACCACCACCCACGCCATCACACCACTACCTAACCTTTTTTCAATCTACTTTGTTTTGACCACCACCGCCTCCCCACACCACGACCATGCACAGAAACCCTACAACCACAACCGGCCGCACCGTGTCGCTGCAACCTCCGACCACCACTCGTGACGACCGCCATTTCCAATGAAAACGGCCTCCGACCACGACTACATTTGGCCACCACACACCCCATGTCTTTATTAACCACAGTAACAACGACGGCGACCATCGTTCTTAAATGGATGCCCCAAAACGCCGAAGGAGTAGTGTCATCATATCCCTTCACCCGCTAGAGAGCGGTGGCAATGGGTTGCGATGGCGGCATCCTCGCCGCTGGGAACGACGTCTTTATATCTTGGCTTCCTTTTTCTCTCTCCAAATGGCTCACCTGTTGGGGAATGGTGGTATTCGGTTGTGATGGCGGCATCACCGCCGGAAACGACGACTCTGTCTCTCGGCTCTGCTGGGGTTGGTAGTATCACATGTTTAATGAACTGTAGCTAGCGATTTTCCTCACCCACAGGCAGCGATGGAGGGTATGTGTCGATGAACAAATGCTTTAACATGGAAGATTCAAACAAAAGTGTCAGTTGCCTTGTAAAGATGGAAGCGGGTGTTAAGAAAGAAGCAAAAAAAGTAGTACCCAATGCATGAAAAATGATGTTTTTCGCTACAATAAATACATCTCACACACTGGCATTGCAATTTAATGTTAATATAATTTGCCCACCAAATTGGTGTAAAATTATATATTTTGATACAACCATTATTTTTCGAAATTCAATGTTTAAATGATTTATAAGTACATTAGTATATTAAATCAAATATATTTACTACTATTGAAATATATATATATATATACACACACACACTAGGTTTATTAAACCCGAGTATTACACGGGTTGAATAAATAAAATATTAAATAAAATAAAGTTTTATTAATTATAAAATGATAGTTTAAGATAAGATAACATTACATATAGGTAATAACTATAAGTGATAAACAATAATATTAATTTTATTTTTTCAAAAAATAAATTAAAGTTTTTTTTTTAAAACAAACCGTTTAAAAAAATATCATTTTAAAAATTGCCTTACTCTAACTCCCAATTTTAATTATTTTTGTTTATGAAAATTTTCTTTTTTCTAAAAACACTAGTTTTAAAATATTTCGTATTTAAAAATTTTAATGTTTTAGAAAAAATTATTTTATAAAAAATTTGTTTCTTTAAAATAACATTAATAAAAAGATTTCTTGCTTAATTTTTTAAAAAATTATTTTTAATCTAAAATTATTAAATAAAATTATTAGTAATTAATATAATCTAATAAAACAAGATTTCTTTTGACACTTGTAATTCTCTTAACCTATATTTTTGACCATTGTTATTCTTTTAAACAATCTTACTTTATTTTCTTTTCAAAAAAATATTATAGGAATTTAAACACTAAAACTAATTTCTCTCTCTTAATAAAATTTAATTTTATTAATCGATACATTTATCTCTCTATCTCATCTAGATTTTTTAAAATCAAGCTATGCATTTAAAATAAAATTTTATTAAGTAAATTAAAAATCACATCTTTTTATTAAAATATAATTAATAATTTTTTTATATAATATAATATTTTCTAAAACACTAACTTTTTTTGAAACAAAATATTTAAATCGGTTATTTTTTTAAAAAATTATAAAAATATGAAATTTCTTAAAATCAGTTTTATTAAAACAACCAAAGTAACTAGAAACCCAAGTTTTTAATAAACAAGATTTTTATAAACAATAAATATTTTATAAAAAAATTTTAAAATGAATATTTAATAATAGAACTATTTAGATAAGAGAGTTAAAAGAATAGTATAATTGTTTTATTTCTTGAACCATTACATATATATAATTTTAATCATATCTTATATGAAAATATTATACTATAACTATTCATGTTTATTATTAACTATAATCCGTTTAATAAATGAGTTTCTAGCCTATCTATTTATCTGTATATCTATTTATCTATAACAAAAAAATCTAAAATAATACTTAACACAATTGTAAAATTTCTTATACTAACTTTTTTATTTTTCTTTATATTTATTAATAATATTGAATACTAATAATATTACTCATATCATTTTCAAATCAAAAATTATATAATTTAATAAATCAAAAAGGATTATGTTATTAAAAACACACTTTTTAAAAACAAAATATTTATAAAATACAGAATACAACAAACTTTTTTGAAAATAAATTCATTTTTTTAAATAAAATATTTAAAACCCATATTTTTTTTAAAATAAAAGTTTAAGAAAAATATATTGTTGTTTATTTACTTAAAGTAGTTATTCATATGCAATTATAATCATATTTTATCTTAAAACATGATTTTATAATTCATAAAATTTTATTACTAATTATTTAGTATTTTATTTATTTAACCTGTGCAATACACGTGGTACTAACGTAGTAATTAATAAGAGAGAGAAGCGAAAAAATTATGATTAAAGCATTCACAAGTCACAACCCATTCATTATCTTTATTCATATAATTACACTAAAAATCACTTTTTTTCCTCTTTTATTTTCAATTTTATCATTATTTTTTCTCTGTCATTCACTTACAACCACTAAAAATATATTAAAAACATTATAGGGTTTTGAACAGTGTTTTCTTAAAATACAGATTGAACAGTTTATTTCTCATATCCTTTACTTACAACCACTTATAACCATACCATATAATATAGAGAATACACTCACATAAATTTAGGGAACGGGTTGTGAATGCTCTTAGGAGGAATGTAGTGGTGACATAGGTCACCCTTAGTTACCATTTTATTAGAGTAGCAATATATAATACGAAAAGAGTAATTTCGATGGACACATGGCACATTCCTATACCCCCAAAGTTTGTTTTCGCACCTCTCTCTCCTATTAAATAATTATCTAAATTAAGAAATATTAAATAATTTTAATTCTTTTTTAGATTACAAATAATATTTTAATAAATTAAGAATGATGTCTTTTTATTAATGTTATTTTTAGAAAACAAATTTTTATAAAATAAATATTTTTCCTAAAACATCAAACCTTTTTTAAAGTATGAAATATTTTAAAATTTGTGTATTTAAAAAGTAATTTTTTTATAAATTAAAATTAACTAAAATTAAGAGTTATAATAAGAACTTTTCAAATTGACATTTTTAATACGGTTTGTTTGAAAAAAAAGTTTAATTTTTTTTGGAAAAAAAGTTTAAAAATAGAAGTTTAAAAAACTAATATCATTATTTAATTAATTATAGTTATTATTCATACGTAATTTTAATCATATCTAATTTTAGAATATAATTTTATGTTTCATTAATTTTGTAAAATACACTGGTTTAGTAAAGTTTGTATTAAATAGATAACAATCAACAACTAATCAGAGATATTATGAGCATTCATAGCCCGATCAAACCTGATTCAATACTATATCCTTATATTTGATTACAGGGTTAAAACAATCCGAAATTGATCTTATTATTGCACATAACTTTTCGATGTATATTATTCAAATCTTAATTTCTTCATATTAATATACTCACACCCACCCAATATCTAGCTCATATTTGACCTGTTAATGACTTGTTTAAAATTATCTTATACTCGATCACTTTTTCAAAAGTATCGATTTTCTATCTTTTTACAATTTTATATCACTTTTATGATCCGTATATGTTGTGATCTCCCTTCGACCTTCAATGTATAGGGTTTGCATTCCCAATTGCATTGATTTTGGTTAATTTATGTAAATTTCGTTGTTTTTAGTCCGTGTTTGTGATTCTTGATAACCGGAAGAAATTTGAGTATTTTCATTAAATTCTCAAAAATTTGAGCTGTGATTCTTTCTCTTATAAGTCTTTTTAGTGATGAAAATTCAAAAATTAAGTTAATTGATGATTGTGAATGATAATAAACAAGATATTATAAACGCATTATTAAGTTCTTCATATATTTGGCAAAAGTGCAAGGTACATACCCTCACAAAACACATGAGATTAACTGTTGGTGCTGGCCGATGCAATATCGAAGAAACAAACAACTTTGTAAATTGGCTATTATAATTAGGTGAAGGTGACCTTGACGGATTGAATGATGGGGAGGTTACGATAGATATAACACACGATCTTCTTATTTGTAATTTGGTCAATCCTATCTCGGATTTAATCGAGTTTGTGTATCCTTCTACCATTAGTAATTCTAAAAACTCAACTTTCTTTCAAGAGTGGTCAATTCTTGCTCCAAAAAAGAAGTTGCTCAGTAAATTAATGATCGTTTACTTTCATTGTTTCCAGGTGACGAAAAAGAGCACGTTAGTTCTGATTCTATAAGCCAAGAAGAATATATTAACGATATATTTAATAAGAATTTACGCTCTTCGGATTTCCTAAAAGGAATAAAGGTTTCTGGATTACCAAACCACTCTTTAATATTAAAGGTCGGTGTTCCCGTCATGCTTCCGAAAAACATTTATAAATAAAGTGGTTTGTGTAATGAAACTAGACTTAAGGTTATATCACTCTGCAATCATGTTATAAAAGCTGTGATTATATAAGGTAGCAATGTTGGCATCCATACATTCATTCCAAGTTTGAGTTTAACACCTTCTGAGAAAATGATTCCTTTTAAGTTCAAAAGAAGATAGATTCTTTGGCTATATGTTTCGCTATGACAATAAACAAAAGTCATGGTCAATCTCTGTCAAGAGTTGGTTTGTACTTAAAAAAGCATGCTTTTATGTCTTGTCACAAGTTTGTTCGTTGGCTTCTTGTTAAGCCTGATTATCTATAGCCTAATGTGTTTTTGTGTTTTGATTCATGTATGTTCTATGGTTTCATTAAAATGTTTAGGGCTTCTAAATATGTCGAGTTTTAGGGTTGTTACACAATCCTAGTAGCTTCTATGTTCATGTCTGCACCTCCTCAACGTTTACTGTCACCTACCAACTATTATGCATACATAGTCAGCAACACTGAATGAGTTCTTGTCTTATAATAAATTATACTTTTCATTCTTTAAAATCCTTGCCTTGTCATACATGAACACGCATTAATACATACATACTAATATGTTTATTTCATTAATCTTTCATCATCATTTCCTTCATTCATTTATTATTATCTTTCATTGTAATGGATCAATATCATTTGCTAGACCCCCAACATTTGCACGCAGTTGGAATTTGTGCCAGGACCTATAAATAGGCCCATCCACTGTATGTATACGTGGTCACAGTGCCGAGGTCCAGCAACAATGATCCCCTTTCATTCATGTTTAATCACATGGATTAGACCCTATGTCCTAATGGGATAGCTAAGCCGCACATCAGTTGAGCTAACAACAATATGATTTTGTACCACCATTCATTTCGCTTGCAAGATTTTCATTCATTCATTACGTTTTACTTTTCGTTAACTATATCTTTCACTTTTATTACATAATACTTTATTTATAATAGTACATAACATACCAAGTAAACTTTACCATAAAACCTATATCATTTCAAAAACAATTTTACTCATAATACACAACACAATTCATTAAATCTAGTCATGTGAGAACTTACTTAGCAAACCTAAATGTGCGAGAACTCTAAGACTAAGCAAAACATTCAGGTGAGCAAGAACCTAGCTATACGTGAATACATACCCCGAGAGCTTTTGAAAACATGTAAAAAAGGGGCTAGAACTCAACTTCTGAATATTTCAACCAAAAACACACTCCCTCAAGAGCTTCTTAATCAAAAACTACATAATCATGCACTATAACCATCACTAGCCTTACATTTTAACATATACACATAGTACAACATCGAATACATACTTTAAACATCACAAATTCTCACCTCTATCTCTTAGGAATGCATCAGCATCAGTTTTCGCTTGTAGGTGGGGGCATATAAATGCCCTAACCTGTTATAGGATCTTCCACCATTCGAAAATCTTCACGAGTGAAAACTTCAAGTCACGCGAGAACTTTCTTCCGTGCGAGAATTTTTTGCTTTCTTCGATTTCTTGGACATTTTATGGTGTTACAAGTCTATCCCCCTTATTTAGGTTTCGTCCATGAAACCTGTTAGTCGTCAAACAATTGTAGATAATGTTGCCACATCTCTTCTTCAGATTCCCATGTGGACTCCGACCCCTTTCTACGTCTCCACCATACTCCTACAAGTGGAACCATAAAATACGGGCATTATGAGTTCACAGTTATGCCGTTCGGAGTCACTAAAGCTTCGACACCTTTCATGGATATAATAAACCAAATTTGTAAACCTTATCTAGATAAATTCATCATCGTTTTCATGAACGATATTCTTATCTATTCAAAAACCAAAGGAAGATCACAAAACTCATCTTCAAATCCTATTAGGGATATTAAAACGAGAGAAATTGTACGCTAAATACTCAAAGTGTGAGTTTTGACTATCGGAGGTACAATTTCTTATTCATGTGATCAATGCTAAAGGGATTCAAGAATGATCCTACAAAAATCAAGGCTATTGCTAAATGGAAGAAACGAAGAACACCAACTGAAATACGCAGTTTCATAGGATTTGCTATGTACTATCGTCGATTCATCAAAGACTTGTCTCAAAAGTAGTTGAATATGAGACAACAATGTTGGATGAAAATCCTAAGTGACTATGATTATGAGATCTGTTATCATGAAGGAAAGGCCAAAGTCATAGCTGACGCCTTGAGCAGAAAGGAACACGAAAGGCCTAAACATGTTCGTGCATTACGACTTGAAGTATAAGTTGATTTGATTAAGCGACTAAAGAAAGCTCAAGCATTAACACAAGAAGAAGTAAACTTAGACAAATAAGGAATGAAAGGCATGCTTAAACAATTGAATAAGAATGAAGATGGAATACTAAGAAAGAAAGAATGAATCTGGGTACTAGTTATAGGTGATATTCGAGAAAAAATTCTGGAAGAAGCTCATAATTATAAGTACATGATGTATCCTGAAAGTGTTAAGATGTATAAAAAGTTAAAAGGTCATTACTAGTCGAATGGCATGAAAAAAGACAATGCCTTATGGGTTGCCAAATGCTTGACTCGTTCCCAAGTTAAAGCTGAACAATTGGAATTACCATTCTGGAAATGGGAAATGATAATGATGGATTTCATCACGAAACTTTCACGAACAAGTCAATGATGTGATACGGATTATCATCGATAGACTAACAAAATCTGCTTATTTCCTTCTAATGAAAGAAACATACACGATGGATAAGTTGGCCAAGTTATACAAGAATGAAGTCATATCTTTACACGAAGTGCCAGTCTTCATAGTATCAGATAGAGATAGTCGTTTTACTTCCTGATTCTTGAAAAGCTTTCTGAAAGTATTGTCACACCTCGAAAATCGCAGCGGAAAGTCAAGCGATGTGGTGGTAACGGAAGTTGGATTATTACCAACGATTAAAGTCAAACGATAAAAAAATATAAATCGACTACTGTCGATTAGGGTTTTACAATTACTCAGTCAAAATGAAGAGAAGTCTCAACATAGATTACATTGGTTTTTAATTATTTAAGAAAACAACAAGTTTAATCAGCGAGACCCCAAGACTGGAATTTAACCGACACGTTTGACCATCCAAACACATTTCCATTTATTCCCAACCGAGCGTACCTACAAACCTGAAAAGCATGAAAATTAAATGGTCAACATCAAGTTGGTGAGCATTCAGGTTTTAAACTTTTGACAATTAGTTTTTGTTTACATTATGATGTACACGAGATATAATATAATTATCATAGACTAGCTAGGTACTATAAATAATTTAGGTCATAAGTCCATAATCAAGCCAAAACCACGTCGTTGCCCCACAACAGTCCAAACATATAAATTCCCTCGCTACAACCTGACCAGAGCGACGGGTCGCGAGAGCGGGCCCTTCTAACCCGATAGATCTACCAATATAGTCTGTGGCCTCCTCGAGGTTAATGATTATGGGGGGATTTAGGGGCTCAACGGTATGCATCTATACCATTGACCCAACTCATACCTTCATAACATATATTAATCTCGTTTTACCCATCATAGTATAAATCATGCTTTTCCCCCAAAATAGTTTAAATAAAACAATATTTAAAATGGGGCCGAAGAACTCACCTTCGAATGCGATCAAATAATAAATTAACACGTCTAGCTCCGATCTATTAAGATTCCCAAACGTGAAAAAAATAATTAATAATTGAAAAGGCATGCTTATGAGAATGCAGTTCACCCAACTTATTCATTTTATAGGTAAATATAAATTCTTACACGGGGTTTTTAAAGGACTTGTTGTTGTTTTGTAAAAGTTTGTTATTTACTTAATACTTAAAAAAATTGAAACCTATTATATTTATCTTATCAACTATTGTCAACCTTCAATATGTAACACCTAATCAATTAAGTACCTAACAACATTTTTAGTCCATTCTTAATTCTATGATTGTTTATCTTGAAAACTATTAAAATTTCTTAACCTAATGATTTATGTCGTGAAGTACTATTTGAATGTTTATTAGTTAAAGTGGTTTATTCAAGACTCTCGTCAACCTTTTGTTAATAGTTTATGTATATTTTGTATTTTTATTTCTAAAAATCTTTATTTTTCTTTTATAAGTTAAAGTTGTCAAAATTATTTAATTAATGAAATATACATTCTTTTTAGGGTAAAGTGGATATTATTTTATTGTTTAGATTTACGAAATATATACATCGCGTAACCTTTTTAAGACCCGTTAACTTGAGGTCATTGTTTATATATATATATATATATATATATATATATATATATATATATATATATATATTTAATAGACATAAATTGTCCGAAAATATATATTATTTTTCAGAATTATACAATTATATTTTTATAAAAGTCTTGGAGTCTCAAACTTCATCTTAGTCGAGTTCATTTGTAGCAATATTCCGTCCGTTTTATGCTCGGTCCTAAACATGGTTTCTAGTCTTCCACTTTTTGTCAATCTAATCTTCTAATTTAAGTGAAACCTTTTTAACGTGTTCAAGTATCGATTTTATATCAACACTTCAACTTAATCATTCCTTTTATACGATTATGATCATCAATATCATCCAATGTTCCAACTTAAACATCCTCCTATGATATTATACCCAACAATATTCATCCATCCAATAATTCTACCTAATCATTTCTTATGAGGCCATAATCCATCAATCCTTCAACTTACATATACATACACACATATGCGACATATACATACGTATACATACATTCATACACACTCAAATCATACAACTTACCATGATTTCATCAAACTAAAACTATTTCTAACACACATTTCAGATTATATACCCATTTCAAAACCCATTTTCATCAAAACATAAATTTTCATGTAACATCAAAGTGGGTAAACTAGGGTTCATCAAGATTTTCATCTTGATCACCCATGCATGAAGAAATATAGGTGATCTAGCCCAAAATAAGTATACCTTGAGTAATTCTTAGCCTAAACCATCAATCTCCAATGTTGTCACGAAGATTTCTAGTACCCGAATACACCTTCACGTATCTAACAAAGCTTTACTTAGAACCCTCTTGATTTTGACTCAAAACTAGGAAAAATGGTGATGTCTAGGGCTTCAACATCAGGTTTTAATGGTGGGGGGGCGACTTCGATGGTGGCTCACGGTTGGTGATAGAGGTGGCCGAGAGAGAGAGAGAGAGTGAGTGATGGATTGGTGGTGCGGCAACGGGGAGGGTGGCTGCGGTGGTGTTGGTCGTGGGTGATGGTGTCGGCGGCGATGTGGCTGCGGTTGGTGGTCTCGGTGATGGGGTTGGCGGCCGATGGAGATGGGGTGATGGGTTGGTGGTCGCGGCGAAGGTGCAGGTGGTAGTTGGTGGTGGTCGGCGGTGTGGCGACTGTCGATGGCGTGGCGGCAGCCGGTGGCGTGGCGGCGGTGGAAGTGATGGCTGTGGTGGAGAGAGAGGGGGGGTGGCCATGTAGATGGAAGAAGTGGGGAAGGAGAATGAGTTTGGTGAGGAGATGAAAGGTTGGGTAGAGGGTTTATGTAGGGATGAAGAGGGTTAGTTGTCATACATGCATAATTTCTTTTATTATTATTATTATTATTATTATTATTATTATTATTATTATTATTATTATTATTATTATTATTATTATTATTATTCTTAAACGGTTAACCGACTCTGAGGTTCGTTAGGGCCGTTAACTGGGATTTTCAAGTAGTTAACACAATAAACGATAAGAGTAAAATTATTATTAGGTTAGACTTGTATAAATATTGACCTGATTTGACCGGGTGTCACAGTCTCCCCTCGTTTAGGAAATTTCGTCCTGAAATTTTATGTTGCTGGATTCCAAGCCAGGCCTGGGTTTAAATAGATGAGGGTACTTTAGTTGCATTTGATCCAGACGTTCCCACGTAAATTCAGGTCCTCTTTTAGAATTCCACCTAACTTTGACCAATTTAATCTGACTTCTTCTGAGCTTCTGGATCTTCCAATCTAAAATTTCTATAGGTTCTTTAACAAAATGAAGTTTATCATCGATGCAAACCTCATCTGGAGGAATGACCAGTGATTCATCTAATAAACACTTCTTTAAATTGGACACGTGGAATACATTATGCACATTTCCAAGTTCACTAGGTAGATCAACTCGGTACGCAAGTTGCCCAATTCGTTCTATAATTTGGAATGGTCCAATGAATCGAGGATTAATCTTCCCTCGTTTACCAAACCTAACAATACCCTTCCAGGGAGATACTTTCAAAAATACTCTGTCACCTACCAGGAATTCCAATGGTTTTCTCCGATTATCCGCATAACTCTTTTGTCGACTATTGGCGGCTTCAAGCCTTTTTCTAATTTGCATAATTTTGTCAGTTTGTCTCTTGGATAATCTCTGGGCCTGTTAATTGTCTTTCACCAATGTCTACCCAACATAAGGGTGAACGACACTTTCTTCCATATAACGCTTCAAATGGAGCAGCTTTAATGCTAGTGTGATAGCTATTATTATATGAAAACTCAGCTAGTGGTAGATGAGTGTCCCAATTTCCACCAAAATCAATCACACACGCTCTCAGCAAATCTTCTAAAGTCTGAATGGTCCTCTCGCTTTGACCATCTGTTTAGGGATGATATGCCGTACTCATATCTAATCGGGTACCCATGGCTTCATGTAAGGACTGCCAGAATCTTGAGGTGAATCGGCTATCTCTATCAGAAATAATTGAGATTGGTACGCCATGGCAAGATACCACCTCTTTGATATATAAGTCAGCCAGCTTATTCATACTATACGTCTCCTTCATAGGTAGAAAATGGGCGGATTTTGTCAAACGATCAACTATTACCCAAACTGTATCATATCCACTTGTCGTTCGGGGTAATTTCGTTATAAAATCCATGGCAATGCACTCCCATTTTCACTTTGGAATCACTGGCTTTTGTAAAAGTCCTGAAGGTTTCTTTCTGGTATTCAGCTTTTACTTTAGAGCATGTCATACATTTGCTTATGTATACTGCTATATCAACCTTCATATTAGGCCACCAATATAATTCTTTTACATCATGATACATTTTGTCTGATCCCGGGTGAATTGAGTATCTTGACTTATGGGCCTCATCTTTAATGGTTTTGCGTAAGTCTCCGTACTTTGGAACCCATATTCGATTTGCAAAATGCATCAAGTTGTCAGAGTTAGGTTTTAACTCCTTCACCATTCCTCGTAAACCTTCACTCCCTAAATTATCATCTTTTAATGCTTCGATTTGAGCATCGTGAATCTTAGTAATAAGATCCGAATGTATGATTAATTCCAATGCTCGTACTCGCAGAGGTTTTTCTCTTTTTTTTTGCTGAGTGCATCTGCAACAACGTTGGCTTTGCCCGGGTGATAACAAATATCACAATCATAATCATTTAATAATTCGACCCAACGCCTTTGTCTCATATTCAAATCCTTCTGATTAAAAATATGTTACAGGCTCTTGTGATCGGTGTACACGACACATTTAGTTCCATAGAGGTAATGTCTCCAGATTTTTAGGGCAAAAACCACAGCTCCTAGTTCTAGATCATGAGTGGTGTAATTCTTCTCATGCACTTTTAGTTGTTTGGACGCGTAAGCAATCACTTTTATCTTTTTGCATCAACACACACCCCAGACCTAATCGCGAGGCATCACAATACACTACAAATCCATCAGTTTCGTCAGGCAATGACAGTATGGGCGCGCTACACAACCTTTGCTTTAATGTTTGAAATGCTTTTTCTTGATCAACACCCCACTCGTATTTTCTATCCTTACGAGTCAGCAGGGTCAATGGTTGAGCTATCTTTGAAAAGTTTTTAATAAATCTACGATAGTAACCGGCTAATCCTAAGAATTGTCGTACTTCTGTGGGAGACTTAGGTGCTTCCCAATTCTTAATTGCTTCAATTTTTGTTAGATCCACATGAATACCCTTCTCGTTTATTACGTGACTGAGAAATTGAACTTCCCAAAGCCAAAACTCGCAATTGGAAAATTTAGCATACAGTTTTTCTCTTTTTAAAACATTCAGAATGAGTCGAAGGTGATGTTTATGGTCTTCCTTGGACTGCGAATATATTAAAATGTCATCAATAAACACTATAACAAATTTATCCAAGTAGGGTTTACAGCCGGCGCGTTCGTTAGACCGAATGGCATTACTAGAAATTCATAAGGACCATATCGCATTCTAAAGGCTGTCTTTGGAACATCTTCCTCTGCTATCAATAATTGGTGATAACCAGATCGCAAATCGATTTTTGAGTAATAGCTCGATACTTGCAATTGATCAAACAAATCATCAATTCTTGGTAATGGGTACCGATTCTTAATGGTAAGCTTATTTAATTCCCGGTAATCAATACACATTCTAAATGATCCGTCCTTATTTTTAACAAATAAAACCGGCGCTCCCCAAGGAGAAAAACTTGGTCGGATAAATCCTTTGTCTAATAACTCTTGCAGCTGTTTTGACAATTCTTGCATCTCAGAAGGTGCTAACCGATATGACGATCGAGCTACAGGTGCAGCTCCAGGCACTAGATCAATTCGAAACTGGATCTGCCTTTGCAGGGGTAATCCTAGTAAATCTTCAAGGAATACTTCTGGGTATTCTCGTACAACTGGAATGTCTTCAATTCTTCGTTCCTCATTCTTGACATCAATGGCTTTTACTAAGAAGGCTGGATATCCTTTGTTTAAATACTCACAAGCTTTCATAACATTAACCAATTTCAAAGAACGCTTTCCCTTATCTCCTTGAATGATTAGAATTTCACCGTTGGGAGTCGGTAAGCGAATAATCTTCTCAAAACATACTACTTCTGCATGGTTTCGAGAGAGGCAATCCATTCCAATGATGACATCGAAACTTCCAAGGTCGACAGGTAACAAGTCGATGTTAAAAATACGATCATTAAGTTGTAAGGTGCAATTTTTGATTATTTCATTAGTTTCTATTTTCTTCTCGTTAGCTAGTTCAATAATATACTTTTTATTCAACTTACAGGGTTTTATACCTAATAAAGGCTCAAATTCTTTGGACACGAAACTCAAATCAGCACCGGTGTCGAATAAAACAGAGGCGTAATGATTATTAATAAGGAACGTACCATTAACCACTGACGGTTCTTGGCGCGCATCTTTAGTGTTCATTTCAAAGGCTCTTCCTCTGGCTTTAGCTCCATTCAGCTTCGGGTAATCCTTCTTGAAATGCCCTATGACACCACATTCAAAACAGGCACGATCATTTCTTGCCACACTCCCATCAGGCTTAGATCGACAATTCTAGATCAAGTGACCGAACTTATGACAACGGGCACAGATTCTACATCCACCTTTGTGAAAGTATCCATATTTGTTACATTTTCCATGAGTTTCTTGGTTTCCCTTGGCATCATTTGATGTTGCGACATAAGCCTTTCCAGACCCTCGACTGAAGTTTCTCTTGTTGTTTAACTCGTTCCTTGAACCTCCAAACCACTTTCTTTTTCCATCCGGTAATCTTTTCTCTACCTCAATGGTCTTCCTTTCAATTCCCACTATCCTTTTTCCTACTTCATCCTTTTTTATTAACACACCATTGTGCACCGCATCATCGGAGAGAATGTGCAATAGCTATAGCACTCTAAATAGTGGTGGGGTTTGAGGCCGTAACATTGCTTCTTATCTGGGTTCCGGTCCCCAAATATATCTTTCAATCCGAACATATTCAGGGGTAACCATTCGAGGCACCAATCTAGCGAGATCATTGAACCTAGAAGTGTAGGCTCGAATCTCAGCACCATCCATGGTAAGATTCCAAAACTCTGCCTTAATTTTCTATAGTTCATTTTGAGGGCAGTACTCTCGAAGTAACATTTCCTTCAATTGTTCCCAAGTAAGTTCATATGCATTCATATCTCCCAATAGTTGACGTTGAGAGTTCCACCACGACAATGCTGCGTCTTGAAAAGAACAGGTCACGTATTTGACCTTCTGATCATCAGAGCAGTTACTTATGGCTATAACAGTTTCCATTCTTTCAATCCATCGAACGATGTCTAATGGTCCCTCAGCGCCATTAAAAGTTCTTGGATTGCATCCTTGGAATGTCTTGTACGAGCACCCTTGGAGTTGTACGCCTGATGAACTGCCTGGGTTTCCGTTCGTACCAGAACCATTATTCGCACCAACACCAGAACCTATGTTAGAGCCATTTCCCATTCCATTTCCAAGACCATTACCAGCAATTCCATTTCCTTTTCCTTGACCGACAGCTACATTAGCATCATGCTGTTCTAGAGCAGATTTGACATGTTGAGCTATTAGTTGAGCTAGTTCTTCTGCAGTTGTAGGTAGGTTGGAATTCCCACTTAACGATGTATTTAGTGTTCTAGGCGGCATGCTTAAATTCTGACGTGAAGATAAGAAAAGAAAAGGGGGGGGGGATTTAGATAACGTATAACGCTCATAATACATTATAATTGAATACCCCGATTAACATAGTTATATTCACATTAACATTTCCATATTTTTAATAATTATAATTCTTAATGACATATTAATATCAAAAGCAGCATATTGTTAGTTCATACATTACACATCCAATTATCATGAAAGTCAAGTCAACCACTAAAAGATGTTTAGTTTAATAACCTACTAAGTCTACTAAAAAAAAACAAATCTTCCTTCTTAACCAAAATACTTAAGCGTCCCAGATTGCATCCATCATCTAACCCAAAAACGGAGCTCCACTACTAATGTGCATCAAATATGAAATCATCATCAGACAAAATGTAGCCACTGCCATGGTTGTCTCCACTCGCTCCCCCATCAGGACTGACTGCTGGCGCCATCACCATCGCTGCCTCGGTAGCATCAGCCCTCTGCTCTGCTAGGGTCAGTCTGTTCCTAGTCTCTAAAAGACTAGCTTCCAGATCTGACACTCGAAAGTGCATCTGATGCAGCGCGCTATCATGTAACATCCTTTCTTCTTCCATTGTCAACATCTTTCCATCCAATGCCTGATTCACTTCCTCCTGTATCCTCAGCTTTTCCTGCAAAACAAACATCTCATTCTCGTAGAGAATGCATCGAGAAGTCAAGGTAGCTATCACGCGCTCAATGGACTCACCGGCAATAGTGATCCTATGAGGAACGGTGGATGACTCCCCCACCTCAAAGGTGGAAGGGATCCCATCTCTAGAGGCCCATCCTCTCATGGTGTCCATAACCCAATCCCACTGCTTGTTGAGCGATCTGGCCCGTTTGGGCACAGGCGCTCCATCCACACCATCACCATCTTCGGCTACTCTCTTCGCCTCTCTCCGCTTCCTCCGCTCATACACCAACCGAATCTTCGGTGGCTGCTGCATGGGAGAGATAGGTGCAACGGGAGTTATCGCCGTCGGAGACTCATCCTCACAAGCCAAACCAACTGGCCCCTCAGTGTCTCGTATCCCATCAGCCAGCCTGTCATCACCTTGAGCCTGAACTCCAAACTTATCATCAGTCTGAGCCTCAAGAATCGGCTCAAGAGTAGCTGCAACTGGTACCGGGTTCTCCTCATCCAACTCAGATATCCATCCGTTGCCCGAGTCCTCCATGCCCGGGTATATAGTAGCTGTAAAAGAAGGCTGAGAGGGGTGATACCAAGGCATAGGTGACATCGATAACGGAGGACCTTCAGTGCTACTGCTGGCATCAGGCACGCCATCCCTGTTCTGCTGGTCAGACATCTATAGTAAAATAATATATCTGTACTTATCAATCTAACTTAAGATGCTAACTCAATCAAGATCAAGCAATTACACATATTATTAATAATAACTATTTATATTAACACTACGCGTCTACCGGGCGTAAAACTCGAATAAATGGAAATGTCTTTGGATTCGTAAAAACTTTTAAAGGTTATAGTCTAGATTTTCCTTTCAGAAATTTTCTAGTTCGTTATAACCATTGGCTCTGATACCAACTTCTGTCACACCCCGAAAATCGCAGCGGAAAGTCAAGCGATGTGCTGGTAACGAAAGTTGGATTATTACCAACGATTAAAGTCAAACGATAAAAAAATATAAATCGACTACTGTTGATTAGGGTTTTACAATTACTCAGTCAAAATGAAGAGAAGTCTCAACATAGATAACATTGGTTTTTAATTATTTAAGAAAACAACAAGTTTAATCAGCGAGACCCCAAGACTGGAATTTAACCGACACGTTTGACCATCCAAACACATTTCCATTTATTCCCAACCGAGCGTACCTACAAACCTAAAAAGCATGAAAATTAAATGGTCAACATAAAGTTGGTGAGCATTCGGGTTTTAAACTTTCGACAAGCAGTTTTTTTTTACATTATGAAGTACACGAGATATAATATAATTATCATAGACTAGCTAGGTACTATGAATAATTTAGGTCATAAGTCCATAATCAAGCCAAGAAACACGCCGTTGCCCCACAACGGTCCAAACATATAAATTCCCTCGCTACAACCTGACCAGAGCGACTAGTCGCGAAAGCGGGCCCTTCTAACCCGATAGATCTACCAATATAGTCTGTGGCCTCCCCGAGGTTAATGATTATGGGGGGATTTAGGGTCTCAACGGTATGCATCTATACCATTGACCCAATTCATACCTTCATAACATATATTAATCTCGTTTTACCCATCATGGTATAAATCATGCTTTTCCCCCAAACTAGTTTAAATAAAACAATATTTAAAATGGGGCCGAATAACTCACCTTCGAATGCGATCAAATAATAAATTAACACGTCTAGCTCCGATCTATTAAGATTCCCAAACGTGAAAGAAATAATTAATAATTGAAAAGGCATGCTTATGAGAATGAGGGTTCACCCAACTTATTCATTTTAAAGGTAAATATAAATTCTTACACAGGGTTTTTAAAGAACTTCTTGTTGTTTTGTAAAAGTTTGTTATTTACTTAATACTTAAAAAAAATGAAACCTATATTTATCTATTATATTTCGTGAAGTACTATTTGAATGTTTATTGGTTAAAGTGGTTTATTTAAGACTCTCGTCAACCTTTTGTTAATAGTTTATGTATATTTTGTATTTTTATTTCTAAAAATCTCTAGTTTCCTTTTATAAGTTAAAGATGTCAAAATTATTTAATTAATGAAATATACATTCTTTTTAGGGTAAAGTGGATATTATTTTATTGTTTAGATTTACGAAATATATACATCGCCTAACCTTTTTAAGACCCGTTAACTTGAGGTCATTGTTTAAATATATATATATATATATATATATATATATATATATATATATATATATATATATTTTATTAGACATAAATTGTCCGAAAATATATATTATTTTTTAGAATTATACAATTTTATTTTTATAAAAGTCTTGGAGTCTCAAACTTCATCTTAGTCGAGTTCATTTGTAGCAATATTAAGTCCGTTTTATGCTCGATCCTAAACATGGTTTCTAGTCTTCCACTTATTGTCAATTTAATCTTCTAATTTAAGTGAAACCTTTTTAACGTGTTCAAGTATCGATTTTATATCAACATTTCAACTTAATCATTTCTTTTATACGATTATGATCATCAATATCATCCAATGTTCCAACTTAAAAATCCTCCTATGATATTATACCCAACAATATTCATCCATCCAATAATTCTACCTAATCATTTCTTATGAGGCCATAATCCATCAATCCTTCAACTTACATATACATACACACATACGCGACATATACATACGTATACATACATTCATACACACTCAAATCATACAACTTACCATGATTTCATCAAACTAAAACTATTTCTAACACACATTTCAGATTAGATACCCATTTCAAAACCCATTTTCATCAAAACATAAATTTTCATGTAACATCAAAGTGGGTGAACTAGGGTTCATCAAGATTTTCATCTTGATCACCCATGTATGAAGAAATATAGGTGATCTAGCCCAAAATAAGTATACCTTGAGTAATTCTTAGCCTAAACCAACAATCTCCAATGTTGTCACGAAGATTTCCAGTACCCGAATACACCTTCACGTATCTAACAAAGCTTTACTTAGAACCCTCTTGATTTTGACTCACAACTAGGAGAAATGGTGATGTCTAGGGCTTCAACCGCAGGTTTTAATGGTGGGGGGGCCGACTTCGATGGTGGCTCACGGTTGGTGATAGAGGTGGCCGAGAGAGAGAGTGACGGATTGGTGGTGCGGCAACGGGGGGGGGGGGGTGGCTGCGGTGACGTTGGCCGTGGGTGATGGTGGCGGCGGCGATGTGGCAGCGGTTGGTGGTCTCGGTGATGGGGTTGGCGGCCAATGGAGATGGGGTGATGGGTTGGTGGTCGCGGCGAAGGAGCAGGTGGTAGTTGGTGGTGGTCGGCGGTGTGGCGACTGTCGGTGGCGTGGCGGCAGCCGGTGGCGTGGCGACGGTGGAAGTGATGGCTGCGGTGGAGAGAGAGGGGGGGTGGCCGATGTAGATGGAAGAAGTAGGGAAGGAGAATGAGTATGGTGAGGAGATGAAAGGTTGGGTAGAGGGTTTATGTAGGGATGAAGAGGGTTAGTTGTATCATACATGCATAATTTCTTTTATTATTATTATTATTATTATTATTATTATTATTATTATTATTATTATTATTATTATTATTATTATTATTATTATTATTATTATTCTTAAACGGTTAACCGACTCCGAGGTTCGTTAGGGTCGTTAACTGGGATTTTCAACTAGTTAACACAATAAACGATAAGAGTAAAATTATTATTAGGTTAGACTTGTATAAATATTGACCTGATTTGACCGCGTGTCACAAGTATTAAGCTAAATTTTAGTACGGCTTACCTTTCACAGACTAATGGTTAGAGTGCAAGGCCGATTTAAACCCTTGAAGATATGTTGCGCGCATGCATGATTAATTTAGGTGGATGTTGGGATGAAAATCTGTCATAGATGGAGCTTTTGTACAACAATAATCATCACACAAGTATTATTGCAACCGATTATCCCAAACTAACTTATGCAACTGCAATGAAAAGTATCATTACATGCTTTTCAAGCCGAGCTCAAGTTGATTTTAAATCTTCTTGAGTTCAACTTAAACTTTGTAAAAATTATTAATTTTTTTCAGTTAATATTAAATAAAGACATTTTCTTTATCATTACGAAATTATATAGTATTACACCATTTACAATATAAATTATAATCAATATGAAATCCGTACAAAGTTTCATAAATGGTTTTTCTGGTTTGATCATATTGCAAGTTTGGTCATCATAATTTAAAAATTACAAACTTAGTTTAAACATTTGTGAGATTGTTACAAGTTTAGTCCCCATCGTTGGTGCTTATTAGTTTTTAACGAATGTGAGGACTAAACATGTAATATGATCAAACTAAAGACATTATTTGTGTAATTTTCTTTAAAATTAAAAACAAAAAATAAAAAATCAAACCCCTTGAGTTTATTAGCCAATGACCAAAATATGCTTGCATTGGTGCCATGATTATTGCACCATTTATTGCATGGGTCACATGATGATCAACCCCATAATCTATAATATCTAATAAAACAAGCTTTTTTTTTCCACTTGTCTTTCTCTTATCTTATTTTTTTGTCACTTGTCATTCTTATAAACATGCACATATCAATTTTCCCTCTAAAAGGTTATTATAGTAATTTATATACTCGAACAAATTTCTCTCTCTTATTAAAAATAAATTTTATTAATTGCTATATTTCTCTCTTTTATTAAAATCAAACTATGTTTTTTAAAAATAGATTTTATTAAACAAAAATTGAAATCACATCTTTTAATTAAAATCTAAATAATAAAAAACTAAAATTTTATATAATATGAATTTTTTTAACACACTAAACCTTTTTTAAACAAAATATTTTAAATCGTTTTGTTTTTTAAAAAAAGTTATAAATAGGTGAAATTTTTTAAAAAGTTGTCTTATTGAAACAACAAGAATCATTACAAACCAGCATTTTTAAAGAACAAGATTTTTATAAAAAAATATTTAAAAAAATCTTAAAACGAATGTTTAAAAATAAAACTTTTTAGATAAGAGAGTTAAAATATTATTTTCGTGTTTATTACTAAGTATAATCCGTTTAATTAATGGTTTTTAACCTATCCATCTACCTATAAAAAAACTAACGTAAGCGTGAAACAATTATAAGACTAATTATACTTACTTTCTCATTTCTCTATATTGTTAAAAATAATACTGAATACTAATAATTTTACTCGTACCATATTCAAATTAAAAATGTATAATTTATTAAATTAAAAACTTGTTTTTTATTAAAAGACACTTTTTAAAAATATAAATTTTATAAAATACAGAATACAACGAACTTTTTTTTATCATTTTTCTTAAAACAAAATATTTAAAAATCATAATTTTTTTAAAACAAAAGTTTAAAAAAATACATAATTGTTTATTTACTTAAAGTAGCTATTTATACGTAACTATAATTATATTTTATTTTCAAGCATGATCTTATAATGCATAATTTTTTAGTACTAATTATTTAATATTTTAATTATTCAATCCGTGTAATACACGGGCACTAACCTAGTAATTACAATATTTTCATACTAAACTTGCAATAGTCTCATAAATGTTATAATTAAATGTGTAGTTTTTAATATTTGAGGACCATACTTGAAAATTGAAATATGGTCAAATCATGATCACCATTAATGTAATTTTCTCTAAAGTGCATATTTTAACAAAAGTAAAAGGTTTTAAACTAGCATGAGGAACACTGCCTTCGAGTGCTAAGACCCAACCACATAAAATGTTGGGAAATGTTTGGTTGATAGGAATTCATGAGAAGTTAATGTAATTGGAATATAAATTTTATTACGTGTTTGGTTGGCTAAGACAGATAATTAGAATTGAAATTAATTCCAATCAAATACTTCACTTAATGGAATTAAAAATTCTTCCATTATCCAAACGAAATTATCATAATGTTTTAATTCCTGTAAATAACCATAACTCTTCTAATGCAAATTCTCGACCTAAAACTGCCGCTCTTGATGCAAATTCTTGAAGTGAAATTCCTAGTTGTTTTAATATTGGTCTCTGATTTGATAATCTCTATAATTCTTGAATTCCAACTGAACTTCTCATGGAAATGTAAATGTTGATTAGAGCCATAAGAACTAGATCAATAGTAATGCAATTGAAATCGACCTCATCACCTCAATTCTAATAAACTGAAACTCGTATTCTCTCAAGCATTAGCCATCGAAGCAAGAGATAAGAATAATAGATGAAAGAATAAACATAAAATTTCTATTAATTATTTCTGAATTTAACTTTTTCAAGGAATCAAAATCCATGATTCAAGATCTCAACCTTTTTAACAATGAGTGAGTCACATAATTTCTTTAAAATTTGTTTGTTAGGGTTGGGTATTGTGATGGATAGAACTTGCTGGTAAATTTTTATATTATATAAAATAAAAGAAGTGAATGCTACAATTACTTTTATAAGTTTTTAGATTGACACTAAAGATTGTTTTTTACAAGAGAGCCCTGCCTATATCTTTGTTTTATATTCATTAATCTTATGAGATAATTTTGTCTTAACAGGTTATTTTTACATTCTAATTCCATTAACAAAATTAATTTTGTCTTAACAGGTTTTTTTTTACATTCTAATTCCATTAACAAAATTCCAACCAAACACATATAGGATTTTTAAAAGAATCCTTTAAATTCCACTTAAATTCCATATTCATTTTCAATTTCAATGAAATCCACGAACCAAACGCCCCCATAGAGTCTTGTTCGTGTCATGTTTGTACATGATTCTCTTTAAACACTTTTTTTCTGCTCATGAAACCATTTTCGAAAAAATAACAATAGAATTAGTTCACTGTAATGTTAAAGATGACTAACAAGCCTAGTGTCTCTTAGTTCTGATCTAAACTACCACCAACAATAACTATCTCCAAACATTGATGTAATATAAATTTTAATGAAGTTATGTTCTTAGAAATTAACCAAAATCAGAATTCAATCATCAACACTCTTGGAGATGGAAAATATGATAAAAGAACACAAAGGGACAACAATAAAAGCTGTAACTTTAAGAAAATCTTCGGTGTCTGTTGAGATAACTCCGATTCTTGACCAGTCTCCACTGTATCTGCAATTTCATAATAACGACTAAAATAGTTTATAAGTAATTTGAAATATAATAATTTGTAAACTATGTATTTTAATTATAACAATTAGAAGTTAGATTGTCTTCTAAGGTCTCATTGGTCGACATGTCCACTTTGTCTTCTTCTTTTTTTCCACCTTTTGACAGTTTAACAATACTTGTACAATCACGTATTATAACTAATGGGTAGGGTTTAGGTATAGGTTTTACAGCTTATTATTCGTTTTCTTCTTTATTCATGCTTGTTTTTGCTTAATGATCATCAATGTAATGGTGGTGATCTGGTGATTTGCTTCAATTGCTTCCATTGATTGTGTTTGTCTTTCATGTACATATGAGATTTTGAGGCTAATTAGTTTATATAATCTTAAAACCTTGATGAATAGTGTCAGGTAAGCTGGACACGTGACAAGTCATGATTGGATCACAATTTAATTTTTATTCAATTTTTTGGTCTTTTTAGAATTTACATATGTATAGGAATTTAATTTTTGGGACTAAACCCAAAAGGGTTCTTGTCATTACAGTTAGGCGCGCATATATAAGGTGAACCCACAAGGGTTTGAGTCCTAGAGTGTGGTTTTTATTCAACCTTTTTTAGGAATTTATTTGTTTTTTATCTACTTTTTAAAAAATGCGAAGAATCGCCCTGTCACATTACCCGGGTTATAAATATAGTTCATATTATAGGTATAGGGGAGGGTTGCTGAGAAAACCAATAATTATGTGAAAACCAAAGAAAACCACGGAAACCAATAACATAATTTATAACTTTTTTATTCTTTTAATTGTTAAAATGTTATTTAAGTACTTGGTTCATATATGTTGAGCATACACATGAGAATAAAAAGTCTTACGTATACGTAGCACTATGTCGAATGAAAAATGGTTACGTATACGTAACCTATGTGTGACGAATAAGTAAAACCATGCTACGGTTTTCATTTGATCTATACTTTTATTTATATATACTCACACATATATATAGAGGGTAGTGATAAAAAAATTTATAAATTATGTGACCGGTTTCATTAGTTTTCTCTAGTTTTCTCATAAAATTATAGTTTTCTTAGAATTCTTCCTCTATAGGTATATAACATAACTATTTTGATTAGTAGTCTATTGGTAAGAGTTAAGACTCTTTGAAGATTTAGATTTCTAGTTAGAAATAGTTTAGTGGGGCCTAAAATAATGTATAAACTCGTATTAATTTCTTTAATATTTTATAGGTTACTGTCATCTAATGCCTTTATCATGTCAGTGGTTGTCTGGTTGTATATTAATGTTTTCATTAAAAGACTACCTCTGAATCAGTAAGATATTAAAATGTTTGTTTTAAAAAAATAACACATCTGAATCATTCCATTCAGCTCTTAATGGTTAAGTAAAAAAGATGTTTAATGAAAACTTAACTAGTTTGCTGCTCCCTAAACAAAACACTATACGTCTCCGCCTTCTCCCCACTTCATTCAGCTGCTGCTTGACTTCTTGCCGGCGGCCACCCCTCACCCGACGGGATGCGACTTCTCCTGCAACCCCTCTGGCCACTCCAAACAATAAGCCGACACAAATTGTTGATGATTTGCAGGAAACAAAATCAAATCTTGGTGAAGGGTTTGTGAGTGAATTTAGTTGCACCAATCTTTGAGTGCTTGAATAGATTCGTTAGTTTGTTTATGTTAGTAGATCATAGAACTTATTAGTTTGTTTAGATTGATATAACTGATGTTGAATTATGGTTTTGAATCGTGGAGCTACTTGCTTATTAATTATTATCACTAGAATGTTTCTTTCTACTGAAAGCTCAAAATAAATGGACAGCCAGTCAGCCACTAATTTAGTTTATGAGTAAACTACATTTTAATCCCTTTAGGTATACCATAGTTTTGTAGAGCTACAATGGTTTCATCGTTCAGTACAATATTTCATAAATCTAATTAAAAAGATACATTTTATTAGCATAAAATAGTTTAGAAGGGTAAAACAGTTATTCTATACAGCTATTCAGATATCCAAACAAACAGTATTTACTAGCTCAGCACTTAAAGGTTTAATGTCTCTTACCTAATGAGACATTTTACTAAGAGGTTGTTTGATTCCGCTGACTCAGTAAGATCTGACTGAGTCAGAAGCTGACCTAGTTAGAAGTTCTGACTGAGTCTGCATCTGACTGAAACTTGACTGTTTGATTTAGTATCTGACTGACTACTACTACTAAATTTCAAATACCAAAAATACCATTTTTAGACGTACTTTAACCATATTGATTCACTCTTCCCTCACGTTTCACCCACTTGTCTCTCTTTCATCCCTTTAAAAACAAAAACACACTCTTTCAATTTCTCTCTATACATCGAACCATGAGACCCAAATCAACCAACTTCACCCTCACCCTCAAACCCATCATCCTCACCGTTTTCTTCCTCCTCATCCTCCCCCTCCTCCTCTTCCTCCGATCATCCCCCCTCCCCGCCCGACCCACGTCCTGCCCTCCGAACCTTGAATGAGTCGGCGCCGGTGAAGAGGAGTGCGACGGAGGGAGGGCGCCGATGAAAAGGAGCGGGGGGTGGAGGGAATCGGTGAAGAGGAGCGGCGGGTGTAGGGGATCGGTGCTTCGGTCTCCGCTTTTGGGGGCGGTAGTTGGGATCGAGAGGTGAAGAGAAGAGGGTGAGGTTTTGGTCGGTGAAGAATTTTTAGGGGACTCGGTCAGCATCTTCTGACCGGGTCAATGGCCAAGTCCTGAATATCAAACGCGCTGACCGACTGACCGAGTCAGCCAGTGAGTGGTCAGCCTGTTTTTTTCCCCTTTCAAACAGCCCCTAAGTACTTTAGAAAATTTCCAAACAACCCCTTAGTATTTGCACATGTCCTAATTTAAATATATATTTTTTTTAAATAACAAATCTTAAACTACAATCTTTTCCAAATGTATATTCTTTGTATATAATTTGCGTTTATAATAATGATATGTTTTCTGAAATACTCTAAAAATAAAATATTTTATGTAATCATATGTCGAACTAGAGATGGTCCGAGCATGATGGACCTATGTGCTAAAACTCACTGTGTATTTCAGAGGACCTAGAAACCACGTTGAATTGATGAAGATAAACAGCAGATGTTACTAGTCAAAAGGTGGGGTAACGCCGATTCAAAAAGAGTAATAATAAAAAAATAGTGACACCGATAAAAAAACCTAAACCCGCCACTATGTCCAGAGGTCCGTCACACAATGCTAAATTTTCTATTAACAAAGGTATCCAATTTATTTATTTTTTAGTTTAAACCCCTCCGATTTGCATATCACTAGAAATTTCACATATAGGGTTTGGTCATTTTATCACCTGAAAACAAATATTCAAACAAATAGAAAAAGATAGAGATGAGTAAATTTACCCAGCATCAATGAACCCCAGTCCAAGAACAGCAACAGCAGCTTGAGAAACAATCTTTAATGGTGAAGTTTTGGGCGTTGACTTTGAAGAAAAGTCATCCTTTTTAGCCATGGAAACAATAGTTCTTGTTCCCCCATTGATGTTCTTCTTCACCTTCACACAGGAGCAACAGAAAGTGTTGGTTGAGATGACATATTTTTGTGTGGACAGCATTTTGCAATTTAGTGTGGTTTGTGGAAGCATATATGGGGTCAGGATAATGTGGTGGATGCTTGTACTATATGCATTGAGGGTTGTAATTTGGGTTTATACAAAACAACATTGTTATTTCACGAAAGAATTGAACCTGCCAACGCTTGTAGTTACTCGGTTACTCCTATAATAGCCAAATTAGTAGCTATATGAATATATCATGTAATGGGTGTTTACTGTTCGGTTCAAAACCGGTTAATCATATATCTTTTTTATTTATTTAGTCTTGTGCTTCAGTAAGATTCCTTTTTAATCTTCCAAATATGAAGACAAATAATAAGTGTATAATAAAGTTTTTATGGAATTTTCAATAAGAAATTTATTAATTTAGTAAATACAGTAATAAAAAGAATAAGCATTTACATATTTTTCCTTTCTATTTCCTAAAATCATTAATCATATATTTTACCCAAACTAAAAAATTAATTATATATTTATCCGTTCTAAAACATATATATTATATACTAGCTTTAGTAAACCCGTGTATTATACGGGTTGATCAAATAAATTATTTTATAGAATAAAAATTTATTAATTATAAAACTATATTCTAATATAAAATATGGTTAAAGACTATAAGTAATAAAACAATTATATTAACTTTTTAAACTTTTATTTGTTTTTTCCCAAAAATAAATTAAACATTTTGTTTTAAAACAAACCGCTATAAAAAACATATTTAAATAAGTTTGGTGTTTTTGAAAAGTTTCTTATTTTATAAAATTTATTTCCTTAGAAATACACACTAACAAAAAGATATATTTCTTAATTTACTTAGGGGGTGTTTGCTTTTTCTGAGAAATATATTCTGACCTCTTTTGTTTGCGCCGCACTGACCACGCGCAGACGTTATGCTCTGCAGATTTTTTGTTTTTTTGGAAGACATTTCATTTAAAAACATCTTTCTGACGTCTGCGTGGAGAAGACATTACACCACTACTTCTAACATCTTATAACCTCTTCTCACCTTTAACAGAATACAAAACTCCCCCCTTCCCCCAAACCCATCGACATCCATCTCTATTTCCATGCTCCTCTCACACTTGAACCTCCCCCCAAACCCATTGACCATCGCTGGCCCCCCTCCCCCCAACGGCCGCAGCCACCTGCGCCGCCCCTCCCTCCGCCTGCAGCCGTTGCGCCGCCCCTCCCTCCGCCAGCAGCCCTCCCGCCTCCTTCCCTCTCACCACCGCCGGCCCCCCTCCCCCCACCGGTCGTAGCCACCTGCGCCGCCTCTCCCACTGCCTGCGGACACCTGCGCTGTGCTTGACCTGTGGCAAGACCATGGCTGAGAGGAAGGACACCTGCCGTGATTGTGGCGCCACCATCACTCGACTAATCCGGGGTTTCTTCTCTTCTTTAGATTTGTGTTGTTTACTGAAAGCTGCAAGAACCCTTTGTATTCTGTCGTATGTGTGTCTGCAATAACATGGGTATTTTGAATGCTAATTCACATTATAGTCTCTGTCCAATTTATTTTAATTCTTAACACGTCTATTTGTTTGGATTGGGATTTGGGGGTGTTTATGTGCTTGCACTTAAGCATAACGGTTTGTTATGTTTAAAATAGGTTTATTTAAATTATAAAATATTTTAACAGTCTGCAAATATTAAAAAACAAACAGTCTATTTCCTCGCAAATATTTTAGCGAGGAAATTTTAATAAAAATGAATGTGGTAATGTCAAGTGTCCCTCATAAATACCTTTTTATTAGAGTACTAGCTTTAGTAAATCCGCGAATTACACTAGTAGAATACATAAAATAGAATAATATAAAATAAATATGTATTAATTATAGAATGATATTTTAATATAAGATATTATTAAACTTTTCTTTGTTATAAATAGAATAAAAATTATATTTCAAAATAAATGTTTTAAAAATGTAATTTTTTAAAAATTTCTTATTATAACTCTTAATTTCAATTGTTTTTTGTTTATAAAATTTACTTTATAAAAACATTATTTTTACAATATTTTGTATTTTTAAAAAAATTTATTATTTTATAAAAAATTATTTCTTTAGTAATAACATTAATAAAAGGATCTCTTTCCTTATTTATTATAAAAAAATAAATAATATTATTAGTAATTAATGTGATAATTCAATAGGAGAGACAGAAGCGGGAAAAATTTGGTGAGGATGAATGTGGTGCCGCCACGTGTCCCCTTAGTTACTCTTTTATTAGAGTAGAAAGATAAAGATTTACCCATTTTATTGAAATTACTTATTATATGGTTTTTATGATATTTTTCACTTAGCTATTTTTATATACTATGCTTCCTAACATCACTAATTACATTTTCATTGAGTTCAAGTCTTCTATATGAATAAAAACAATAAAATTACATCTCCAAATACAAAAGTTTAAAACTTTATTTCAAAACAACAATCGCCAATAACCAAAGTTATACCTACCAATACAAAACACAATTGTCAAAGTTTTAAATAATTATAACAACAAAACATTAATACGTAAAAGTCTCTTAGTAAAAACAAGGTAAAATGATTATTTAATAGATTAATTTTAATAAAATGAATAAATATGTAAGATATATGTTTTAGGAAGGGGAAATATGTAATTAATTTTTTGAATTGAGAAAATATGTAATTTATGATTTTAAGACGGGGAAATATGTTAAAATCCTTAAAAAGAAAACTAATTAAGCATAATCAAAGATAATTATAATAAGTGAAATACATAATTGGTGCATATGTTTATTACGATATAGCAATATTTCTTTCATGGTTCTAAGTCGTTGATAAAATCTAAGGTATTCAACTTAATGTTAACATCATCAAACTTATCAATATGATTCACTTTTTTCTTTTTTCTTTTAAAAGATGTTTGGTATAGTTCATATAGCTATGAAGTAGTGTGACAAGCATTTGACAAATGGTTTTTACTTTCATTTCTAATACATTAACTATCATAATTTTAAAATGTACCAGCTTTATTTTTAAATTTATTTTGGTAGCTAGAGTTGATAGTTCTTTGACTAAAAACATGACCACGTCCGCGACCACGTCCACGGCCATGTGAATTACCTCAGTAATTACTGTTCCATTTGAAAGGATGCTACGACCATTAAAATGAGTTTTTATCAAAATGGCCACGACCATGACCTCGTCCACAATTTTGTTTTCATTTACATTTAGAGTTTCTGCTATCATTATTATTAACAACATTAACCTCTAGAATTGCTAGTGAACCTACGAGATTAGCTTGATGATTTTCATTAATAACTCGTTGTTGTTCTTAGCTATATGGAGATATGAAATTAGATAAGAAAATTTCTTACACTTTGGCAATATGTATTGGTTTTGCAAACTCATATTTGATGCATTAAATTTGGACAGAGTTTTCTCCTGCATATCTTCCTGGGTAATAATATGCCCATAAAATCAGAGCATTGAGCATATTTTGAACACAATAGATACGTACTCATTTACTTTTTAAAAAAATATTGTAACCGTAGTTTGTTCCATTCATCTCTAGTAGCAGGAAGTAAATCTTACTTTTGATGATCAAATCTGCTTTGTAGGTCTTTTTTTAGCTTAAGTAGATCATCACAGTTCGAGTACTTAGTTTAGCATTTCGTTAATATGTTTATGAAAATAGAAACTAGGTTTAGTTTTGTCTTGTTCAGAGCAAACATTTTCCTCTTGTATTGTTTTAAGACCCCCATGGATTTATGATGTCTTCTTATACAATCCGTCAATGATATACAGTTTTCTCCACTAATGTTAAGAACGGGAAATTCAATTTTTGTGATGATCACATACTTGTTGCTAAATATGAATTGAGAAAATAATAAGCTAAATATTAGAATTCGTATATATCAATAAAGATTGCCCTACAATGGAGCGCTAGAGTTATAAACAGATTCAAAAATAAGATAAGTTTAAATTCTTCATGTGTAAGTTTAACAATGTGGATAAAAATTAAAATGAGGACTACGATAGCCAACAATAAAACCCGGTGAATCATCTTTGAAAAGTTGTCGTGGGTAAACTTGATAATAGAGTTAATCTGTTTATTATAAACAAAAAGAGATTGATAATTGTTAACTTATAGGTAAAATCATAAACATTTACAATGGTTATGTAACCATTTGCAACGACTATGTGACCGTCTGCAACGGCTAGATAACCGTCGTGTGTGAGATTATATATATATATATATATAGGGTAAGAAACGGTTGTTAACCCATCTTTATTGCGATAACCCGTTAAAACTAATGTAACAAGAACTTACACCATGATTATGTAGTGAAAGTAAGTTTACAGCGCGTTACACCACTGATGTAACAAGTTTCCCTCCATTTTTTAAAAAGTTTCACCCTTTTTTTAAATCCGTCTTAACTTTTTTGTATGATGTTATTTTTTTATACAAATTACACCATTAAATAGATCATTTTAATATCTTTAATTCAAGTATAGTCTTGCTATATTTTTAAAAAAAATTTTAACGTTAATTGTGGACCACTAGTTTACCACTGTAACTTTAACTTACAGTGATTACGTGGCTTGCTGTGGACCAATAGTTTGGTTAATGGGTTATCGCAATAAACAATGGTTAACATTCGTTCTCTATCCTATATATATATATATATATATATATATATATATGAGAATCATGATAAATGAAATGGATACTTATAATATTAGAATATAAGAATGAAATTAGTTTACACGAATGCAAATGCAAGAAGGAACTAAAATAAAGATGTTAGCATAAGAATAAAATGTTAGTACAAATAAATATTAATAAACATATTTAAACGTTTGTTACATAAATAAAAGTTCATTGACATAAAAGGAAATATTCATTGCATTAATAAAAGTTAGATGCATAAATATAAAGAAAATTGACATATATCGAGATGTTAGTTGCATAAGTAAAAATAAGATGCATAAGTAAAATTAGCTAACATAAAAGAAAAATAGCTAGCATAATTAAAAGTTAGATATATAAATAAAAAGTTTGTTTGTAATTAATAATTTTGTTCTAAAATGTCTATAATAAGATGTCTTTTATACTCCATATATCATAGTTATATTTTCAATATATCATATATTACTGGAAAATATCACAGAATAGTAACCAAGTTCAAAAGTGTTCTGATTAGTCACTCATACATATTTTTCTCAAATTAGACCACTAAACGATTAAATCGAGTCATCATTAAATTTTCTTTTGTCAAGAAAGTAACGGTGGAGAACACGTAAGGGTCAGAATTTTTAATATATAAAATTATATTAAAAAATAAAAAAAAACATGTTAATTATGAAAAAAAATAAAAAAGTACCTAAAATTTACGTCAACGTTCCATATAAGAATCAAAAGATAGAAAAAAAATATTTTTTTAATTGAAACAAAAAGTATAACATGCTAAAAACATGTTACGACTTTTAATTTATATAAAATAAAAAACTGAGTGACGTAATTGGAACATTTTTAAAACTTAAGTTATCTAATTGGAACACTTTTAAAAGTTGGTTACTATTTTACAAAGTTACCCCTTGTGATTACCTTGCTTAATGCATGACTTTGTACTTTGTTGATCTTCTTAATTAAGATATAAGAACTCACATGCTGATAACATGTTATAAAATAATATAACTAACACAATATTAATGTTTTGTTTAAAGAACTTTAGAGAGAATTGTAAGAAAAAGAAGTAAAGAGATGTATAACTTATTTTTGCATTTTCTCATCTACATTAAGGTATTATTCATACTACAAAGATTAAATATTTTGGTAGACAAGTAAAACTATTTATTAAATAAATACTATAATACATTTATCCATAAGTTTAACAAAGAGCCCATCTACTTGTAATAGTAATAATTCATACTTAATGTTTTCACAACCGGACTAGACGGGTTGGTCTAATAGGGAACCGGTGCCACCAATGGTCCGGTGATACCTACTTGAGCTATTGTTGATTTAATTGGGTGGTTCTGGCGACTAGGGGCTGGACATGTTGGTTGGAGACCACAATCAGACCGCATTTAGGTGTTTAGTTTTGTTCTTCACTCGTCCTTTCCCATTTGAAAAGCTTTTCCGATCAAAACCGTAGTCGCAGAGGTGACAATAGTGAGCGTCAGCAACATTGAAGATGTAGAGAGGCTGTACTCGGACAAATATCATAACTAGCAAGTAGATTTGAGGAGGGTTTTTTGCAAGAATTTGCGAAAGAAAGAAGAAATCGATGGATTTGAGAAGAGTTGTCTGCTAGTGATGAAGTCAAAAAAGAAGAAAACATTGGCACAAAAAAGTAAAAATAAAGATAAAAGTAAAAAAAGACTAGAGTAGGTAGTTGATCTATATATATATATATATATATATATAAAATAAAAGAGGGATTAAAATAACGCACGTCATAATTCTAAGCATCCCAATGTAAACTTTCTCGCTTATCACTCATATTTAATAACTAGTTTTAGTAGCATGTGTATCATATGTGCTAAATAAATAAAATATTAAATAAAAAATAATTTTATGAATTATAAAACGATATTTTAAATTAATATATAATTGAAATTACGTATTAGTAAACATATAAGTAATAAAACAATGATATTAAATTTTTAAACTTTTTTGTTTAAAGAACTTGAACATTTTATTCAAAACAAACTGTTTTAAAAAAATTTCATTATTATAACTTTTAGTTTTAATTATTTTTTACTTATAAATATTTTACATTTTTTAAAAATACCAATTTTAAAATATTTTAATGTTTTAATTTTTTTTTATTTTATAGAAATTTATTTCTTTATAAATAACATTAATAAAAATAACTTTTTTTATTTAATATAAAGTATTTTTAGTATATAAAGAAATTAAATAATATTATCAGTAATTATAGTAACTATTAAATAGGTGAGCGAAAAGAAAAAATTTAGTGAGAAAAAATATGATGCTGCTATGTGGTCACTCTTAAGGGCTGTTTGGTTGGGTCTGACTTACCCCAGTCAGATGTGCACGTCTGACTCGGTCAGACGTGGAATGTTTGGTTGGTTACCTCTTATAGGAGAAGAGGTCTGACTGAACCACTTATTCGGTCAGGCCTAAACCAAGATCTGACCCGAGTCAGACGTGGAGGCGGATCCGGTGAAGCGCCAAGGGTCCGGTCTGCGACGGCGAGGGCGACAACGAGGGGTCTGGTCGGCGGTGCTGCCGACGGTGGAGCCGGAGAGGATGGGGAGACCGAAGACGACAATCGGAATATTGGCTTTGAAGAGGATTGGGGTTTGATTTTGCTGATGATCTTCGAGTTTCAAAAATACCTTCATGGTTATTCGATGAAGATTGAAAGATCCACCTTTTTCTCTGGAATATTTTGAAGAAACTTTGATCTCTTTTTGATGATGGGGTGAAAAGAAGCAGTGAATGTGATTGAACCTTGAAAGTGAATTGTGTTTTATCACTTTATGTGCCTTATGGGACTCAGAGATTACGTAGATATATATTTTAAATAAGACAATTAAAATTTTTATAAGATTTGTGATTTCACAGATATCCAACCAGATATCCAACCAAACAGACTTAAACTGGTTCAGCATTTATTGGTTCAAATCTTTTACTGGTTCAGACATCTTATTGGTTCAGCATTTATCCATTCAAAAGTTGCCAAACAACCCCTTATTTATACTTTTATTAGAGTACAAAAATAATATAAATACTATTGATACTATTAACAACCTTTCTAAAATTAAAAAATAGAATTTTTATGTAATTAAAAACTTGATGCTATTAAAAGAAACAAAATTTCATGAAACATTAACTTTTTCTAATACAACAAACTTTTTATAAAAAATTTATAATCTAAAAACGGTTTTTTAAAAACAAAATGTTTAAAAAACAATTTAGTAAAAAAAAAATTAAAATGAAAATAGAAAAAATGATATTATTATTACATAAATCAATTAATTATACGTAACTACCTTTAGTATATCCGTATATTACACGGGTTGAATATAAAAATTTTTTAAATGTGGAGTTGACATGTGTACTTTCTAGTTACACGTTTATTAGAGTAGAGAGATTTCAATAATATCTTATATTTAAGTATTGTTTTGTAATTTTCAAATCTTCATATTAATTATCTAATAGTTTTCAAACCCGTGTTTTACATGAGACACTAACATAGTTTGAAATACGAAAAACTTGTTAGACTCTTAGCCTTTTCTAATCAATATATATGTACATTTTATATATATCTCTAAGTAAAAGTTATCTTTTTCATTTATGAAAATTGTTTACGTGTCTTTTTATATTCTAAAATCTTAATATAATATAATGTCTTTTGATTTTAAAATCCGGTTCGATCGATCTAAAGGATCAGACCAGTGAACCTTTAAGACTACCGATTTAACAACCAGTTTGGTTATGAAAACATTGTTCACATACCGAATTTTTTTAAAAATATATCCTACGACTATAATAAAAAATAACTCAAAATGACACGTGACATAATTTTATACTATCAAAATTTTTATTTTCCATTCCAAACTACTCTTATTTTTTATGACAATTAATAACTAAGAGAGCAATTTATTCACTCTTTAATAACTATCGTTTTAATTTTTTTATTTAAATAAATAATTTAATGTTTTTTTCAATGTTTTCAGAACCGGATCGGACGTCGAACCGGACGCCTTACTGGTTTGGTGGTCGGACCGGATTTAAGAACCGGATGACGTCATAATTATATATATACTATATTATATATATAGTTATATATAATTAAATATAAGTAATTTATATATGTATTTTACAGTTATATATAAAACTTAACTATATTTTTATATCCAACACACTAATTTATGGTCAACACCCCGTTTTTACCCATTAAAATCAAAAAAATAAAAAAAAATAAAAAAAAATACGAAAACCGGTCCGACCAGCGGTTCGGGACGAACCGGCCGGTTCGACCAGTCCAAAACGAGTCGCACCGAACCGGACCGGCTAGGTGGCTGATCCCCGGTAGAACCGGTCGGACCGGCCGGTCCGATCCGGTCGTGAAAACACTGGTTTTTTCTAATTCTTTTCTAGTTTACAAATAAAAAGATATTACATATATCATATCTTATAAACTGTTTTATACATAAAAAGTTATTTTATGTAATACACGAGTTTTTAATTTAGGTTTTTTAATATATAAAATAACTTTTCTATCCCCAAAAATTTCAAAGTTCCCGCCGAGGAAAGTGAACATTTTCAACACAACCCCCTTTCCTCTAGAGTCCAGAATCACATACTCAGACGACATCTACTGTGTGTGTTTTCTCGCTTACTGCTTCAACAATATCTCCATGAAATGAAGGGGATTTATAGCAGATCCATTTGCCCCAAATAATTTCTTCATCAACACCTTAATCTGCACCAAATCATATTCTAGGGTTTATATGTTCATCACAACGATGCCTGATTTGGGCAATCTTGTAACCATGTCTCCTCTTACCATCACTTGCTGTTCTAACAGCTCAAGACCTGTAGCAACTGCAAATCGCGATTCGGGCGACCCCATTTCTTCCAAGGAATTAGAAGACCCGATTGTTGTGAAAGATGAAAGTAATGGGAAGCTGTGTGTTACGATCAAGAAATCGATGGAATCGAAGAGTTTGGATGATCATTTGCGTGAATGGAACGCGAAGAACGATGAGTTGGGTGTTCCTAAATCGAAGTTGTTTCTCCCGTTTCTTGTTGGGGCTCCGAAATTGGTAGAGTTTACATACTGTTGTTCTTCCATATTGTACAATGAATTGATTATTTGGTTCTTTTTGAAGTTGATGGCATTAAGATGGA
The DNA here is from genome assembly GCA_025506415.1 of Flaveria robusta. NCBI lineage: Eukaryota > Viridiplantae > Streptophyta > Magnoliopsida > Asterales > Asteraceae > Flaveria > Flaveria robusta. Next base: position 5,363,527 of record CM046467.1, read on the forward strand.
GTTTTAGACTGAATTATTGTAGAGGACAGTTAGATTTTAAATGAAAGTCTTTTAATGGTAGGAAGTTTATAAGCATGAATTTCTCCATGTTTGAGGAGATAAATTGATTATTAGGAGAAATAACATGTATTATATCACATGTTTTTTAAATTGGTAGTTGCTATATACATGATCTTTAATGATTCTAGTGGTAGTTCTAGGAAGGATTAAATTGATTTACATCACTTTGTTACAAGGTTCAAAGAATCATTTCTTGAATCTATGGAAGAACTATGTTAAACATGCTTCCAGGTGACAGATCTATCTATTTGTTTACTCAAGCAAACAGACATTTATCATAATAATAAGAATATAAAAGATTCTAGAAGTAAAGCAATTGAGCTAAACGAGGATGTTTAGCTAATTGGGTGTTTCTTGCCTGATCTCCGAGATCCCCAAGTAGTAATCTTATTGAAAATATAGGAATTAAGATGAAATACAAAGTTGGTCTGTGTGAAATAACATGCTTTTAAGATTTAGGTTTGTGGCATTGATGCTTATATTAACCATAATAGAATATAATATCAAGCATCCTAAAATGTATCTCATGCGCTTATTTGAGGAACTATCTGATTATTGATGTTACCACTTTTATTCATGGAAATATTATCGTTGCTTATTTCAGGCTGAGTGTCTAGTGTGTGAGAGTGTAATCTATCCAGGAGAAGAGATACCATGTGTTGTTCGTGATTGTAAGGGTTCATATCACCTGACATGCGCAAGGGACTGGCTTGGATTTTCACAATCGTCAAAAGCATTCAAGTGTCCTCAACATGTAATGTTTTTCCTTATCACCTATACATGCTTCTAATTTCTTTTCATATCTTAACATCCTTCAATCTCACAAGATATTGACTTGTATGATGAATATCCTCATTCTTTTATTACACGTGGATCCTGCATTCATATCTTTTTCTGATATTTGCTTCATCCTAGTTATAGCAAGATAAATTTAAGTTCTGCGTACATTATTTTTGTTGTTTGCACTTGTTGTATGTTTATGTGTCTACTAGTGTCAGCTGGCAGTAGTGTTTCATTTCGTAGCTATTTTAACATCTATTTATTACTTTTTAAACTGTATAAAGATTCAAAGAAGATGATAACCAAAATAAACAGTTTAAAGTGTCATAGATGAGTTGCATACTCAACTTGATTAAAATAGTGGGAAGAACTTCAAAAAGGTATACATCAGTAATATTCTCTCAATAATCACATCTTAACGTTTTTTTTTTTTTTTTGGCAACTTAAACTAAAAGCATACAGTAAAGTCTGAATTGCAAAAGAGTTGTTTTTGCATTTGCAAAATCAAATACACCTTTTTTGGGAGTGTTAGTCATATTAAAAATGGTAATGGGCAGAAAAAAAGTTTCTTAAGCATTAGATAATGTTTAAGCCTTTTTTAATAGACTTCTGAATATGTTAATGATTAACATTCTTTCTTGAACAGGCATGCTTTCTATGCAAAAAAAGTTTTCACTTATGGCGGTGTTCAAGATGCCATTTAGCATCACACGACAAGTGCGCCGCTTACCCAGAGTATGTTTTGCATTCTAATGATCGCCCTTGGCAAAAAATCTGTTGGAGGCATGCCATTGATTGGCCACCATTAAAGGTCAATTTCTTCATTCATCATCATGGTTATCATCTTCTTTGAAATGATAAAAATGTCTTTGCTTACTTGTTAATCATTTGCTGTGGAGATGGCAATTTAGATCCATTTATTTGCGAATGGGTAGTGGAATTGGGTTATGTTTACATCTCTTAACGGTTATATGAGTAAGTTAAACAAAATTAGCCTAAAAGGAAATATGCCAGATGGGTTGAAGTGGTTGAAAGTTACCGAAAATGTGTTTCGTTGCATAAATCCTCCCAATCATTTTATCTAAAAAATTAGATCATTGTTAAACTAAGACAAATTGTAAATATATATATGGTGACTAGTTACTTTTTAAAAAGCTTGACAAGAAGTGTTTCGTATCAACCCACCCGAACCAAAGTTGCCTATTTTTGACATGTTACCCAATCAGCACATGTTCCTGCCTCTTAGTTTAATATCACTAGCTTTGTTTCTGAATCAGTTAATCAACGATACTAATCATTGTTTTTGGTTAATTAAAGCAAGAAACAATCAGATTAAACTCACTAGAAACTAACATTTCTCATTAAAGCACCACATGTGAAATAGCAGCAATGTTCATTCTTTTTCACTCTAGCGTTTCTTGGTTGATCCTCATTTTAATTGATTAAGCTGGGTGACAGGACTGACATATATCTTGTTGAATAAGCAGCCTGCAGCACCAACTAACAGCATAGAGGTGAGATTGCAAACATACTTTTACTCTTAAATCAATTATTGAATGTGAAATTAATAACGTCTTGACGAGTTGACGTATTTTCAATAAATCATTATGTTGATCTTTCCTTTATGTAACCAAGTTCAACATGGAAATACCAAAGCATCAATCTTTTTGAGCTATATTTTTGTGGCAAGGAATTAATTAAGGCTCTTTTATTATGGTCCATTGTATGTGTTGTTCCTTTTAGCTTAGCTTTACATATTGATTACATGGAGATGTGGCAAATGGGTTGGTTAGGCAGATTGGGTAGCATCTCAAAATTGGTTATTTTTGGTACATGTTGATACAGTTCAGGGGTTAACCCAAAAAACGTTTCGTCTGATATTTAACATTTGTTCTAATAATTGTTGTGTCAATAATGATTACTGTATTTTAATATTTCAATAATTTGAAATGTAATTTTTTGAATATTATTTAGGAGGGTTTAGGCATTAAGAGTATGTTTTTGGGTGTCTATTCTGTTTAATGTGTTGAACCTATTTGACCTGTTCCATAAGCTACTTTTTGGTATCAGTTTGACCTGTTAGCTTCTTTTGCAATGTCTAATTCCATGCTATCCTTATACATAAATAATAGGAACTTTTTTGCCGTTTGCCTCTACCATATACCGTGAAGGAGTTTACGATAGATCTCACAAAAAAAGACCCGGTGGAGAACAAACCGGAGCCACCTCCATATGTGCATATCAGGCGTAGTATCCTTGCCATTATTTTGTTCCCAGTTTTATTTACCATTTAAGCTCAGAAATTTAGGATAACTGATCAAGTGCTCATATAATTTGCAATCTTGCATTCTTAACTAAAAGTTAGATATGTACCTTGTAAAGAAAAAGCGTGATGACACTGATAGGAATACAGGATGCACTGATTGCAGTTCTAGTACATGCTCTGAAGATTGTGTATGCAGGTACTTTGCACTATGATATATCTAATCATATTCTTCATTGGTCATACTATTTGTTACCACAAATGACACTACATTTGATTAAACAGGCAGCAGTGTATAAGCTGTTCAAAAGCGTGTAGATGTTCGGAAATGTGTACAAACAAACCCTTCAGGAAAGACAAAAAGATCAAAATTGTTTTGGTAACATTGTCAGCTAAAGCTATTAATCTGTTCAAAATTTTCCTTTTCATACTAACAATGTGACATTTATCTTCATTTTTGGTCCATTTGTAGACCAAACATTGTGGGTGGGGCGTAGAGGCAGCTGAATCTATCAAAAAAGGTGAATTCATTATAGAATATGTTGGGGAAGGTAATTGTTTTAAGAGTTTTTTTTTTCTGTGATTAGATTTTAAACTATTTCTATTTTTTTTTACCTTTTTTTAGTTTTCACCTGGATTACTGATTCACTGTTTCAGTTATTAGTGATGCTATGTGTGAGCAGCGACTTTGGGAAATGAAGCACACGGGGAAAAAGAACTTCTACATGTGTGAAATTCGAAAAGATTTCACCATTGATGCTACTTTTAAGGGGAATGCATCTCGTTTTCTAAATCATAGTTGTGGTCCGAATTGTAATTTGGAAAAATGGTAAACTTGATGAACCTCACTTATTTTGTAAATCATAGTTGTGGTCCTTATATGCTTTATATATTTCTGAGTCTAACGGCCGGTTTTACCTGAATTCTCAAAACTTTTTTTATAGATCCTTAGAGTGTTAGAGACAACTACAGCATTATTATATTAATCCATGATATCAATATCATGGGTTAGGAGATTTTATGAATTAAAAATACATGTTAGGCAACTTTTAGTTTGTTTTACCCATGTGACCCGTTTTCTTTTTAGCTAACCTTTTTCTTTTAATCTGTTAGCGATAAACCATAACAGGATTCGACACGTTCACAAGCAAACGAGTTGAAATTGAAGTCTCTGATCATTTTTTATCAACTTATTTAATTGAATAAGGTACTTATTTATTACAAATAATTTACAACTTGGGGATTTTTCTTTAGGGATGTTGATGGGGAGACCCGTGTTGGTGTCTTTGCTGCAAGATCTATCAAAGTGGGTGAACCCTTGACTTATGATTATCGGTATGATACCTGTTCTCCTCATGTTATGGTTTTTGTTATTTTTCTCATTGTGATTTTTTCTCGACACATGCATATAATTTAATGTTTTTACACCATGACTATTCCTTGGGCCGAAAAGTTGAACTTTTTTTTAAAACTAGGACCATTTATTTGCCCAAAATGCTAGCTTCAGATTGCTCGTAGTATTTAAGATAATTATTAACCCATGATATCAATATCATATACAAAGTATTTAATAAAACCCTAGTGATTTAATTGCTGAAATACATACTATAATGTGATAATATTTGAACTTTCAACCAAAAAGACAAGTATTTTTAACTAAACCTTACAACTTTCATGATGTTAGAACAAAGGAAATTATCAGATCGTGATATCTTTAATGAAAATTATCAAAAGAAAAGCATTTCCTTTAGAAATGCTAACTGCTTATCAGATCTTAAGAAACAGAAAAATAATATTATGAAATATGGAGAATAACTTAAGCAATAATGTTTACACTTTGTAGGCAATGAGTGAACCATCCTGCTCTTTTCGAGCAATTGGCTTGAGTCTTTGAAATCGAATCATTTGGTCGCATATTTGCACTTCATAAATGGTTTTTCAAGATTGACCCGTGCTAGTTTTGATGTTGCTATTGTATTCATAATCAACATATTAATTAATTATTCATTAGAAGGCTCAAATGTTTGCTGGTCAACCCAACCCAGTTTGTTCCTACTGTAGCCCCTTTTGACCCACTAGCTAACCCACCCATATGGCCCTGTCTGATAAAACTCTTATCAATTTTGGCAATTTAGGTTTGTGCAATTCGGGCCTGAGGTTAAGTGTGAGTGTGGTGCTTCATGTTGTCAAGGGTATCTTGGTTCAAAAAAGAAGGTACCCCGATTAGGCTTGCTTGACTGGGGTGTTAAACGTCGGAGAACCGCAACTGCTAGCTGATGGAAGTTCAGACGTGATACATACTACATGTAACAAAGGTAACCCGTATTGTATATTGGGTTTTTACCATTTCACAACGAAATAAAACTATAGAAAGGTATAGAGGAAAATCGAAAATAACTGCTTGTGTTTCCGTTTTTGTTGACATCTTATGTGACATCCTTAAGAAATGTGGACTCTCTTTTTGGGACCCAGTTTTTTAAAACCAACTGATATAGACCGATATTCAGGCTGTGATTCATTTTGTGTTCCAAGTTACTTAATTCAAAGATTTAGATTCTCGTTTGATAATAATGTTTGTGTGATTGTGGTTAGTGTATTAATGGTTTATAGCAATCTTATTAAACAGCCAAAAGAGCGTTTATGGGTCAACTTCATTCAACTTGTTTTTATCCTTACCAAAAAAACTTGTTTTTAGCCTCAGGCAGTTATATGACCCATCCATTTTGTTATCTCTAAATATGTTTTTTTAGCCTCAAGCAGCTATACGACCCATCCATTTTGTCATCTCTAAATATGTTGGGTGTTTTTAGCGAATATTAATTTTTATATGACAATGCAAATATAATTCATATAGTTTTAGATATTCTATCCTAATCCTAACAATATATTATGTAGAGAGCTTACCATCAATCATAGATGAGAGAGGTATATCAAGGCATAGTATAATCAATGAGGGAAAAGTGTCCATGTTATTATGTCTTCTATTGACACATACACACACCCCAACCCCACATTACCATAGAAACAGTGAAAATGTGCTCAATTTTCATGTTATCTTCTGTGGTCCTCTGCAATCTTGACATGGATGGACAAAGTTTCTTCACTAATTTTATTCATTCTAAAAAAAACGTATGTATGTGTTTATGGGAAATCAAGTTATGTACACAAAATAACACAAACACCCCATACATATGTATGTAAGGTAAAACATATAATGGGTAATCAAGTTATGTACACACAAACAAACATATACATAATGGTAAAACATATAACGGGTAATCCAGTTATGTCTAGTTATCATGTGAGGCAATAAGATCCTGTTTTTTATTATAAAAATAAATTAAGTTTATCCTAACTTATAGTTTAAATCAAAATAAAAATTGTGTTGCTAGGTTAACATCAGATAAAATTACGAAAAACATTCTTTAGCTTTATAGAAAATTGCAGGTATTATCTTTTATATTTAAAAAGTACTCAAATCATTTTTTTGTATATTTTTTATAATATATTTCGTTCATCATACTAATGGGCGTTAAGTTTCTTTGTTAAGTGTATTTTACTCTTTTTACCATTTAAAGGACTATTATTGAAATTCAAAACCTAAGTTAAAGGTTGTTTTTTGTAATTTGTTTTTACTTTAAAATTTATTATACATATAAATTTTTAATAAATAATATTTTATTTTAATATAGATATTAAATAAAAATTAATAAATTTTTATGGTAACTTTTAATATTATAAATTATAATTATATAACAAAATATAATTAATACCTTAATAGTTCTTAATACTTATTTAATTATTTAATTAAAATATACAGGGTTAACTCTATATATTTTACCTTTAATAATTTTTATCAATATATTTTTATATAATTATATTACTACCTTAAACTTGTTTTTTTAATGTAAGATATAATAGTGATTAGCATAGATGGTTGGATATGACTAGTTTTTTTTATTAAGTTTTATGTAAATTTCATGAATCGTTCCTTCTGTATTTATTTAACTAAAAATATATTCTAGTTTTAAATAAATTTCATGAATGTTCAGTTTATTGAGGGGTTGGTAAGAAAATGGAGAATAGCCTCCGAAGGAAGGCTTATTTATTAAACGTAGTTGTTCGATTAAACGAATGGTGTTCGATTAATATTAAGTGCGTTTTAATTTTAATTAGGATTGTATGGTGTTTTTATATGATTCTATTGTGTTTAGGAGTTTTGTTTTTTAAATTAATAAAAAGTTGGTTTTGTTTCTAAATTTTATATTTAATAAAATATTTTTAATACAAATTTAATAATATAAATTATAACTAGTTACTAAATAATTATTACCTAATTATAATTTATATTATTAAAAGTTATTATAAATATTTGTTAATTTGTATTTTATATATATAGTAAAATTAAATAATATATATTAAAAAATTATAAGTATAACAAATTATAAAGGAAAAACTAATTACAAAATACGTCCTTTAATTTAGGTTTGGAATTTCAATAATAGTCTTTTAAGGAGTAGAAAGACTAAAATACCTTTGACTTAACAGAAAACTTAACGCCTGGTAGTATAAAGTACGAAATCTGTTATAAAAAGTATACATAAAGGATGATTATAGTATTTTTTTTAAAGATAAAAAATGATAGCTGTAATTTTGTATAAACTTAAAGAACGATTTCTGTAATTTTATCTTAATATTATTGTCTTGTTAGCACGTTATGATTAACATGGCATGTAGTCGCCACGTTTGTTGAAGTGTAAATAAAATTATAGTGAATCTTACAATAAAAAGTATTAAGCTTATCTTTGGGTGTATCCTCTGATTTAATAGTGTTTTGTATCATCTAAAAACCGGCATGAGTTAGGACTGTCTTTTGTGTAGTTGGTCCTACGCGCAAGGTTTATGGACATTTTTGATAGATTTTAACACAAAATACAAATAATGGAAATATATGTTTGTCAAATTCATTGTGAATGTCAATTTAAATATTATTCATTCATTGAGACGCATTATTATCCAACTTCAAATAAAGTACACTAAAATATATATGATATTTTTCTAACATGATAAAATACTTTAGTTCGCTACATTATTTTTAAATTAAGTTACTCTAAAAATGAATATTATCAAAATCAGTCAAGTAATAGTTATAAAAAGACATTTAATGTTTATTACATAATAAAGCTACATGATTAAATGAATTGACTCATGGAGGGGTTTCTTGAAACAAATTATGTTTCAATTTTAACGTTATTATTTAGGGTTGACGAAATGCAATTTTTATTAAGAGTGTTTTCTGTTTTGACCTTGTATGCTCGTATACGACATGTATAAGCCATATACATCCATTCACCCTATTATACGTTCATATAAGACTATATTATACAATGTATAGGGCTCTACTCATCTTTTTAATCCTCTTAATATGCTTGTATATTATATAGGTATACCTTTAAGTCATGGGGTATGCCTTAACCCCCCTTAACTCCACCTAGGCGTCATTGCACGCCTTCACTCCACCTCACCCTAAGAAATGGTTAAACCCCTCTAAATCCACCTAACCCACTTTTTATTTAAATGTTAAACTCATTGACAATCTCCTCAGCTTGTTAACAGGTTCTCGCCCCTCATTAATTCTCCTAAAGTCCAAGGCGGAGCGGGTGTTTGACGTCTGTTAAGGCCATGTAGGCGCTAACGCCAAGGGGCGTAAGGGTATACCGCAGTGCCTTACAACTACCTTTTCATTTATACACATAACAGTTAAAGTTAGATAAAAATATATAATCAAGTATTTTAATTAAAGAAAAAAGATTTACACTTACTATTGGATTTGAATCTAGATGAACCAAATTCCCAAAAGGGTTTTTAATTGTACCACTAAGCTAACAATTCAAAGTAACATTGATTTTTTTTAACTTTTGTAAAACGACAACTCACATATGCATCTAATCTACTTATAATATACATCAAAATTAAATTACATCAATTCATTATAAAAAATGACTTCAAACCATTAACATAGAAGAGTAACATCAGTATTCTAACTCTAACCCCACACGATTAATTTTTTAAATAAGCTCCACATTTTTAGGTCAAAACTAATTAATCCATATTTAAACAGATTATAATGGTAGCAAAATCCGGAGCTTTACTTGGGGAGGGACACAAAATGTCAGAAATGACCCCACAACTAATTTAATCAATTTTGACCAGAGTCAAATAAATCCATAGATTCATGCAATGATGCTATATTAATTGTACTTTATATGTATGAGCCTCTACGTTTGTACGCTATGCAATAGTACTTGTACCTAGCTTTTATACTTTACAATCTGCCACTGTGGGAGTCGGGCCCCTTCAACCGGGGACGAATGTCAGGTCATGTTAACACACTCTTTCATGGTTAGGGGCATTTTCGTCTTTTTACTCCCAAACATCACCTCGAAATTGATGACTGTTTTTATTTTCATTTTTCAAAAATAAATAATAATTATATATTCAAGGCTCGTTGTTTATTGTGTGTTTATGATGTTGCCTTTGATATACAAGTGTTTTTCTTCATTTTCTTATAGAATGAATTTTAAAAATTACTAAAATCATTTATTTTGAGAATTTTATTTGCATATATATACTTTATTTTTTAATAAAAAATAGTTATATTAAATTATGAAATTTGTCACATCATTTTACATTTAGAACCTGAACCGTTTTAGTTTGTAAAAACGATTATGTTTTTATATTTTAATGATGTCATTTGTATGATCTAAAATATACATTATAAACGGGTTTTTTTTTCACGAGTCACCTAAAAAATAATACTTAATTTGTTTAGAATAGTCGTGTTAACAAGCTATTTTGTATAAAGTAATTAAAAACTATTCACATTCATATATAAGGTTTCACATAACATCATTATCATAATACTCTCTTATAATCTCAAGGTATTGAAGTGCATCAATAATTCAAAGAAGATATTGTAAATCACATTTTGTTTTTCTTTTACAGTTTATTTACATGATATTTTATTCGGTGTCAATTATTATTCATATGTTATTTCACATTTTAGTAACAATGACAATATATCATTTGAAAGAAACAGACAAAAGACAAAGAAGTTTGCTTTGAAGCAAATCTACCAAAGAAATGAATTTGTGGGGCAAATAAAAGGGGGTAAAATGACACTTTACCAAAAGAGAAGAAAGGGTAAAAAGGAGAAATGACTTGTGGGTTTTCATTTAGCCAAACACTTACACCTAAAGTTTCTCACAAATAGGGAAAAGAACCTTCTTTTGGGTATGGTAAACATGCCCCTTGAGTCTAATGGAACTATAAATAGGTCCCTTGGTTTAAATAAATTAAAAAAAAAGCAGAGAAAAATAATTTTAGTAATACAAAAAAGATTTTCAATTATTGTTTGTGGCAGAGGTTTTCGAATACTTCTTCTTATTAAAAGAAAAGTCTAAGGTGCTGTTTGACAGTCTCTTAATCAGCCTCTTAGTGGTTCAGATGTCTAAATGATTCAGCACTTAATGGTTCAGACTGTTTGTTTGGCGAGCAAATGTCTGAATGGTTCAGACATTTGCCTCTGAATAGTTAAGCATTATACTAATGCTGAATGATTAAGAGGTCTAATGCTGAATGGTTAATAACTCTTATCTGAATTGGTCATACATTTGCCTTTGAATAGTTAAGCGATATACTAGCTCTTAATGGTTTAGATCTCTTAATGGTTTAGCACTTAATGGTTCAGATCTCTTATTGATTCAGCACTTAATCATTTAGATATTGCCAAACAACCCCTAAGTGGAAATGCCAACTACCGTTTAGAAAATCAAAAAATTAACCAGTAGGATTGTCGGGGTTAATCAAAACCATGTTTTAATAGCTAGCTTTCATTAAATTTTTTAAACATTATGATGATCATTGAGTGTTATACACATACAAATATACACACTCCGGAACGAAACCAAAAATATATAAGAAAACCTTTTGCAATTGTTCTAGTTAACATGATCATTTTCAAAACTCAAACCGTAAGTTGAATAGCTAAATACAAATTTTCAAATCGTATACTTAAACCAAACCGTGTGAACCCAAAACCAGATGGTTTTGCTTCGATTTAGTACTCGAGTCAACTTGGAAAAGTTTATAATTAAAATAAAGGAAATCCAAAGTATTAAGATTAGATTTTGGTATATGAAATGAAACCGTTGTTGTTAAATAAGTTAAGTTTGGCCGAGAGTTGTACCTTTCATAAGTTAAAGGCGTTTAAGTGTAAAATATTGTTTAAAAGTATTGAAGAGGGTTCCCTTTCTAGTGTGGGGTTTTCAAGATGAGACAAAAATACCCCCTTAAAAACCCACCCCCCTCCCCTCTCCTCTCCTCCTAATGTTTTCTCTTCTTGATTTTATCTATTCTATTCTATTCTATTTTCTTTTCTTTTACTATATCATCATCATCTTCTTCTTCTTCAAGAAATATTATTTCAAACAAACTATTGATCCAAATGCACACAAAAAGCTTCTTTATGCAACCCAAGTTTCGAATCTGAAAGAAGGAAAAAAAGCCCAAATTATCTTCATGTTTTTTTGGGTTTTCTTCATGATGATTTAGGGTGGAGTTGAGGCCACCGGCGGCGGCGGAGGCGGTGGTCGGCGGTCGGCGGTCGGCGGTGGATGTGACGGAGGAGTAGGAGGGCATTTTCGTCATTTCACTCAGCGATGGCGATGGTGGCGGATGTGATGGGACGTTTACGACGTCGTTTCCGTCGTATGATGTGAAAAGAGGCTACTGCTTCTGGTGGGCAAATGTGTCAAATGCTATTTTTTTGGGTCACACTTCCGGTGAAGGTGATCCGCCGGCAGCGGTGGTGGCGACGGCGGCGGCGGCGGTGGTGGTGGTGACGGCGACGGTGGCGGTGGTGATATTGGCGGGGACGGCTCAATCTAGATTAATTTGATGTTTACTTTAATTTTTTTGAAGATTTGATGTAATTAATTTGTTTATTTCAAGATTTTTAAGTTTCTAACTTATTATGAGGTCCCTATAGTTTTGTAATTGTCATTTGGTCCTTGAATATTGTAAGAGATGATGACATTAGGCCCTTTGGCTTTATGTATATGTGCAACAAGTGCAATTTTTGTTTATATGGGTTGATAGAAAGCTAGATGTGATTCTATTTCTATTGGAGATGTACATAAAATGATGTATTTTAACAAATTTATATTTATGTAAACTGTTAAATGCAAGAGTTAATTTCAATTTTACTTCCTAAGGTTTGACAAAAATAACTATTTTCATCCAAAAGATTAAAAACATCAATTTACCTCCAAAAGTTTCATAAGTTGTTTCAGTTTTAGTCCAAAAGTTTTATTACTTTGGATTCAAGTTGAAACAATGATGAAACTTTTGGACTAAAATTGAAACAAATTATGAAACATTTGGAAGTAAATTGATGTTTTCAATCTTTTGAAGGAAAATGGTTATTTTTATCAAATCTTAGGGAGCAAAAATGAACTTTACTCTAAATGCAATTACTTGTCTTGTGTTAATTAATAAGACAAATAACTTTAGTAACTTAGTAAATTAATCAAACTGAAAAGGTTCATCAAATTTTTATATGCTTGAATAATTAAATAAAGGTTTAGATAATTAGTCTCTAAAAAAGAGAATTCTATGAGCATTCACAATAGATTTTATATTTATGTGAGTGCGTTTATTATATTTTAATGAATGGTCATAAATGGTTGTGAGTGTAGTAAAGAGAAAAGTTACTGTTCAATTTGTATATTTGAGAATTCATTATTCAACCTTTATAATTTTTTTAATATTTTTGAAAGTGGTTATAAGTAGAAAAGAGAGAAAAAAGATAATGATAAATGTATAAAAAAGATATTATTTAATTGATAAAAAAAAATAATAGTGTTTTTTAGTATAATTATAAAGATATAGATAGAAAATCTGATGTGAACGCTCTACTATAGTTTTCTTAGTAATAACGCCTATTTCTAATTCATCCATAAGTTCTAAAATTCTTGAAAATATATGTCCAAAAATTATTTACAATTGGCAAGTAGGCATACACATTTTCCGTGTATGTTTTATTATTTTATCTACTACTGTTGAGTTGTTGTGGGCCGAAAGACAATATGGGTGAATGGATTTTATTTTACAATTTGTTTTGTGTATTATGATAATATACGTGTTTATGTTATAAGACAATGATGATATTTGATGACCGTTAGATGATATAACATGCTGATTACAATGTTATGGCTTGTATATGATACAATACACATTATGAAATGATATTCTATGATATTGATCATCTCTAATGTTTTTGTTATACCGTATTTAATGATATTGACGATCACTATCATGTCTTCGATATATTTGAAAATAATAGGGCTGTAAACGAGCCGAGCCGAGCCGAGCCGAGCCAGGATGGGCTCGAGCTCGAGCTCGAAGCTTATCGAGCCTGCTCGGCTCGAAAATTTTAACGAGCTGAAAACTCCGGCTTGAGTTCGGCTCGTGAAAAGCTCGAGCCGGCTCGATTTAATTTTTTTTTAATTTTTTCACATTAATTTATATGAAAACACAAAAAAATATATATTAGGGCTTTTGAGTTTTGTTGGTTACTCCGTACTTAGGGGAACAAATATAATTATTTTGAATATAAACAATTTACTATCAAGTTATATATTTTTTTAAACAAAATACTTAATGTTTCTAAAAAGAATACATTTTTATTTTAAGAAAACCTTTTTAAAATCCTAATATATAATTATAATCATAATAATAGTATTAGTAAAAATAATTCTTATTATTATACTATATATATATATATTATGCACCGAGTCACGAGCCGAGCTCGAACCGAGCTAACCCTGGCTCGAGTTCGGCTCGTTTTGAATTCGAGCCGAGCCGAGCCGGCTCGATTAGATACGAGCTTTTTTTGAACCGAGCTTTTTTCGAGCTTTTCTCGAGCGAACTTCGAGTGGCGAAATTATGGAAAATAATGATGATCCAATTCGATCGCAACTTATGTAGCAGACTGAAGGTGTAAAGAGGCGTGACACATCATATTATGGAAAACCATATACTATCAAATGTGAAGGGGTGGGGCACATCAAATGTAAGGATGACACATACACTTGGGAGTTTGGGGGAAGGGTGAAATACTTTATCGGAATTGAGTCTTTTTCCGATTGAAAAATAATAAACTTTATTTTTTCTTTGTTAATGAAAAATATAGCATAATATTGTTTGGAAAACAAATTATAAAAAGGATGAAATACACATTAAACATAAAGATAAATGACTTTAAACCAATATCTTCAGAATCTTCAGTTGCAAGAATTGAACAAACATAAACTCGCAAGTCTATGATAAGGATGAAGATATGATTTGTGTTCATCACGGATCCTTTAAAAAATCACATCTTCACTAACATGACACATCTCCACTAAGATAACATATCTGTCTTAAGAATACAACAATCGAAGCAATATTTGTATGGTAGAAGATAAACTCGCAAGTCTATGATATCACCGAACCTTTTTATGATCATCGTTGGTGGAAAAAAGAAAGTAGTGAAGGAGCATGCCAACGAAAAAGAGACATCATTCTCTTGAAATGAAACAAAGAGTTCTCTCTAATTTTTCAATGGAAAAAAGAAAGTAGTGAAGGAGTATTTGTGTCTTAAGGCAATGTGTTGTGGGATAAAGCCCGTACTTACGTTATCCTCTAGTTCATGTGGCGCTCTCTGTATACTGAGTGAACAGTGAATAGAGCCCTTGATTAAGTAGTTTGATCATGTTGTGGTTTATGTGATCAGAATCTCTAACTAATTACTTAATTTATTTATTTATTTTAAATATAAAACAATAATATAAAATTAAACACTATAATTAAATAAAATTCATTAAAACATAAAAAATTAAAAAGACATAATAAATAAATAAGTAATCTAACTAATCTTTCTCTTCCAATTTCTTCCGAATATGATTCATTTTTTTTCATTAAAGCTTTGTTCGATGCCGGAAGATAACTAAAATCCCTGGTAAGAAAAACCAATGTCTTCAACCTAGCCTTAGAGGCTTTCACCTTTACCGCCTTGTCGATACTTGCCGTTATTTTGTCGATGTTTGAGATGAATTTTGAATCGACACTTTGAGTCGACTTTTCCTCCGATCCCTTCTAATTGACCAATTTGGTCCTTGTGTTGCGGCATTTGAGTCGACTAAGTTTAGGTCAATGCCAGTGCGACCATCTGAACCGGTTGAAGTTCCGTACACAGCGGGCGAACTAGTATTCATTCGTGGTTGCGCTTACTCCACATTCGGCACACCTAATTTAAGCCATGTCGAGCACCCCTTAAGTATTTCCCACAACTAATTTTCGTCATAAACTTTATTCAAGCCATATTTTCTAAAAACCTCTTGTTTCCATTCTTCAAAAGTGAATTCGTAACTTGTTGGTTATCACAATCACTTGGTCCCATTCGGCGACTATTTCAGTTATGTAAATTCATAAATAATCAGACATATTTACAAACTTCGGCCCAACGACCTAAAATCATATTGGCGGCGCGTCCCCTACTACCAACGTGCTCGTAGACTCCCTAATTTTCACCCAAAACATGTTCGAACTTTGATAGTCGGCCACAAAAAATATTGAATCAAAATGTTAAAAATAAATAAAGTGAAATTAAATTTTTAGTAACCAAAAAAAATAATTACAAAAATACAGGCTTGGGATCTTCGAATACATTAATCCAAGCATGCCACAAAGCAATTTTCTCCTCTTTTGACCAAGGTGTATTTTTTCGTTTACGAGGCTCCGACTCTCCTGACTGATTTGAACCTCCCACTCCTCTCGTACTATTGTGATCGATGAGAGCATCTTTTTACTTAAACATTAGGAACATTTTCAACCGGTTCATTTTGAGTCGGGTGTGTCTCCAGAATGACCTCGTCCGGTTAGACTAAACGTAAAGTTTGTAAAAACCTTATCGTTCATGAGATTCAAAACTTTGGTGGAACGAATAATCCAAATGATCAGACATTTTCTAGTGGAAAGAGCTTTTAAAAAATTCAAGAGGAAAATAAGAGAAAATAGATAAAAATGGGGTATTTTTTATAAACTATGGGGTAGTATTTATAAGGTAAAATGTAAAATTTAGAATTTTTTTTTCTACATTTAATAGAGCCAACAGTGCTTTTCTCTCAACCCAAGGAGCAACGGCTCTTTTCCCCTACCACCTGGTTTGTGGCTTGTTTGGTCGCGCCCCAATCGCACGACCATGTTGCATGTGTGCGACTAGGGTGGCAAGCCACCTTGCTCGCACCTGCAATCGCGCCCACGACAACACATAGCCTAATTTTCCAACATTTCATAGTTTTTATATCATGTCTAGAAAAATGAATCAATTAACCTTTTTAATAGGCATACATACCACGAGAAACTATATAACGTTTTTTCTAATTAAAATTAACTAATCAAAAATAGTAATAACGAGACTACTCTATCCGTGAGATTAAAAGATTCCTCCAAGAGAGACCCCAAATCTAAGTAATAATTATTTTTCTTAATTTGCGACAATTTGGCTTTCTTTAAATATTTTGTTGTTTCTTTTTTTAATTTTGAGCATTTATAACTAGAAAATATCTTGACATTTTGTTGGTAAATCGTGAGTAAAAAATTAAGTTTTGTTACGAATTTGTGATAACCTAAAGTTTTGTAGTCACTTTGTAGAAAAGTTGTGTGAAATATCAAAGATATTATTGGTTTTTTAGGTTTTGTTGAAGAATTGTCGCAAATTAGTGGCAAATATGTTATTGTAGAAAATTTGCGGCAAATGCTTGTAGCAAAAAACTATTTTCTAGTAGTGAATCACGAGAAACTATATAACGTTTTTTTAATTAAAATTTACTAATCAAAAAGAGCAATAACGAGATTACTCTATCCGTGAGATAAAAAGACTACTCTAAGAGAGATCCCAAATCTAAGTAACAATTAATTTCTTAATTACTATTAAGGAAACCGGTCATTTTTTCGTGATAGATGTTACAAAAATTTGTAACTGTTACAGCAAAAACCTCACAATTCAATAGTCTAGTAACAACTTAGACTTCTAAAGCCACATTATGAACTTAGTGTAACACCCAAATTAGGTTTAAATTATAAAATGTGCTACTTGTGTTGGTTAGAAGTGCAAGGGTGTGGAACTTAAGTTATCTCCTAAACTTGGGTAGGAAGTATGAGGAGTTAAATAACCAAAACCCTCTACAACAAATTCAGTTAAGTATTTTTCATTTGGCAAACTAGGAGAGCAGAGAATTCCAATAAGTTCAAAGATAAATTGATTAAAGCTGTTTTTTCATATTTGATTTAGGTTTCGTATGTACATGTGTGTGATGTTGAGCCAAGTATCAAGAGAGGGATAAAGTTACGGTCGAGGGTTGTTTGATGTTAGATTTATATGCCTGAGTAATGCAATTGATGTGCTTGGAGTTATATATGAATATTGATGATTGATGATTTTAAAAAAACAATTTTAACTTTAAATTTATAAATACAACCTTCTACGTTCACTTACTACAACACATTTAGGGCAAGTGTACCCATCATATGTATAGTAAAGCTTAGAGCATTCACAACCCGTTTGGTATATTAATTATGTGAGTGTAATTTTTATATTATATGAAATGGTTGTGAGTGTAAAAGAGATAAATGTTACTGTTCAATCTGTAAATTTAATGAAATACTGTTTAACCTTTATAAGTTTTTTTAATATTTTTAAAAGTTGTTGTGAGTGGAGTAAAGAGAAAATGTAATGATAAATGTATAAAAAAATATTACTTAACTAAAAAGATGAAAGAAAAAGTAGTGTTTTTAATTTAATTATATGAATAATGATAAAGAATGGGTTGTGAATGTTTTTAGACAAAATGCCATGTATCATTCAAGTATACAAAGGCTCTCAATAATCTTTGTCGGTCATTAACTGGTTAAATAGAAAATATGTTCATGCAAGTGATTAAATACAAAATAGCAAAACAAAAGTAAATACAAATAAATATCAATCACAAGGATGAGTTAGTGGGTTTGTATCCCTTAAATGATACAATTAACTTCAATGTATGTATTCTCAAAAGATCATTACATATATATAGAAATGGCTTTAACTAAGGTTACCAAATCATGCGCCTCTACGGAAGTTGCCACGATTATGACATGACAACCACCTAAAGTTTTATGAATTGCAATGATAATGCATGTGTTAGTACATAAAATTGAGTGACTCCGGTTAAGATTATCAACCCCCACAAACGATATTGGAAAGTTGTCATGTTTGTGACATGACATCAACTGCAATGTTGGAGCTAAAGTATCAAGTGCATAATTTAAATATGGAGTTTGTCGCACCAATTACTACGGATCCCTTGGTTTGATACAAACCAAGTCCTTAAACTTTGAGTATACTACCTCTTCATGTGTGGCAAAAACTTCTAAAACCAAATTCACAAATCATAACTTGTAATTCCCATTCCTATCTAGTAGGTTAACATGTTACTTCTATATAAACATAAAAAAACATAAATGTTTGAATCAACAAACATAAAGTTAATGACTTGCTTCAAAGGTTTTAAAATCTCACTTTCACTGTAGAAAAATCATCAGTTGAAGCTAATAACACAAAACCATAATAAAATTCATACATGAAACTAGAAGATCAAATAACGTTCATCTTACCCAAGAAAGTCAAGAACACTAGCTAAGCATAACAATATAAGTAACAACAAATATCAAACATGCATTAACATAATCAAAAAATATTATAAGATTTAAAAGTTTTTGAATAATTACCGATTCTTATCATTGGAGATCAATGCTACAAATTAAGCTAATCTACTAAATATTACATTATGAAAACGAGATGGAGTGGTATGGTAGAGCTAGAAGAAGTCCTTTTAAAATGATCCAAAAACTAGCTATATAAGTTGTGTAGAAGGTAGGGTACGACCCCATAGATGAGTACCACTCTACTCTACTACCCTACATGTAACCGTTTCTGATGTAGTCATTGCTCACGGGAAGCAGGGTATATGAAGCATGAGGTGTGGTGGACCTCGAGGCAAGGGGCTATGGTACTTGCAACACGGGGACGTGGTCATCAAGTAGGATTTGTCTTCTAGTGTTGGGGCTCAAGGGCGTGTCTAATAAGGCATGACCTGTGCTGACCGCTAGTCTTGATTATTTCTTTAATTTTCGCCTTGTGTTTGCTTGATTGATCATCTATGGTTAATTGATCTTGAAAAATTAAAATAAATGAATTAAGACTCTGATATCTTAAGTTTTTTTTTATTTTTATTTTTTTTTATTTTTAAGTTTTACGCATATCTTCATGTGACAACACTAGTATTAGGTAGGTAATGTAATAATTTATGAAATACTTATTTATCCAAGATATTATTAATCAGTTTAATTATAAATTGGTTATAAAAAATTTGTTTGGAACATATTATTAATATCTATAGTATCTAATAAATTAATATTTTTTTGCCACTTGTCACTCTTTTAAACCATCATTTTGACACTTGTCATTATTTTAAACAATCTCACTTTATTTTCCCTCCAAAATGATATTATAGTAATTTAAACACTCAAACTAATTTCCCTCTATTAATAAAAATCAATATTAATTGAGACATTTCTCTCTCATCTACATTTTTTAAAATCAAGCTATGTTATTAAAATTAAACTTTATTAAGAAAATAAAAAATTACATCTTTTTATTAAAATAGAAATCATAAAAAAACAAAATTTTTATATGATACGAAATATTCTAAAACACTATACCTTTTTGAAACAAAATATATTAAATCGGTCATTTTTTTAAAAAAATTATAAAAAATATAAAATTTTCTAAAAGTAATTTTATTAAAATAACCAGAATAATTAGAAACCCAGTTTTTAATAAACAAGTTTTTTACAAACAATATATTTTTTAC
The DNA here is from genome assembly GCA_025506415.1 of Flaveria robusta. Classification (NCBI taxonomy): domain Eukaryota; kingdom Viridiplantae; phylum Streptophyta; class Magnoliopsida; order Asterales; family Asteraceae; genus Flaveria; species Flaveria robusta. The sequence continues at coordinate 5,383,645 of CM046467.1, forward strand.
AAAAAAATCTTAACACGAATATTTAAAAATGAAACTATTTAGATAAAAAAGTTAAAAAAATAGTATAATTGTTTTATTTCTTGAACTATTACGTATATATAATTTTAATTATATCTTATATTAAAATATCATACTATAACTTTTCGTGTTTATTACTAACAATAATCCGTTTAATAAATGAGTTTCTAGCCTATCTATTTATCTGTATATCTATCTATCTATAACAAAAAAATCTAAAATAAGATGTGACATAATTGTAAGTTTTATCATACTAACTTTTTTATTTCTTTTTATTATTATTAATAATATTGAATACTAATAATATTACTCATATCATTTTCAAATTAAAAATTATATAACTTAATAAATTAAAACCTATTTTTTTATTAAAAACACACTTTTTAAAAACAAATGTTTTATAAAATACAAACTACAACAAAAAAATTTTTAAAATAAATTTATTTTTCTTAAAACAAAATATTTGAAACCAATATTTTTTATAAAGTAAAAGTTTAAGAAAAATACATTATTGTTTATTTACTTAAAGTAGCTAAATACAATTATAATCATATTTTATCTTCAAATATGGTTTTATATTTTATAAATTTTTATTACTAATTATTTTATATTTTATTTATTCAACCCGTGTAATACACGGGGTACTAACCTAGTTTGTTATACAACTTGGATAATGTTAATTAACTAAATTGTTACTTGACAGTTATCAAAGTTAGTTTAATAACTAGTTAGATATATTTAATGTAATTAGAAGATAATTAAAAAGAGTATACTTATAATTGATTAAACGTAGTAAACTTCAAAAACAAGTTTAGTGGGTTATAAGTAGGGGATTAAAGGCATGACTAAATACACCACAATGATTTTAAAGAGTTACAAAACCCTAAAATCCCACACCCAATCCTGCGAACGAGCCAAGGCCGGCCCGCCTAAACATCGCCACATTTGCCGCTGCCATCGTGGTTGTCGCCATAGCTACTTGCAAAGGAAAAACTGGTGGGCTTGGTTTCTTGGTTTCACGTGTGTCTTGTGATAGAATTAATTAGAAGTATATATTCTTGTGTTCGAGTTTTTGTTTCTCATGTTTTTTGTCACGAGATCTAGCAACTAGATTTATTGATCTCGTGGTGTTTCATATTTGGTTAAGCTGATTCTACACGTGAAGGTATAACCATATACTAACTAATGGTTGTGTTTTGATCTATTCGGCTTTGCATTAGGAATTCTCATGGGCAATCTTGGATTTTTGTCTTTGATTAGTTTGTTCAAACGCTTACGCTATATTGAACACAATTTTAAAACTTGATTAAGACGGTGGTAGAGACGATGGTAAAGGGCAAATATGGTACTCGGTTGGGCATGAAAGGTTCATACAAAGCTTCTGCAATGTTGTAGAACATTTCAGTGGTAGTCTTTAAAATATTGGTTTCATTAGCACAACTTTTGCATGCGGTTGTTGTAGAATTACTTTGTAGATACCACCTAACTTCAACACCTATCGCCTTAAGTTCCTAAACTTTGAGTTTAGACAATGTAGCACTTGTTGATCTTTCGGTTCAGATGTCTGAATGGTTCAACATTTAATGGTTCAGACTGTTTGTTTCGTGAGCAAATGTCTGAATGGTTCAAACATTTGCCTCTGAATGATTAAACATTATACTAATGCTGAATGGTTAAGAGGTCTAATACTGAATGATTAAGACCTCTTATCTGAATTGGTCAGACATTTGCCTTTGAATAGTTAAGCGATATACTAGCTCTCAATGGTTCAGGCCTCTTAATGGTTCAGCACTTAATGGTTCAGACCTTTTATTGGTTCAACATTTAATCATTCAGATATTACCAAACAGCCCCTTAATCGTTGATTAAAAACTTAATCATTGATTAAGAAGGTAAATGTACAAGATTTTTTTACAGTAAATTACACGCACTGTCCCTAGGGTTTATACGTATTGCAAGTTCAGTCCCTACTTTTCAAAAATTACAGATTCGGGCCTGAACTATGCATGATATGCACACCGACAGTACCCGACGCTAACTTAGATTAAATCTCTCTTTTAAGTCAATGTAAAATTACCAATATACCCTTAAATATAAAAAATAATAATTTCTAAATAATACCTAACTTACCCCCCACCCAAACCCCACCCACCACACCTCACCCCCTCTCTCCATCTTCTTCCATTTTTTTTTTCTTCCATCTTCATCTTCATCACCATGACCATCACTTCTCCACCACTATATGAGAAATCAAGCACTATCATTGGTCTAAGTCTCCCTCTCTCTCTCTCTCTCTCTCTCTCTCTCTCTCTCTCCCTCTCTTTTAAGACCACTAGTCATAACACCACCTCTCTCTCTATATATATCTCTCTATCTCTAAATCTAATGAATTAGGTTGTCATCGTGTTAAGTGGAGCCATGAGTGGTTGTTTGATTGGCGGTGGTGGGTCGAGGATGCAGGCAGCGACGGTGGTGGTGGGTTGAGTGTGCTGCTACGACGAAGGTTTGGGTTGAGGGTGCAAGTAGCGATGGTGTTGGTGGGTTGATGGTGCTGCGGGACGGTGGTGGTGGGTTAAGGGTGTAGGCGGCGACAATGGTGATTGGTTGACGGTAGAGGCCGCTATGGTGGTGGGTTGAGGTTGCAGGCATCGACGATGGGGGTTGGTTGAGGGTAGAAGCGGCTATGGTGGTGGGTTGTGGGTAGAAGCGGCTGTGGTGGTGGGTTGAGGGTGCAAGCGACGACGGTGATGGTGGTTAAGGGTAGAAGCAGTGGTGGTGGGTGGGTATTAAATGTAGAGAACCACAATGTGGAAAAGAAGACTAAACAAGGAAGGGTATTTTGGACTTAAACAAAAAACTAACAGAGAAACTTAACCTAAGTTAGCATCGGAGACTACCGATGTGCATATCATGTATATTTCAGGCCCGCATCTGTAATTTTTAAAAATTAGGAACTGAACTTGTAATACGTAGAGTAAATTACTATTTTCATCCCTAAGGTTTGATGAAAATCACTGGTTCAGCCCAATAGTTTATTTTATACATTGACGGTCCAATAGTTTTAAGGTTTGTTTCAATTTTACCGAAGGTGTTAACACCGTTAGAAATATGCTGTTAAATTAATAAGAATTTACAACATTACCCTTCTGATTAAATAAAAACAAAAATAAGAGGTTGCCACCATCATCCTCATTTCTCTGCAATCTACCATCCACCCACCACCACCACCCTGCACCACCCTCCACCTCCACCACCACCCTCCACCACCCTCCACCACCCTCCACCACCATCACCACCAAAACTCCATCAACATTGTTCATCTTCATCACCCTCCCCACTGATTTAGGGCTTTCAATCAAACTAGATCTAAGAAACATCAACCCACTACCATCGCCATCATCATCATTCATATCATCACTTGGGTCTTTTCAATCTACCAGAGAGTTCAGGAAGGAGAGAAAACAACAAGATGAAGATGGGGTTGAGGGAGGAACGCGAATGAGGGCTAGATCTAATAGGGATGAAGAAGAAAAAGTGGTGGCTACCGGGTTTCAGTGGTAGTGGTGGTGTCGCCGGCGGGTTAGGTGGTGTTGCCGATGGGTTTTAGTGGTGGGGGTGGCGTCGCCGGCGGGTTTCAGTGGTGGTGGTGGGGTCGCCGGCGGGTTTCAGTGGTGGTGGTGGGGTCGCCGGCGGGTTTCAGTGGTGGTGGTGGGGTCGCCAGGGGGTTTCAGTGGTGGTGGTGGCGGCGTCTCCGGCGGGTTTCAGTGGTGGTGGTGGGGTCGCCGGCGGGTTTCAGTGGCGGTGGTGGGGTCGCCGGCGGGTTTCAGTGGCGGTGGTGGGGTCGCCGGTGGGTTTTAGTGGAGAGGGAGGCGGTATTTTGATGGCGGCTGGAGAGGGTTGTTGGTGGGGGCTGGATTTGATGGTGGTTGGTGGGTTATAGGTAGTGTACAAACCGGTTTTTTGGCCAAACCCCAAACCGGAACCGGTTTGGTCAACGAAAGTCAAAACCGGTTTGCCCCCAAACCGGTTCGGGTTACAAACCGGTTTCAACACAGGATGAAACAAACCGCCCAAACCGATTTGGACCGGTTTGGAAACCGGTTTATTATTATTTTTTTTTGGTTAATCCACAATAAAAAAATTTAAAGAAAATAAAATTATATTATATATCATATTTATATAAATAAATTAAAAGCAAATTTAAAGAAAATTTAAATTTTTTGTTAAAATATATAATTATATTATTATTATTTTTTTACTTGTTGTGAGTAACTGATTATTATTGTTATTAATTTTGTTATTAATATAATAATATTATTATTTTATTTAATGTTAAATTATTAATTATTATATAATAAAAGTAAGATATACAATGAACTATGAAAGTAAGAAATATAATAAAAGTGAGATATATGATATAAAAACTAAACAATTTAAACAATATTAAAGATTAAATAATAATTTTATAAAAACTAAACAGCGACTGGTCGTTCTCCGTTTGTTCGTTGCATACTTGTACGTTTGAAAACCGGTTTGGGAACGGGTTTGGGAACCGGGTTAAGAACCGGTTTGAATACCAGTTTGAAACCGGACCGGGTTAGGAACCGGTTCGAAAGAGGAATACCCCGAACCGATTACAAATCGGCGGTTTGGTTCGGGTTGGAACCGGTTTGGCCCAAACCGGTTTGGGCAAAGAACCGGTTCCGGTTTTTTTTGGGGAATAGGTTTTCGAACCGGTTTTTTTGAACAACTCTAGTTATAGGCGGTGACGGTGCACGATGGCGGTGGATGTGGTCACTGGAGGTGACAGTGGTCTAGGGGTGCATAATTCTTGTTTGTGTGTGTGAGAGAGAAAAGAGAGAAGAGATAAGATAGAGAGAAATAGAGAAGAGGGATATGGGTTGGGTGTGGGTGGGGATGGGGATGGGTTTTTATCAAATTCAAGGGCGAAAATGTTTTTATACATCATTTAATAGAAAAAACACTAACTGTGTTAATGGTTCGGGTGAAATTGAAACAGAACTTAAAACTATTGGACAGTCAGTGTAATAAATGAATTATTGAACTGAACCCGTGATTTTCGTAAAACCTCAGGGACGAAAATAGTAATTTAGTTTTTTTATATTATATAAATGAATCACACTTATTATTTAAACTATAACCTAATTTCTAAATGAATGTTTTTTTGAAATTCTTGTAAAAGCCTGTAAATGAATTGTAGATCTTAGGTGGGCGACCACAAAGATTTAACATGCGACAAAATAAATTTTTGACAATCCATATCAACACACGGCATGAATTATGATCAGCTTTTAATGTTGTACTATTTATTTCATTTATTGTTGTAACTGCGAATGTTAAAATAATTCATATTTTACCTTTAACTTTTACACGAGAAAACAAATGTATACTTTATCCCTTTTTTATTCGTAAATCATCACAACTGTATACTACAGGATTTAAATTGATAATTTATACTTTAAAATATATTACTTTACCATCATGATAACCCCTCGAAACATTCTTAATTATTATTGCTATTTGATTGTAATAACTATGCAATCATGCATACCCATTTAGCGATTTAAATTTAAAATTTATGGTACGTGGCATTAAATAAAGTAACATGAATCCTTGATCTTTAATTTTAATGGTATGAGTTGATATTTAGAGTATGCGATTATTTAGGTTTTACTTTTAAAATCTGTTTCAAGAAGGTTTGTTCGATAGTGGTGGATTTCCCTTGGTGTTTTTGGGTGAGTTGTAACATCCGGCCTCTCGTACCACCAATATTGTCCGTTTTGTCCACGAGAAGCTCACAAATTTGCTTTTAGTTGTCAGGGTGAAAACTTTCCAGAGAGGTCACCCATCCCGGGATTACTCCCAACTGAGCACGCTTAACTGTGGAGTTCTCCTCTCATCCACAGCAAATACGCCCAAAACGCATTGGTGATATTAGAGACCAGACATTACTTATGAACCAGCAATCTCTCCTGTGCATGCTCTATGTGGGAAATATGTTTGTCACAATCACCCCCCCTTTGGACTCATCGTCCTCGATGAGCCCGAGAACGCACTCACCATCCCCGGTGAGGTTTTTTCTCACCATCCCGAACGACACATGAGTGGCTCTGATACCATTCTGTAACACCCGACCTCTTATACCACCAATATTGTCCGCTTTGCCCACGAGAAGCTCACGGATTTGCTTTTGGTTGCGCGGGTGAAAACTTCCTAGGGAGGTCACCCATCTTTGGATTACTCCCACCTGAGCACGTTTAACTGTGGAGTTCTACCCTCATCCACAGCCAATACGGCCAAAACGCGTTGGTGATATTAGAGACCAGACATTACTTATGAACCAGCAATCTCTTCTGTCCACGGCCGATGTGGGAAATATGTAGGGTGTCACATGAGTCGAGTATGGATCGTTCAAATCAATATAGACGGTTGAAACCCAGTCTCAGTAAGATTCACTCGGGTATTGTGATAGTTTCAAAAACTGATAAATAAAAAGTAACATGAAATGACTATCAAATATGATGTTAAACTACCATAATATGAATGTATAAGAGAAATGTACAAAATGAGAGTTTTTATTTTATTCATCAAACTAGATTAAAATCCATACATAACATGGGTATAAAACATTTAACATATTAGAATTATTAAACTTTATTTATATTTTGTGTGTTACATGTCATTAGTTATTAAAGAAATAATAAATAATAAAAATTTAAGAAATTATAAATAACAAAAAATAAAAATCAAGAATTATAAAATTATATTTTAAGATAAGATATTATTTAAAATCTTATAATTTATTTATTTTTAAGATGAAAGGAAAATCGAATAGGTTTTTTTTAGCCAATAAATTAATCTTCAAATAAAATGTTTACAATAGAGTAGCAGGCAAATGAGCAATAAGTTGTGTCGCGACTCCCTTTTGAATAGCAAATCCTATGCTATTAAAAACAAAGTTTTGAGACTTAAAAGCTGATAAATTACTATGCACGACCTGCTGAACTCTGTTTAGAAGGTCCACAGCCTGAGGTGCGAGAAAACCAAACGTGTCAAAAGCAAAAGGGATAAACACGTGTTAATTCTCTAAGCAAGCTTTCTCGTGCTTAGCAATTTTGCCTGATTCTGCATTCAGCGCAGCTTGCGTTGCAACAAACGCATTGTCCCTAAGAGCAACAAGAGGGGACACTTCTGTAAGATCTACATAAGCATGTTTCCTTCTTGCCCACCCAAACACAAGGATATCAGCCGGTCGAAAAGTGGATCTCCCTTCAAACGGATATGTCAAAAAATTCACAAGGGCCTCCTTTTTAACATAAATTCCAGCCCGTTTAAAAACATCACATAAAACATCTCTAACCAAATCATGCCTATACTTAAACCCAGGAAGTTCCTTCTAGTGAAGCGCATGATCGACAAAAGAATCCAAACACGCCTTGCAATAGACTGGACATGGCTAATCAGCCGGAACCAAAGGTATCATCAGTCGAGCACCGCTCTTTAACAAGGATATAAATTAAATTCCACTTCTAAATTCTATAGGATCCTATTAAATAAGGCACTCGCCAAAGCATATTGGGCTTTAGGGGGGGGGGGGTGTCCTTATTAGAGAAACAGCTAAGATCAAAATGTAGAAGCGACATGTGCAAGCGATCTATCGCAGACCCAAAATCATAGTCTATCCCATCAATACAGCAACCCCGAAGAATATAATCTTGCAAACTCCAAGATTGTGCCCTCGAGGCCAGAAAAGCATATATGGATACGTCTTTAGCGGAACATAAACCCAAACTCCAAACCGGGTTGGAAGTGATGTCAACCTCTACTTAAAATCTCCAAATAAGGGCCTCCACAAACTACGATATCCTCGATCACCTCTCGAAGGCGCTTATGAAAAACAAAAGCAGCATCCTATACATATAGGTTGACATGTTCTGAGACCGAACAATAACTTTCCAACTCTCATAAAGGAGCGGAGCAAAATGGGCTCACTTTAAGGGTCACGCAACTATGAGAGACAACTCATAAGTTCCACAGCACGATAAAACTAGATTTAGAAAAAATACTGATAAAAATATTTAGGATTAAATAACACTTTTCATCCTTTAGTTTTATAAAAAATTTCAGGTTTTGTTCTTTAAACTAAGAAAATCATGGTAAATGTCTTTAACGTTGAAAAAAGATTGCACGTTTCGTCATTTTCTTTAACGGACGTCAAATTTGTTCGTTAATTTTAATCAGGTGCCTTAACACATGAGGGTGATATGTTATTTTAATAAAAAATAAATATAACACACACATCTCTCTCTTTACCTCTTCTCCCTCCCTCAAACCCTAACTAAGATCCACCATCCCTACTTGAAACCCTCAGCCACCGATCACCACCACCCATCCCCTTAGGCAGGCACAACTTCCTAGTTGTCTCTGAAGAACTAAAGAACTTAAGGCTGAATAATGTCTCTTATTTCATAAACCTTAGATCTGATAAAGGGGATGATGGTTTATGGTGATGGGGTGACGATGGGGGTGATCGGCTGGTCGTAGGTTGGGGCTGATGGGTGATGATGGTGGTGGTTTATGGTGATGAAGTTGGGGGGGGGGGGTGATGGAGGTGGTTTATGGTGATGAAGATTATGTCTGGTGGTGTTGGTGATGTAGATGAGGTGATGAAGGTGGTTTATGGTGATGAAGATTATGTCTGGTGGTGTTTGTGATGCAGATGAGGTGATGAAGGTGGTTTGTGGTGATGAAGATAAGGGTGATGGAGGTGGTTTATTGTAATGAAGATGATGTCTGATGGTGTTGATGATGTAGATTTGGTGATGAAGGTGTTTTATGGTGATGAAGATGGTGTGATGAATATGGTGGTTTAGAATTTGTTTAAATTTAATTTTTAAATATAAAATAAAAAATGGCTATTTGCCCAGACATGACAATCACATGCACTCGTTTAACGTTAAAATAAACGTCCATTAGAGTAAATAATGAAACGTGCAAGTTTTTTTTAAATGTGAAGTACGTTTATTGTAATTTTCTTAGTTTTAATACGAGAATTGAAATTTCTATAAAACTAAATGACGAAAAACATAAAAATAAATATTCTTTTCTATAATTTACTGTAAAAGATATTAGAGATTGTTTAAGATATGACTTAAAAGCCTGAAGTATAAGCGCGTACGAGGGTACGCCAAATTTGGGAAGAGGTCTTGCTTAAATAGTGAAAAAACAAATTTCAAAAAAATAATAAATTCTCCATGTTTGATTCGGCCGTTTGTATCATACTTTCATTGTACATTGACAACAATTTTTTTTAACACCTTTTCAAGTTTTTTATTTTTATCAAATCAATTGAGTGAGGATTCACATCTAGAAAGATCAAAGTTGACCATATCATTAAGAAGAATGTTGAAACATTCTAAGTATTATTTTAAAATAAAATTTAATGAGTCTCATATCAAAATGATCATATGAAAGATTCTTTCAACAATTTTTGTTTTACACTTTCACGTTATAAAATACACCAAGTTTTATATAAATTAATAACTATTAAAAACAATCTCAACATATTTGGTTGTGTTGTATAAAGACTCGATTTTATAAAACTTATTTTTGCTTCATAAAATATGACCATCAAACCAATCTTTTTTAACTCCTGGATTATTTTACAAATCTTTGGTTTAGTTTACAAAAGTTTTTGTATTAGCTTGATCAGGGGCGGCTTAACATTATTCGGGGCCTAAAGCGAACATAAAACTTGAGGCCTCTTTTTGTAAATTATTTTTGAAGAAAACCAAAAAGTCTATAATTTAACGGTATTAAAGTGTGTAAAAAGTGTTCATCACCAACCGAGTGAGAGTTAACGGTATATGGTAATTTAAGTGTATAGATTTAAAAATAGAATTAAATAGTGTGCAAGTTAGTTATTTAAAAATATATTTACAGGAACTAAGGAACAACCTTATTTAAACAACTTATTAACTCAAAAGTATGTTATTTTCTAATTATTCTACAAGACATTATTGAGTTTTCAATAAGAATCTTAAGTTTAGTTATAACTTTGATCATCCTATTTTACGATTATTATTTCATCTATGTTTTAATGTATATTTTACTAATGAAGTTTTATTTCAGCAATTTACTTTTTGATCTTTATTTACATTTGTAAATTTATTACAAAAGAGAATAAAAAATATACTTTAAAAGAAAAAAAAACATGCACGTCAAGAGAAAACTATATGCAATATTAAACACAACTTAAATTTAATATAAAAACAAAATATAAATAGAAATAAATAGGCAACACGATTTAATATTGAATTTACAAAATATAATATTATAAATGGAGAACAATATTTAAGAAACAGTCATTATGAAGTCGTACTTTTTTTCAATCACCATATACGTAAAGAAAAAACAGAGCAAACTCACAAAATTATTCTCAGTAATTTAATCCAAAAAAAATTCTCTTCTTTCTCGACAACGATGATTATTGCACTATTAAAGATATATTTAGCATAGAAAATATATTATAGTAGCCTTTTAAATTTGGGGCACTTAAAATATGGGTGCCTAAAGCCATTGCTTCACTTGATATATGTTAGAGCCGCCCCTGAGCTAGATAAAAATGCAGTCATTTTTAATCGATCTTAAGCTCAATGTACACATCGGTCATTTATCCTTATTCTGCTGCGTCATGCGAAAGTGAAATTACTTTTCTCTTGCAAGTCTCTTCATCAACTCTTCACTTTCAATAATTTTAATTTATTACATCTAACTATATATTCCAGTATGTTGCATTTAGCTTTTCTAAACTTAAGCTGCATATATATTAACTCCAGCAAACCAATCATACTGACTAATTTTTACTTATAGCAAAGCTATTGGTATTGTCTAGGAAGGATAATATGTAATAATCTCAAGATTTTCCAAAAATAAAAAATATAGGAATTTTTGAAACCTATACCGGATGCGGACCGCATCGAAGGGACCCGTGGATGCGGGTCACATCCCTGAGTTGATGCGGGATGCAACATCCTTGGAAAGGAAACCCTGGTTGATCGACACACAGATGATGACGATGAATTAACGAAGAACACATGGCTGATAACTAAGGACGAGTTTCGACACGTAGCTCCGATGCGAACCTATGCAGGGCATCATCACGATGCGACTCGTATCAGTTTGGTGATATGGGAAGCATTAACTCCCTAATCTTACCTATAAATAGAAAATGTGTGTTGGAAGATTTCTTTCTCACACACACATACCAAACCTCTCTTATGCCGTGTGTAAGCTATTGTTATACCCTGTGAAGCAGGTGATTCTGTGGAAGTGTTAATGAGGATATGGAAGAACCTAAGTTGCCATTTAAACCATCTATTAAGTTAAATATGTTTCCTAAACTTCATTTACGTGCTATGTTTATGTGCACAATGTCCTTAAAACGATTTCAAGGATGTTTATAAAATATCTATTTACACGTGTTTATGTTATTTTAAAACCATCATGTGACTATTAACTTTATTAAGCAAGGAACCAACATGACATAGTATACGTATGTTGATCGAGGATACACCCATTAGTGGGCAACTGAATGCCATGCCACAATGCGGCTAATATAATTACAACATATATGAACTAGATGAATTCAACGTAAACTAGATACCCGATATGAGCCTTGTCAATTAATGGCATAGATATAAAATAAGTTGTCTTAATAATTATTGATATGGAACGTACTATTTTGATTTTATAAAAAATGTCTGGTAACATGATTCAACAGTGTTATGTTGACATTTTATTTTTAAAACCATTTAAAGGAAAATTATGTGGACATATTATTACAAAGAAGGTTTCCGACCTAGCATCGTGAGAACGCCCACAAGAACCCATAAAGACTTGATAGTGAGGATTTAGACTTGGTGGCTCTTATTCTATACATTTGATTTCAAGTATAATGTTTTGTTTATTCAAAACTACTAAGAATTTAATAAATCCTTACTTTAAAATAAACATATGTTAGAAATCAACCCTTAGTGTAGATATATCTCCCTAAGTGAGTATTTGATTATTTGATCAATTACAAGAATTAATTCCCTCAATTTAAGAAATAAGATATTTCAATTTGAGAAATGCAATCAACTAATAGTGTTGATTGATTGCAAAATTATTCTAAAAAGACTTTTGTTGTTGTTTATAATACGTTAATGAAATAAATTGGGACCTATAACGATACCAACCGATCCACCTCACACTCTTGGAGAGTACCGTATCCGAGGTGAGACATAAGATATAGGTAAACCATAACTCGATCCCAAGTGATAGAGATGTTTCTTCTAAGGAAACCCTAAGCTCTAGAATGATCTGCACAAAAAGCATATTAAAGGTATAGAGTGCTAGTGTGAGAGTGATGGCTCAAACTATATAATTAGAAAACTATCCCGAAAGGTGAAGAAAAAGTAAATTAGTAAAAAAAAAAATACATCATAAAATAACATATATACAATAATACTAGAAGACGATAACATGCATAGTCCATCTAATGTCTAGGGTAAAAATCAAAGCTCCTATAACAAAGCTAAGTGACAAATGTTCTCTCCTTACAGTTTCCTAACCCCTAATCCTATATCTTCACGAACTCCTATAGCGGATCATGTCCTCCGAGAGGTGCAACTCTAACAAATCCTGTCTAATCCACTCATCGAATGTCATTTTAGATCCACCCCTACCTTTCCTCCACTCCACAATGAGAGTTGCGATTTCTTTAACTAACATCATCTTCTACCTTTTCTTCACATGCCCAAACCAATAGAGGTGTTCAAAATCAGATATCTGAAATTTTGATATCCTATGACAACCCTAAAATTAAGGTTTGGTAAATTAAAGTCTTAAGAATTATTATAAGTTGATAGTATGTATATATATATGTATATATATATATATATATATATATCTTATTAGAGATTGCTGAGGTGATTTTATTTGATTAACTCTATAAGAATTTTGTATGTCTAATTGAACATTCATATATGATACGTGAACATGCATGCATGCACGCAAAAAACATTTACGTGTGCATGTATATAAACTTTTGTGAAATTTGTGATTATTGAACCATGTATGTAAACTACCAAATCATAAGATTGTATGATTAGTTACTTGATTCATGTATGCTTTCATCTAATGTGTAATGAACTAAGATTAAAACTCATTACCAAATAAGTTAACTTTTAGAAAGTTGATATCAAAAACTAAAACCAAACTAATCATAAACACTTGAACACCAAACTAACATACAAACTCAACATAGGAATCGGATCATTAGAGTGTTGATAAACCTAAACAAATCTTGATTAGTTGACTACTAACACACTAAACCATAACTTAAGAAGATAAGATTATCATTAACACCCTAAGTTGACACCTAGCACTACACCACACTTATCACTCTCCTAAACATGACACCTATCACTCTAAAAATGACACCACACAAGTCTAAGAACTAAAATCATAATGATCTCCTAGCCATTAGAAGCCCTCGCTCGAAGGACACCCCCACTACCACCATCACCATCGACCAAAACCGCCACCCTCATCCCCTCCGGCTCTCTCTCTCTCTCTCTCTCTCAGTTCCCAAATCACACGACCATCATCTTCAATCTCTTGCTCTCCCTCTCGGTTCCAACAGCAACCGCACACCATCATACTAACCACCATAGTTTCATCAACCCAATACCTAGTGATCAACCCTCCAAGCTCAAGAACATTCACATCAAGTGGATCATCAAGAACCTAAGAAGCAATTTCCTAAGTCTTTCTTTTACATCTAATCAAGGTTTGATTCTCAAAATCTATGACTAACAAGCTTAAAAAGTTATATATGTATTTAACATACATATATAACCAACCCTTTATGTTATGAACCATCTAAACTATTGAATACTTGATTTTCAATCAAAAATCAGTAAGAAAGGATTTTTAACAGAAAGTTTGAGAAATTTTTTATAAAACCAAGAATTTAAATTAAAAAAAAAGGATTTAAAGGGTTGAAATACTTGTTATTCATGATTCACTAAATAGGTTAGATTAAATAGTTAAATGACTGTAATTGTGAAAATAAAATTTAGAAATTTATTAGAAAATATTAGAAATGATAAATTGGAAAATATGAAATAATTATATGAAATATATTAATTTATATGATTAAATTAAGGATATAGAAGAAAAATACCAAATAGGAGATTTGGACTTAGTAAAAATCTGGAAAATTTATATGATGACCCTAATATTATATTTGAGTTACAGAATAAATTTCGTGAATTAATTTATTAGTATAATAAAGTTTCATATTTTAGAATAATTAATAAGAAAAAAATCAAAAGTGATAGCAAAACAGTAGATAAAATAATGAAAATTTTATATAAAATATGATGTACTGATAGGACAGTTTGTATAGATTTCAGAATTTTTAGAGATATGTAGCTATTTCTGCCATTTATTATGAATCTTGTAAAAATTCTAGAAAATTATTTGTGAAGAAATATTAACTGAAATTTTTATGGGATAATCTAGATTTAAAAATACCACTGTTTGTAAAATTTGGTAATTTTTGGAGAATGATAGCTACTGTTTAGAAATATAAGCCTAATTAATGATATAAATGCTGAAAATTTTAAAGAAATAAGTTCTTATTCTAACAAATAATTATTTTATAGGAAATTTTTGACATATTGCTGGAATTAATGTGAGTAACATGGCCTTTTTTGTTTATAAGTTTTTTGGGGAAAAAACATACTCTCTGTTATTGAAATTGATGCTAATATAAATGAGAATTTTGATAAGTTACTGTCATTGCCTTTCGACATAACTATTAATTCGGATGAGAAACCGTCAGATAATATAGGTAGCGCTACTTAGAAACATGTTTTCCTGCATCTGCCGGATGAGGGATTGTGATGTTATATTATTTGATTCCGTGATTTATATTGTGACAGTTATGAATCACTTGACATATAAGTAGGTTTGGTTGTGAACTTGTTTATGTTGCATCAATTAAGAAAAATTATGTAATTGAGTAAACCTATGTTTTCACCAACTTTATGTTGACTATTTTGAGTATGCTTTTTCAGGTTGACATCATGTTCTATACCTTAGTTTATACGTTCAACCTGTATAATGAATGGTATGAGTACATAGGGAAGCTGTGTGTTTGGATAACCTTGGATTTGATGGATCTCAGCATTCACGTGGACGTTCATGTCCATTACTAGCTCGAAGATAATATGAAGTGATTATGACATCTCTTTTGATTTAGGATTGCTAAGCTAAATGTAAAAGTCTGATAGTGGGCAAATTTTGTACGAATGTTGTAATCCTAAATGTACATTTAATGAAAGTTTATGTTTAGTTAATTGCTGGGAATGTATGTTTTTATAATCAATGTGTTTTGAACCGAAAAGTCACACCCAAGCGTTTCACGCTTCCGCCGGGATGTGACATATCCGAATCTCGGATATATGAAAATTTTGGATAATGGATTTCATTATTCGGATCCGTATCTAATATTTCGGATTCGGATATCCAAATAAAATAATATGTATTATTTAATATTTTTATAAAAAATTAATATTTTTTATTAAAAAATATTTTGGATATCTAAAGGTTTTATAAGAATATCCGAAATATCCAAAATTTATAACTAATATTTATTATTTAATAATTTTTAGAAAAATATTTCGGATAGTTCTGATATCCAAATATCCGAAAATGCTCAAAATCACTATCCGATTCTGAATCCGAAATTAGATATTTCGAATTTGGATTTTCGGATATTTCGGATTCGGATATTTTGAAAACCCCTACAAACCAACTAAATCAACCCTCCATAATATTCTCCGATATAATAGTCACCCTTGCGGCAATGGTGACTATTATCTTATTGATAAGTACCTTTAGATAGGATAAGAAATGAGATACTTTTCATAAGTACCTCATTTCTTATCCTATCTAAATTTATGTATCTGCACATTCACCTTAGCATTCACATCCATGCAACCTTTATTTTACACCTATTTATCTTATTGATTGCCCAACACTCTATTCCATATAACATAGCCATCTTACTTCAACTCTATAAAATTTCCTCTTTAGTTTAGTTGGAAAATTCTTTATACACAGTATCCCTGATGCCGCCCTCCATCTACACTAGCCTACGTGAAGTCAGTGTGTTATTTCACCATCAATGCCCCCATTTCCCTATACAAATGATCCTATATATTTAAACTTGGTTGCATGTAGGACTACTTGACCGTCGATGGTGATCTGGATTTCCTCATTGTCAGTGGTACCCTTGAAGGGATAGTAAAGATACTCTGTCTTTAAACGACTAATCCTAAAGCCTTTTCTCTCCACCATTTATTGCCACTCTTCTAATCTCACACTCAGGCTTTGTCTACTCTCTATGATCACCATAATATTGTTAGCAAAAAGCATGCACCATGGAACCACCAATTGAATCAACTTTGACACCTTATCCATGACAAATGTAAAAGGATATGGGCTCAACGCAGACCCTTGATGTTAGCCCACCTCTATAACGAAGAAATTGATGTCTCCAACTAGCACACGAACGCTTGTTTCTGTCCTAGCATACATATCTCTAGTTAGTGTTTATACTTCCTAGGAAACCTTCTACCTCCTAGATTATCCCAAATCAATCTTCATGGCATGCTGTTACACGCCTTCTCCAAAGCAAAGAACACCATGTGCAGATCTTGCACTTTTATCTATACTTTTAGATCAATTTCCTAATAATCTGTATTGCTTAGTTGACTGTCTTGGCATGAAACCAAACTTCCTGATTCTAGTTTGTTAATTAATAATCAGCTAAAAAGAAACAATAATAATAAAAACAAGACACTTAATAATCAGCTAAAAAGAAACAATAATAATAAAAACAAGACACTAATTGCGAAAAGCTTTTATTTTAGTAGGAGTAACTGATTATTTAAATTGTAACTAAGTCACTACGTATTATCCATATTCACAAATGAACATAAGGCTACTCGAAACACGAACCTAAGACGACATGAATTTTAAGTTGCTCTGGCATGACACGACACTAATAGTAGGGCTAGGATTGAAAAATCCAAATCGCCGACCCAAAACCCAACAACCCGCTAATCCAACAAGATTGACACACCTAGTCTTGCATACCAAATGATGCGTATGCTCATTGACGAATTGAAAGATCGCCATCTGACTAGTTTGATTTGATACTAATTTTCCTAAACCTGTTACGACTTATCAAACGATCACACCATCCATCGACCATGGATCTAATGTCGCTTTGTCCATCAATTGTTTAACTTTTCGCACGCTTGATTCGCCCATCGACTGTGGCTGTCATGTTATCAAGTTCTTCAACTTCTATAGTCTTTAAGCTAACCAATTCTTAGCGGTCAATTCATATTTCAGTGTCTAGTTTCCTTCATATTCTTTGATAGCTGATGATATTTTGGACATCTTTGTTGATCATCAGATAATGAATGATACGAACATATGGATAGTTATGTTACAATTTATGTTGAATGTTAGTATTTTTATTCTTTTCACCATTTCAATTGTGCAACCACTATATACTAACAAATCAGACACATCATATGTGGTCTTGATGATGTGTGACATGGAACGTAACGTGAGACTATTCGTAATGAGTAAGAGAGATTATGGTTGCAAACTGGTTGTTCATTGATAATTTTGTGACGAGTCTCGTTTGCTTTAATTTTGTCGCTATAGCGACGAAATCCGACTTTGCAAATTAGTGTTCAGTGTATTTATACTTTTTGTAGTGGTGCATAGAAAGGGTTCATTTCACATGCCACAATTGAGACTTTGGCTGTAGTATATCTAGAACAAGTTGCTTCAGAGTGTTCAGATTCACTATATTATTATCGTAAGGATATTGCAAACAAATATTTTCAAACTAATATAAATATGAATACATAAATAATTATAAATCTTGTGATTCTAAATGAATACATAAAAATATACAAATTAAATACTAACTATTTTGTGTAATCTTTAAGTCACAAATTTAATAATTCAAGATAGCTAAGCCCATTGTCAAGATATAGGCAGGCACCATGGTGGTGAAAGATGGATCTCCACTAGTTGGTGGCGGTGGCGGTGTAGTGGTAAAGGTTGGTGGTGTTGATGGGCTGGAGTCCGGAGACAAGGTGGGCGGATAGGGTGTCGTTGATGGAGGGGTTGGGAAAACTGACGGTGTTCCGGGTGTTATAGGTGTTGTTACCGTAGGAACAGTGTTGTCAGTTGCGAACACGTTGATGGCTAGCTTCTGACCATCTTGGCAATGACTTGTGAAGGTGCAAATGTAATAGTGATCGCCCGTGGTGGTCAAGGTGATGGAAGCAGGACTATTAGCTATAGTGGCGGGATTGGTGAAAGTGCATGACTCGTATACGGTCGCTGAAACCTCTGCAACATTGTGTTCTCCGTCGGTGAAGTTAAAGATTAATATGTCACCAACCATGAAGGTCAAAGGGGACGCCCAGGTGGGGTATGTAGTAGCGTCACCTACAGGAACAGTCCATCCTAAGGCGTCCCCGACAACAAACCTTGTTTGTGCCATCGCGCAATAAAAGTGGACGGATGCAAATATAATAAACATGAACACCCCCAAATTCATGGTATAAACAACCATATTTTGTGACATTATAAGGATTGGTGTATTGAGGATTGATACTTTTCAGAAGAACAACAATAGGATGCTTTCAATTTTAGAGTTTACCATGGAATGTTTAATGATTATTTATAAACATAATATATTATAAATAATAATTCACATATATAAAAACCTTCATTGTTGGACATAGTCGCATTTGAAATTTGACCACCATAAAATAATGTACGTCATCATATTTAGAAAACTGAAATACCAAATCTGCTATATTTTATAAACAATAAAAAACAAACGGGGGAGTGATAAAATACATTTTAGATAGTGGTATTATTTTATGTTTTAAATACAGTGTAACGAATTACTGACGGTTAGTGTTTTCATCAATGGATAAGTGACAGTTAAAGTTGTCTATAAAAGTATTTTGATTTTAGCAAGTCGAGATTAATATGGTTAATTTTAGTTGGTAATACTTCACATGTTTTGTGTAATGATAATCCAATCTTGATTGGTTGTTTTCGTTAATAGTGAATTAACATGTAATCTACAATCTACAGTTTATGCTTACTCGTGACTTATGAAATGATGTTTTCTTTTCTTTTTTTTTTTTATTATCATTTTAAGTTTATAACAATTATTCCGATTCATGTGGGTAATTGCATGGAAAAGAACTTTTGATGTTAACTTAATTTGCACATCTACTTCGAGATAGAACTAGCGATAGGCGGCTTGGGTTACAATTCTTCATAGGTACCTTGGGGTGTCCAGCAATGGCATTAATTGAGAGTCTAGACCAGGGTACAGGCATAAAACCATAGGCGAAGCTTCACTAGGGCCGGGGGGGAGGGGGGGGGGGGGCGGCCGCCCCCTCTGTTTTTTTCGCCAGTAGTGTTAAATTTTAGTCCGATAGTGTAAATTTTTGGCCAGATAGTGTAAATTTTTATATAAATATCAAGTTCGCCCCCCATAAACAAAATTAATTTCGCCCCCGCCCCCCTACGATATAGTTCAAGCTCCGCCGTCGGATAAAACGATGCTCGAACATTAATAGTAGTTCGAACTCACATCCTACGGTCACTTATATGACACAACCATCTTGTAACTTCATACCCCAAAAATCTAAAACCTTTTTATTGTGTGAAATCCAATATGATGGTAACTACATTATGCAGCTAATACTAATATTTTCTTTTTTTAATGAATGTTTCTGTCTCCAAGAAATCATATAATATAAACAAAAAGTTGAACAAAATAATGACTTTGTTGTTATTTAGAAACAAAAAGAGATGATCTAAAGCTAACCATAAAGAACTCAAAAGAATTTGCAGAAATCACAGAACTTATGAACACATATAACTGAAACAACTTCTTCTCCTTCCCATTTTAATGATAATATTGGACTAAATATTTTATTGCCTATGTCAAGTTTTTTTACCAGGACCATCAACAACGGAAGCTAAATATGGCGAGTTTGGCTTAAAAAAACAATTGCATATAATGATATAAAATGGTTACTTGTTAACTTAGAAATATCTTCTAATGTAATGATTAAACATGATTAGTGAGTTTTAAGATTTGATATTTGTAAAGGGACCATGTATAAATTTATCAAAAAAGTTAATTGGAATATAGAGAGGGACACTTTCAACCGTGTTATGTGAAAATGGGCAGATGAAGTATATTATATTGCCAAACGGGTCAAAATGTAAAATTAAAAAATTTTAACATAAAAGAAAACGGGTCAAAATGATTAAAGCATTGAGTATACTCAAATGTTGAGTCGACCCACTGTGACCCAACCTGTTTTAACCAGTGGCGGAACTAGGATTTTTTCTCAATGGGGTCACTATTTTTCGGTGATTCGTTTTATAACAAAATAATATAAAAATTTTCAGGGGGTCGGGTCGGGTCGGGTCGGGTCGGGTCGGGTCGGGTCGGAATGTAATTCAATTGCATTGAAAATGTTAACAAAAATATAATATCTAAAGAAATCAAATAGAACTTACATTTCATAGTTGTCCTCCACGCGTCTTCATTTTTTGAAACCGTTCCATTACATCTTCAATCGACACCTTTGCAAAAAAACTCATTTTCAATGTAACAAATACACGAGTCGTTCATATATCCATCACCCATACTATTACGCAAATACGTTTTCACATGCTTCATTGAAGAAAAACATCTCTCAGTACTTGCCTTTGCAACGGGTAAGACAATTGATAACTTCAACATACGATAAACCGAAGGATAATCAATATGCCTCCTTGTCTCCACCATTTTTTTACAAGAGCAGATATATCATTAATGTCGACAAACCTTGTATCTTTTTTTATGCTTCTAATGTATATCCCGAGTTCATATTTAAGCTTGTCTTTTCCTTAATAATCAAAATCATATGGATACATTTCCGCCAACCATAGTATCTTTAGAATATCAAAGTAACAAAAATTGTTTAACGGGCTCAAAAAATTCATACAAGTAAGCAATTCGGTGGTCACCTCGTTGAAACAGTTACTAAGCTCTTGGATTTGCATATCTAAACACCTAGATGGCTAGATTTCTAACACCTAAATTAACAAACAAAATATTTATTCTAGATTTCTAAACATCTAAATTAACAAAGAAATTATAAATTCTAGATTTCTAAATTCTAAATACACAAATTAACAAACAAATTAATACAAAAGTTACGTAAAATAAGTTAAGTGTAACAATAAAAATGTTAAAGGGTTTGAATTTTGAATAAACAATTTAAAAAACTAACCTTTTCAAAAATCAATTGTGGACTTGTAAGTAAATACCAAGTCACCAAATCCTCACAAAATCAGGGGGAGGTCGAGCAGACGAGCACCGGAGGCTAGAGCTTTGGACTGTGGTCGGCGTCGGCCGAAGGGTGGCCGGGCGGAGGAGTTAAGAAACAGCAGCGATGAGGAGGTGCAGGGGCCAGTCCGTCCACCTCTTGGATGTGTGCAAAACTACACATGTCGATGGGGATATGGGGGAAAAAATGGGGGCTAGGGTTGTATTTTGTGTTATTAGAGTAAGAGTATTTTAGTAATTTACTTAAATAAAAAGGGGAAAAAAGAAGCCGCTGCCAGGTTTAGAACTCGCGACCTCCGGATCCAGGTTTGCATGGCTTCAGGCGCGCATTAACCAGCGAACTAGCTGCATCTTTGTGATATATTGTCAAACTTTAATATACTAATGGGTTCACTTCCTGTAAAACTATGAGTTCACTAAAAAATTTGGCATTATACGTTACACTACGGGTTCAAATATCAATGGGGTCACTTGACCCCGTACCCGAATGCCTAGTTCCGCCCCTGGTTTTAACCGAATATTGTACATGTCCAGCCTACCCATTTGCAATAGGATACATAACTTGAAAGCGGCTACATGCAGGCAATAGATTTAACATACCCTCAAATGGTAACTTATTGTGTATGAGCTCCCACAATACAATTGCACAATCTGCTTTGGGATTATAATGCTTTTTTGTCTCCTTGCCTAAGGTTACTATACTATAAAGCTATATAACACCATTTCTTTGTTTAGTTTCTAACATAGAATTAATCACCCATAGAAGGGGAAAAGATGAAGTGGCCAGTTTCAACTCATTTCACCATAAAATGTGTTTGATTTGGGTTATAATTATAGAAACTGTTCACATAAAATTAAAATAAAACAATCTTTTATTGATATTCACAATACAAAGAAATATAAATTAACAATTACAATTCTCTTTACAATTGAAAATTTACGAAAATAGATAAACAGAAATATAAAAGCTGAGTATCGTGTTTAATACGGGGCCCTTAAAACAAATTCCCAAGTATGATTATGCATAATTGAATCAATTTCATTCTTGATTGCCTCTTTCTATTGAGGTGCTTCTGAAGAGGAAAACGCTTCACGGTAGGTATTAGGCTCACCCTCAACCATATAACTTATGAAATCTGGACCATAAGATTTTTCAACCCTCGCCTTTTTACTTCGTCTAATTTCTCCCTCTTCAACCTCAGGTTTATCATGTTGGATATCATGAACTATTTCATCAATTTGTATTGATGAACTTACACCTCCATCATCAAACCTAGTTGATGAAGATGCATTTGTTTGTACTCGCATTGGAAACACATTTTCAAAGTATGAAGTATTCCCCGACCTTATCTCCATAATAGTGTTCCTTTATACATCGGGATTCTTAGACTCGTGTACAAGAAATCGATGTGCATTACTGTTTTGAGCATATCCAATAAATATGCAATCGACAGTTTTGGGTCCTAATTTTTGAGTTTTCAGAGGTGGTACAATCACCTTAGCTAGGCACCCTCACACTTTGAGATAATTATATGATGCTTTTCTACCCATCCATAACTCATAAGGGGTTACATCTCTTTTCTTTAGTGTTATTTTATTTAAAAGATAATTGGCCAAGAGGATAGCTTTGAGAAGCGATAGAGGTGGTAAATATGTTGCAACTTTTGCCGATTTATGTGTAAAAAGTGGAATAATACATGAATGTATAGCCCCTTACTCACCACAATCAAATGGCATTGCGAAACGAAAAAACCGTACTCTCAACTTCGTTTTTATACAAGATAAACTTATCGATTGCATAATCGTTACTTTTAAGTAAGTATACATAACAATATCTAGTGTAATCGTCAATAAACGTGATAAAATATTTATTGCCACCTCTTGTTTGGTGTGCTTTTAAATCACATATGTCGGTGTGAATTAAACCAAGGGTTTTGGTTATTCTTTCAACCGGTTTAAATGATAATCTTGTAAGTTTTGCTTCGACGCATGTTTCGCATTTAGAGTTTGTGTCAATATGTAATGTAGGTATGCATTTTAAATTTATTAAACGACGAATAAAATTATAATTTACATGTCCTAATCTACCATGCCAAACATTTGAAGACTCAAGCATATAAATAGAAGTAGTAGTCTTATTCATTTCATTTTTGACAACGGTTACATTCAATTTAAACATACCATTAAGGGCGTAACCCTTACCCACTTACATTCCATGCTTAGTAAGGACAAACTTGTCCGACTCAAACACTAAACAAAAACCAAACTTATTAAGCAACCATCCTGAAACAAGATTTTTGCGAATCTCCGGGACATACAAGGTGTTGCTCAAGGTGAGTTACTTCTCGGAAGTCATTTTCAAGATCACATTTCCTTCACCTTTGATGTCGGCCGTAGCTTTGTTACCCATATAAAGCTTTTCATCACCCGTAGCCTCTTTAAAAGTGCTAAATAGGCTCTTGTCACCACATACATGACGGGTAGCTCTCGTATCAATGAACCATCCATGCGGGTTGTCTCCCACGAGGTTGACTTCTTCCACCATTCCGGATAGCTCGGTAAGCATTGCCACTAACTGTGCACCATCTTCATCCACCATATGCGCACGCTCACGATTTGGTTGCTTGCCCCTTGGAAAGGTGGAGGTGGAGGTTTTTTTTTCATAACCCTTTTCTTTGGTCCAAGGTTCACCTTAGCTTTCCCCATTGGCTTTTGCCTTTTACCCTTATAACCCTTTGATAACTGCCCATATTCAACCACATTTGCTTTAGCCATCGGTTCCACACGAGTGCCTTTTTGAGCCATTTTGTTGTCTTCAATTCGAATACGAACAATAAGTTCAACCACAGTTATCTCCTTTTGTTTGAGATTCAGATAATTCTTAAACTCTATCCAACTTGAAGGCAATTTTTCAATCATGGCTGCAACTTGAAACGTGTTATTGAGAGGCATCCCCTCAGCATGAATTTCATGAAGTATAACTTGTAACTCTTGATTTGGCTAATCACAGTTTTTTTATCAGCTATTTTAAAATTCAAGAACCGAGCCATAATAAATTTCTTGCTACCGGCATCCTCGGTTTTATACTTCTTGTCTAAAGACTCCCATAGTTCTTTGGCAGTCTTTATATTACAATACACGTTATACAATGAGTCACATAAACCATTTAAAACTTAATTGCCACACAGAAATTCCGAATGTTTCCAAGCATCAATGGCACTCAAAGGTTGAGCATCGTTCCTTTTTTTAGGTAGAGGAGTAGTTATCTTTCAAGAACTCTGCTAAGTTTAAGATGGTCAGATAGAAGAACATCTTCTGTTGTCATCTATTAAAGTGAACACCCGTGAACTTTTCGTGTTATTCAGCATGGTTTGCCACCGTGGTCGCTGCCACAGTTGTTGCAGTTAAAGGGGCTGATAAAGAGGAAGTCAAAGCACTTGAAGACATATTGTTTGTTGTTTGACACAAACAGTTTAAGTTAGAACAATTTTTAAAATTGAAATAACAAACAAAATTAAAGGAATTTGTTTTCCTTCTTTTCTTAAACTGTTTTCAAAATTCTATAAAAGTCAACAAGAAATGTTCTAAGTCTAACTTTGAAGATCACCCGTGAATAAAAAACAAGAACAGAAAGAAAAAAAATTAAACTTTTAAAAACACGGATTAACTGAAAAAAAATATATATGAACGGTGTTTTTAAAATTTGTTTAAAGTTTGTAGGAACCTTTCACATAAAATTAAAACAAAACAATCTTTTATTGATATTCACAATACAAAGAAATATAAATTAACAATTATAATTCTTTTTAAAATTGAAAATTTACAGAAATAGATGAATAGAAATATAAAAGCTGAGGATCGTGTTTAACACGGGGCCCTTAAAACAAATTCCAAGCCTCCCAGGAGAACTCGTTTTGTTTCCCAGGGTACAACAGCCAAAGCAGATTGTACTGTCGGGATTGATCTAGAACTCGAACTTGTTTGTAGAATAGAAACCAAAGAGATGGAGTATGTTCAGAGAACCTGTTTGCTGCAGTATTTCGAGTTGTGTTGGTGTGTGTTTCTAGTGTGGCACCCTCAGTATTTATAGTAGACTTTGAACTATAACAGCAACTCAGTCATCACTCAGCCATTAATCCAAAATCATAACCGCCTATTTAATTCGTCATTAACAGCCATCAGTTTCGATCAACAAGTAACCGAAACTGTTACGAGTCGCGCATCAAGGTCAATCGCACCTAACCAGACCCTCGAACCAACCTTCAAATATACTAAGGCGGCTCTAAAGCGACGATGCGAGTGTGCGAAGTGCAAAGTGCGCCATCAAAGCGCCACATTACGCCCACATGCCCACACCGCGCGCACGCATGTGTGCGAGTGCGAGTTAAGGGTGCTTCGCACCATTTGCGAATCTACTTAGTGTGATGCTTTAGAAAACAATATAATCAAGAGGTTATAAAATATAAACCATTTTACATTCTTTATTTTCTTCAATGTAGGACAACTTCCCACACCATTAATTGCTAATGCCATTCAACACATTAATTTTCATTCAACACATTAATTTTATTAACTAAATATTAATAACCATATTAATATTATCAATAAATTTTCAACAATAATTTATATCAACTAGGATAAATGGATATAAATAAAAAGTACCTTAACATGATACGTATCAAATGAGTTGAAAATGTTGAAAATCGACAGAAGTGTATCTAAATTCTCACATATCGTTTTATTCAAAAGATGGTGATATTTTTACAATATAGCTTTCATAGTCATAGTTAGTACATAATCTGTTCATATAACTCTATAAAGAAAAAGATGAAAAAGTGTTTACGACTCAATCCAACCCAGCCTGTTTTGACACACTTATTTGACATGTCAACAGTTGCTTATTACCTCATATAGTGGTAAGTTTCAGAATCTGCAGTCGTCATCTTTGTTAATGATTCTTCTCTTGTCAAATCAAAATTAGCTTGTTTCACTGATTTATGATCGATTGTAAGCACCAAGGTTTTTTAAGAAATAAAATATAGCAAGAGTAACACATTAATCAATTGATTGTAAAGATTTAAACATAAAGGATCATAAGCTTACAATGATCTGCTATCTAATTAAAAAAGAAAAAATTTATCTGGTTTTAAGTCATGATGAATAATTCCATGCGAGAGTAAATACTCCATTGCACGGGCATATCAAGTGCAAAAAGTATAGCAACATGTGTATCCAATCCATTTGGTGTCATACTATGACCATCATAGGTTCCTTGCAAGCTTTGATAAACTGATTTATTTTTTCCAATAACTGTGCAGAACTAGTTAAGGGAGTAATACAACAGTTTCATAATCGTTGGATAGTAACAAGCAACACTTAGCAGATCAAATAGGAAACCAGCAAGTGAAACTAAGAACAAAAGTAATGAACACAAGCATAATACAAAGTATGGTTTTTAAAGATGATGTATATTGCTCTCAAGTGTTTTACAATTGTTACAAGGCTTAGTCCCTAAAGACTGATACATGAGATACATTATACTATATCCTACAGCAGGCTATACTTTGAAGGCCAGCTGGAACACTAATCTAGACAACAAAATCAATGTAAAATCAAAAGAAAAATTGACTTTTGACATGTAACTATGACATGTTATAGCTCATATCCTAAAACAACATATAAGTATAATAGTAGAAAGTTACAGACATGGACACCATACTTAGCAGTTGACAAAAGCAAAAATGTAATCACCAACTTATACAAGTTTGTGAGTCTTCACAGTGGCAGCGGAAAGTAGGTTTGCTTTTTTCGAAGTATATCAGAGAATAATTGTGTCTTCTTTTTGTTCGGAAGAACTCTGTCTTCAGTTTATAAAGACTTTGTATTCAAGCTTCGGAAGACTTCATGTTTGGCTTCGGAAGAAATAGTTTTTGGCTTCGGAAAATTTGACACTTAGAGAATTTCTTAGTGCTTTTGTCAAATCTTATGAAGTAACTTTCATTGTACTTCAGAATGCATGTTGAAAGTTCTTTGGTTTGCATTAGCATCTAAAATAACTTTTACAATCTGTCAACAAAATTAACATGTACCAATCTATTAATGTAAATATCACATTAGTTGAACTCTTAATAATAAAGTGTTATGTACTTAGCAGTTGGAATGAGATAGAAAAATGATATCATGCCATTATCTACAATAAATATGCAACTGCAAATTGCACATGATCCTGTTTAAAGAGAAGGATACAAAAAACACATTTTTATAGGTAATCTTGGTACTTTGTCTTCATTGAAGGATTTATTCAGTTGTACTTAAAACAATAAACAACTTAGAACTAATATTAAGATAGTTCTACATGCCTTCTAAGACAACGTAGTTAATATTTTGGGGGCTTTAAACATGATGACATGAACATAATTGGGGCCCAAGCATCATTACAATATAGTTAAAAAAAAGCTTCAAACTCATAGGGCTCCAAGCCGTTACGGGCGCCCAACACAACTTTTCCTATATTATTGTATCAATAGGGACTCTAAACACTAGTTAACCACTATACTTGATTAGAAAAGACTTTAGTAAAATTATTGTTTTTACATAACATTTAGGTGATATTTTAACTAAACAACCAATTCTCAAAGCGGTGTTTAATGT
The DNA here is from genome assembly GCA_025506415.1 of Flaveria robusta. Taxonomy (NCBI): domain Eukaryota; kingdom Viridiplantae; phylum Streptophyta; class Magnoliopsida; order Asterales; family Asteraceae; genus Flaveria; species Flaveria robusta. The sequence goes on from CM046467.1 coordinate 5,411,852, forward strand.
TGCCATCTATGTCATATGGGAGGAAAGAAATAATACTTTTAACAATAAATACATGGAGCCAAATGAGCTAGTTAATGAGATTTAAGTCCACCTCTTTTTTGTGGATCAAATGCAGAAGCAAAAAGAAGAATTTGAGCTGGTCTTTTTGGTGTTTATTTGAGTTGTAATGTTGTTAATTTGTCTTTTTCACATGTAATCTAGCTCATTGCTAGTTTTTTTTATAATATAAATACATCTTTACGTTCAAAAAAAAAAAAAAAAAAAAAAAAAAAAAAAAAAAAACCAATTACGTATAGTCTAAGTCGTTTAAAATTTCCAAAACAATAAATTATATATTAACCACTAGTACTAGAAAATAGATCATTAATGACAAACGAATTATGATATACACTGATTTTGTGACATGTAAAATGTGTCATAAAAAATATTATCTTTACAAAAATACAAAAGAATGATAACACATTTTTGTGTCATTGTTCTCGTGTAAAGAAAAAAAAAACACAGAGCACGCTTTAAAAATTTGTGTGTCATCATTTAATGTCATCTTATGACTTTTAAACCCCACACACATGAAGTTTGTTTTGATCAAAAAATCAAATAAAAGCAGAGGTTCTTTCCTCCTGATCATATTCATCTTAGGCCTCGTTTGATTCACGGAATTTTTAGAAATTAGAATTGGAATTGGAATTGAAATTGAAAAATTTTTCATCCAAAATCATGTTTGGTTGGTCAATAGATAGAATTAGAATTGGAAAATTTTCCCTAATTCATTGGAATTCACATTCCATCTACTTACTCATTGAATGTTTAATAATCCAATGGAATGTTCAAAATTAACATTTCAATTTCACTTAAAATTGACCAACCAAACACGTTATCAATTTTAACAAGATTCCAATTTCAATTTCAATTCCAATTTTTTTGCAAAACATTCTGCGAACCAAACGGCCCCTTAGAGTTCATCTTCATCTTAGAGTTTATCTTCATCTTCATTTCCATCAAGTTCTATCAGAAAAACGATAGAACCTCCCGTTCGTCTTCATCTTAGAGTTCATCTTCATCATCAATTTGTTGAGTTCTTTCAGAAATCCGAATAGAACCTCCGCTTCATCTTCATCTTCATCTTCATTTCTATCGGGTTCCCAACCACAAAATCAAATAGCACTAAGTATCTATCCGTTCGACTTCAGCTAATATGTCACAAATACCCGTCTGGACAACGGTTAATTATGTCACACTTTGGAAGAGCAGGCCTGCGGGACATCAAAGACACCTATTCGCTCCTTGTTCATAATATCACACCTTCCATAAGTTTACAATTTCATCAATATTTTATAAAGTCCTCAATTTGTGTAACCGATTTCATATTTCCACGTACAACATCTGATGTCTTAATTTTACTTGTGTTTTCTTGATTTGGTATAATTTCATTTGTGTTACAAACTAATAGAGTTTGGTCTGAGGTATTTAGTCATCTGCAATTGCAAAAGGTTAGTATGATCCCGTGGGATCATATTTCTCGAGTGATTTTAATATTTTACCCCTTGAAAATTCTTTTCAATAATAATCTATCATTTAAAGGAATCAGCATCAAAGGTCCACTAATTACTGGACTAATTATTGACCTTTTCATTCACTGCATTTGCTGTTTCTATACTATTCTGATTGAATGAAAAATTATTTTGAAACCAAATTCATACAAAAACCGACAATAAAGTCCATATCCTGATAGCCACCTTCGCTCCTTTCTTTGAAAAAGCATCTGGCTTGTAGACTGAATTGCAAACATCAACATATATTTAATTCTTGAGTGAAGATTCATGTTCAAATGTTCATCTTCAAAGAAAAAGAAAATAATAATCAAATGAAGAGATAATAACAATAAAGTTCATCTTAGCATGATCTTTAAAATGATGAATGGGCGTATCTTGCTTCATACTCCAGAGTCCAGATTCGAACAATTTAATAAATTCATGTTAAATGCAATAGATCATATCTTCAGAGCACAAATACAATAGCCAAAATCATATTAGATTTTGACTTTTATAAGCATCAAACCATGATCCAATGACTTTGTAAAAGTAAGTATGCTTCTCAAAATTCAAAATCTTCAAGATTGAAGATAAGCTCTTGAAGAGTTTCAACTATATTAGTCACATCATATGTTTAGACAATAATAATGACAGACTCATGAAAAAATATTAACTTATTAAAACCTCAAGGATACTCCTACTACAACTTCAACAGTAAAAGCTTCCACATAACAATGCAGCAATTAAAAATTATATTCAAATCACAGTTACCAATTCACCCAAAATGTTGCTGTTATAAGTGAGCAACAACACTCTACATTCGTCATTTTAACTTAATATATAAATAATCAATTGAATACTTTCTGTACAGATAACCTCCAATTTACAACAATTTTGATGATAACGTCCAACTTACAACAAATTTTGATTTTAACACCAAGAAACAATAAACATATTTAGAAATCAAGCATTCAACAAAAGCCAAATGAAACTAGATTGTAGAACTCGTACCTGAGAAAGCAGAGACTAGAAGCCAATTGACTGAAACAAGCGTGTGCTTCAGTGATTCAGAATTACATGCATATCAAGATGCAAAAAAGTTTCATATATCTTCCTCTATAATATAAGGAAAACAATCTGCATTATAGATTGAATGCTTGTATTTAGAGAAAATAAATATTTAATTTTATAAGTTTAGAGTGGGATATTTAATTATACATTATCGATTTGTTTAGAAAAAGATAAAAAGTTATAACCGATTAGCAATACACATGACAATTTTTAAATGGATCGGTATTATTTAAGGGGCTGGTTTTAAATTTAAGGTAATGAATCTTTCGAATATGCCAGACCCTCTCAACGCCACATAATTCACCAAAGATTTTTTTTCTTTTCATTATAGGAATCGTAACTGTAACATGACTTGGACCGAGTTGCTTCAAAATCCACTATTATTCTTGTACTTTTTTGTTTTTTTTCCTTGCTAGCTTCTTGCTAGACGTGGGTTAATTATATTGCAGCCGTTCAAAAAGGTAATAAGAAGAGATGTTCCCCTTGGTATCCTTCCATTTTAAAATCATTTGGTGGATAGTGCATCATAGTGGTTAAGGTTCGGATTGTTGGTTTCCCTATTATACGGTTCTTTCGATATGTCGATCCAAGCTTTGGTCAATGCTACTACTTCTTTCTCTGTCTATGGTTGTGCCTTCTTTCTCGTTGCATAGTTGGTGGTGGGTTGGGTTTTGTCATCGGGTTTCTTCGTTATGTTGTGTGGGGGATTGCGTTTCATCTTCCTTATTGTATAGAGATTGTAGAAAGGTTAGTCTGAAGGTGGTTAAGTTGATACTATAGTGTTAAGTTTTATTTTTGAGTAAATTACACATATGGTCCTTGTAGTCTTTTTAAAATTTTGGGTCCGGTCCTAAAATTTTAAACTTTTTTAGATGCAGTCCCTCATATTTTATTTCGCTTTCATCCACGGTTACTAAGTTTATTAGTTAATAGTTAATACTAGTGTTAAGGCCCTTGCGTTGCGACGGTGGGCGTAAAACCGTACGTAGTACCACCAATGACACCACTGTCAGTGTCCACCAATATCGAAAAAACTCGTATTAAAAAAATAACAAACAGAAAAAAAAACCAAAACGAAAAAGTCTAGTTTTCCCCCGTCCTACGCGGTGGGAATTTGTCGTTTTTCTTCGTACTATGTAGCGTTAGTGTGTTCATTATCGTTATGGCTTGTCGAAAACCAGACAATTGAATAACGAAATTTTTAAATCGTCCCAGTAACGTTAAACCACACCAAAAATACAAAAACCACCCTCTAAAACCAAAAAACCGCTCAAAAAATACCAAAACTGCCAAAAAAAATACCAAAACCGCCCAAAAAAAGACCAAAACCAACCAACCGCCATAAAAAATTACAAAAATCGCTTAAAAAAGTACAAAAAACCGCCCAAAAGTACAACCAAATTATGCACAATATACAACCCAATAGGCATAACAAAGTTGGTAATTAGTATTATTTAAATTGTTAAAGTTGCCAAAATGGCAAATTTACCCAAGGATCATCCATATAATAACTTTTTAATATATATTATATTTAAAAAACATTTATATTTTTAATGTATTTTAATATATAGATCTTATTATTTTATAGAATACATTTAAATTAAGATTTTTTTTGTAAAATGTTTTTTTTTAAATGTTGGTTTTTCAACCATCTTTTTCAAGTGGTAAGGTTTTTAAAACTTCTTCTAACTATCCGCTTTCTTAAAACATTTTTATTAGAATTGCTTGATTTTATTAAATGTTGCTTTTAAAATAGTACATTTTTTTAAAGTTTTTTAAACCCTTCGAATTCTAACAATATTTTTTTAAGCCATTTGTTTTTTTAACATATTATTGTATAACCATACGCCTTTTAAACACATTGTTAAATGGGTTATAAACCTTTTGATTTTTTGAAAAATCTTTTTTAAAATCGTGTGTTTTTTAAATCTTTCTTAAAATATTTGATTTTTAAACGTCTTTTTTAAGTCCGTTAGGTATGTTTTCTTAGATCTGTTTAGTTTTCCTTAAACCTTTTCGGTTTTTCAAACGTTTTTTTTAAACCATTCAATTTTACTAAATGCCTTTCTTATAACTAAACAATTTGAAAAGCGAATGGTTTAAAAAAACAATGTTTTAAGAAACTAAGTAGTTTTAAACAGACGTTTAAGTCAAACGTTAAAAAAAGTGTTTTTACAAGATTTGAAAATCATTTAAAAGGACTTCCGGAAAAGAAGGGTTTAAAAATATATACAAACAACCAATTAGAGAAACGGTTTGAAGGTAACGGGGTTGAAATAAGACATGTAAGAGCTGGAAATCGAATTTTGAAAAAGTAATTTGAAAGCCAAGGTTTAAAAAGTCAAACCTTCTATCTACTTATCATGATGTTTTTTATTATCAAAATTTTTTTTGCTTCTATATATATTAAATAATTATATTAATTATTAATAATATTATTTAATTCTTTTTAGATTAAAAATAGTTTTTTTAATAATTAAGAAAGATATTTTTTTTAATTATTTCTAAAGAAACAAATTTTATAAATAAGAAATTTTTATAAAACATTAAACTTTTTTAAAATAAAAAATATTTTAAAATTGGTGTTCTTCAAAAATAAACTTTTTATAAACCAAAAATAATTAAAGTTGGAGTTATAATAAAAAGAATTTTATAAAACGACACTTTTTTAAAATGTTTTTTTTTTTTGAAACAAAATGTTTGATTTTTTTAAGGAACAAAAAAATAAAATAAAAGTATAAAAATTTGATATTATTGTTTTATTACTTATAATCTTTACTTATACGTAATTTCAATTGTATTTTATCTTATAATATCGTTTAATAATTAATAAATTTTTATTCTATTTATATTTTATTTTTTCAACACATATAATACACGGTTTTATTAAATCTAGTAATTTTAATAAAGACGTTTAAGAAGCTTGAGTGTTTAAAATACATGCGTGGTTTATAAGAAAATTATATCGAAAACATAAACGATTTAAGCAAGGGGTTAAAAACCATACATGTTCAAAAAGACATTGTACATAGTTTTATTTGTTTATTTAAAATGTAATTTTTAAGTAATAAACATAACAATCAAATAATAAAAAAACTAAAACATAAAACTTTGAAAATATAAACATAAAACTTAAATGGTAAAACATAAAACTAAAACAATCAAATAAAACTTTTAAGTAAAACCATCATGTGTGTGGGGAGGGGGTTTTAAAAAGTAAATTATATGGATGTTGGGGTGAAATGGAAATTTTGACGACTTTAACTTCATTAATATTTAGGGATCAAATCCAAAAACTTTGGTTATATCACAGGGACCGCACGTGCAATTTACTTTTTATTTTTATTTAATCGCGAAAGGCTATATAATCTTTACACCCGATGGCCCATTTTTAACAAATCGAATCCGAGAATCCGATCCGAAAATCCGAATCCAAAATATCCGAATTTCGGATATGCAAAAATATTTGGATTCAGATTAGGATAGTGATTTTCAAAAGTTTCGGATATTCGGATATCCAATTATCCGAAAACTAAAAAATATTTTTATATTTTTAAATTTTAAACATACTTTTATTTTAAGCTGAGATTTTTAGTGTATATTGGGACTTTTATGATATGAGCTGGTTTTTTATATTAATTTAATAATAGCATATGTCTAATTATTGTAAAAAATAGAAAAAATAAAAAATAAAAAATGAATTTCGGATATCCGAATAATTACCCGTATCCGTGTCCGAAATTTTGGATATCCGAATTTATTTATTTGGATATCCGAAATTTTGGATACGGATAGTGATTTATAATATACGAAAATTTCGGATATCCGAAATTCAGATATCCGGAATTTCGGATATCAGACTTTGAACACTGCTATAATGTTTCGAGCGTTACCATGCGATGCCACCAGGAACCCGCAGCCCCTTTGGCCTAATAGTAACGAGCTTGTTATACCTTTTTAGAATAAGATGCAACCCATTTGATTTGCTTTGATTCTTTTGTTAATTCCTATAGGTAAACTCATACTCATTTGACTTAAACGCATATGACTTGTTTTGTATTTTGTTTATTCCTTTAAGTAAATCCATATGACTTGTTTTGCCATTTGTAATTCCTTTAGGTTATTCCATTTGATCTGTTTTGTTTTTCTTTTAAATTCTTTTAGGTAAAACACATATGACTTGTTTTTTTTTCTCAGTTAATTCCTTTGAATAGACCTTTCTAACTTGATCTGTTTTTTTCCTAATTTCAGAATCACTTGCTTTCTTAAAGATAAAATATAACCCAACTAGCCCAAAAATAAAAAAAAGGTTGAAATTAAAAGCTCTAACAAATAATATATATTTAGTATTTTATACTAGCTTATTCACGTCCTCTAATTCTAGTTCTAATCTTTATATTTTTTTAATTACAATAAAACTTGAACCTTCAACAACCTAAAACGAGTCTTTTTATTATAGGTTTTCATATAAAAATTAGAGTGTCACCGACCAAATTAATTGTATGAATTATTATCAGCTAATAAGTAATAGTTTGAATTATTAAATTCTATTTTTTAAAAAATTTAAAACATATATAAACATTAAATTGATAATTTTTATGTGCATGTCCATGCATGTGATGTAACAAGCACAATATTTTAAGAAGATTAACTATTTATAAAAAAATAATTATTGTAAGTTTGTTTTTTATCGCTATAATATGGGGTTTGTTAATTTTTAATATATAGGTAGCGCTATAGTAAAAATGATATTTAACCAAAAGAGTCTAAGAAAAATTGTGTGTTTCACACGTGTCCTTTTATTGCTTTAAAGAGAAATGCATTTTGATTATTATGTTAAATACGCCAGCTCATTGTGTATTATACGTTCATTGTGTCAAATATCAGTTAATTGTGTCATATATATTACATCATTTATTATATGTATTTATCATTTTGTTTTACGTTTTAGATTATTTTATGTTATTTTTGTTATTGTTTTTATATATTATATAAACGTGTTATCTAGCATTATATGTTATAATTAGAAGTAAACAATAATATACTTTTATCAATGTATTTTTCAAAATTCATAGTGTTAAAGGTTACACAATGTATTATGTTTGTCTTTGTTTTTCTTATAAATTATATAAACTTGTTGTTATCTATTATTGTGTTATATAATTACAAGTATATAATGATGTTATTTCACCAACATATTTACAAAACTCATAGTGTTTAAGATAGCATAATGACGAACAAAAAACACAATGAGACTTTGTGATATTTTATAATTGTTTTTAATGTATTATATTAAATAGTTGTTAATTTATTATTGTATTTTACATATTAGAGATACATAACAATGTTATTATATAATTATAGTTTATTAAATTCATCTTTTTGGAAAAATATAATATTATTTAGAAAAACATAATAACTAATAAAAACAAACAATAAACTTTACTAAAAACATAATGATCAGATATGAGTTTAAAAGCATAAAAAAATTTATATAACAATATTATACTCGTTTTAAAGATTAAAAAACACTCTTTTTTATGTTATAAATTTTATTAAAAAATATTGCCGTACATAAAAGTTATGAATGTTTTAATAAAAAGGGGAAAACTTTCAATAAGTCAACAATTGATTAAATAAATTGTTGGTTGGAATTAATTCTTACACTTTTTAATAATAAATAATTTTTTATTTAAACATTTTCTTTAATTTATATACATTCATATGTATCACTAGCTTTAGTAAATCTGTTTAATACACAGGTTGAATAAAAAATATTAAATATGACAAAAATTAGTTAAGTATACAATGATATTTTAAAATAAGATATGATTAAAATTACGTATGAGTAAGAACTATAGTAATAAAACAATTATATCAACTTTTTAAACTTTTATTTTTAAACTTTTTTTCAAAAAAAGTTAAACATTTTGTTTTAAAACAAACCATATTAAAAATGTCATTTTATAAAATTTCTTATTTTAACTTTTAATTTTAATTATTTTTAGTTATAAAAAATTTACTTTTTAAAAAAGCCAATTTTAAAATATTTTATACTTTTAGAAAAGTTTGATGTTTTAGGAAAAAAAATTATATAAATTTGTCTTTCTAGAAATAACATGAATAAAAGAATCTATTTTTTCATTTATTAGAAAACCTATTTCTAAACTAAAAAATATTTAAATAATATTATTAGTAATTAAGGTAATTATTTAAGTAGGGATAAAATCGTGAAAATTTAGATGAGAATAAATGTGATGTTTACACGTGTTACTTATACTTACTATTTTATTAAATTAGAAATATGTATGTATGTGTATATATGTACAAACATTATAGAGAGGAAAATCATATTTTCTATCAGAACCGTAAAATAAATCTAGATAATTCAGTGATTACTAATAACTTAAAAAGGATAATGATATCAGAAGAACCAAAAGATTAAAAAAAATAGATTAGAACTAATAATGAGTTGAACCTATTTTGTAGTTATATCTAAATTATCTCTCTCGTATATCTCACACTTAATCTTTATATCTTCCCATAACTTCATTAAAAATTAAAATACTTAATTTTTAGAGAGAAGTAACGTTATGTGAACCCATTTTGATGTATTTTCTTAAGCTTAATATGACCAAATAAAGAGGTATCTATGTTATAATAACTTGTACATCATCTTGTAATTGTTGTACATTGATCTAGGTTTACGTTTTTAGTAAAACTTTCTTGTTTAAATAAGAAGTTTTCCAAGATAAAAACATAAACGATTATGTGATAACATAATCATCTTATGTATTATATTCAAAACAAAAGAATAGAGGTTTATTTACATAATATTAGTTTTAAAACATTGATTATAAGTTTGAACAATAATCTATTTGAGAATGAGAACGAGTGTAAAACAATGTTAATGACTTAAAAACAAAATATTATTATTTTCTTATTATAATAAAAGATATTTAGGATGAACACGTGACATCATTTTTTTTCTTATTACAATTTTCGTGTTTTTCTCCTCTGTAAATTAACTATAGTAAATGTTAATAATTGTATTTAATTATTTTTATGATTACAAATACTTTTTAAATAAAATAAGAAAGTGATCTATTTATTAATTTTACTTCTAAAAAGTCAATTATTTATAAAATAATAAATTTTTTAAAACATCAAAATTTTTAAAATATAAAAATATTTTAAAATTGGTGTTTTTTATAAATAAATCTTTTCAAAACAAATAATAACTAAAACTAAAAATTATAATAATAAAATTTTTAAAAATGATATTTTTATAAAACGGTTTGTTTGTAACAAAATGTTTATTTATTCTTTTTGGAAAATACAATAGAAAGTTTAAGAACAAAAGTTTAATAACTTGAAATCATTTTTATTACTTATAGTTAGGGGAGAGATCAAATAAGAATTTACTTTTTTGTGATAACTTTAGGAACCAATATGAGCCAATAGTTTTCAATGACAAAATGATAATTAACAAAAACATAATAAAAAAAATTATAAAACAAAAAATAACATAAAAATAAAAAAAATAAAAGCGCAAAAATGTTTCTCTAGTTTCCCTCTTTCATAAGAAAATAAAAAAAATATATATAAAAAATAAAAAAAATTCTCGTTTTTTTTACGAAATTCATTTTACACATGTGTAATACCAAAGTTACACATGTGTAAATATGATATTACACATATGTATAACCAGATTTACACATATGTAAACAACGGGTGGATGATTTTTTTAATAAATGTATATCAATATGGTAGGCGTCGGAAAAATAAAAAAATACTGAATTTTATGGTGAATTTTTTTTGAAAAAATAATGTCGTGAAAAAAAGTTATGAATGTTTTAAAAAAAAGATGAAAATAACATGTGATTTGCATGTGACTAAAAATGTGTAGATTACATTGGTTGTTAGAGTTCTTATAAAAAATAGTGGTTCTCAAGATAATCCTATCCCTTATAGTTATTATTTATACGTAATATAAATCATATTTTATATTAAAAATATCATTTTACAATTAATAAATTATCATTATATTTAATGTTTTATTTATTCAACCCATGTAATATAAAAGTTAGTAAAGTTAGTTATATTTTTATAGATAAATACATAACAAAGATATTACACCAAACATATAAGATACCTTAATTATTTTCTTAAATTATATCCATATCTCTTCCTATGATTATATTAAAATTAAAATCCTTATTTTTGGTAAAAATAATAAACGCTTTGATTTTATTCTAAGAATTTATTGATGATATTAAAAAATAGTTAACGATTTTGACATTTAATATTGACTCATTAATTAAGTACGTATTTTGTTTGTAATAAATTTTTTTATGAAGTAAAATTATCAGTTTAATAAATAAAAAAAAAAGTTGCTAAGATTTAGTTTTCAAAAAGTGAACATTATAGTGACAAATACCAATATTTGCGATTATAAATACATCTTTTTTCTTTTTTTGTTTTCATAGCTGTGTGGATCCCTATTCTTGCAAGAAAACATTCTACATGTAACAATGTCTTTCCCATTTTCAAAAATCTTTATCGGTTTCTCAGTTGTTTTGGTTTTTCTGATATCGAATGTTGTCATTGACGGTTGCAAACCATACGAGTTGGTTCACACCGTTTGTAGAAAACAATGGAACAAGCGGTTTTGCTTGGAGGTCTTAAAATCCGATACAAGGAGCAAGTTTGCAAAAAACATAACTACCCTTACAATTATCGCCCTCGATGTGGCAACAAAGAACTCGACTGCCACCCGAGATCACTTCCTCGGAGTGAAAACCGGGCCTCCAGCTATGCTAAAATCTCTAAATGATTGCATAGTTCCATACAACAATGTGATCAAAAGTTTCAAATATTGTTTAAAAGAAGATGATTGTTCTTTGACCGGCTACGATATTCATAATGGTGTAGATGAAGTTGCACGTTGTCAAAATATGGTGGATTCAAATGGGGCTCATGATTCGTTTATAACGACTATTAACAATGTCACACAAGATTTTAGTTGGCTTTGTGAATCATTAGCCAACCTTATGTGTCATGAAAGAAGAGCTTAATCCTATTTAGCAAACGTACTTTATAAGAAGATGTATCTAATACTAAAATCGTACGTGTGTTTATAGAATATGGTTTCATATATCGGTTTAAATTAAAGCATTTGCTCTCTCATTACATCATATTATTAAACTCATACTCATAACATAGTTCTGTTATCAACTTTGTGTAATTATTATTGTAACGTTGTATCGATGATATAAAGTGGTGTGTTTGGGAAAGAGTGTAGTCCATCTGCACTTGAAAGTAATAAATATATGTATCAATATGTTTGTTTTCATCCTGAAAAAGGATCATATCTCTGGCAATTTGTTATAGCTAAATTTTCATAGCTTAACTTTGTGACATTTGCACCTTCTAATAAATTTCTTAACCTGATAGCTAGCATGATACAAGCAACACAGATGACAAGCTCTGCTGCACAAGTTGGGAGAAACAATAAGTTGTTTTCCAAAATTGTACAGATAACAAAATTAGTTTAATGTTTGGTAATTGTAATAATGTCTAATTGCCAGAAAAATGATAAAATAGCTATAGCTTCAATACCCTTTATATTATATTTTTCTTTGGCCAGAAATGTATTTTATGGAAGCCCCAATAACATATAGGCATTAGGACACATGGGTTAAGTTAGCTATTCCAACTGATAAGGAGAAACTATGCTTAAGAGCTAAACAAAACCTCTTTCTTTCTACAGAACTATGGAACTAGCTCTAGGAATTAAACAAAACTCGATAAAGAGAGAATGAACCGAGTCAAAGATTGCATATAAAGAATCCAAATAAAAAAGTCCAATACGGTCATTGACTTTGGAGTTAATTACACGATTGGTCCTTATGGTTTGCCCATATTACAATATTGGTCCCAATTTTTAAGAAATTACAGGTTTGATCCTTACTGTTTGCCAACTTGTAACATGATTGGTCCCTGACACTAATTTTTGTTAACTTTTTTGTTAAATAACTGTAAAATGACAAATATACTCTTAATATAAAAATTATTTTTAATTTATTAATATATATTTATATATATCGATTGAGTTGACTGCATTGAAAACCCAACCCACCCCCTCCCCCTTCCCGTCATCGTCTTCACTTGGGCACACCTCCGCCGGCCAACTCCCACCGATCGCCACCACCACGTTCGGTGAAGCCGCCACCACATCCACCGTTTCACCATCTTACAGCCGCATCAACGCAAAAGCGTCATCATCACCATCACCGTCGATGAACGCTGCCGGACGGTGACCTTCGATTTGGCCGGCGATGGTGACCATCGTCATCATCACGATCATCGATCTGGTCAATTTTACAAATCCAGTCGCACCACCACCGCCTTCTCCATCACACCACCCGTTCGATTTTAGCTCAAATTTTGTAAGATTTATCTTGATTTCGATAACTTCGGTTTATTTTTACTGTTGCGGTGGTGGCGATGGAGGGTGGTGGAGATGGCGATGGTACTGTGGGGTTTCAGGCAGTGAGTGGCGACGATGGTTACGGGGAAACTTAAAGGTGGGGTGACCGGTGGTTTATTGTGATGGTGGTGTTATGGTGTTGGTTAGCGATGATAATGACGGTCAAGAGGGTGATGGTGGTTGGAGATGGTTATGGTAGTCGGAGATGGTGATGTTGGTAGAGGTAATCAGGAGGTGGTCGTGGTTACGGTGAATGGTGGTACGCAATGGTCATGTTGATGGTGGTCGGCAGTGGTCATGTTGATGGTGGTCGGTGGCAGGGTAAATTGGGGCGATGATAATGCTCATGGTGGTCAGTGGTGTTGGGGTAAATTTGGGCGGTGGTTAACCGATGGTGGTCAATGGTGGTGGGTAAATTGGGGTAAATAATAATAATAATATAGTAGTAGGGGTAAACTGGTCATTTTTAAAAATATAACCTCAAAACTTAACGGTCATCCACGTTAGGGACTAATCGTGTTACCAGTTGGCAAACAGTAAAGATCAAACCTGTAATTTCTTAAAAGTTGGGACCAATATTGTAATATGAGCAAACCATAGGGACCAATCGTTTAATTAACTCTTGACTTTATTGATAAGTAAGAAAATACGATCAGGGTTTAACAAGAGAAATCTTTATGAAAGACAGTCTCAGTTGCTCAAGCTTCTCTTTCACCATCTTCATGTTAGGCCTTTTCTTCCCCTCTAGCTCGATACACTCTTTTGAAAGCTTCGCAACAAAATTAATATGCTCATACATCCCATCTTTCTTCACGTGGTCATCAAGAATTTGTATCAAGCAATCTCTTTCCATCGATGAAACATAAAAATTTGCTAAACCCAAGTCACTTTCTGTCCCATCATATGAAAAGACTTTTTTGCATGTAACTAGCTCCACAAGATCCATGCCTAAACTATAGACATTGGTTTTCTCTATCAAAATTCCTTATCAAAAGTATTGAGGGTCTATGTATCCAAGAGTTTCATGCACCAATGTTTGTACATGAGTCTGGTTCTTTATGAATGATTTGTGTGGTTGAAAACTATATGAAAACTATAGTTATTTAGGTGGTGTTTGTTTTTATAGAGGTAAAATGTCTGCAGTCTGCGAACCACATCTGCAGACATCTGTAGCAGAAGAGGTGGACTAATCCTCTGCAGTCTGCAAGAAGAAAACTGCTGAAATAAATAGAAACTTAAATAAACTAATATTCTAAACTTAAAAGAGTTTTTCAACACTGAAATTTAAATAATAGTCATACAAAAGTGAAATAATATTCATAAAACCACAATTACATTTTTGAATAATCTATTCCATAGTTTGCATTAACTGCTCGGCAATATCATCTCGTAATATATTCATATATTCCCGATCCGATGCAGTACCATGTGCTTCAACCTCATCATCATCAACGTCATCGTGCACATGACTATTGTCTAATGTCACATTGGGTTGATCGTATTGTGTAAAGAACTCATCACTCAAACCTTCTTTACTTATAAAATTATGTAGCGCAAAATATGAAATAGTAATATTCCTTTGTGTAATCAACGGAAATGATGCCATCCTCTTCAATATAGGAAATCATGCTTTCAAGACACCAAAAGTACGTTCAATGACGTTCCGAAGTTTTGCATGTGCATGGTTAAATTTTTCTTTATTTGTCAATGCACGTATTCTACGAAAATCTCCAAGCCAATACCTCACATTACGATATGGAGCCATAAATCCTCGTATGTGTGCATACGCAGCATCACAAAGATGATATTTATCTATATAGATATGCAATTAATTAGAATTAAAAACTAAAAGTGAAATATTTAACAAACCATAAGCATACTTGGTGGTGGAAACGGGAATGGTGCATCTGGATCTGATAATGCCTCTGATAATATTCTAGAATCATGTGCTACCCATTTCCAGCCGGCCACAATGAAAGTAAAAATCTTGTTAAAGTCACAAATTGCTAATACATTTTGATAACATTCTCCTTTTCCCCTTCCTATATATAAATCTTGTTTATTTGTAGGGACAATAGCATGTACCAAAGTTTCATCGAGTGCACAAACCGCTCTTTTAAAAATCTTTCGTAGTCATGTCCCGGAATTTTTGGATTCGGATTAAAAGAAGTTGGTACTATCATATCTTTGGCGAAAATCATCATTTTATCTAAATTCATAAAAACATTTATGAATTGTTTGCTTTGAATGTTGAAATCTACGTTTGCGTACAACGTAACGTTGATTATGACCGATTATCATAAAAAACATTGCCATCTTCTTCTCAACTGAAATATGTTTACTATCCTTTAACGAATAATTTATTCTAAAATGTGCACATAGCCGGACAAAGGATTCACGAGACATACATAGCATTTCAATGCATGTTTGAGATTCCCTTGCAATAACTCTAAAGTGTATATATGTCCCGTCATAGCCGAATCATTGTCTCGTATTCGTTTCAAACCTCTCCTCCAAAAGAACCGGGCATACAAGTACATAAGAATTACTAGGAGTAATTTCTTATTATAATCCATTATGATCCTATGTTAATAAAACATAAACAACCATTATACAAAAGCAACCATTAAACAAAAGCAACCATTAAACATAAGTAGCCATTAAACATACAAAGTTTTCAAGATAACCAAAAGCATGTAATGTTTGCAACATAACAAAAAAGCATATAATGTTTGCAACATATCCAAATAAACATATAATCTTCTACACTATTTTATAAGTCCTAAACTTTTAGCCATCATCGTAATCCACCCTCTTAATACCTCTGGAATATCTGGCAATGCCATCCATGCCTCTCTCATGTCTGAGGACACACCAAAAATATGAAAAGCAGCTAAGAATAGAGGATCTATCGGGTCTAACCCAACCAACTTTAACTTATCAGAACATTCAAGAACTGTTGGTCTTCTTTGCCTTTAATCAAATACTGTAAGGCTTTTTGCATATCAAGTGCTAAATCATCGGTAGTGATACATGTTGGTTTTGAGGTTTTTGCCTTTTTCTTTGGATTAGGCTCGGGCGTATGCTCGGGCTCAGAAGTATGTTTAGTAGTAGGCTCAGAGGCCTGATAAGAAGTATGCTCAGAAGCATCATCTTCAGTGTCATGAATAGTGTTTGTAATCAAAAGTGGTTTGTGACAAGAAAATGATCCAACCACTGATGTTGTTTGGGTTGAGGTTCACTTGCAATTCCCATTGGCAGTATTACTATCAAACAATTCTACGCAAAGTTCTAGAAAAGGCAATGGGATTGTTTTCAATGATGCAGCCTTCGGGTGCCCCTAAACCCAAAGTAAAAAGATATTATCAAATTTTGTTTTATAAGTATATTAAAAAAATTATATATATGAACATACCTTTTTAAATTCTTCCCATTCTTCGTTCGTTAAGCTAAAAGTATTTGTTTGAGCATTGTATATGTTGTCAGTTTTGTTTTTCAAATACGCCCATCCTATGTATTTGGCTTTAAGATTATTGTAGGCATTTTTCATTTGTTTTTGAGTCAAATCCAACCAAAAATTTTGCTTAATAACTCTCCCAAACTTATTCCACGAGTCTTTGTGTAAACTCAATCCTTTTCTACCCACATTGTTTATCTCTTTAATGTAAGTCTCTAATAAGCATTTAAGTTGCTCATTTGACCATTGTTGTTTCTCTCCCATTTCAATTAATCAACAAACAAGCAACAAACATTTGTTTCTTAATCACAAACCAAATCACAAACCAAACCATATCAAAAACTACAACAAATCATACTATCCAAATCACAAACCAAACCATATCAAAAACTACAACAAATCATACTATCCAAATCACAAACCAAACCATATCAAAAACAAAAATCATACTATCCAAATCACAAACCAACCCATATCAAAAACTACAACAAATCATACTATCCAAATCACAAACCAAACCATATCAAAAACTACAACAAATATACAATTTACAACAAATAAAACTATCCAACTCACAAACATAATCAATACACAAACAAAACCTAATCATGAACTACATAGAACCTAACCAAAGACACAAACCAAGCAAAATCACAATCCAACATATATTAGTTTCATCAAACCTAAATCAAACAAATCAACATATACTATTTTTAACAAACCTAAATCACAAACCAAACATATACTAGTTTCATCAAACCTAAATCACAAACCAACATAACTAGTTTACAAGAAATCATTCAACCTAAATCACCCAAATCAAATATCAAACAAAAGAAAACCACAAAATAACCATAATTACAAAAAAATCAAATACTTTAAAGAACAAAACCTGATGAAATTAGAGGAAGAGGTGGCGCGACTGGACGGTGGCGGTGGCGACGGTGGCGCTACTGGAAGGGAAGGGGTGGCGCGACTGGACGGTAAAGCAACCGGACGGTGGCGTGACGGTGGCGGTGGCGGTGGTAGGTTCTGCGGTAGGGTTTGTTTTGTGTTGGGAGGGTTTTTTTTAGGAAGAGATTAGAAGACACAAGTCCAAATCTGTTTCAAAAAGAGGTCCTACAGATCTTTTTTAATGAAACCTCTTTCGAAAAACAAATAATCTGCACAACCCAACGTCTGCCCGCGATCTGCGCGGTACAGACAAAAGTGGTCAGACTTTTTTTGAAAAAACAAACAACCTCTTAGCATCAATCTATATGAAAACTACGTTGCTCACCTATATATAAGGTATGCCTAGGTGACTTTATAGCTTCTAAATAAGAAAATATTCTATTTAAAAATATATAAAATTTGGTCATATCAGATTTACTTTGAGCACTTAAAATACATGAAATCTTTGTTAATAGAAATTGATCGGTTAAAAAACAAAAGTTTAATCATTAAACTAGATGAATAAGTAAAAATATGAATTGATGTTGGATAATAATGCTAAGCATGAATACTTAACAATCTAATAATAACCAGGTAGAAATCAAAATACGAAATACACATTACCATATTCTTCATGACAATTAAAAATATTTACCAATAACAAAATTAAGTAAATGGAGACTGGAGTTACATGTCTTCAGCATGATGATGAAATCGAATAGATGACGAAAATAATAGGATGAAGCTATGCTTGTTAATGTCAATTAATCACCTTCACTAGCCATGAGAGAATCATCTAATACGTGATATTCATATTAGGTTAGTTTGATTTTTTTGTTTATATAAAAGTGGAAAAAATCAAAGTTACCAAATAAAAAGGAGATAAAATAGGCAGTTACAACTTATCTAAATTATAAATTACAATTTTACCCTTTATTAAAAAAATAATAAAATCTATTTAAATTAACTATATATTTAATATCTTCTCCTATGATATATAATATTTCATACTTTTAAGAGTCAAATTTTGATGGGTTAGTAATACTGCTTTGAAGAGAATAGAACATTTTACCAGCAAATGAAAAGATATACTAACTGGTTATTGGCATGAGAATCATTTCGCTGAATAAATAACTCTATCATTTCAACCAACATTCTTCAGTTCATGACCTGTTGTGGTAAACTCTAGTGCAGCATCAACACTTGCATCCTCTTGTAATAACACTAATTAAAAGTTAATACAAAAAAAATTGTTGAAAATTATTAAAAACTATAAAAGTAGAATTGCACTTGTGATTCTACATTACCATTTGTCCTCTTGATTTTCAACCAGCATTCTTCAAGTAAAATTTTCTTTATTGTAGTTCAAAATTTTCATAATAAGTTCAAGGTTTTCAATGAATCTTATTTTATGTTCAAAGATATTATTAATAACCTTAGGGACATAACAGATTTGAAGTAACAAAAAACTTGAAATAACCAAATCTACGTGTGACTTTATTTCATACCTTCATCAAGATTTTATCTCTAACTGCTTATTGCTTTCAAGTCTCCCACACACTCATTAGTTGATAAAGTATAAACAACTTATGTTATTAAAACTTTCAAACTGATGTGTATCTATAACAACCGATCCTCTTAAAAAAGATGTGGATAATTAAAAGAAATGACTAGCACTATGTTGCAACCGATGAAGTCGAACAACTACATCAAAGGACTGATTTATTGCTTAATTGTTTGATGGGTTATCACCTGATGCGGCTTATCAAGGTTCTTTGCTAGTGATGGGCTAAATTCATTGTTGTTAACCCAATGAGCTAAATTATTAGTTGATCAAACTATACTTTCACTTAAAATTAAATTAATTTTCGATCACATTGTTGTTGACCCAATAACAACTGATGAAGAGGAAATCATAGTGAAGCTAAAAGTCTATAAATTCATAAGTTGAAATTAATTACCATCAAATAGTATACAAATTTAACTTTGTAACAAATTCCACTTATAGTCTTGACCATCGCCACCACCAAAGAAGCCATGCACGTGCCCTGTTGTCAATAGCGGCTATAGCGACCGCTATAGCGCGCTATGTAGTGTGGCTTCCCTCCCTCGCTATTTGTAAACAACGACTGTATAGTGGAATTTTTTATTTTTTATTTTTTATTTGGTAAATATGAGATTTAGATGATTAGTAATCGAGTATTTTAGCTATTTTGGGGGGTTTTTGCATATATTTCCTACTACTTTACTTCTAAACATTCTTGTCAATTGAATGTAAAACATTCTTACATATTATTCTTGTAAGAGTTATCTTAGAGGATGATACTCACCAAAGAGCTCTCAACATGCAATCTGAAGTGCAAGTAAGTTATTTCGGAAGATTTGACAAAGTCACTAAGAAATTCTGTAAGTGTCAAATCTTTCGAAGCCAAAGATGAAGTCTTCTGAAGCTTCACAGATAAAGTCTTCCAAAGCCAGAAGACAAATTTCTTCTAAAGATAGAGAAGACATGATTTCTCTGACATACTTTTGACAAAGTTAAATCACTTTCCGTCGCCATATTTGATAACTCACCAACTTATACAAGTTGGTGATAATTTCATACTTTTGTCAAACTGTATATTATGGTATTTGTCTGTAACTTTCCTACTTTGTACTATTTTATCTTTTTGTATTAGATAAAGATGTGAGTTATGACATGTCATTGTCACATGTCAAAAGGCAATCTGCCTTTTGACTTTACATTGATCTTGTTGTCTAGATTAGTGTTCCAGCTGTCTGTCAAAGTATGGCTGGCCGTAGGTTATAGTATAAAGTATCTCATGTATCAGTCCTGAGGTACTAAGCTTTGTAATTTGGTTGAACACTTGAGAGCAATGTACAACATACTTGAAAACCAACTGCTTTGTTTTTGTTTGTGTTCTTTTCTTTAAGTTCTTTTTTTCCTAAAGCTGGTTTTCTATTTGATCTTGTAAGTGTTAGTCTGTTAACTCTCCAAAAACTGTGAAACTATTGCATTGACCTCGCTAACCCGGTCCTGCAATTGGTATTAGAGCTTTCCAGGCTCTTGATTGTAAGACCTTACTATCTTAAATCTGCTCAGTTTCACAAAAACATTTATTTGCTCAAATGACAGCTTTCTCCAAAGCTGATATGGAAACCAGCACCATGACCAAATCTCCACTGATCACTACTGATGACTTTGATACTTGGTGCCAAAAAACAGAAGTATTCATCAAGTCTCAATACAGCAGGATGTGGAGATCTGTTGTCTCTGGACCTCACGTCCCATGCACACTTTCAGCAACTGCTGCTGGTGAAATAATCCCAAAGTACGTGGGTGACTACTTTAATGATGATTGGAAGAGGATAGATGTACATCAGAAGGCCATGACCGCTCTTCAAACTATTCCTTCTAACTCTATCTATAGAGGCTTTAACAAGTGCAAGACTGCCAAGCAGCTTTGGGATGTACTTAAGCTTATGTATGAGGGGTCTGAAAACGCCAAGCAGAACAAAAAAGACCTCATGAAGAAGTAGTTTGAGAACTTCATCTTCAAGATAGGTGAAACCATGACTTAGTAATATTTCAGATATGTTGAGATTGTGGACACCCTAGTGGATACTGGTGCTAAACTAGAGAATAGGGACATTGTGAGGAAGTTCATGTTCTCTCTTATGAGAGAATGGACTCACTACTGTGTGGCCACTAAAAGAACTGAAAACCTCTCTACTCTTATAGTTACTGAGCTGTATGATATCTTGAGCGGTTACCAGATGGAGATGAACATGCAAAATCTATCTCACAGCTCATCTAGTACCCACAAGAGTTCTGCCCTTCGTGTGGTTGAAAGGGACAACATAGAACCTTAGCATCATCTTCTCAGCTACCCTGACAACTCATAAAAGGGCCCTTTCATCACCTTTCCAGAGACACCAAGGGAGAGCTACATCCAAGAAAGCTCATTCCAAAAGACAAGCTCTTCTCAAGCCTTTGTGTCTTCTAATAAAAGTTCATGCAACTTTTTCTTTACTCTTGAAGACTTAGACTACATTCATCCAGATAATCTAGAGTACATGGAGATTATGCAGCAGATGGCTTTTCTCAATCATAAAGCCAAGAAGTTTTAACAGAGAACTAGGAGAAAGTTTCCTAGTATTGTATCTAGTGAAAAGTTTGGACTGGATAAAAGCAAAGTGAAGTGTTACAATGTAACCAAATAGGACACTTTGCTAGAATGTGCAAGGCACCGAGGACAAATGGTGGCCAAGCACAATCTAGACCAAACTACATTAAGGGAGCTCCAAAAACTGAGAAGCCCAAGCAACAGGCTACAGTAGTTGTAGAAAAAGAAGGCTTTGATTGGAGTTTCCAGGAAGAAGATGCTTCTCCAAACCATGCCTTGATGGCTGATCATAAATAACCTAAGGTAACAAAATATCTTTGTACTCTTGAGTGCATTGCTAAAGTTAGCATGTATAGGTCCTATTACTTAAAAGTGAGATCTAATCTTGAGTCTT
The DNA here is from genome assembly GCA_025506415.1 of Flaveria robusta. Classification (NCBI taxonomy): domain Eukaryota; kingdom Viridiplantae; phylum Streptophyta; class Magnoliopsida; order Asterales; family Asteraceae; genus Flaveria; species Flaveria robusta. Next base: position 5,433,858 of record CM046467.1, read on the forward strand.
TGAATATTTTAAAAGCTTATTTTAAAAGAGCAGAAAATGATTATAAATTAAAAATAAAAGATTTAGAGAAAACTATTTTTACTCTTAAACATGAGCACACAAAGTATAGGACTCAAATCAAAGATCTCATAGCTAAGTTAACTGAAAGCCACGCTGAGCTTGCGACTAGCAAAGCCAGGGCTGAAAAATGTGTTATTGAAAAAGAAACCTTCAAGAACATTATATCATCATCTTTGCATGCCAAAGTGTCTTCTTAAAACAGGCAGGTACTGTGAGACAACCAATGTGTGAAACTAGTAAAGATGAGCTACCTCCTGAAGATCCAGTTCAAGAGAAATATGAAGATGATGATAAAGAGGAGGTGGTGAAGGATGAGCCTGAAGTGAGTGAAAGGTTCAATCTAATAAGAGACACCACTCTCCAGGAGAGAAGAAAAAGACAAAAATGGCCAAGTCTGCTAGAAATAATTTGATCAGGGCAGACAAGAGAAAAGCAAAGAAAGCTGGGAAGATCAAAACTACTTTTGACTTGAAGTAGAAACAAGTACTCATATCTGCTGAGTACTAATTTTGCAGTCCATGGTTAAGACTGCAAACTTAACGATGGACTCTAGTACCAAGAGTCCTAGTTCAAGTTCAAACCATCCTTGTCAAAAGAAGAAGGTTGATAAAAAGTGTACCACTGCTGCACTACTCGAACCATCTAGTTCCAAGAACAAGCCTATCCCTAAAAAGCCTGCTGTTGCATCTGTAAAGGTGAAGAAGGAATTGGAAAGAGATCAGGCTCAACCAACCTCTCAAAATAAATCCCTCAAAAGTATTTCAACTGAATGTATCATGTGTGGCAGTACTTCTCACCTTCCTAAGGATTGCATCTACAATCCCAAAAGCATTGTCAACATGATCAAAAAGGCTTCTGAGATGAAGAAGAAGAAGAAGATAGCTTCGGAAGAAAAGTTTTTTTTCCTTCGGAAGCTAAAAAATGAAGGCAAAGAATATAAGTGGAAAATTGCCTTCGGAAGAAAATTTGGTCTCGGAAGAAAGGAATGCTTCCGAAGTACTGACGTGTGAAGTGGATGCAAAAACTTCCTAAGGTTCAGTCTTCAAAACTTTTGAAGTTGTAAAAACTTTCGAAGCATTGAAGGACAAGTCTAGTATTTCAAAGATGGTATGGAAGATGAAGGAAGGTCAAGAGACTGATGTTTCCTCATTATCAATAGCTGAAGATCCCCAATGCTTACACATAGGATCCATAACTGCTGATTTATCTTCTGTTAATATTAATGAATCCAAGACAAGCAAGGTTTGGGTTTCCAATTATAACTAACCATCTCTTTTTGTGCAATAACAGATCAAGACCAAAAGGAATGTATAAATCATTGATAGTGGTTGTTCCAGGCACATGACAGGAAATGGCTCATTGCTTCAAGAGTTTGAGAAGTTTGATGAAGGGCTAATTGCTTCGATGGAGAAGCAGATGGTTACATAATTGGTGGGGGCAAGGTCACTAATGGTAAGCTCAGCATTGAGAAAGTAAACTTTGTCAAAAAGCTTGAGTAAAATCTTCTGAGTGTATCTCAATTTTGTGACTAAAAACATAACATGTTATTTACTAAACATAAGTGCATTGTTCTCAAGCCGGGGTGATCATTACTCAAGAGCATATTCTGCTTAGAGCCCCCAAGAAAGGGAACATGTACAAGATGGATTTGCAAGAAACCCTCCCTTCTAAAGAAGTTTTCTGCTTTCTGTTTAAAGCCAATAGTGATGAGTCTTTCTTCTGGCATGAAAGAATGTGCCACGTAAACTTTACAAACATGAATAAATTAATTAAGAATTATTTGGTAACTATAATGCCAAAGAAAGAGTTTACAAGTGATTACCATTTATTGCATGTCTGAAAGGAAAGAAACACAAAGTGTCTCACAAGCCAAAAGAAATCAACTCTATCACTACTTCCCTTCACTTGTTACACTTGAATCTGTTTGGACCCACAAGTGTAATGAGTTTAGGAAAAATATCATGATGTCTTGTAATCATAGATGACTTCACTAGATATATTTGGGTCTTCTTTCTTAGAATTAAGGATAAGACTCCTGGAATCTTGAAGTTTTTCATTCTAAAGATTGAGAATCAATCTGATCACAAGATAAAGCTCATAAGATGTGATCAAGGAACAGAATTTAAAAATCATATTCTTGACAATATAGTGCTCCCAGTACTCCTCAACAGAATGGTTTTGCTAAGAGGAGAAACAGGTCACTTATTGAAGCTACAAGAATCATGTTGTCTGATTCTAAACTGCCCACCATCTTCTAGGCAGAGGCAGTTAACACTGCCTGCTATGTGCAGAACCGAGTTTTAGTTGTCAAGACTAATGGTAAGACTACTTATGAGCTGTGGCACAAGAGGAGATCCTTTATTGGTTTTCTTAGATCATTTGGTTGTTCTTGCACCATCTTGAATACCAAAGATCATCTAGCTAAGTTTGCTGAGAAATCAGAAGATAGACACTTCATTGGATACTCTTCTCAAGCTAAGTCTTATAGAGTATACAATCTCAGAACTAGAGTACTTGAGGAGTCAACCACTGTGACTTTCAATGAACACACACCCAGTGTGAAAGGTTCCGGTCCTGATTGGCTATTTGATCTTGATTTAGTTACCAATTGTTTTAACAAATCTTGTGAAGATGTTTCAGGATCTATAGGTAACTTATCAACAAGAGATTCTGACCCAAGATTTGAGCTGAGAATACCAAGCATGAAAACTACTTTAGCTCTAGTGGTAACTAACCCCGCAGGTGGAAATCCTATCAGTATAACTATGACAAATTCAGATGATACATCTAAGGTGGCTACAAATTCCAGCAGAGAGGCACAAGACTAAAATGAAGCAGCTTCTAATGTAGGAGGAAATGGAGATGGTGATTCTGACCAAGAATTTTATGACACTAAAGAACTCTCCACAGAAGATAGCATCAATGATTTCATACACTCATTGGATCAAGTCACTCTTGATAAGTTTGCTGATGTCGTAGGAAATCCTCAATCACTAGATCTTAATTTCATAAATTTAGATCTGTCAAATCAACTTGCTATGATTCCTCAATTGAGAATCCACAAGTCTCACCACACCACAAACATCATTGGAGATGTTGAGACAGGAGTGAGAACAAAAGGACAAACCCATTACAAAAATGTTTGCCTACACTTTTGTTTCTTATCATAGATAGAGCCCAAGAAAGTTGATGAAGCTTTGAAGGATGGTAGTAGGGTTGAAGCAATACAGAAGTAACTGCTTCAATTTAAAAAACAAAAAGTTTGGAACCTATGTCCTCTTCCTCATGGAAAGACTATTATAGGAACCAAATAGGTTTTTATAAACAAGAAGGATGATAGAGGACTTGTCATAAAAAACAAGGATAGATTAGTTGTTCAAGGGTACACTCAAGAAGAAGTAATTGAGTACACTGATGTTTTTGCTCCTGTAGCAAGACTTGAAGCTGTTAGAATATTCCTTGCTTTTGCTGCATCCAAGGATTTCAATGTCTACCAACTTGATGTCAAGTGTGCATTTTTGTATGGAGTGATTGAAGTGGAAGTGTATGTCAAACAATCACCAGGCTTTGCAGATCTAGATCATCCTGATTATGTCTACAAGCTTGATAAAGCTTTCTATGGGCTGCATCAGGTTCCAAGAAAGTGGTATGAGACACTATCACGGTATCTTGTCCAGCATGGTTACAAAATAGGTACTATTGATAGCACACTTTTCCTTAAATGAACAAGAAATGACTTGATGCTGGTTCAAGTTTATGTAGAGGACATCATTTTTTGGTCACCTAATCCAAGTCTTTGCAAAGAGTTTGATAATTAGAAGTATAGTTTCTTTTGAAAGACATTAAAATTGACTTCGAAAGAAATTTATGTCTTCAATTTTAATAAGTAGTTTACCTTCGGAAGAAATTCAAGAATATATTTCGAAGCTTTAAACACTTACATGTCTTGAATAATAATTTTCTTCCGAATGCAATTTAGTATCGAAAGACTTATTCCTTGAATAAAACTTTTGAGGTTTAGCTTCTTCCAAAGCAAACTATATTTCGAAAGAAATTTTACTCTAAGTAAATTTCTTCCAAATCAAATTCTTGTAGATCTAAGAAATATCTTTCGAATCCATAATTGGCTTCAGAAGTTTTTTTAAAACTTGCAAAGACAAATTATCTTCGGAAGATTTTTCTACTTTCAAGAAAACTAACTTTTTGGACACTTTTTCATAGGCGGGACCGACATCCGGATTTCAAAGTTTATCCTTTTACATTAACTTTGTCTCAAATCCAGTTCATATAAATATAACTTTAATGATTCCCCCTATTTCACTTGTTTCTTCATCTTCATTTTCCTAACCTAAATTCTCTCAAACCGTCTTTGTTTCTATCTTCCTTCATGCTTAAGCTACTCACAAATGGCCAACCCTAATCAACGAAACCAACCTGATTTCTTCATGCAAAACAAAACAAAACATGGCTAACCATTAGAAAGATAGGTTATAATGTTTATGCTTATTCATATACCCAACTCTAAATTACCCATTACAACCCCATTCGTACCCTTGTCAACACCAAAGCTCTAATAGATGCTCACAATCAAACTGCAACCAAACAATAGGGTGGGGGCACCAGAAGTAGCATTTTTGCAAATAGATTACAAAATAGGTAAGCAATGTTGCATGGTCTGTGGTTCACCATGGTATAAAAAATGAAGAGATCACGCAAGTTCACCACCCCTCGCTTTGACCACGTGTTGTGACTGAGTGATTAAGAAGATGGTAATTGTAGTGGTGGAGCGGCTCCATAAGCTTATTGGCTTTTCGAACTACTTGCATTATAGGGACCCTCCCTAGTTTGAATCCAAAATGCCTTTCAAATATCTCAGCCTTCTGTTGTGTAATATTCTTCATCAGGGAAAGTATGATATACTTCATTTCTAATCCTGCTTGTGCTTCTATTTCCGCTTTAGTGTATATTCCTAAATAAACCCCAAACAAAGCCACTAAGGTTGGGTGCCATTCTCCACCCAATCTAAACGTTATAGTAATTAGATTATTAATAAAACTTATAAAATTATATTGCCTAATCTAAGGAATGAATATTGACTAGGGATATAGGCGTATGATATGTCCTATAAGAAAATGGTTTTGAATATTTAGTGTAGAAACTAATGAGGCTGAATGGTTTTTTATTAAAAATATCTTCTTTAAAAGAAAAATTATTTGAGTTCTTGAGTAAACTTTGAAGTTGTATGGATGATGCTTATTGTTGAATAATATGTATATCAAGATTAAATATGTGTGTAAAGAGATAGGGGAAAAGAATATTACACAGAAACAAAGGTTCATGTGGGTAATAGCAAACCCACTCTATGTTCTCATCTTGATCTTCTAATCAAGAATTTTCTTCATTACTGATTTTCCTAGAATGGTAAGGATCATCAATGCACCAGCTCACTTTTTAATGATAGTAATCACCTTCATCGACACACCATGTTAAAAGTATGTCTTTCCACTTGTTCAACTCTTCACTATGTATAGATAGTGAATCCTTACAACAATATGTCAAGATAATGTTTCACTACCCAAGTACAAAGTAACACTATATTAAGATAATGTTTCTTTTCCAACTACAAATTGAACACTATCTCAAGATAGTGTCTTTTCTATCAAGCCTGCACTTAATAGTGTATCAAGAAAATGAATATGAAAGTTATAGCTTAATTTTTGTTTTTGCACTTTGATATTTAATATTGATCTTTAATCTTTAATCTATTATAATGTGATATGAATAAATAGATAGTTTTTCCTTTAAGTTTTATAAAGCAAAATGATGGTTTTGAATGATAGAGTCAGTCATGTATATGTGGAAGACCCAAATTCAAACTCATCTTTTTACGTTACCCTAGTCCTAGACAAAAAGCAAGATTTTTTACCTAAGCAATTATCTTTGGTGATACAATTTGACTTTAGGGTGGTTAAATAAGTCTATTAAACAAAGTTTTCCTCTATTCTTGATCAATAAATGAGAGATGAACTCGTCTCGGTCATCCGTCAGCTTGCAGAATTAAGCAACCGCACCGCGCAAATGTAACGTAAAATGTGCGCTAGCACATGATTCAGAGACTTGTTTTGCATTTTGACTCTCGGCTTTATATGAATGTCGCAATCGTAGTATCGTTATGAAATGAAATAGTTATTTTCTTGTTTATCTGCTTTCCGATTATTAAAACTACTTTAAATAACGAATTGAAACTAATGAAAATTAACTAGGATAAGCACGTAACGAGTGTGACATACGATATTTTCAGGTTATTTACTGACTAACACACATATTATTATGTGATTATTCATGGATGCATTTAATTATCTTTAATTAATAGTATTAGCTATCGCACAGGCATTCTCATAGTGTTGAAAATAAGACAATATGTTATTTTTGTTATTCTTTTTTTATAAATTATATTAACTTATTATTATCTACTATTATGTTTTACAATTATAAGTATACAATGATATTATTTCACTAATGTATTTTTTAAAATTTATAATATTCAAGATAACACAATGATAATAAAATAAACATAAGAGTTAAGTTCAATTTTACTCCTTAAGATTTGTTTAAAATAACTATTTTCATCCAAAAGATTAAAAACATCAATTTACCTTCAAAAATTTTATAAATTGTTTCAATTTTAATCCAAAAGTTTCACTAATTGTTTTAATTTTATCCAAAATAATAAAACATTTGGAGTGAAATTGAAACAACATATGAAACTTTTGGAGGTAAATTGATGTTTTTAATCTTTTGGAGGAAAATAGTTACTTTAGCTAATGTATTAGATTAATTAGTTATAAATTTATTATTATGTTTTACATACTAGGGATACACAACAATATTATTCCACTAATATATATATATATATATATATATATATATATATATATATATATATATATATATATACATACATACTAGTTTAAAAGCCCGTGTATTACACGGGTTGAATCAAAATATTAAATTAAATAGTTAGTACGAATAGATAATTATAAAATATTCATCAACTTTAGTATTGATAAAATTTTATAGAATTTTACAAATATACGATTTACCAATTTAATTGATAATCGTAAAAGTTTTAAATATATATATATATATATATATATATATATAAATTTTGAAACGAATTATTAATCTAGTTATTTAATATAATCGAGTTGCTTAAATTGAAATTCAATCTAGTTTCCTAAAATAGAGTAAAAAGTAGTAAACTATAAATTTATTGCTTAAAATTAGATAGTTAGTTTAGGCGGGAAATAAATGGTTAGAATGCATCACATAATGACACATGCCATTATTTTTACTCTTTTATTATATACTAGGTTAAAAACTCATGTAATACATGGGTGGAATAAAATTTAACATGTTAAATTATTATTTTTTATAAAAGTTTTGTATCTTACATGTTATTACTTATTAGTCATTGGTGAAATTAAAAATAATAAATATCTAAGAAATTATAAATAAAAATAATTATAAATAAAAATTTTAATATTATGTTTTAAGATAAGATATAATATAAATCATATGGTTTAGTATGTTTTAATAAATTATTAGAATAAAAACATTTATAATTTAAATATTTTATAGTATAGTTTACATAATTAAATTAATTCTCATTTAATAGGAGAGAGAGGCGGGAAACATAATTTTAGAGTTAACCAGAATTTGACAAGTGCCCACTTTAAACTTTCTTTTATTATAATAGATAAACTAGTTTTAATGAACCCGTGTATTACACGGGTTGAAAAAATAAAATATTAAATAAAATAAAAAATTTTATTAATTATTAAACGATATTCTAAAATAAAATATGATTAAAATTACGTATGAGTGAAGACTATAAGTAATAAAATAATGATATCAACTTTTTAAAATTTTGTTTTAAACTATTTTTTTTCAAAAGAAAAACATTTTGTTTCAAAATAAAACATTTTAAAAAATATAGTTTTTTTTAAATTCCTTATATAGCTTCAAATTTTAATTATTTTTAGTATATAAAAAATTTTCTTTTTAAAAAATATAAAATTTAAAATATTTCATATTTTTAAAAAAATTTCTTATGTTATAAAAATTTATTTCTCTGAAAATAACATTAAAAAAAGATCTTTTTTTAATTTTTTAAAAAACTATTTTTAATCTAAAGAAAATAAAATAATATTATTAACAAAGAATATAATTATTTAATACAAGAGATTAGTGGGAAAATTTTAATGAAAAAGAATATGATGTGTCATGTGTCTCTCTTAGTTACTCATTTATTAGAGTAAAAAAAATTTTTAAAATAACATTAATAAAAAGATATCTTTCCTAATTTATTAAAAAATTATTTGTAATCTAAAAAACAATTAAAATTATTTAATATTTCTTAATTTAGGTAATTACTTAAGAGGAGAGAGAGAGAGACGTGAAAAACAATCTTTGGAGATCTAGGAATGTGCCAAGTGTCCCTCAAGTTACTATTTTAGTATTATATATATATATATATATATATATATATATATATATATATATACTAGCTTTACTAAGCAGTGTATTATACGGGTTAAATAAATAAAATATGAAATTAAATAAAAATTCAAAAATGATATTCAAAGATAAGATATGATTGAATTAAGTATAAGTAAGGTTTATTAGTAATAAAACAATGATATCAATTTTTTTATACTTTTTTGTTTTTCTTAAAAAAAAAAACTTAAACATTTTGTTTCAAAAGAAACATTTTAATAAAAAGTTATTTGTAAGAACTTTCTTATTATAACTCTTAATTTTAAAATTTTTATTTTTAAAATTTCAATTTTTAAATATATAAATTTAAAAATATTTCATATTTAAAAAAAAAGTTTGATGTTTTATAAAAAATTATTTTATAAAAGTTTATTTTTTTAGAATTAACATTAATAACAAATCTTTTTCTTAGTTTATTAAAAAAACATTTTAATCTATAATAAATAAATAATATTTTTAGTAATTAATATGATTATTTAATAGGAGAGAAATGCGAGAAATTTATGTGAGAATTAATGCGATGATGTCATTTGTCACATTTAGTTACTATTTTATTACAGTAGATTGATTTGTTTAAATTTATCATTTAAACAAAACATAATAGTATTCAAAAAACTAACTAATAAAAGTACATAAAGAAATGCATTAACTACACAATAACGAGCATAAATCATATTAGATTAAAAACATTAAAAAAAAATATTATCTTTTATATAATAATATTATACTTGTTTGAAAGATAAAAAAACAATCGATTTCATTATGTAATTTTTAATTAAAAAATAATATTTTATATAAAGTTTATGAACGTTTTAAAAAAAATAAAAGAACTTTAAAAATAAAAACAAAAGTACCTACGACTAAAATACCATTTTAACAAACTTATTTTCTATAATTTTATTTCAACCATTGATTAAGAAGATTAATAATTAAGATTATTTGTTAATTTTTTTAGTTTCAATGGTATTTTTATTTAAATCTTTCCCAAATAATAATACAAGGAATTTAACAAAAATAATATTATAAATCATATTTAAATTGTCTTTTTCTTTCGAGTAAAGTGTCATTTTCGTCCCTGGCGTTTTGTTGAATTTGCCATTTCAATCTAAAAACTTTTTTTTTGCCACTTCAATCACTGTAGTTTACTAAATGTTGTCATTTTCATCCATTCCACTAGCGCCGTTAAAACTCTGTTAAAACTCCGTTAAATATGAGATATTTCAGTCTTTTTCAACACCCTAATTATTCAATTAATATAAATTAATCAATATATATTCAAAACTAAAAAAAACACATGAAGTGACTCGTGAGACCGGTCGTTTCGATTAATTCTAACACATGTTGTTCGATTAAGGTCTGTTTTGAGATTTCAATTAATCTTCACATTTTGTTTGAATGTGTACTTTGTTCGATTGAGTTCTAATATTGTCACGTTTTATATTGAGTTCTGTTATTATCACGTTCAAAGACCTCAATCAAATAAAGAATACCAACAACAAACCTCAATCTCACAACAGACCTCAATCAAATAACGATACACATTTTAACAAAACGTGAAGATTAATTGAAATCCCACGACAAACCTCAATCGAACAATATGGGTTAGAGTTAATCGAAGCTTTTAAATCGAAGCGTCTCGTCTCACTAGTCGTTTCATGTGTTTTTTAGTTTTAATTGAATATTAATTGATTAATTTGTTTTAATTGGATAATTAGGGTATTCAAAAATACTAAAATACCCTCATAATTAAAGGAGTTTTAACGAAGTTTTAACGGTGTTAGTGGAGTGGATGAAAATGATAACATTTGGTAAACTAAAGTGTTTGAAATGGCAAAAAAAAAGTTTTTGGACTGAAATGACAAATTAAACAAAATGTTAGGGACGAAAATAGCATTTTACTCTTTTTTTTCTTAAAAAATCTCGCACCTTATCTAGATCTCTTTCTATAATCTTATTTAATTTTAAAATACTTATTTTTAGGAGAGGATTTATTATTGAAAGACCGTTACCCGTTTGATATATTAACAATGTTTAATAATTGCCACTTTTAGTTTTGATAATACTAATTAATAATTACCATTTTTAAATTTGACACATTAAAGACGTACTTTTTATAATATTTATTTATTTTTTAAACGGCATTATAATATTAATTGTTAAGCACCAATTTTGGCATATAGTTAATAATAATAATTAAAGTTATCAATGTGATATATGGATAACTCTTTTGTGACCGGCACCTATTTTTTGAACGATGGAGGTTTATAATATAAATTAGGAATTAGAATATGGTAACACTCTAGCAACAAGCTAGTATGTCATGTACAAGACACCAATATTTAGCAAATAGGTTAAAAATTACCATAGCACATTTTTACCCACACCTAGTATACACACGTTAATTACTACTAACAACAAAAAATTTGTTACCATTCGAACTCTCGTCGATGAGGAAAGTACAACATTTATCACTAGGATGATGTTGTTATAGAGAAAAATATAATAAATATATAAATACATTACTTTCAAAAAAGTCATTTATTTCTATATAAATATACACAAAATTTTGATATAGAAATTAGCTCATGGGCGGTGCATAATCTTGCAAATATAAATTTAATTGTCATAAATACCAATAGTTTACAAGTATAAATACATGCTTTCTTTCTTGTTTTCATACTTGTCCCAACCCTTTTTCCTACACAAAACATTCTACTTGTAATGATGTCTTCTTTCTCATGTTCAAAAATCTTTTTCGTATTCATGGTTGTTTCGGTTATCGCAATATCAAAAGCGGCCGATGAGGGTCCTAAACCGTACGAGTTGGTTGACAACATTTGTAGAAAACAAGGAAACAAGCAGTTCTGTTTGGAGGTTTTAAAATCCGATAAAAGAAGTAAGTTTGCAAAAGATATAACTACACTTACAAAGATAGCGATCGATGTGGCAACAAAGAACTCGACCTCAACCCGCGATTACTTTCGTGGAATGAAAACCAACTCTCATGCAGTATTGAAAACTCTAAAGGGTTGCATTGATTCGTATAACAATGTGATCACAAATTTCATGATTTGTCTAGATGAAGAAGATTGTGCTTTGATAGGTTACGACATTCATGTAGCGGCGGACGAGGTTAGACGTTGTCAAGAGGTTGTGGAGTCAAATTGGGCTCGTGATTCGTTTATTGCTACGAGGAACAACGTTACTCTAGATTTTTGTGTGCTTAGTGAATCTTTAGCCAACCTTATGTGTAACCAAACTAGAGCTTAATGGTCCTTAGTAAACATCCTTTTAGATTGTTTTAAAAATAGAGATGTATAATATTAACTTCGTGCATCTAAATATTCAAGTTGCAATCGATTTAAAACTCTTTTCACCTTCCTATCCTATTATTATTTTTAAACACGAGATGTTAAGTTTATGTAACATGATAAAGGATGAGAGTATGACATATGGAAGAATGTGTATTCAAACTAATAATGTGGAATTTCTTTCGGAAATAATTGTAGTTTCCATAGATGGGGTGACTTATGATGTAAGAGTATATGAAATTTCGATGTGGAGTCCAACGATAAAGAAAAATCACGGATTTTGTGTGTTTGAAATATAATAAAAAATGCGTTTTTTTCTCACTTATTTTGGATAGTAATAATTATTTGTATTTGTAATTAATATAATTATTAAATCATTCGCTTTGTGTTTTATTATGTGAGTGTATTGTTACGAATCAAACCGTGTTCGAAATGAAGCGTAGATGAATTAGATACCATATACTGTAGGATGGAACTTGAGTATTACCAAAGCCCATAATTTGATACAATTTTTACTTCTAAATAAAATGAGTTATTTGTCAAGTACTCGATTTTAGCAAAGCCTATTAAATGTTTGTCGTGTCAATTATAAAACAATCACTTACATTTTGATCTTAATGATAAACGGGCCTTGAACCCCTTAGACTTGATAAACTGTGATTTATGGGCCATCACCATTTACGCTCCTGATGATTACGGACATTATATGGCGTTTGTTGATAACTATTCGAGGTTCACATGGTTTTATCCTTTAAATACTAAAGCCGGTTTTCATGACATAGTCGAGGTTTTTAATTGTTAAATTTGTTCAAACATAGTTTTCTTGTAAGATAAAAGTTTTTCAAAGTGATGGACATACAAAATTTGTCAATCATAATTTTCGGAAATTACTTGATGGCAATGGCACTTTTCATCGCTTATCGTGCCCTCATGACACACCACAACAAAATGGCAAGGTTGAACGAAAACATAAGCACAATGTTAAAACTAGATTAGCAATGCTCTTCAACGGTCACATTCCACCACAACATTGGGTTCACGCCGTTAGCTTGGCAGTATGCATCATCAATCGCTTGCGTTTATCAATATTACAAGGAAAGAAGATCACCGTTTGAACTACTATTTTCTTATGCTCCCACCCATGAAAATTTCCACCCTTTTACTTGTCGTGTATATCCTTAACTTACACCAAAAAAGCATACCTCGTGAAGCTATGTTACCAAACACGCTAGATTTAATCAGCATGTTTTCCCATTTGTAGGTGATACATCACAAATAATATTTCTATGCTTTAACACTAAATGTTTGGGTACGACACTTCTTGTTCTACCATCCTTACTAGTGCCTCAAACTTTCCTCCATCAAAGCTTAATAAAGACAAGGATAAAAGTCCATATGGATTGTGTGATGAAACTCAATCACATCCTTATGAAATTCCCTCCCAAGATATAGCCCAACGGCATCTTCCACTACCATTCCCTCAATGCATGATAGGCCAAATCTATTATCAGCCCACTCACCTACCATTGAACCCATCATAGTACAAGCCCATTAATCATGAGCCTAAGAAACCACCACTCCTATTCATGTTAAGGACCTTAACCCAGCTTCAACAACCATACCCACCCCCTTCGGTCATCTAATGATCATACGAGCCAAAGCTGGCATTTTCAAGCCAAAACATAAAGCTGACCTTGTAGATACACCACTCCTATTAACATTAAGGACCCCAAACCAGCTTCAAAACTATTGCCAAAAATTCAAAATGGTTGGAAGTTATGAATAAAGAAATGGATGCTTTTTAATTCAAAAACACTTGGTCTCTAGTCCCTTAACCAAAATTTCATAATGTCATGGGTTCAAAATGGGTTTTTAGAATTAAATATAATATGGATGGTCAATCGAATGATATAAAGCCCGTCTTGTTGCATAGGGTTTTAGTCAAGTACCATTACTCTCACACCTTCAGTTTGGTTGTTAAAGCCACCACTATACATATTGTCCTATCCTTAGCAATCATCAATAATTAGAATCTACATCAACTTGATGTTAATAATGCATTCTTGCACGCAAGCATCTAACTGAACATGTTTACATGAAGCTCTGTTTGGCTTATTGGGCTTATGCAAGTGCCACAGGCTTGGTTTCCTCCACTAAGATCCTTTCTTGGCTCAAATGGGTTTATTAGCCAAGTTGACACATCATTTTTTGTTTTCAAACGTGACATATGCATTGCATATGTCCATGTCTATGTTGATGGTTTAATATTAACTGGCAACCAGGAAGACATCATCACTACCTTTATCACTAAGTTACACAATGAGTGTGCAATCAAAGACCTTGGTAAACTTAACTACTTTTTTGGATTTGAAGTCACTTACATTTCATCTTACGAAATCAATATATGCTCATGACATTCTGGACTGGGATTTTATAGATTCTAAACTTGTTAACGCTCATCTTGCTTCAAATGATTTACTACCCACTCAAGGTGATCCCTATAAAGACCCAAATTACCACAGGTCTTTAGTGGTGCACTTCAATATTTAAAGATCACTCGAGCAGAAACATCTTATGTAGTTAATCAAATCAGTCAGTTTCTTTATGATCCAACAATTAAGCATTTCCAGTATGTCATGAGAATTCTTTGATATGTAAAAGGCATAATTGCCTATGGTATTACTTTTAGACAACCAACTAATGTCAACATTCTTGGTTACTCTGATGCTGAGAGGACCCATTGTATTAAAACATGAAGATCTATCTATGGATACTCAATCTTCCTTGGTGATAATCTTGTATCTTGGAGTGCTAATAACAACCCACCATATCACGTTCAAGTTATCAATAAGAATATAGAGTTATGGCCTATACCATAGCTGAAATAATTTGGATCACTAGTTTGTTTGGTGAACTATATGCCCTGCCTCAGGATCGCCTGACTCTTTTATGTGATAACGACAGTGCATTCTTCCTCACACAAAATCTCGTTTCATGCGAAAGAGCTAAGCATATTGATCTTGACTATCACTTCATCCATGACCTTGCTGCATCTATCAAACTTCACACCAAGTTTATACCGGCCAAGCTTCAGTGGCTGCCATTTTTACAAAAAGTCTTCCTCGCCCTCAATTTGAATTCTTCATACCTCGGCTAGGGCCTCTACCATTTTGCTTAAGGAGTATTCTAACCATACTTTTTGTACTCAATTATATATATTTAATTTTATATGTACCTATAATGTAACTTATTTATTTATATATTCACTAGGTTATTGTCTCACGCATTACACGGGACTGTATAATAAAAATTGTATATATTTATAATGTTTGTAGGATAAAAACATTTAAACTACAAACAAACAAAGAAAAAATTGTAAGCTCCAAAAATCATCATTATTTTGTGTTCTAATAAACCATCTCAGTTTACTTTTTTAAACAAGCACAACTTGAGCATTAAATTAATTTATCAAAAAATTTAAAAACATTTTTTGTTTTTTTAAATAGCTCTGTTTATATTAGATCATTTATATAAAAATGATTACCAATGTAATACTCGTAGGCGAGTCCTTAGTGTCCAACCATGAATTTATTTTAATGAAATAGTGTTTTATTTATCATTTCAAATCTGAATTCATTCTTTAAGTTTTTCAATCCTATTTTATTTAGTTTTCAAATCCTTAACATGTACTTTTTGCTATTTTCATTCCTTATTGCACACTAGTTAGTAATTTGTATACTAAACATGTTAAATAAAAATATTAAATTAATAGTTATTAATTAATATTCAGATATTATAAAATAATATCTTAAGATAAAAAAATACAATTAAAATTACATATAATTAACTAGTTTAGGTAATAAAACAATAACAACATTTTATCAAACTTGCATATTTAAAAATCGTTTTCTTTATAAATAATTATTTTTTAAACTTTATAATTTTATGTAAAAGCTATTTTTAAACACTTTCTATTCTAAAAAGTTCTTTGTACTAAAAATTTTATTTTCATTAAATTTTATTTTTAAATAAAATTATGTTTATAACATATAAAAACATGTTTTAATTTATTAAAAACCCTATTTGATATTTTGAAAAGTATATTAACAGAATCATAAGCATTTAATAAGATCATTAAATGGTTAAATTGGTATGTTAATGACATGTGTCAAAATTGTTGCGGGAAGATAACTTGTGACATATTGATATTTGTTTATTAGGATAGATTTATTGTCCAAGTTTAATAACTTATTAAGCTAAGATGTTCTTATTCTTAAACATCTTAGAATCCATTATTGAACACAATTATTGACTTGTTTGGTTAGTTAGTCCTAATTCTTAAAGTTTAAGTTTTATAAAAATATTTCAGCTTGTAGAGCTGATCACACACCGATCTTGCATAAGCCACTTGGAGCTCGCGACGATGATGAAAATTTGTGTATTAGGAGTTGTTTGAAAGCTATGACTTTAAAATAAATCAAAGAAAATAATCACCTTAAATTGATGAAGTATAAGTGAGATATGACCTTATGAACACAGACCAACCTTCTCGTCGTATTTTATCAGCTCTGACCTTTAGTTTTGTGTATTGCATTTCAAGGACCAAACAATGTCAAATCAACACGAGACCACTTGGATTAACTACAGGACTCACTAAACTTACTTTTAGATATAAATTTTGACCCATTTGAACCCTATATGACCAAGTAATGACCCATATAAAATGACTCATTTTTTTATAAAAAGTTCTTCAGAATCCAATACTTGTCCTTTGCATCCAAAAACCATAATTTTTACCATTATTGACCCAAGACCTAAGCTAATGTTTATTAACAAATAAATCCTATTCCTAATGTGCTTATCCATCCGTGAACATTGTCTATCATATTTAACGAAAATATTTTGTTCCCAAGGTTTTCAATAGGACCATAATACACAAATTACAATCTAAAATCGAGGAATCTAAAGAAAGCGTGAATGACATAAAGTAGGGTTTTACTGGTTTGATGATCCAACACCTGAAACGCATAGTTCTTCATGATACAAAGCACAATACCTATAACACAAGATTAGTAAATGATTATTTAGATGTTAGATGATGAAATTTATCAAAAACAAGAATGAATAAGAACTAAATCATCAATAAATGAGTTTTTCTTACCTGTAGAAGCGTAGATGATCAAAGCTTGATCAAAATCCAATAGTGAACACCAGAACAACACCAAAATCAAATGGATTGAAGGCTATGATGAGGATTTTTGATGATGATGAAAAAGAATAAGAGAAATTATGTTGTGCTGGTTAGGGTTTGCTAGAGAGCATAAGACTTGTAAAACAAGTTGTGAAGAACAAGGGGAGGACCCTTTTTTGATGGTTCTTGCCCACAAATGGCAAGGGTGTGCACATCCCCACTTGGCCCATTCCATCCAATTGTATTCCGTCTCATTCCACATGTTGTTGAATTTTCGTGTTTTAAAATTTCTTGTGTTTTTATGATCTCAATGGACTATTATACGCTATATAAAATATTTAATTAATCTTTCAAACCAAATTTAGTCTATTTAGTAGACCCTTAGAAAAGTCTACTAATGTTTGGTTATTGTTGCGTTTTAATGTAAATTTTAAACTTTTACATTTTATCAATCCTTAATCCAGTCCAATGCACATAATTCTCATGTTATTTCCAATCTGATGAATGCCCACTGTCACTAATCCTAGGCCCATTAGCCCATATTGGACCCATAATACATAGTTCTAGATTAATATTTCTACACGTGTCTAATATGCAAATCGCAACTCAAGTCAACATTAAGTCAACTTTAAAGTCAAGGTCCACATTTACTCAAAATCAATAGTCAAAGTCAAAGGGCAATGCATCTGTTTTGGTGACGGATGTCATAATCTTTAAAAGTCTTATCTCAACATAGCAGCTTATAGAAACCATTTAGTGTAGTGCTCCAAATTTATAATAATAAAAAATGACAATGATTGATTTTTAAAATTATTAAAGTGTGTATTATATATGCAAAAGTAGAAGTCAAACCTTCAAGAAAACGAGAGTATAGAATCATATGTGAAAAGCAAAGAAAAGGAAGTTATTAGGTACTACAAAACAAAGACTCAAAGAATTTCAAGATCAATTGCCATTAATCTAATGTTTTGTGTTGGATTGGTCTCTCATCCTCATTGACTTATAATGCTATTTATAAGAATGTCTTGTATTGCGAAAAAAATGAAAAGAAAACTCATTTATGACTATTTTTCCATCTAAGTGATTAAAGGCTAATACCTTGAAATCTATGCTAAAGTTGTCTACTTGTGCTTGCGCCATCTCAACAACTAGGAAGATGGCTAAGTCTTCAGATGAACTCCGAACCCCGTTAGAGTTAATGAAAGCAAAGTGAAGTTCAAACTCATTAGCAAGTTTTCTTAATAAATGTCCAACAAAGTTTTTAGTCTTGAGTTGAATGTCTTTCGGCTTTGGTTCAGTCCTTCTGGTCTTCAAACTTCTGTTTTTGATGACTTAAGTTTTCCCTAACATTTTTGTTGACTGTGACCCGACCATAACCCCATGAATTTTACCCCCTTCTCTCTTGAATCTCATGAATAAACAATCCATGGCTAACGACTTGCAACCCTCGTGTTGAAAATAAAGGCACATTTTGTCTCCTTTTATCTTAATAACTTTTGCGAAGATTCGTACACTTGTGTTACGTAGGTAAAAATAAGGGGTGTGTAAGAAACCGGAATAACCAAACCGTAACCAATATAACCGATGCAACTGAATCGAAAAAACCAAAGCCACTAAGAAACGGATGGTTTGGTTTGATGATTTTTTAAAAACCGAATTTTTTGGTTCGGTTTTGCTTGTAACAAAAACCAAAAAGAACGAACCGAAACCATACAACCAAACTTGTAAATTTAGAGGTGTAATCATACACTTATAAATATTATTAGCCTATTAATTACTTGTTTAAATTATGTTAACTACAAGAGATTCAATATTTAGGTTTCATGAATAATCTTTAAACTTTTTTTTTTTTTTTTGAATTAATAGATTAAAATGTTTTATTAAACTTTGTTCTTATATTTTATGGATTGTATTTAATTTTTAATATAAACTAATTTATAAAAATATATAGATTATATTTAAAGATCAACAAAATAATGTAATGCCAAAGTTTTTTAACTTGAATTCATTCTTGTAAAACAATTTTTTCTTTAAAAACTCGAAGTCCAAATGATAAAACCAAAGAAACCGAACCGAAACCGAAATGAAAACCAAAAACCAAAAAAACCAAAACCGGACGATTTTAAAAAACTAAAAACCGAAATATCGGTTTCTGGTTTTGGTTTTAGGCTACAAACGAACCAAACCGACCATGCTCACCCCTAGGTAACATGAGTGAGTTGGGTTGGTAGCATGATTGATGTTAGGCTAAAAAGGTGTTGGATTTGGTTTGTAGGTGGGCTTGGAGGTATTTGGTTAAAGAATTATTGGGTTGATTTCCTCTTTTGTAAATAGATTCTTTCTATTGGATTTGGTTGTATTCAGCTTGCGTCTGTTCTTGAGCGATTTGTTAAGTTGGTTTTAATATTAGATTGATTTGTATATTTTTGACATGGTACCAAAGCTACAGCTTTAGTAAATTTGGTATTCATTGGTCTTTCATAGACATTCTTAGTGTTCATTTGATTAGGGTATTTATGTTGAAACCCTTGGTCCTAGTGGTGTGTACGTGTGTTACCGGTGGTTATCATTTAAATGAGATTTTACACTTGAAATCTTGTGATCTTATATTCCTTGGTGGTATGACATTTCATCTATAATCAAGATCTATTATCGTAGTTGTTGATTCATCTAAGAGTGAAATTTGGAAACTATATTTAGAGTAGTGGTGCTCATCTAGGGTCATACCCCTAGATTTGGTATTCTTTTTACACATTTATAACTATTACATTAAAAGTTGGGGTATTACACCTAGAAAAAGGATTTTCTTTAAGAAAGGTTCTTCTTTCAACCAATCCACATATGCAGATTCAGATTGGAGTAAAGCCTGACTTCTAAACAGTCCGCTACAGGCATCTGTATAGTTTTTGGGTGAATCCCTGGTTTTATGGAAAAGCAAAAGGCAGGCCACTATTTATCATCCTACAGCTAAAGATAAATACCGAGAAATGTGTGGTGTTACTTGCGAGATATTGTGGCTGGTTAATTTGTATTATGAATTGCAGGTTCCTATTAAACAATTGGTTTCCTTGTTTTGTGATAACACTGTATGATTGTTTAAAAATCTTATGGCTCATGGCTCAATCGAAGCTTGGTCGAAATTGGCTTTCTAATAAACGTGCCAAGCCGGCTAGGCTCAGTTTGTAAACGAGCCAAGCGCAAACCATGGCCAGCTCGGTTCATGGCTCGCTTCTTAGTTCTTAGCCTACTCGTTGGCTCACTTGTTAGCTAGTTTAAATTAATAACTTAATTGTAATTTATATAAAATTAAAATTAAAATTATGACATATTATTCAAATATAACATATACATATGGTTATTTTGACATTTTCTAAGAAGAAACTAAGTACATAAATATAAAAAGATGATGTTAGTCCTTAAAATACCAATATTATATAATTATTTCAACAAGTTAAGATAAATAAACATAAAAGATATTTTTTTATTTATGTATATATGATTTTCAAATCATGTAAAATGTCAAATCAATGAAGAACTAGTATAGTAGTCTCTCTATATAATAACTAAGGAGACGTTCAACGTTATGGGAGCTACAAAAGGATTAAATTGCTATGGCATACTATAAAGCTATAGGAGAGGGTAATATAGAATAAAATTAAAAGGGAAACCAGGGAGACCGTAAATCAATTTGGATTCATGCAAGGGTGGTCACCTATAGAAGCGATACATATCCTCAAAAGGTCGATGAAAAACTATAGGGAAAAGAAAAAGGATCTTCATATATTTATCATTGATTTAGAGAAGGCATATTATAGCATGACTCGTAAGTTTATTTGGGATAGTTTACATGCTAGAGGGGTTCAAGGAAGTATATAGACATAATAAAGGATATGTATGATAGGACCCAAATGATAATTCGTGCACCTATAAGAGATACTAAGTCCTTCTCTGTCAAGGTGGCCTCAACCAAGGGTCCATATTGAGCCCACTCTTGTTTATGATAGTCCTTGATTTTTCAAGGTTGTTATGGGGGATGGTGTCACGATGCATGCTTTTCGCTGATAATATTATATTTGTTGATGAAAGTAAAAGGCCCTAAACGTGTAGTTAGAAGAATGGAGAATAGCCTTAGAGGACAAAGGACTATTAATCAGTCATTCCAAAATCGGGTACCTTTTTTTGTAAATTCAGTGGAGCAGAAGATGAGGATGACACCCTGATCACCATTAAAGGCCAAGTGGTGCGACAATAAACTAAGTTTAAGTATTTAGGATCTTATGTACAGGGTGACGAGGAGAACAATTGTGATCTAGTACACTGAATTCAATCAGGCTTGTGTAGGTGGAGGGTGGCCTTAAGGGTACTATGGGACATGAATTTCTTGAACAGGTTAAAAGGTAAATTTTATAGAGTTACGATACGACTAGCTATGCTATATGGAACAAATGGTTGGGCAATCAAGAAGACATATGTGCGCAAGATGGAAGTAGAAAAGATAAGGATGTTGAGGTGGATGTGTGGACACACATTGTTAGATAGGATACAGAATGATATTTTTAGATATAGGTTAGGATAGCTAACATAACAGATAAGATAAAGGAGGTGAGATTAAGGTGATTTGGGCATGCTAAGATGAAACAGATGACGGAACCAGTTAGATCAATAGAGACCCTCAATGTTGAGGAGGGGGAAGTGGGAATAGAATATTAGAAAATATTTTTTAGAGTTACACCTCTTCAAAAACATGGTCCATAATAGGGTTTATATGTGTCTTATATGGTTATTACCTAGTGGCCCCTCCATGTTAGTAAACAAATGCTTATCGTCATTACCTTATTGTATTGATTGTTTTTTATTATTGTATATCGTTACTTACCCTATGTTTCTTGTTATCATATGTATAGTGTTCTAGTATTGATCCTTGTATATTGTTGATTATTGTTTGCTTCTTATGGATCACGATATATTCTTGCTCATCTTGTGCTTCGTGTTGATGTTTGTATAATGATCCACCATTGATTCTTGTATTTTGCTGATCATGATGTATCTTTGTTTATGTGTTGCCTGATCGAGTATGACCAATATGTGATCCTTGTCGTATACTATATGTTAATTGAAAGGTTTTGTATTATGTTATTTTCTTATTGTGTGTTTTGATATTACTGTGTGCAATCTAGAAGATGTCTTTCTATCATATGTGATAAGAGCAAGGTTTAATTATATCTTGCAGTCCCTAGATCCCATCACTAGCTTTGCTATGAACGGCAAGTATTGAGTTTGGTTAGGTGGATTATGAATATACTTATATGTATTAAAATAACAAAATTACTAATAAAAAAATAAGTTGGATTGCGAGCCAGCTTGACTCGACTCGTTATAACATATAAGACTGAGTGTTGTGGGGCGTGAAGGGGTGGGGGTTGCGACCCACGTGACTGTCCACCCTTGTTGCGAACACCGCAACAGGGGGCGCGAGCCGAGGTGCTATTGGGGTGGCGTGATGGGCATCGTGGATGGAAGTAGCCGTCGGGTTTGTGGGTTTCCAAAAGAGTAGTCCTTAAAGGCTTAAAAAAACATATTTTACCTATATATACTTATCTTCAAATTTTATACAAACCATCCTATTTCACTTAATTTCTTTTTACGTTTTATAAAAAAAATACTTTGTTTCAACTATGGAATGGAGTTTCTCCTCTTTTGAATCTTCCGAAGAAGACAAGCTCATTTTTGAAACGGTGAAAAAGATGGTCGAGTATTTGATCGAGCAGTCTCGACATCAAAGAACGTTAATGAGATATTAACCTCTAAATCGTGACCGGGTGGGTGCTAACAACACTTTG
Source organism: Flaveria robusta (assembly GCA_025506415.1). Lineage (NCBI taxonomy): Eukaryota > Viridiplantae > Streptophyta > Magnoliopsida > Asterales > Asteraceae > Flaveria > Flaveria robusta. Next base: position 5,456,819 of record CM046467.1, read on the forward strand.
ATAAGACACTATTTTTCCTCTGATCACCTGATCTACAACAAGATTAGACTACTTGATCAGGAGCTCTATTCAATAACCAGTCAGCATCCAGTTAACATCACATATCATAATATTACATGATAAGTTTACTTGTGTCGTTGTCTCACGACACGTAACCTAACCCATTACCCTCACTCTCTTTTTCGCATTTATGACAACGTACAGACCCATTAGAGTTGGTTAGCTGGCTCCTAATTCAACTTCATACTCAATTCATTAGAGCATTCGATCATTCAATGTTGGTTTTCTAAATGCTTTTAACACGTAGATAGTTGACTTTAAAACCACTGTCGTCTTTTATCATTGGAAACCAAAGCTTTTAAAACTCAATTTTACAACAATAATGAATATATTTGTTTATGCGATAAATACCCTGTCTCTTTCACTCCCATAATATACTTATTCATATAAAAAAATCACCACCTGACGTGGCGAAATGGGTCTTCATCATGATGAACTTTTATTAAATTCACCATTATCGTCATCTTGGTCAGGTACCATTCTTGACAAGAATATCCCTTCCCCCCACCATTCAACGGTCCAATTCATCAATCAGAAATTGGGTTTTCATTATTCTAATCCGAAATTCAGGCACTTGTGCAAAAGATTGAAAGATCATTCATCTTCAAGAACCTCCAATAATTCAGGGTTCTTCACTTTTTGATCCGTTAAAGAATCATGTTGTTCTTGGTTGAATTTGAATAAACCCTTCAAAGATGGTAAATTGATGAATCTTGCAGAGGTTATATGAACTCTGGGTGCTGCAGATTTTAAATTTAAGTTGTCTGCTTGATAATCCAATTCAGGTTTGTTCTTGATATGCATGTTTTGATTTCGATTATGAAGATTTTTTTGAAAGTTATGAACTTTTTGGTTATTAGTATTCTGATGACAAAATCTTTAATTTTGGTGATGAAGTTCTTGAAAACTATACTTATTTTTACCGATTATCCAGTTCAGCTCTGTTCTTGAATTTATTGAGCTTTTAGTTTCTTACATATTTAAAAATTAAAAAAGTTCTGCAATTTTTTTATAATTTTGCTAAGAGAATGTTTGATTTTACAAGGATCAAGATCAATGATTCTGGATCAATGACCCAATTCAGGTCTAATCTTGAATCTTCTTCAACTAATGGTTTCTTGCATGCAAAATATTTTAGTTCATCAAGTATCTTGACAGTCGTCAATGTGAGGCTAGCTCATTTGGTAGAGGCTTTGCCTCTTAGATGGGAGGTCCTGGGTTCAAACCCAGGCATTGTGTAATATGTAGTAATTTAGGAGTAGGAGTAGGATAGATTTGCTGTTCACAAAAAAAAAAAAAAAAAAAAAAGTATCTTGACAGTCAAGTTACTTGAAGTTTTGTAAATTTATACTTAATTCTATCAATCGCCAAGTTCAATTTCTGGAATTATTTGTTTCCTGCTTGCATCCATAGTTCAATTTATGTCAAAAGTGTTGACTTGTTGGTGGTCAAATTTATTGAAAATTAAGTGAAAGAAGTCAACTTGTTTGCTGTTTTATCTTCCCTGATTCTGGGTGTTTCGGTTTTTAACACTTTAATTGATTTGATCTATCATGCAATCTAGATTTGTTCTTAAAATTCTGGGACTTTTTGTTTCCTTCTTGCATCTGTATTTCAATTTTTGTCAATATTGTTGACTTTCTGGTTGTCAAATTTCTTGAAAATTAGGCATAAAAGAAAAGTCAACAATTTGCTGCTTGATGTTCCCTGATTCTTGGTGTTGCAGTTTTTGAGCTTTTAGTTATTTTGATCAATCAGTCACATAAGGTTTGCTAATGTGGGGCTAGCCCACTTGGTAGCCTCTTAGAGGGGAGGTCCTGGGTTCAAACCTAGGCATGATGTAACTTGGTATAATTTAGTCGTAAGATAGATTTGGTGTTAAAATAAAGGTCAAATAAGGTTTGATCTTGAATTTATTTGGTTCAAGTATTGTACTGTTCATGCTTTTCCATAAGTATGAACTTTTTGGTGATCATTTTTTATTTTGCAGAATTGGTTAAAGTGAAGCAACTGACTCAAAAATCAATTTTTAATTCTGAGAGTTGCCAATTCAGACTTATTCTTATATTCTGCAATTATTGATTTCTTGGTTGCATTCATGCTTTAAATTTTTCAGTGCTCAATTCTTAAATTTAACCTAATCTTGTAAAATTCTGTGTTCATAATTCAGAAAATGTTTAGGATTATACTAATTTCCATAAGCTAAACTCTCCATTTTTTCAAGGTTTTATAAGGTTTGATGGTGATTTCATCTTGGAATTTAGGAAAAGGTTAAATTTTTATGTTTTTCATAGCAACTTTTTAGATTAATTGATGAAAACAATGAATGCTACAAAAAAAAAATAAATAAATAAATTTAAGATGATTCTCTGTCAACTTCTGAAAGTTATGTGTTCTTGTTCTTTAACGAAAGAGCTCACATATGAATTTACCATATTCTCCCTTCTCTGTAGTCAGAGTCCACATTTTGCTTCATAATGTTAATATCTACATTGGTTTATTCAGATTTGTGGCTTATAGTTTTTTCTACCATAGCATCCTTATTGTATGGTAAATGCAATGTTAAGATTTCTTCGTCAAATGTCAACTTGGTCCTCTACAATTTTGGAGTTAAGAATCCATCAGTTTGACTCCAAAAGTCAAAATTCATGGCTAGTTTTTGGAATAGGTTAATGTAATTATTCCTAATTGATATACTATTTGCAACTTGTTTTCAGAATTTGGTAGTACTCAAAGGCTCTGAATCCACACTAGAGTTTTAAAATATAAAAACTATTGGATTGAAATTAGAGTCCACTTTTGACTCCAGAAATTAAAGCTTACATTGATATATTGTACTTCTTGGTTCATAATATTTTCTACCGTAATATCTTTTTCTGACTGATAATGCACCTCTAAAATTGGATGTCGATAATCAACTCGATCTTATTAATTTTGAAGTTATAAATCGATCTATTTGACTTCAAACTCTAAACTGAATTCTTGTTTTGGAATCATCTACTTTAAATATTCCTAATTAATGTCTATATCTTTATTTACAACTTGTTTTCAGAATCTGGAGTATTTTGAGGCTCTAAATCATCATTATTATTGTAAATAAACATCAAACCATTGGATTGAAGATGAGGAGAGCTTTAGTAAAATCTTTGGGACTAATTCGGCCGGCTCTTCGCCATTGTGAAGCAAAACGACCGTTATTGAATGCAAACAGGGTGTTATGTGATGTAAGATACAAAATTGATGTGTATAATTATGGACGTTCATCATATATGTTTTCAACGGCTATATCTGCTGATGCTGCTAAAGATGATTATGAAGGTTGTGAGATTTGAATATTTTCTAGTTTATTTCTCATCTTTTGGGTGATAAATATCAATTCAAATGTCTTATATCATGAACAGAAGTTAAGAGAGCGGGGCCTCTTGTGGAGTATGAGCGTAGAATAAGCATTGGTGAACTTGAAGATGGTGATAATTGTCAGGTATGTATTTTTACCTTGTATTTCCTAGTAATTTATGGTAATCGTCAAAAACATATAACTTTGATGTACGAGTCGGGTTGATCCAAAATACTTTTTACGTTTACATAAAAACTATATTATTTGAGAAATAATAAACAAAATGAAGTAAAATGATTTAGGAGGCTTTATCCATAAAAATACACTTTGGGTGACTTTTGGCCCGTTTGGCCCATTTCCCTTTTAGCTATATCTTACTTGTTACACCTGTTAGAGATCAATTATAACCAAAATAAAACTCATTCATTAGTAAATATGTTGCTCGAGATTCATGATCTGCTACATTTGCTCGAATTGAAAACTCGTGAATATTGAAGTTGAGCATACGGACTCCAGTTTCTTAAAAATACAACATTTTAATGAGATATCTTGTGAAAATTGTGATACTTTTTTATTTAATGATTTCAAATTTTACCTATTGGCCAATTATTATTGTTCTAAATAACTTTATGTTGTTGTTATGGGTTCATAAGATTCCTTTCTATATTCTTGTTGAAGTGTATCTAAGGGATTTGAAAGATGGTCAAACATTTTGCTTAAGTTATGTCTCAAGTCAAATGTTGCAATTGTTTCTGATGATTCTTTTGCAGATAGGAACTTTAAGAGAAATTCAAAGACTCTACGATGAGCTAGGTAACTCAGTTCATGCATGTCACTTGGATCGTGATTTTGATCCTGGGAAAACCGGGAGGTAAATAATGATACAACTTCAACTTGTTTCTTAGATATAAATTTTTACTGATTTTACCCTTCAGGGCTAAAAATTATAAACTTTAAATTGGAGATCAAACTGCTAGTCATTTGACACTCAAAAGTAAAAAATGACGTCAAAAGTCAAACATAACTCAAAATTTAATTAATGGGTGTTTCAATCTATTTCAGGAGTAGGTGGTTATGGTCTCGGTTTATGCCTCAATCGTCAGTCTCACCGGTGAAAGGACTCTATCTTTATGGCGGGGTTGGCACCGGAAAAACCATGTTGATGGACTTGTTTTTTGATCAATTGTAAGAACTAAATTTTTTGTGTTGATTTTCCCTCTTGTGATAATGGGTGGTGGGTTATGTTACAAATCAGCATGCTTGATGTTTGTATAAATCAAAATGGTCGAGTCGGTTGACCCAAGTCACCTTTTCTCTGAATTTTCGAAAAACATTTCTAAAACTGATTTTTGTGTTAAAATATCATTAAGAAAGTTTTTGACAACAATAATCCAGTTCTTCGAATAAACTGATTAAAAGGTTGTAAACATTAACTATATGCTTTGGGCGATTTATGACCTGTTTGACCGCTTTCTTTTATGTTACCCTTTTGACCCAATAGTGATAAAACATTAAAACCTAACCTGATATGTACTTTTGTCCTCAGGCCTTGCAGTTGGCGGAAAAAGAGGATTCATTTTCATGACTTTATGTTGAACGTTCACAGCCGCTTGCAGGTCAAACGCTTACTCTTGATTTCATTTGTTTACTTGTTAAGGCACAAGTTTGACTTCTGAAGTCAAACCAACAGATTTTCAACTTTAGTTTTTCCCTTGGCTTAAAATTTACGATGTTTTGTGATTTTCAACATACATACCATAAGTTTAATGAGCTTTGTAAAGTATTAAATCTTGGAAAATGTTGGCATTCATTTTGTTGCAAAGTTGATATTGAATTATTTATTTAAAACTAAATATAGACTTGACTTAAAATTCTTTTGCTGTGTAGAGGCACAAAGGAGTATCTGATCCCCTTGAAGTGGTTGCAGGCGAGATTTCTCATGAATCTATTTTGTTATGTTTAGACGAATTCATGGTACGTTATGACTCGCGCCATGATGTCTAAACTAGCTTTAGGTATTTTGTTTTATGCCTACTTATTTATTTACTTTTTTGCCAGGTAAATGATGTAGCCGATGCTTTAATATTAAACCGCCTTTTCAAACATCTTTTTAGCAATGGTGTTGTAAGTGATCAAAACTATACAAATTTATATTATATATCATGTTTAAATGGAAATAATTCAACAGTGTTGTTTTCATGTATTTGTGGTGCAAATATAGATACTTGTTGCTACATCAAACCGTGCTCCAGATAATCTTTATGAACGTGGATTGCAAAGAGATCTTTTTCTACCCTTCATCTCCACACTTAAGGTAATCTCGAATCTTTTTTACTCCCATGAAACATGTAATGTTGACTAGTCAAACAATATGAAGTAAAATGTTACATTGCTTACGATAATGTCTAAAATACCCTTCAACAATGAGAAAAGGAGTCAATATGATCGGTTTTTTTAAGTGACAACATAAATTTGTTGCAATTTTTAGGAGACCAGTTTGTCTTTCTTTCAATATCTATTATTCTTTCGCGATAGTTATCTCTTAATCTCTTATTCTCCCTTGGATGCAGGAAAGATGCATAATACATGAAATTGGTTCATCTGTAGACTACAGAAGAAGGACCTCGGTATCACCAACTCCTTCCACCTTAAATTCATATTATACCTTATATATAGAGGTGGTAAAATGGATGGGGCGGTATGGGTGATTTTGATGTGGGTCGAAACGGGTCAAGTTGGATTGACAAAAAGACCCCTTTACATATCTTTTTTAGTTTCTTATAGTAGTTACTTTATTTAATACTATAACAACCATAGTACAATTTCTTAAATAAAGTGATCTAGGAGGTTATATGCATCAATAATACACTCTAGTAAGCTTTCAGCCCCTTCCACATGGGCTAATGTTTTTGGGTTTACCCATTTGACCCGTAAGAGATAAAAATACTGCAAACCTTGTTTTTTTATTGCTTGTTTTTTTTTTTTTTTTCTATTTCTCTTGCAGGCTGAAGAAGGCTTCTACTTCATACAAAATAGAACATCTGATTTCCTTATGCAAAGGTTTAAGGAGTTGATTGGGAAACATAGAGCCCGTCCACGAGAGGTGGAAGTTGTTATGGGAAGGACACTAGAGGTATGTGTTCTATCAATTGAAATAATTTTTTTTGTTGTTCTACCTCATGTTTTGTGTTCAAAAGCTTCTATTGTCCATTAGAAAATTAAGAAAGTTATTTTACAAGGTTATTCTCCCCAAAATGATTTGTTAATTTTCCCTCATGTTAATGAATGTCGAATTTTGATGGAATGTTAAGTTACACTAATAGTAGATTAATATTTAGTAGTCGTTATTGCAAGGGTGGTAATTTATTATATTTTTAATTATGCGTGATGGATAGGTGCCTTTGGGTGCTAATGGATGTGCATATTTTCCATTTGAGGAACTTTGTGACAAACCTCTTGGTGCTGCTGACTATTTTGGATTATGTAGTAAGTAAATCAAAAAGCTATGATAAGTTATTATGTAGTAAAATGAGGTATAGTTTGACTATTGAGGTCAAACAAATCATTTTCAACAATGAATCCATGATGTTTATTTAATTTTGAAGAGTAAAATAGTGTGGCACATCGAAAGTATCAAAGAAAAACTACATAACAGAGAATATAGATTCTAAAAATGTTAAGACATCTAGACTAAAATTGAAGTTGAGAGTCACAATAATTGACCTTAAAAGTCAAAATATGTGAAGCAATGAAAGCCCTTAACTCTGTCTTAACGCGGTCAATTCTTTAGTCTTCTTGTGTCCAATGAGTTAAAAGTCAAAATAAGTAATTACAGAAATGAAAGCCCTTAACTTTGTTTTAACGCGGTCAATCCTCTAGTGTTTGCGCATCCAATGAGTCATGTGGTCCTAAGTACAGTTTATACATAAGACAAAGAGTTTGACTTTTGAGGTCGGGCGAACTATTTTTGGCTTTGAAATCTAGAAAATTCTAAAAGTTGAAGGGCCAAGCAAGAAGGCACATCAGAATATTATGTGCACTATGTTATAAAGAAATATTGATTATGAATATATTTAAAAAAGTCATATGAATTTTTGAAGTTGAAAAATGTTTGACCTCAGGAGTCAACATTTGTGATGGAAGAAGTCAAAACTAACATATTTTCAATGGCAGAGAATTTCCACACCCTGGCTTTGGATGGCGTCCCGATATTCGGGCTACACAACAGGACGGCAGCATATCGGTTTGTCACTTTAGTTGATGTTAGTCTCGTTTCTTCTCATTTCTATAGGTCTGTGAACACGGTTTGGTGCCCGATTTGTGAAATGATATTATTGTATTGCATTTATAGGTTATGTACGAGAACAAAGCTAGGTTGATGTGTACAGCCGAGGGAACTCCTTTTGAACTTCTTGAAAGGATTGTAACGATCGCGGATGCACATAATGTAGCACCTAGAACCTCTTCGAGATCAAGGAAGAATGATGACTTTGAAATTTGTGTTGACAATGAATTAGGGTTCGCGAAAGATCGTACCATTAGTAGGTATGCCTTGTTTTGTCATTTTAATATTCTTCCTCATCTCATTACGGGTTATTTATACATCATAAAAATTAGTTTGGCAATTGTGTTAGGTTGCGGGTTAAAAGGTTGAATCATTGAACCTAATCACAACTTCTGTAGTTATTTGTGTCAAAAACATAAACTCCAACCCAGATATACTTAAAATCATATAACTTAAAGACAATATGTAATCAATTAGGTTGACTTTTGACTCTCTTATCTAAGCAAGTCAAATAGTTGGTGAGATGTAAACAACATGGAATCAAGTTGTACAAAGGTATAATCGGGTTGGTGGGTTGTACATGGGTTGTAATCAAAATAGGTTACACTGGTTGCAGGTTAAAATAAAGGTGTTAAACGGTTTGATAGTTCGACTTGTTTATTTAAATGCGTTAAACAGGTCAGCCCATGATTAATTAAACAGGTTAAAAATTGTCAATCTAAGTACGATCTGTTTAATAATTCTAAAACCAAAAAGTACCATTTCTATGCCAGTTGATTACCATTTTTGCCTATACAGATTGACGGAAATGAACAGCAAAGAGTATCTCGAGCAGCACAGTGAAATGGTAGCAAACAAGTGGTTTCAGATTCCGGGGGATGAAACCAACCATGAGAATGTCGTGCATGCATGAGCCCTAATGGTCGATGAGGCAATTAACTAAGGATATTAATCATAAGCCAAGCCACCGTGCATGTTAGATTAGTTACTCGCTTGTGTTTTGATTAGAAGGTGGACTAGTTACATGGTTTCGGCTTGTTTCCGAGTTAGCTGGTCTTGTATTTATATATATGATCTGATTAAGAGTCATGTTTAACTGATATTATTAAATGAAAAGAATGAAAAAAATGGTTTCTGGTCTTGTTTTTGTGATCTTGGTATAGATTCAAAGAAAATGTTTTATATAAATTTAAAGCTTAAACTTGAATGATTTGTTGGATGAAGAAGTTTATCTACTTATTATATAATAGTTCTAGACATTATTTGTTAGAAAATATATGTTAAGTTAAATATGGTTCTTAGATGGTAAGAATTGATGACCATTTAATATTTTGGAGGATTTTAAACGCTACAATTATGTTAGGTTTATTGTATTTTTGACTTGGTGGTTTAAGCATTTTATTATTGTGCATCATTATGGATTTGATGTTTTGAGTGAGTTTGAATCAAATTGTCTCAAATATATGTGATATAATCCACTGGATTTTTTTAATGATAATTGTTTTGCAAACTTTTGACTTGGCATTCAATGTAAATAACACCTCATGGCTTCCATCCATTTCTAAAGCTCTTGGCTTTTTAGCATACCAGAATAGTTTTAGACTCTTCATCTTCCCCAACATTTGTCGTGTACTCGTGTTTATCCACTAGTGTTTTGAAAACCTTTCCCGTATCATCAAGTGACTCGTGTATCTCTTTCGGACACCATAGATGAGGATGTCATGCAATCAAATGCTCCGTTGTAAGATTATCATTAGTAGTTTGTTGATTTTATACTCGGCAATAGAGTTGATTTAGGGAGCACATCGACTACTACTCATATCACATCATCCCATATGAGGTTCTAGGTAACTATGTCAAGCTCTCGTGCTTACTCTCATGTTCAATCGTCAACAGTGGACAATGTGAGGCACCTTCCTAAGCTTTCGTTGTCGCATGATATTTTCACCCCCTTTACCTCATTTTTTCTTTTTCTAGGTGAAGAAATCCTCAAGGCTGTTGTTGGTGACGATGTCACATGCTTCTTTGTATGCTGGTACTGTAAACCGGTGTCTCTAAATCTTGAATGCAAAAATGGATGTTAGCCCAATTCACGATCAAATTGTCCATCCCGTATGGTTAAAGTTTGTCTCAAGACAAGTGTAAAGTGGCAATATGTTGAACCTGTATTCTAAGAAGAAAAAGAGGCAGCCTCAAGAAGAACGTAAGAGGCGTGATCGCAGGAGTGGTCATAGAGCTATAACAGGGTGGGGCCGTCAAGGTGCCGAAGCAGGGTGGGGCAGTGGGGCCGTTATGATGTCAACTGCAGTGGCAAATGATAACCTGAATTGATGCAGGATAACAAACCATAAAGAAAAATATACACAATTGGGAATGTTTTGATTAATAAACTTTTGCCAATTCTGAGCACAAAATTTGCATGCTTGAAAGCTGCCAAATACTTGATTAAACCTTGCTACTACCACAAAAGGTGCAAAACACAAGCGGAAACCAACAAAAAACCCGACATGATTATATCCGAAGCAATGATGCAGTGATATCAACTATTTCCATATTCTAATACGGTAATACAAAACATTAAGCGTATCGTGTGCGATTTATGAACACGCAAACTCGATTTCACTTCAGTGCTGAAATGAGATAGAGTATGAGCCTGTATTTGGATCTTTGACTGCTTTAAAGTTGTCCACACTCATCCCAAATCGTCCCAGAATTGAGTTCCCCATATCCTTCAACTTCCCTGTGCAAACATAAAATCCAAATTTAGAGTATTATTGTTGTAACAATATCGTATTTGGAATCACCATTAACGAATCATTTACTTTTAAGTGTTTGCGGGTCAACACGAACCCTTATTAAATATGACATGTTGGTAAGTAGAAACTAAGTGCTGTATTTACTAATAAGTGACAAATGAAAGCGAGCAATTACCGAGCATCTCTTCCTTCATTTTTTCACGCTTTTCATTAGCCAATGGTTCTAAACGGACAATGGTTCTTCTGGATTGGTAATTTGAAGGATCCAGTTCTAAAATTTTCTTCATATCTGCGAAAGGAATATACAGGTAACTGAATAAAAACAAGATCGAGTCCTCGAAGAAGTTATTACAATACTGCCATAACTACGTCCCAGATATAAAAAACGGAATCTTGTTTTTAGGCTATTTACTATATTTTGATAAAGCAATAGCAAACTTATGGGAAAGAAGTACTCACCCGCAATGGCCTCATCATAGTTTTCAAGCTTTTCATGGGCTTCTCCTCTTCTGATTAGAGCTTTCATGTATGAAGGATTTAGTTCTAATGCTTTGGTGCACTCTTTCACCGTGTCCTCGTACTTCCCCTACAAGCAAGGCAACAAGAAGGAATCATGTTCTTTATCCGATAACATTAGTAGTATATAACAGCATGCATACATGTATGTATGTATCATTAATTAGGCTACTTTATATTGGGTGTGAATTTCTAGCATGACATGAACCTAAAATGAAAATAATCAGGTTTTAGGCTGTCACGTCTAACCTGTTAAATTATAGGTCAACCCTTTATGACCATGTCTAACCTCTCAACCTATCTCAGGTTGTGTTCGGGTTGACCACTTTTTACTCTTTTAGTATCAAAACTAGACAAAAGAAGTAAACTATACTTTTTACAAGCTCGGCCTGTCGTCAATCCATTTACAACTCATCAACCCGATTAACTCGTTTAAATGAACGGGTTACACGACTTTAATTGTACGAGTAACGGTTGATGTTTTTGACATGAGTTGATGTTTTTGACATGAATAAATACATGGGTCATGCTCAAGTTCATCAAATCAAACATACTTTACATTATTTATATCTCATTACACTGATTTTGACATGGATCTATGGGAAGAAGGTGCCATAAGGAGATGATTAAGATCTATGAATCAAAAAGCATCAAATCATTCTGGTTTGTATAAAGAAACATCACCAAGAAAAACTGATTTGGTTGCTGCTATTCTGACTGTTTATGGGTCGGGTCTTGATCATGATATGATCTACTTGTATGTCCAATGGATAAGAAAACTAGAAAGTTTTATCATCTAACGAGTTTCATTAATATTAATGATTAAACAATAACAAACATGATTTATATATAACAATCAAATTTCTAGATTCGTTGATCGTAAGTGATTGCACATCAAAAACCTTTATTTACATGCAAAACTATTTCTTTAATAGTAACAAAAAAGGCTTCAATTCTAAAGTCACAGCAAGTAACAATTAATATTCATTGTTTAAGATACTCAGCTAAACCCGAGCAGTTCATGTCACAATTTTTTATTTCCAAGGTTCCAATTATAACCATCTAAGGATATTCGTTTGACAGATAGGAAGCTTGAAAATTCACAATATATAGAAATAAAGCAGACGGGAAAGTTAAATAGCTTACCAGCTTAAAGAAACAAGTAGCACGATTATTATGACATATGGACCTAATTTCAGAAGAAGATGACATCTCAGGTGCAAGTTGAATAGCATAATCATACTTCTTTAGCGCCTCTTCATACAGACCATCTCCAAATAACTTATTTCCTTCAACTTTTGCTTCATTCATCTGTGCCAAAATTTTCTGCATGTGAAAAGAATAAAGATAAACATGGTAAGAAGGGTTATTCTCCTTTAAAAAAAACTCAGAAACAACACCATTTTACCATAACAAACAGGTGAAAATAATGAACAAGCAGATACTTAGTAAAATCAAGTGAAAGATACTTTCTAGAATCTTTAAAGAAATCAGCTATAACCACGTGATCTAATACAAAGCATTTCAAGAACAAACAATCTTCTTGGATGGTCATATAAAAAGTTGCTTTGTGAAGGATAAACCCCTACATCCATTTGAGAAAGTGCACATAATGTCCAGATTACCTAACATCCAAAGCACCTCATTTGCACAATACTTCATGTCTAGAGTTGTAGATGTTAGGGATCCGGGTTTAGATCAACACACAAACACAATCAAACTGCGAGAGAAAATAATAACAAAGATGAACACGCGAGATTTAACGTGGTTCGGTCGATGTGACCTACGTCCACGGGCTGCAACCAGGATATTCTTTTATTGCTTTCTACCTCACTCGTGAGGAATTACAAATACAATACACGATATAAATAGGGAAAATTAGGGTTTACAACTTGGTCTCCAAGAAAACCCTAATGGGCTATAATTAAATAAAAAACGGGCCTAGTCTTTAATTTAATTAATCTACCACTAATTGTCTTCAAACACGAGCCCAAATCAAGGCTCCACAAAACCTAGCAATCTCCCACTTGGAGGCTTGATCATCTTCAAACTGCCTTCCGTTTTGAACACTTGTACCTCTTGTAATCTTCCTCGTCTTCCTGGTTGCAGCGGCCTTCTCATCAATTAATCTGAAGGCCCGTTGAAGCTCCCCCGAGCTTCAACACATAAGTCACGGCTGTATCTGCCCCTGACTCATTCTCTGTCCCTACCGGCTCCCACTGAAACAAACCGCCAGAACCTGAAACACACTGAGAACAAACACTCTCCATATTTAGCAAGTAATCTTCTGAAGAGATTTTATCAGATGGAATAGTTCTTTTAATCCACTGTCGTCTAGAAACTAGAACTGAAGCACTACCCGTGCTCACTGCCACGAAATCTTCTAACTAGTTTTTCTGAACTTTTCCATGCACATTCACTCTGAATCTTTTCTGTGACTCTAGGTTTCTTACTTGCAAAGCAAACCTTTTTCTGCCCACGAGATTCTGTGAAATGAATTTTAGTCTTTTTCTGAACTGGAACATCAATTCCTTCAGATGGTAAACTGACCATATACAATGAACCCATTTTCTTTCCACGAGCAATGACAAGATTCCCTTTAACAACTTTCCACTGCTTATTCCCGAACTTAACCTCATGTCCCTTTTCATCCAACTGACCGACAGAAATTAACCGTTTCTTCAAATCAGGAATTACCCTAACATCTTTCAAAGTCCATGAACCAGTTGAAGTAACTAAATCCATGTCACCCATGCCCGTAACATCAAGAACATCATTGTTCGCCAATCTTACCTTACCAAAATCACCTTCTTTTAGATTCTGCAATGCTTCGCTGCTGTGGGTAGCATGAAACGAAGCTCCAGAATCCATGACCCAGGAATCCACACTACTCTCCACGCTACAGATTAAGAAATCATCATCTAAGTAGTCTGCTGTAGTATTAACTTCTTTTTGATCATTCGGACACTGATTCCTAAAGCGTCCCACTTGTTTACAGTTCCAACAAGTCACATCATTTCGAGCCCTAGACTGACTCCTTTTCCTGTTCTTGCTCCCACTACCTCTGTTATTCTTTCTTCCTCTACCAACATTCAGTAATTCACTTGATGATTCACCTGAATTTCTTCGTCTGATGTCTTCGCTCATAATAATATCCTGAATCCCTTTTAAAGTGAACACGCTGGTGGAACTAGTAATCGCGGTAACAGTACCAGCCCAGCTATCAGGCAATGATGATAACAGTAGTAGAGCCTGAACCTCATCCTCGAATTTGATGTCAACTGACCCAAGTCTTGACAAAATAGAGTTCAAGTTGTTGATGTGCATTAAAACTGAACTTCCCTCTTTCATCTTTGTATTAACCAGCTCCCGAATCAAAAAAAACTTTATTTGCTGCCGAAGGCTTCTCGTACATATTAGATAACGCATCCATGATACCTTTCTCTGTAGTTTCATTCAGAATGTTGAACGCAACATCCTTTGTTAGCGACAACCTAATAACCGCTTTGGCCTTTTTATCTAAAGTTTCCCACTCAGATGGTTCCATCTTTTCTGGTTTGTCACCCAAAACAACATCCAAGTCTTTCTGAACAAGCAAATCCTCCATTTGCATTTTCCACCAACCAAAGTCTTTTCCATTAAACTTCTCAATCTGAAGTTTTCCGCTCTCAGCCATTATCTCAAACTACAATCTGTTTACTAATCGAGTCAAGACTGAAAGTAATGTCAAACACAACTATGGCCGGCTGCCTGAACTTGAGTGTTGTTCTATTGATCACTACCCTTTTTTTTTTTTTCTCAGTCTAAAAAAAAATAAACAAACGAGTTCAACAATGCACCTGAGATTTCACGACTTTGGATCTTGGTAATTGTTGTTCTTTCTGATTGAATGGCGACGAACACAACACGGTTTCTGTTGGTGTAACAATACACGGTGGACACCCCTTTTATTTTATTAATCTTCCAAAGATGCTTACCCTCTCGAACTGCGTGAACCAAAAAAAAAAGTTGCACTTTTTTTTTATTTAATTGTCGTTGCAAGAAGTCAAAACAAGAATTACTTTGCTTTCTTTCCTCGATCGACGAAACAAAAATATAGTCTACTGCCCCTTTTTTTTTCTTTTCAATTGTTATCGCTTTGTTTAGCTCGATCGAAAAATAAAATATCTGGGGATTGAATAACTTGATTTGCGACCAGGGTTTATGGCGGCAAGACTGCCGGTTCACGAAACCATAGATCACTACTTTCACAATTCGTGTTTCTTGTGTGTAACGAGCCGTAGCTCTGATACCACTTGTTAGGGATCCGGGTTTAGATCAACACACAAACACAATCAAACTGCGAGAGAAAATAATAACAAAGATGAACACACGAGATTTAACGTGGTTCGGTCGATGTGACCTACGTCCACGGGCTGCAACCAGGATATTCTTTTATTGCTTTCTGCCTCACTCGTGAGGAATTACAAATACAATACACAATATAAATAGGGAAAATTAGGGTTTACAACTTGGTCTCCAAGAAAACCCTAATGGGCTATAATTAAATAAAAAACGGGCTTAGTCTTTAATTTAATTAATCTACCACGAATTGTCTTCTAACACGAGCCCAAATCAAGGCTCCACAAAACCCAACAGTAGAGAATCCAAGTTTCATAACACTTAACATCCGGAATGTTTGTGAATGGATAATAAGCATAAAGATCCCTTTAAAGCAACTGCCCAGACATACAAACACAAAATACTTCACCAAAACACAAATTAGCAGTTAATACCTTCGACCAAAGGAATTGTAGCTAGCCGTATTTATGTGTGTAGTAAAGGTGTTCCTCCCAAGTGAATAAGGGGACATTGGTGTAAATTTAGGAGTAGGTTTGGGGTTGAGTTAGTTAGCCATTCTAAAAAAAGAAAGTTAATTCCTTGGACCGTTGGTTGATTCCTCATACTGGCACTTACAGTTCATGTAACTCTCTTACTTGTGATTGGCTATGATAGCATTTAATTTGTGTTGTTAATACCTGAATCAGAAAAAGGAACTGGCTTGGGCTAATTTCACACAGGGTGAGTACAAGACAAAATATAATGTTCCCGTGTCACCATAATTCTTATTAGAATCACATTATTTAACTATAATAAAATATTAACCACTCAATGATGTGCTCCATTACTTGTCACCTTGCAACTTGAAGTGACCTAATATATGCATATTTTAATACCGTCCATAAGTATTTTTGAACCTTATCTTTATTTTCTTCTTAATAAAAAGCTTCCTTATTGACCTTAAAAAACTGAGTCTGCATTTCCAGAGTTCCAGCTGACTAGAAATGTTGGAAAAAGATCATCAAAGAGTTTGAAATATTGTATTAGAAAGTTCAGCGTTCAAGCGGAGAATCAATCGCTTTTAAGTTTGTAATGATACTGTTTAGGCTTCTATTTTAAAATAACTCCCATTGATTGATTAATGTACCAAGACACATTAAAAATTGTATTCCCACAACCAAAAAGCAAAACTAAAAGGATCATATTAGGTCCCGTTTTATGTTTTTGAAGATCGTTCCATATAAGCAAATTCATCTACATGCTTAATTTAACCACATACATCCATATAGACATACAAGAAGTCACCATTTATCATGAAAATCTAAATTTTTCCTTCCAACATGAACCACGTGATTACAAATTCAAACGAACCGAGAACCCCAGGAGATTTAAAAGCTCTTTTATTTAACAATATACAATTAAGTACATCTTTAGTAAATCAGTCTGTATCCAATGCAGACAAGTAGCTCAATGACATGAGGTTCATTTAACTAGCATATCAAAAAGCGACATCTGGAAATCAGTATTATCAATACATATAAGGTGCACACCCTACAACGTACAGCCTATGCTTACAATTAGACAATAGCCAATCATCATAATATAAGTCATGGTTTTCATGAATTCACATACCAAATTACCTATGTCTAAGTAAACATTTTCATTCTAAAAAGGACCCCTTCCATAAATCAACAAGAAAAACATGTGTAACTCCCTTCATATCTGTTTTCAACTTATTGAAATAAGTTGCCTGAGATTCTTCTCCATCCTATTAATCCCTATCGGCTAGTAAGTCCACTTCCAATCAAACTCTTCCTAGACTCGCACATATAATTTTCTTCAATCACCTCATGAGTCATGACCATATATGCCAACATCATTTTCAGCTCTAGTCATGTAAATGAAAACCATCTATAGGTGTTTTGTGCAAAACTACCCCATGAATGACAGCAAGAACATCTGTACAGCAAGTTGCTGATGTTGGATTACAAATTTGCAACAAATTTGTACAGGGGTATACATCTAAAAGGGATTGCAAATTTGCAACAAAATCAGAAAACCTAAAAATACGTCTCAAATGTGTTTAAGTATTCAAAGGATCAGTCCAGAAATCGCAATTTGAGGCCAAATCCAACCCTCAAATAAAAAATGGGTATCATCACACCATTCTATGCTTACAATGTTAAAACAACACGCAACAACATAAGAAATTTGAGTCAACTATAACCAGTAATCACCAACTTAACCCTAAAAATTACACAAAATCGAACTTCAAAGGCTAGAAAGAGCGAACCTGCATAAGTTGATCATCATTGAGCGCATCTTCATAGGTCTGATCCTTTGACACAGCAGATACTTCTTCCAATACACGTTGCTGATGTTCAGGCTCAACGGCCTGAGGTTTATTAGTATGATCGGAAACAGCCTCATCGTCTCCGACTTCCGTCTCGCTTGCCGTTTCGTATCCGTCGGACGCGTATCCGGCGACGGTTGCTTTATCGCCGGTGCCGGAATCTGATACGTCGGCGGTTACTCCATCGCCACCGTTGGCGGTGGTTGACTTTGAAGGTTTTGGTTGGATGTCAGTGGAAGCCACCGGCTCAATCACCACCATTTTCAGACTTCGTAGAAGAAAACCCCAGGTTCTGAAATCATCTCGCGTGTTGTCTTTATTATTAAAGAAAATTACAAAAATGGTTGTATTACTTGATAGAATTACATATTTGGTTTCTATATTTTCAAAATTGAAAAAGATAGTTCAAACTTTTGGGTTAAAGTTGCGAGTTTAGTCCTACTGTTAAATTCAGTTAGATGACGTTTGCTTCACCGAATTTTTAAAAATTAGAATTGAAAATTTTTTCATCTAAAATCATGTTTGATTGATCAACGGATGGAATTGAAATTGGAAAATTTTCCCTCGTTCATTGTAATTCACATTCCTTTCACTTACCTATGAAATGTTTAACAATCCAATGAAATGTTCAAAATTAAAATTCCAATTTCACTCAAAATTGACCAACTAAACACGTTGTCAACTTCAACAACATTCCAATTCCAATTCCAATTCCTTTGCAAAATATTCTACGAACCATATGGCCCCTTAGTTTTTAACAGAATGTGTGATTCATGTGAGGCTAACATTTTCTTTTTCATTGAAAAACCTCAAAAGAAAATTCTTTATACAACATGATGATGATGATTCACATGACTTCTCCATTTGTCACCTTCAAAATTCAAAATGCGAAACCATCACAGGGAGTTTTTATCAACCCTATCTTCCTCCATTCACAATCTCCATTTTGGTATTTCTTTTGCAAGCATACTATTTTGCATTTGGGTGACCTACCCTAATCTCTACTCAATGTATAAAGCTCCTTTATGTTTTTTATTTTCGTGTGCAATACTGTTCCGTCTTATGATGGTTCTTCGATGGCATTGTGATTGTTTCTTGTTCTCTTTGTCCTCTATCTAGGCTGGGTTTTCTGAGCAGCCTCCATAACTTGTGTGTTTGTGACCAATACATTTGTTTTCCTTTCCAAATTAACCCTCTAAAATATCAATATGCATGTCTACATCAACTAAATTTGATGATTTCAAAATACGGATGATGTTGTTCATTTCAATGTGTGCACAAAATCCAAGATGGAATATGGTAATTCCTTATCTGATGATAACACCCAATGCAACACACCCAATAAGCAAAGTCCATACCCCATGGATTCCTCCATTGATGGTGCGTTGCGAATAGTCTATTACCGTAAATAACCCTCACTTCTATCACCAACAACCATTAGCCGCACGTACTAAACAACACTCTTGTTTGTCACTACCACGACCGAAACCACCACCCTTTGCCACAACCATCCGCCACCCACCAACGCCAACACCATTGATGTCACGCGGTGTAGTTGCGTCACACCCTCAAAATTTACGTGCGGGGTTTTACCGCGAGGCGTGTGAACAAACCGGGCTCCAAGTCATTAGCTACTCTAAACGACTCTATATGTAACGTTTGAAAATAAACTCAAAGATTAAAAGTTTAAAACATTGCAGAAGCATTTAGTAATTATTCAAAATCAAAGTACTCAAATGTAAATGCGCAAAACACGTGCCCAAAACATTGTTTAAATATATGTATAAAACCAAACATAAGGATTCCAAGTTTGAAGACAAATCTCGACCCGTGTTGTGCTGACATTAGCGACATGAGAAAAACATACTAAAGTGTTAACACAAAGGTTGGTGAGTTCAAGAGTTTGTAATTAATCAGAAACAATAGCAGTTGTAAAACATAAGTATATGCATTGAAATAGATAGCTAGTCTAATTTCATAAGTAATAACTGTAGTGATTTCGCGGTCGAAGCTGACTGTGTTCGTTATTTGCCTCCTGCCACGACATACCAAGTCATAACAATGTTAGTTGTTTAGTACAATATTGCACCCACTTGACCTCTAGTCGTTTGGGTGGGGCTTCTCAGACCCAATAGTACTACCCAAGATTTCCTGCTTGATTCCTTTATTAATGACCCGAAAGTGTAAAGGCATTCAATGGTATATCACACTACGTTACACTATACAAAACTTATAATAGCAAAGCGATTGTAAAAGTAAGTACGCTTTCTCCCCCAAAAGAGAGTGTATAGAAAAAGTGGGGCATTGAGCTCACCTAATGCGCAACCAAACAATTAAGCGAAACTAAAGATGAGTGGAAAGACAACCCGTCAAAGGTTACCTAGAACACATAAGTACATAAGTACGTGCAATCAAAATAGCTTAACAAACCCTAAGTGTTCAATAACTGATTTGGAAAACTTTGACTCGTTTGACCTAGTTGATCCGTTGGTGACGTATTAGGTGAAATCTTGTTAATCAAATATAGTAATTAATCAATAAATATTATCATACAAACCATTCGTATATATCACATTATGAACTTTAAGCTCTAGCAAGATCATCATACTAACATAGCATACCCTACAACACATGCGAAACTCAACAAATTATCATGCTCAACATATATAGAAATAGATTCCAATTAATAAATCACACATTGAGTCTAATCACACACTACATGTCATGTGAAGCAACTCACTACTTTACACCCTAAATCCTACCAATCCTACTAAGTAGGGGCCTTAGATTCGCACGCGTGTATGATGTTCATCATTATATTCCCAAACATAATTCCTACCAACCAAACAATCAAACTACAAGATGATTAAATACTATAATTCAAATGCAAAACTATAGCCTTAAACTTAAGTCATCCCATTGTACAATTTTTCCTTCATGAACCCTAGATTTCTCAAACAACCAATATAGCACCCAAATGATCAACCAACACATACTAACACCTTCGACACTACCAATAAGCAACCTAGAATGATTCTAACACAATGAGCATGCCAAATCACAAGATCAAATCAATCATATCAATAAAGTTTCCACTTTAGGAAAGTAGTATCAAATAACTCAAATTTCATCAAACCAATCATTGATTCATCAATTTTATACCTAATCTAGTTCATATCAATCATTACTGCATAACAAACACCTTGGAATCACAAAATCTCAAATTCATGGAAATTAAAGTTACTACTTATAGTAACGTATGAACAAGACGTTAAATCTATAAAATTCTTGCATAACCTACGTAAACTAACATCAATACAATCCAACCAACATAATACCATCATGTAATAACATCAATTTCATGTTATTAAGCCCAATTGAATTAGGGTTTGATCATGGATGAAAAACATGAAAATTAGTTGAGAAACTCACTTTAAACGTGCTATAGATCAACAATTTCACTTGCTACTACTTGGAATCAATCAAAATCGAATGCATTGATATGTTTGAAGGCTAAAATCACAAGGGGAGAGGGTTGGGAGGGATGTGTCGGCCAAATGGGGGTTTGGGGAAAGGATTAGGGTTTGATTTTGGTTTATATATGGTAACAATTTGACTAATTTCCCCCTTAATGTTTTATAAATTGTAAAATAATTTTTTTAATCTTTTAAATAATATTTTTCATATTATAATTCATGAAATTTATTAACTAACACAAGATCATGAAAATCAATTGATACCCACCATCCATAAGATCATGCATTGCACAAAGTCACCTTGTAAAACGTAACACATAAAATGATGCTCAACTTTTTAATTCACATTATCATATAATTGTAATCAAAACTATTAATTAAGTTATTATTTTTTAACCATTGATAATTATTATTAGGTCACCAACGTTCAACGACAACTAATGTGTGCCTACGACACGTGTATGCAAGACCTAACGGAACTAACGGACACTAATGAAGTTTTGGTAATGGAAAAGTACCGGATGTCACATTATTCTCATGTTGAAAGAATTTTTGTCCCAAAAATTATGTTATGTGATTGTGTTACATCACTGGTTTACTACATTGGCACAAAGAAATCATGAGTTATCACAAGTACCACCACCCGTCAAATAAATTCGTACACTACTCGACTCTTGAAGAGGTTTTTAAAGATCTTAAGAGTTGAAGAGCTTACATCTTTAAAACCCTTACTACTAGTCGATCCTTATAATCCTTCGATTCGCTGAACTTTATTATGTGCAATGCAAAATTACGTAAAACTATTTTAAGTATATATTAGTAAAACAATTTTTTTAAAGGTTTTGAGTATATATTTTTTTTATATTTTTAAAATTTTTAAAGGTAATTTTTTACGTGTCTTTTAATTCCAATTCCATAAAAGGACACACGTATCAACAAAACACATTTTGAATTTTCAAATGAACACCTTAAATTTCATTTCCAATGACATTTCTGATTCCGATTTTTAACAACATCTGTGAACTGAGCGACCTCTAGGAGATGGTTATTGTAAACACATTGATTTGTTACATAATAACAAAAGAAATAACGGTCTAGGCTTTTTGTTATGGAAGTTTGATTGGTCTAGGCTTTTTGTTATGGAAGTTTGATTGGTATAAGTTTATTGGAATGTGAATTACTAAATCAAAGGTTTCAAGACCTCACAAAAGAAGAATTATACAAGAACCATTTTATTAGGTCTCGGTTTTTTTCTTGTTGGTCGGCGATCATCAACGGGACGAATTATAGTGGAGACGCTGACTACTTTGATGTGTGGGTTTGCCAGGGTTTTGGTTAACGACTCTTGTTAGAATGGAATACAAACTGTCTTTTTTTAATACTTGATTCTCAAACATGGTCTCCAAGTTTCCTAGTCTAATTTAAAATCAAACTCAAAACATGTCTTGACCAACTACTTAGTTTCTTATTTAATCAATGTAGACTTACATATGAATTATTCGCATATGAACCAATGTCAGTTCACATGTGAGGTGGTGGTGATTTAATGTGAGCGTGTGTTAGATCACATTTGAACTAAAAAATAAATAAGGGAACGCTTGTTGGCGTAGCACACAATCCCGCACTAACACTAAAGATTAAGGGGGCGTTCGGTTGGAAGGAATGGAATGAAATTGAGAAACTAGTATAATTTTCAAGCAAAATTATGTTTAAGTGGGTAATGAAATGTAAAACCCAAAGGAATGTTTCACCTCCAATTCCCTTGGTTGTGGGATTTCAAATTCCCTCTCTAGGTGGAAGGATTTTGAAATCCCACAACCAAGGGAATTTGAGGTGAAACATTCTCTTGTGTTTACTTTTAATTGCTCACTCAAACACAATTTTACTTGAAAATTATACTAGTTTATCAATTTTATTCCATTCCATTCCTTCCAACCAAACGCCCCCTAAGTGTCATTGACGGAGGGCTTGCGAGTACGAGGATGAAGCTTCATAAGCCAAAACAAAAAGAGATAAATTCATAGACAAGATAAAAGATAAATGCTTTAACCATTATGATTTTTTTTACTATTATAATTTTTGTGTATTTTGTTTGAGTAAGTGGATTCTTTTATTGTTTTTCCTTAATTTAAAATATTATTTTCTTTCATTTAAAAAAGAAATAGATTATAAATTGGGATCGAATCTATCCAACCCACCGTCAATGACACTTACTTTGAGGAAGTTGGCAAGATAGAAGAAGGAAATGAGAGATCGAATATGAAGGACCAAATAGAAGAAACTATCGAACATGATTGCTATCTATGATATTTAAGTCACAAATGAGAAACAAAAAGTAGGGTTTATTAGAAACAGAATATCCTCTATGAATAAGCTTACACCATAGCTAGATTATTG
This sequence comes from Flaveria robusta, assembly GCA_025506415.1. Lineage (NCBI taxonomy): Eukaryota > Viridiplantae > Streptophyta > Magnoliopsida > Asterales > Asteraceae > Flaveria > Flaveria robusta. The sequence goes on from CM046467.1 coordinate 5,480,319, forward strand.
GAAACATACATCCTCTCCATAATTTCTTATTAAGCATTCCTTACAGTTTGCAACATTTTCAAGCATAAGATTTATTCCTATATATTTATTTTAGTCCATATCCTCCTGTATACATATATATATTTTTTTTGGTATTCAATATTGAAAAAAAGCAATTAGCTCTTACCATCGATTTGTTGATGGTATGAGAGCGGTTATAGTTAGGAACCTCAAACTCTAATCGGCACCCATTGTTCATCAAAATGGCCGATGATAAATCAAAAACTGACGTGAAGAATGAAGTTCTGGATGTCAGTTCACCACTCTACATATAACCATCTGACTACCCAAAGCAACTCCATGTTATCGACACTCTAACCGACAACAATTACGCTAACTGGTCACAAGAAATGCTTAACTTTATGTTTGCCAAGAACAAAGTTGGACTCATCGACGGTACTATCGAAAAACCCGACAAAGCCTATTCTAACTACATGGCATGGATGCACATCAAAACTGAAACCGAACTGCAATGTTTGGATATCGGTTATACCTTAAGAGAACCGTTGGTTAATTGTTCGGTTCTGTTAATTTGTTTCAGTTTATTTGGTTATAGTTCTTTTAAGTCGCTTATTTGCTCACCCCCTACATATGACATATAGGTTCTCAAATTAATAATATAAATTGCATTCGGCTCAGTGTGGTTAAGTCGCTTAATTTGTACATCATAACTGAAACATAACCATAATGTTTGGTTAATCGGTTAGGCATTAACCGAAGTTAATTATTTGGTTCGGTTAATTTGTTTTGGTTAATTCGGTTATGATACGTTTAAGTTGGTTATTTGCTCACTCTCTACATACGACGTCTACGTTCTAAAATTATTAATAATATAAACTAGTTTGATAATACGTACCAACGTTTAAATATTAATTCACGCGAAAGAAAATTTAAAATCTATTTTTCAATAACTAAAATTAATAATATAAACATAACAAATAGTCTAGATATCGATTGTAATTAAGTGTTATTACATTTTACATTGTCCATTTAATATTTTTGTTAAAGTATTATTACATTTTACATTGTCCATTTAATATTTTTGTTAACAATCTCTATAATCATATAATAAATCTATATGTTTATATGGAATAACAAAAGGCCTAGGAAGATATATGTACAACTGATAATACACAGTCTTATGGCGTTTTGGTGTAACAATCCTTAAAGTTATTTTAGCTCTTTCTTACTTAACTGAATTTGCATTTACTCAAATGAAACTAAATATATGGTTCCCTCTCATATTTATTATATTACATTGTCCATTTTATATTTTTGTTAACAAACTCTATAATCATATAATAAATCTATATGTTTATATGGAATAACAAAAGACCTAGGAAGATATATGTACAACCGATAATACGCATTAATCTGCAGTCTTATGGCGTTTTGGTGTAACAATCCTTAAAGTTATTTTAGCTCTTTCTTACTTAATTGAATTTGCATTTACTCAAATGAAACTAAAATATATGGTTCCCTCTCATATTTATTATATATACTAACGGTCGAAAGAGTAATTGTGTGATTCCACAGTAGTATACTCAATGTGTAACATGGATATTCTAAGTTTGCTAGGCACCGGCCAATCTTCTTAAACCTAATCTTGTGACTTAATTTACCAAAACATCTTGTATCAAAATTGTAGAGAAATGAGCAAAAATACACAACGACATGCATCGTACAGGATTTAAACACTCAAGTTTTTAGTTAAAAGACTATTAGAATGTATCTTAAGAATAAATATTTTATCAATATAAGTTTATATTATGTAACTTTTGGTCCTCACACGTGAAGTTGATAATAGAACCTTAAGAAATCATGATGGGCAAAAGTAGAATTTTACATTTGTATTATAATGGATATACATAAACAAATAAATGGAATCCAGAAATTTTGAAACATATCGTGCTAGGGCTAGTTGGGAAAGAGTACTGACCAAAAGACATGGCTACTTGTACTCCGTAACTTAAGTGCTTCTATTGATAAAATATTCCATTAACTTTATCTAAAGAATGTAATTCATATTATTTCGAATACATATTGAGGTTGATAACCAATGGTGATATAACCAAACAATAATAATAAATCAAAACATAATTAAAAACCGAATATATTTAACCATAAACTATCATCTGTGTCTCTAATCGAACACCAAAGACCATAAGTTATCCTAATACATAGTTTTTATTATATTTATTTTTATATATTGGTATAAATTAAGAAAACTAAGTGTTCTTATACTTTTGCGAACAAAGTTTGTGGCAAATATTATGGTGTTTTGTTTTGTTGTAAAATTATCACAAAACATTGATAGGTTTTTTTACGCTTGGCCTGGTTGAAACTTTAGGGGGTCCCATGAGCACCCCTTACTTTATGGCATTTTGTTTTGTTATAAGTTTGTCACACAATATTGGTCCTGACCCGAACCACACAATATTGGTCCGGTCTTCTGTCATATTAATTTCTTCAAATTATTCGGTATCAGTCTTGATGTTTAGCTAGTTTGGTCTGGTGCTTGTTTCATAATCACCCGTTATTTTATCACATATTTGGTAGTCTATCAACACACCACCATAGTTATTGTCATGCTGCACATTTCATCATATTCTCTTTTACCATTTGTTTTTTTTATTAAACTTCATAAAGTTTACAATAACACCACTATTATACCTTTAATAGATTAAATATATTATCTAAAAATAGTTTAGAAAAATAATCAAAGAAAAATAGATTGAATATATTTTATAAGTATAATTACTATACTAACAATAATAATGTGAAATAAAAAGAAAAAAAATCAAAGCTTAGGCGTGCTTACAATAACACTTGATGTTTGAAAACTGAAACGATTCTTATTTGGTATTCAAACCTTTTCAAATTATGGATCTTCAAACTTTTGGATACATATACACATTTTACCTTAAAAAACGCACATGATGTCTACAACATTTATTATTGTGAAAATTTCGAGAATGTCCCTTTTTTTTTCAATCAAATTCTCTTTAATTGTCTCATTCAAAAAACCATCATACAATATATACTTAACGGAAAAGACGTTCGAACCTATTATAGAGGTGGCCGAACCTATTATAGAGGTGCCCGAACCTACTATATAAGTGGTGGGCCGCCGTACTATAGAGGCGGGCGGCCGTATTATAGAGGCGGCCAACAGTACTATGAAAGCGGCCAATCATTCTATAGTGGCAGCCGACTGTACTATAAAGGTGTCCGACCGTACCATGGGGTCAGCCAACCATACTATAGAAACATCTGACCATATAAAAAATAAAAACTAAAAAATAACTTTAGATGCAAATTGTAGAGGCTAGAAAAAAAATTAAAAGATAAATTGAACTACATTCAACATGTGGATTGCTACAAATTGAAAATAAATAAGCTATTAAATGATCGTGGAAAGGCTACTTTAATTTGGGCTACAAATTAAATTGGTTTAGCAACCCATTACGAGAACTATCACGAAGGAATGAATAAGAAAAGAAATTGACGGCAAATTAGATGGGGAGTGGGGGGGTTTTCACATGACATTGACAGAAGAATACGTGTACTATTTTTGAGCGGCTACATAGTAGTTGATAATACTATTTAGGTTCCTGGTTCCAATAATATACGTATACGATTTCTAATTCGGTTCTGGTTTGGGTTTTGATTCTGAACTCACCTATTTACCTATAGAATCTGATAGCCCATGAGAAGTTTTAATTTTATTAAAATACAAACTTATTTGTGGAACAAGATTTACTAATCATTAACCTAAAGGAAGTTTTCGTATTCTGTACTTAGACTCCAATACAACATCAACTTTCAAACTTCTATAAATCCGAGCAAACAATCCCAACCAAAAACAACAATAAGAACAACCTTCATTGACGGAACAACCATGATAATGCAATGCTAGCATGGAAATCTTGTGGTTTGTGCATCCAATTGGTGGTTTAATTTGAATATTGAGTTGCTCTTTTTAATTGATTATCACATCATGTCATTATTTTAAGAATTTTGTAAAAACTAGTTCCTTACTAGATCTTCAACAAAACTGAAACCAAATTACCTAGTTAAGAACCGAACCAATTAGGTTATCATAAGGTTTGGTTCTGGTTTTCAGATTTAGGCTTTTTAGTTCTCGGTTCGAACCGGTTGAACACGCCAATGGCATCAAGAATTATACCTTTGGAAAGTAAAGCAACAGCATTTGATTATCCAGTAGTTCGTGCTCTTCAAGTAGTTTGTGATGTTGTCCCTCATAGCCTTTATTGGTTTCTTTTTCCTGTTTTTGTTTTTTATTGTACGTCTTAATCACCCAAGCAATCGTGAATGCGAGCCACATGCGTGTGACCGGGGAGATTCGGAGCACGAATGTGAACATCACAACAAATAAAACCATTTATTTAGAAGAGCGCTCCACATGACTTATTGCTTAAGGAATATGGGAATATTAATCCGGTGACGAAATTGGCGAGGTACAACCTCACCATAGTGTCACGGAGTGATTTCCTAACTCACGTGCGGCACTTAGATTTGATCTAAGTTCAGCCTTTTGTGACCCAAACGATGTAGCGATTCAAGTTGCGACACGGAAGCGTTTGCAAGCTCTTAATACAAACGATTTTGTATTGCTTACAAGATTGCTTACAAGAGTATTATACAAAACTTGTATGAGTTTTTGGGTGGTTACAAATGAGGAGACTATCTCCTATTTATACTTATGGCATGGATCTAGATATTTCTAATCTAGATTATTGTAATCTAAATATCTAAGATATTTACTAATCTAATATCTAGATATTTCTTTGGTTTATATCTAGATATTTTACATGGTGAATATCTAGCTCATCTAGATTTGCTTGGGCTGTTCCGGAGTCATCCGAATGGCCCTGGAAGCCTCCATATGTTTCCGAGAACGTTCGGAATCTGAGTAACGCGACTTGATTTTAGGCGGGTCGTGACATTCTCCCCCACCTAAACCCACGACGTCCTCGTCGTGTTTCTTGCATGACCCTCGGCTTGTTCTCATGAGTTGCAAGATGCATATTGTTTTACCGTGATGGCTTGACTCCATCATTGCTGTGTGCACTTGATTGCCCTTGACAATGTATAGTGTGTTTAGAAAAGCTGCTGGAACGGCTTTTGCTTTTCTGAAAAAGTCCATCCCGAGCACGATCTTGTAGTCGCTTAGAGGTGCTATCGAGAAGTCAATTTTACCTTGCCATGTCCCGATCTTTGTCTTGACGGCCCATGACATTCCCTCGATAGCTTTAGTGTTGCCATTGGCGTCTTTGAGGAGTCCATCTCGTGTGGATATCCTTAAGCCGAGTCTCTTAGCCTCTTCTCGCGTCATGAAATTGTGACTTGCTCCTGTAACGACCAGTGCTTTTGCAAGTCGTCCATTTACTTCCAAGTTCACAAACCGAAGTCCTTTCGTCTTCGTGTTCATGATGTTGCCCTGTTTCTCCGTGGGGCACGACTTAGCTAACTTTAACAGTTTCCCTTCATGTACCGTTAAGGCGTTTAAGAGTTGTAGTTGCATTGCCCCAAGGCGAACCTCCTTGTCTTCTTGGGATGCATCATCAGTTCTGGCCACCATGGTCTGAAGACATTGTTTTTTTGGGCAGTCCCGAGCATTATGCGGTCCATCGCATATAAAACAAAATTTCGTAGGACGCCTTTCGTTGTCGTATCGTGGTGGTTTCCTTGTTTCCACCTTCCGATCATGATTGGGCTTAACTCCCCCACCTTTCTCGTCATCACTTTCCTCATTCATGGGTCTATATGGTCGTTTTTCTTTATGATCGATCAAGCTTTCGGCTATTGCAATAGCTGAAGCAAGATCTTGAACACTTCGTCGCTTCAACTCTATCTTGGCCCATGATTGCAGACCATCGAGGAAGTAGAAAAGGGAGTCTTTATCCGATAAGTCCGGGATCTCAAGGACAAGTGTAGTAAATTCCTTAACATAATCCTTGACGGTCCCGGTTTGTTTGAGCTTACGAAGTCGACTTCGTGCTTCATGCTCAGCATTTACCGGATAAAATTGTCTTTTGAGTTCTTGGATGAACTCAGCCCAAGTTTTGATTGTGCACGTACCTCGTTCGATGTCCATGCTTCGACGTCTCCACCACAGGGCTGCTGTATCTTTGAGATACATAGTGGTTGTCTTGATTTTAGTGGCGTCATCAAGGATTTGTACCCCTCCTATGTACTGCTCCATTTCCCAAATGAAGTCATCAACCGCCCGAGCTTCTCGTTTGCCCAAAAACGATGATGGTTTGGGAATTTCGACTCTTGGTGTAAAGTTTACGATGTTACCTCCAGTCGCGATCATGGCTTTGTTGCAATCAACAACTTTAGCTTCCAAGCCCATTAGACTTCGATGCATGTCGCTTGACAGCTCATCCATGTCCTTTTGCAGCTTGGTCGTGACGTCCTTGATTGCATCTTTGATCATCATCTTTACTTCGTCTCGAAGTAGCTCCATAGCAGCCTTGAGTCCTTCTCGGAGCTCACTGAAATCTTCTTCTAATGCATCCAAGCTTTGGAGACAGATGTCGACTTGCGATCTTGTTTCGACAAGGCCTACCTCCAGGTCACTAACTCGTTTATCTAAAGTACGATCCTTGGACATACCTCGTTCCTTTTTGATCCCTTTTGGGATTCATCTTGACTTTGTTTATCTTCAACAATTGCACCTTTGCTAGTTTCGGTTGCCATCCCAAATGAACCGACGTTGCTCTGATACCACTTGTCACGGAGTGATTTCCTAACTCACGTGCGGCACTTAGATTTGATCTAAGTTCAGCCTTTTGTGACCCAAACGATGTAGCAATTCAAGTTGCGACGCGGAAGCGTTTGCAAGCTCTTAATACAAACGACTTTGTATTGCTTACAAGATTGCTTACAAGAGTATTATACAAAACTTGTATGAGTTTTTGGGTGGTTACAAATGAGGAGACTATCTCCTATTTATACTTGTGGCATGGATCTAGATATTTCTAATCTAGATTATTCTAATCTAAATATCTAAGATATTTACTAATCTAATATCTAGATATTTCTTTGGTTTATATCTAGATATTTTACATGGTGAATATCTAGCTCATCTAGATTTGCTTGGGCTGTTCCGGAGTCATCCGAATGGCCCTGGATGCCTCCATATGTTTCCGAGAACGTTCGGAATCTGAGTAACGCGACTTGATTTTAGGCGGGTCGTGACAATAGGCTCTCTTTTTTATTTTGACCTTTTGTTCTTCATTATTTAACATATCTAAAAATAAGATGAGAGTGCAGTTTGAACCGAGTGAAAATCAAATTACAAAAGAAGTGATGTTGCTTCTTCAAAAGCAAATAGATCAAGAAAGGGTGTGGTTACCCCTCGAGCTCGACTATGATTGACACATTACGGAGAGGAAGATGGAGATGGGAGGGAACATGCATACTTATCTTAAATGCTTTGTTCTAGTGTCACGAAAAAACAACCCGTCATATTGGGAATTGTGTTTAGGGGTAGGGCAGAAACATTTTTCGCTTTCAACTTTTGGCATGTTATTAAGCATCAGTGGATACGTTAACTTTTCAAACAACATGAAGTTTTATTCTTGTCTTGAATTTTATCAACTTGTGGTTTCTCAAGGCATTGTTACGCATAATCAGTATTTGGGAATTATTAGTATGTTTGTATAGTTATTCTTAACTGTTACGTTATTAAAATTTACAAGATTATCACATGTGATGCTCATGGTTCGTTTATAGACATACTTGTTTGATTTGTAGATCTTATACGCATATAACATTTCCATTTTTTGCTAAGAGTATATGGGGTTATTAAACCTATTATAAAGGCACGTGAACCTATTATAGAGGCAGTCGAACGTACTATAAAGACGTCTGGCACTCTTAGAAGCTTCTGACCATGTAAAAATTTAAAAATAAATAAAAAATTGAAAAATGAAATTACTGGTGGTGGCGAGTATGACACAATGTAAGATAAGAGTCGACGCCTTGTTATAATACAACACAAATTGATTTCGAACTTTCACAAACAGTCGTGAAGACATGGAAGACATGGATTAAATAATCACCTCCTTTGATATCGAATCCCCTCCTACAATAGTACCACCTTCTCCCACTACAATAGCACCTCTGCCTGCTGCAACTCCTATTGATGATGATCGCATTACGATACCTCTGTTCTTTCTATGGCTGGTTATGCTTGTGTTCTTATTTTATTTTATTTTTTTTTTGTATTTCATTGTTGCACACTTCTTTATGAATACTAGTATAACAGGCCAAGTAAACGATACCAATATATATTGTCCGTTTTGTCCCGGATCAGCAACACTTACTTTTATTTTCACCCGACTAGTCTCTCACCTAGTATAGAAATTTTCCACACTTTTATACAGAAAGTTTTATTCTCCCCTTCAACTTATGCAAGACTTACAACTTCACTCCCCTTACGGAGCCTAACATACTCGCTGGAACACAAGTTAGGCCCCTAACTCTGATACCATCTATAACAACCCATGTAAATCGTCCCATGATATTTTCCGCTTTGCCCTCAATGGGTAAACTCATGGTTTTATTTTCACCCGACGAGATGCTTGCCCATGCAAAACATATATCAGTAGAAAATGTTTCCACCCCCTTATAAGGAAGGTTTCCTTATCCCCTCAACCGATGTAAGACTTACATCTCAACCCCCCTTATAGAAAACAACGCCCTCACGGGCACACCGGTTCGATCCCTGGCTCTAATATCATCTGTAGCAACCAACGTAAACCATACCAAGATATTTTCTAGTTTTCCCTCTCATGAGTTGCCCATCCAAGAACTCATGGTTTAATTTGCACCCGACGATTTCCTTGACTAGACAAAATATGTCTTCGTAAAGAAAGTTTACACCACTTTATAAGGAAGACTTTGTTCTCTCTCTCTCAACTAATGTGGCATTAAAATCTCTACTCTCCTTATAGAGCCCATTGTCTCGTTGCAAACCAGTGTGGTCATTGTGTCTAAAACATCTGTAACAGCCACATACACTGTACAAATATATTTTCCACTTGCCCCTGATGGGTTGCCCATCCAGAAACTCATTATTTTATTTTCACCCCGACAAGTTGTTCGCCCAGGTAAAACACATCATGATAGATAAGGTTTTTACTCCTTTATAAGGAAGGTTTCATTCTCCCTCACAACCGACGTTGGTGTAACAACCGACGTAAAGGGTACCAAAATTTTGTCTCGTTTGACTCCGATGGGTTGCCCATTTAGGCACTAATGATCTTGTTTTCACCAGATGAGTTGCTCGCCCAGGAAAAACGCATCTTGTTATAGAAGGTTTTCATCCTCTTATAAGAAAAGCTTCGTTCTCCCACTCAACCGACGTGGGACTTACATCTCTAACCCCTTACGGGACCCGGCACTTTTGTTGGAACACAAGTTGAGTCCATGGCTTTGATACTATCCGTAACAACTTAAGTAAACCATATCAAGATATTGTTTGCTTTGCCCCTGGCTCTGATACCATCTATAATAGTTCAAGTAAACAGTACCAAGATATTATCTGTTTTGCCTCTGATGGGTTGTTTATTTAGGAACTCATGATTTTATTTCCACCCGACAAGTTGCTCTTCCTGGTAAAATTGTTCTTGGTAGAGAAGGTTTCCACCACCTTATAAGGAAGGCTTCGTTTTTCCCCTCAACTAATATGGGGCCTATATCTCCACTCCTCTCAGGATGCCATCGTCCACACTTGCACACCGGTTCGGTCCCTAGCTTTGATACCATGTGTAACAGACCACGTAAAGCATACCAATATATCATCTATTTGGCCCACAATGTTTGCCCATTCAGAAACTTAAAGTAATGTTTTAATCTGAAAAGTTACTCTTCTAAGCAAAACTTGTTTTGAGAGACGAAGTTTCCACCACTTATAAGATAGGTTTTGTTCTCCCTCTCAACCAAAGTTAGTGTAACAGCCTATGTAAATCGTGCTAAAATATTATCCATTTTGCCCTTGATGGTTTGCCCATCTAGGAACTCACATTCTAGTTTTCACCCAACGAGTTACTCGCCTAAGCAAAATATATATTGATAAAGAAGGTTTCCATCATTTTATAAGAAAGGTTTCGCTCTCTCCCTCAACAATGTGGGACTTATATCTCCATCCCCTTACAAGCCTAGCGCACTTGTTGGCACAACGGTTTGATCCCTTGCTCTGATACTATATGTAAAAGCCCATGTAAACTGTATCAAGATATTGGTTGCTTTGCCCATGGCTCTGATACAATCTATAACAGCCCATATAATTATACCAAGATATTGTCCCCTTTTCCCCTAGCTCTGATACCATTTGTAACAACCCACATAAGCGGTGCCATGATATCATCTACTTTGCCCTCTATGGGTTGCCCATCCAAGAAGACATGGTTTTATTTTCATCTAACAAGGTGCTCATTCAAACAAAATGTGTTTTGGTGGAGAAGGTTTACATTCCCTTATAAGAAAGGTTTTGTTCTCCACCTCAATAAATATAGTGATTTTTTTTTCCAAATGCCAATAGGCATTCAAATAATAGCAATTTTGTTGATTTTAGGATTTTAGAAAGTTTAGACCAAATAGTGTATGCTTTATATAATAATTTTTGATCATGATCTCGTATTTGATTGGCCACAACCCCATGTTGGTGGTGGGGCACACCCTTATGCCTTTTGGGGCATGCCCCCATGCTTCGTGTCGGGGGACAGTATTTTGTCATGTTATAGTAACAAACATATGGGTGTGTTAATTTTAGATGGGGGTGTGTTTCAGGCTGGACATGGGTACGTGTCTAATGAGGCACGACCCCATGCATGAATTCCAAAGCTTGTTTTTATCAATTTCCTCCTTCTTGAAGCTCCTTTTATTTATCTTGGTATTATTCAAGCCTGAAAACAAAATTTAATAATTTTAAGCATCAAATCATCATTTTTATTAAAAGTTTTTGGAATTATTATGTGCAATTGATGTGTTTTATATGCATAATTTGGAGCATATTAGCTTGTTACTAAGAATTTTTGTAATTTGATATTAAGGTATAGCAATGAACAATGAACAATTGGATTGGTTGGTGATTGGTGGTGGAGAAAAAATAGTTATGGTAAATTTTAAAGTCTAGTTATTATAAAAGTAACTTTTAACTAGCAAAATAAAATATTTCATATTATTAATGTTTATTTGATATTACATTATCATTTAGCGGTTTCTGTTTAAAAAAAAGTTCAATCACGTAGTGTTAAAACGATTTTATGAAATGATGATGGTCTTTCTTGTAAAACAATATATAAAACCTGAACCCCCAACCCTAATCCCCATTTAGCCGCCGCCCTTCCCTTTTCCCTCTTATTTTGCAAACACACACTTTGATCTTTCAAGAAATTGTTCGTGAATTCGGGTATTGCTTGTTAGACATTAATTCCTTTCTATCACATTTAAGTATTTAGTTCAATTTCGTACTCTTTGATTTTCATGATGAAGATGAACCCTAGATATCTAAACTCTAATTAAAACATGACATTGTTTGAAATTGATGCTTGATTGTATTTTTGTATGCAATACTATGATGATTGTACGAATTGGTTTTGTGAAATTATGTTGTTTAGGTCAAAAACCGAGACTTACTTATAATAAAAACTTTATTTGGGGGCTTTTGTAGAAATTTCATGAAATTTATGAAATTGAATGGAATTGATGATCTTATTATGTTAGTTGATGCTAGTGGATGTAAATTCATGTTTTGAGCTTCGGAATTCTACAGGGATTTTGGGTACTTTTCAGTAAAGAAACTTTTTGGGTAGGCTGATTTATAAATAACGTCTTATTCATGTTTGATAAGTTGTGATGATTGTTATATGATGTTAAGAACATAAGAATGGATTGGGAATGACTGAATTATGAAAAACGCTTCGCATGAACATACTAGCTATTTATGAAAACTTTTATGACACGATGTGATATAAATATGACATGTGCAGAACATTATACGATGATGTGATTAATGATAAAATGATCATAGGATCATGTTAGGAGATTTTTAGGAAATTTATGTAGCTTGTGTTCTTGCATTTCTAAATTAGAAAAATTGGGGCATGATGATGTTTTAGGTTGTGTTAAAATGCTATTTATGTGTGTTAGATGAAATGCGTGCTCATAGTTGAATTGTTTTTTTACAATCGAACCAAAATCGAATGAGCAAATTCCCGAGCAATTTTCGAATGAGTTTCGAGTAGGGTTGTCTAAATAGTTCGCGGTTCGGAGCTCGCTCGGAAAAAGCTCGAGAAAAGCTTGCTCGAAATGGCTCGGTTTTAAATTGAGCCGAGCCGAGCCGAGCTGGCTAGGTATGAAAATGAGCTGAACTTAGCTCAGTTCGTGACAAGTCGAGCCAGCTGGATTTAGCTCGTTTGTTAGCTCGGCTCGGTATAGCTTGGATTATTTTACTTGTACTTATATATTATTTTTATGTATATAACATATATTATGAGAGTTATTTATATGTTAAGAGTATAATATTTTTTTTAGTTATTTCTAATGTCAAAATATTAACTATAATGTTTGTACTGGATCGCTTGATGTATTCCTTCTATATTTTTGTTTACGTGGTTTAGTTCGTTTGTGTTAGATGATGATGAATTATTTATATATTGTTGAATTTGAAATTAGTTTTTTTAAATTAATTTATATTTTGTTAAACTTGATATAAACTGAATATGAGTTATGCTATATATCGAATTTAATTTGCATTTTTTTAAATTGTGTCTATGAATTAAAATCAAGCCAAAACTAGCCAAGCTAAGCTAGCTGGATTAAAAATCGAGCCGAGCTCGAGTTAAGATTTCCAGCTCGGTTTAAATCCGAACCGAGCCGAGCTGGCTCGGTTTAAATTCAAGCCGAATTCAAGCTTGTGCTGGCTCGGCTCTGTTCGGCTCGTGAACAGCCTTAGTTTCGAGTTTTGAAAGTTGAGGCCTAGATTCAACTCGTGAAAGCCATTTTAAATCTAAAGAATCATCCAATTTTTACATTTTAATCCTCCTCCTTAAAATTATTTGATTAGAAACTTCTTTTAAGATGACATACAATGCTGAGTAATAATAGGTTTTTTCTATTGAAACCGTCAGAATCTGTTGGATCGAACCGTCTAGAACTTGTTGTGCTAATACAAGTTTGGTTCCCGTATATATCCTATAATATACGTATACGATTCCTAGTTCGGTTCTAGTTTTGATTTTGATTCCGAACTCGGGTATGTACCTATAAAATTTGATAGCCCATGAGAAGTTTTAATTTTAATGAAATACAAACTTATTTGTGGAACAAGATTTACAAATTGTTAACCTAAAAGACGTCTGATCGTATTTTGTACTTAAACTCCAATACAACATAACTTCCAAACCTTTATAAATCCGAGCAAACAGTCCAGACTAAAAACAACATTGAAGAACAACATTCATTGACGGAACAACATGATAATGCAATGCTAGTAAGGAAATTTTGTGCTTTGTGTACCCAATTGGTGGTTTAATTTGAATATTGATTTGCTCTTTTTAATTGATTATTACTTCATGTAATTATTTTAAGTTCTTCATAAAAACCGATTCCTTACTAGATCTTCAACAAAAACCAGAACCAAATTACCTGGTTAAGAACCGAACCAATTAGGTTATCATACGGTTTGGTTCTAGTTTTCAGATTTAGTCTTTTTAGTTCCTGGTTCAAATCGGTTGCACACCCCAATGGCATGAGAATTATACCTTTGGAAACCAAAGCAGCAGTATTTGATTATCGAGCAGTTTGTGCTCTTCAAGCTATCTACAATGTTGTTCCTCAGAACCTTTACTAGTTTTTTGTTCCTGTTTTTGTTTTTTTGTTGTATGTCTTAATAACCCAAGCTATCATGAATGCGGGTCGCATTCGTGTAACCGGGGAGATTGGGAGCATGAATGTGAACTTCACAGTGAATAGAACCATTTCTTTGGAGGACCAATCGACATGACTTATAGCTCAAGGAAGACGAGGAATATTCATCCAGTGACCAAATTGGTGAGGTACAACCTCACCTTAGGTTCTATTTTTTGTTTTGAACTTTTCTTCTTCATTTTTTAACATCTCTAAAATTGAGATGAGAGTGAAGTTTGGACCAAGTGAAACTCAAATTACAAAAGAAATGATGCTGCTTCTTGAAGAGCAAATAGATCAAGAAAGGGTGTGGTTACTCCTCGAGCTCGACTATGATTGACACATTACGGAGAGGAAGATGGAGCTAGGAGGGAACATGTATACTCATCTCAAATGCTTTGTTCTAGTGTCATGAAAAAATTACCCTTGTCATGCATTGGGAATTGTGTTTATAGGTTGGACAAAAACATTTTTTGCTTTCAACTTTTGGCATGTTATCAAGCATTAGTGGATACATTAACTTTTCAAACAACATGAAGGTTTTATTCTTGTCTCGAATTTTATCAACTTGAGGTTTCTGAAGGAATTATTAGGCATAATCAGTGTGTTTGGATTGTTAGTATGTTTGAATAGTTATTCTTAATTGTTATTTTATTAAAATTTACAATATTATCACAGCTGATGCTCATGGTTTTGTTGCAGACATACTTGTTTGATTTGGAGATATTATAGGCATATACATTGATTTATTTTGTTTACTTTATCTATGTACTTGATTTATACACTTCTTTTACAAAACTACAAACTCACCAACCCTATGTTGACAATTTAGCATGTTTTCTCGTTACGTTTAAAGCTAGGATTGCACATCTGAAGTTCATGCATCATCCTTACCATTTGAAAACAAATTCATTTACATTTACTACTTTTCATTGAATGCCTTGTCTTGCGCATTTAATACTTATGGTTTTACAACACATGTACATTTCCGCAATGACTACATTGAAACATGTGTTTTACTCTGATTTATAATCAAACGTTAATTATATATCGCATATCGTGTCATTTGATATGACCGTGTCTGAGATCATGTTTTGTAACATGCCTTGCGGTACAACCCCGCGTGTAGATTTTGAGGGTGTGACAATTATAATGTTAAAAAGTTTTAAACAATGGAATCCTCCCGTCCACTCGATGTGGTTCACCCAACTAACTAGAATTAAAACCATGTTATAATTTGATGTTTTCTGTAAGACAAAAACGTCGTAAAACTATTTATTATATAATATTGTTTAACTTTCTATAAACTTTATTTTAACTTATTGTCTCAGTTGTATATGTTATCTTTCATAATTCCTATATAAAAAGATAAAATAATATAACTTCCGTTTTTCTTAGAAAATTTAAAAATTTATAATATAAATTATCTTTGAATTTTCAATACAACTAGTTGTGTCCATCCACGCGTGTTACGCGTATGATGGACGTTTGAAACCATATGCCAATAACCCGGGCACAGAACTATGGCACTCGGTTGCGGCTGCTATATATAAATAGGAGCCACGCCAAAGCAACCGAAATCATTCTGCCTCTATCATTACGGCCCATACATTATCATAAAGAAACAAAATTTTGTCTCCTAGTCTCGTCATTATCAACGAAAACCAAGGCTTAGAAAATATATCCTATTAAGGCATCAGCACTACAACACGATTGTAGATTTAAATCAAATTTTTCTCAAATGAGCAAAAGCTCTTCATCATCGACTCAACAAAATTCCTAACACACGTCCCATCATTATCAACTAAAACCAAGTGTTAGATAATACATCCAACAGAAGCATCAGCCCGACAACATGATCAAAGCTCGAAAACTAAGCTGTGTTAAAAGATCAAAAACTCTTCATCATTGAACATCTTAGTATCTTAAGATATGCAAACAATTTTACTTAAGAAAAACACACTTGAAAACCATACCTCGAAGAACCCGCAAGTGCCTCTTTTGTGCTTCACCAAACTTAATCCCAATCTTATTTGCCAAACTAAATAATTAGATGTAGGATTAATTAGATCATATAATCAAATGTGTGAGCTCCATGATTACTTTAAGTCACATGCAATCAAGAAACTATATTTTAAAAGATAAGCATCTTGAATGTAAAGATACAGCCATGGATACGCAATGCCAACCTCTTCACTAGAGTAGATCTTAAAATCACTTTTTCCATCACCCGAATAACTATGTGCTTGCTATCAATGATATGTTTACAATTGCAAGTCAAGAACTTATCTTATGTGATGAATATCTAGACCTTTTTTACGGGTTCAATCGTAAACGTTAGCAGTCACTTGAATCGAAATCAGGCTTGACATCTGAAGCGCCTTCGATGGGAGATTAGGGTAGATCTAACAGTGGTTTAGTGGGATTCCACTACGAATGCAGCGCAACATGGGAGATATAAGGTCCCGGTGAAGTCAGTGAAGTTAATCTCTTTTCTGGCTAGAAATAACCACCACGAGGTGGGCATGGTGAAATTGTCAAGAGGCCTATCAATCTCTCCCTCCAAAGAGGAAAAGGGAAAAGGAGATCGTGGTGAACTGGCTGGTCGACAACAACGTCGAAGCTGACGCATGCCTTCGCCGCCGACCACATGTAGGAGACCAGATCTCTTTATGTAAAGAACTATAGCCACCGACAAATAGGAAAAGAGGAAGACAAAAGTGGCAATGGTGCATCGGTGGTTTGTAAATTAGGCATCACAAACAGTAACTTAAAAAATAACTTTTCATTAGAATATGAATATATATATATATACAGGGGGGAGTTCCTGAGAAAATCAATAATTATGTGAAAACCAAAGAAAACCACGGAAACCAATAATATAATTCATAAATTTTTTGTTATTTTAATTGTTAAAATGTTATTTAAGTATTTGATACATATATGTTAAGCATACATACGAGAAAGAGGAGTCTTACGTATACGTAACATATGTGTGACGTATATGTAAAACCATGCTATGTTTTTCATTTGATCATATCCTTATTTATATATACTCACACATATATATAGGGTAGTGATAAAAAAATTTATAAATTATGTGATTGTTTTCATTGGCTTTCTTTAGTTTTCTCATAATATTATGGTTTTCTTAGAATCCATCCTCTCTCTCTCTCACTCTATATATATATATATATATATATATATATATATATATATATATATATATATATATATATAGGGTAGGGTTATCTTGAGAACTATTTTTTTTGTGAGAACTCTAGGAACTAATATGAGTCATATATTTCTTATCACATGCAAGTCACATACCATTTTTTTTAAATGTTCAAAACTTGTTTTCACAACATCATTTTTTCAAAAAGGATTCACCATTAATTTCAGTATTTTTTTGTCTTTCCAATGCTTACCACATTGATATATATAAATATATTTAAAATCATCCACTTATTATTTACATATGCTTAAATCTGGTTATACACATGTGTAATACCGAATTTACGCATGTGTAAATCCGGTATTACACGTGTGTAAAATGAATTTCCTAAAAAAACGAGATATTTTTTATATATAAGTATTTTATTTTTTTATAAAATAGGAAGCTAGGGAAACATTTTTATGTTTTTATTTTTTATTTTTATGTTATTTTTTGTTTTATAATTTTTTAGTTAATTACCATTTTGATAATGTTAAGTTGTTTGTAAATTTTATTTTTATTTTTAAAGGTGGTTATTTATTTCTATGATTAAATGTAAAAAACATAACTTTAAAAGAGGTGAAAGTGAATAAAAAAAAAAGATGAAGGCTACAAGATAAAACAATATATATGGAATTGAAAAGTGGCGAGAAAATTCTCATATAACTCGCTTAGGAGGTGAGAGTAAAGATTCTTCTTTTTAAAATGATGAGTTTTTCTTTAAAATCTCGCTTATTTGGCAAGTTTACAAAAATGAGACAGTAATGCCTAAAGAATCTCACTAACTTGGCTAGAATTTAAAATGGTGCGATGAATACCCATTAAATCCCACTGAGATGATGATATTTTGACACATGCCACTACATTATAGTTTAAATGATTCGGTAATTGTTTTTTACAATGACTACTTTGGTGACTAAGATAAGTGAAATGTTTAGTTTGGTAATTCCCTGTCGCATTATCATTTATAAAAAGTAAACTAAAATAAAATTAAAGTAATTGTATAATATTAACTAAAGCTTGTTTTCACAACTTACAAATGTAAATATAACCAGGTGGTTGCAACTGCGCATTGCGATGGTGATATTGACATGAATAAACATGTTAAGAGAAGTGTATGAGGTTACCGCGCCTTGCTTTTCAAATATCAAAGCACATATGAAGAAAATACATCAAGAAGGTATATTTGAGATTTAAAAAAACATTACGTCATTTTACAATTCAGTGTTAAAAAACACGTAAATGAATTTACACAAACCATAAGAAAAAAAGTGGTAATTCACATTATATCTACTCCAACTTAATTTTGAGTAAAAATTACGTCAAAAGCTAGTCCCGCTCAATTTTAAATAAAATTTATATCAAAACATAGATAAACAAAAGAGCACCATAACAATATTTTAAATTTAATAAAACAATATGTAAAAGTTATAAGAGTTAGAAAAAATATGTGTAAATCTAACTATAAAGATTAAATAAGAAAATTAATATATATATATATATACACACACACATAGGAGAAGTTTTCTGAGAAAATCAATAGTTATGTGAAAATCAAAGAAAACCACGGAAACCAATAAAATTATTCATAACTTTTTTATTATTTTAATTGTTAAAATGTTTTTTTAAGTATTTGGTACATATATGTTGTGAATACATTAGAAAATAAAGAGTTTTACGTATACGTAACACTATGTCTAATTAAAAATGCTTACGTATACGTAACCTTTGTGTGACGTATATGTAAATCCATGCTACGGTTTTTATTTGATCCATATCCTTATTTATATATACTCACACATATATATAAAGGGTAGTGATAAAAAAACTTATAAATTATGTGACCAGTTTCATTGGTTTTCCCATAATATATGTATATATATAAAGAGAGAGAGTGTGAGAGAAAGTTTAAGATACAAAATGTTTTTTTATGCGAAATGTAAGAAGTAATCACACAATAATGAATGTTATGGTTGGAATTATCATGCAAGTGTAATAATTAATCACGCAGATATCGTATTATCATGCAAATGTGGAATTATTACGGTATTCTTGCGTGATAATTGCATCTCTGCGTGATAATTCCACGCGAGTGTAATTCAATTTATTACTTGTTTTTACGTTATAATTTTCTCCCCAAACTTCGTACGCTTCTTATGAAAAAAACACTTTGTATAGTAACCGTTCACTATATATACATATATATATATATATATATATATATATATATATATATATATATTATAAAGAAAGAGAAATGTTTTGTGCTCGATTTATAATTAATCGAATTTTGTGTTCAAAATTTTAAAAATTAAAAAAATAAAATAAAATATAGAGTGATTACTCTAAAAATAAAACTTTAATATTAAAAAGTTTTTAAGCAATTAAATCATCCCGATCACCCAGTTTGGTTCACTCTACTGACCAGAAATAAAAATGTTATGATGTTATGTTTTATATAAAACAAAAATGAAGTAAAACTATTTATCATTTAATATTGTTAATTTGACTTTGTACAAATTTTGTTTTAACCTTTTGTGTGTGGTTATATATGTTAGCTTTCATAGTTCCTATATAAAAAATAAAATAAAATAATTAACATTTTACTTATAAAACTTAAAATTTTTAAAACAAATTATCTTTATTTTTTTATGCAATATCCTTTATTTTAACTTTTTCATTACTAATATAAATATATATTTTTTTTATTGAGCGTGAGTTCTTAGAATGTCTTTTTAGATTTTTTGTCATGCTAAGTGGTTTGTAATTTCTATTGTTGTTTTCAAATATGGTTATTTATTTTCATGATTAAATACAAAATACAAAACTTTAATAGGGGTGAAAGTGAATAAAAAGAAAGATGAAGAGCACAAGGTAAAACAATATACTTGGAATAAGAAAATGGCGAGAAAATGCTCATATAGCTTGCTTAGGTGGCGAGAGTAAAGATTCTTCTTTATAAAATAACAAGTTTTTCTTTTCAAATCTCGCTTATTTGGCAAGTTTCAAAAATGGCGAGGAATTCCTAAACAATCTCCCTCATTTGGCGAGGATTTAAAAAGGGGTGAGGTATACCCATAAAATCTCACTGACATGGCAATATTTTGAAACATGCTACTACTCTATTGGTTAAATAATTTGGTAATTGTTTTTTACAATGACTACATTATTAACTAAGTTAAGTGAATGTTTAGTTTGGTAATTTCCCTAACACTTAATCATTTATAAAAAGTTAATCAATACAAAATTATAGTAATTGTACAATATTAGTCAAGATTGAAACTTGTTTTCACTACTTACAAATGTAAATATAACCGGGTGGTAGCAACTATGCATTGTGACAATAATATTTACATGAATAAACACGTTAACAGAGGCGTATAAGGTTACTGCACATTGATTTTCAAATATCAAAGCACATATGAAAAAAATACGTTGTGAATATCTATTTGGGAATCAAACAAAACTTATGTCATTCTAAAAATTAATGTTAAAAACAGGAAAATGAACACAAATAGTAAGAAAAAAAGAGGTAAAACATATCATACATATTCTTACTTAATTTTGAAAAACAAATTACGTCTAAACATAATCCAACTTGATTTTAAATAAAATTTATATCATAACGTAAATAATCATAAGAACATTACAACAATATTTTGAAATTTAATAAAACAACTAGTAATTAATCTGTCGCACGTTGCGGCGAGGGGACGGTTGTACATATTTCATGCTAACTTCATGTAAGAATTTATATAAATTATCCTCGATCAAGCTAGCAAAACAAAATAAAAACAATCAATCAAGCTACAATTAAACAATATCAATCAACTTTTCATAAACAAAAAAATTAATCAACCAAGCAAAATGAAAATACTTCTACTCCTAATACAATTACCAAAACTGAAGAAGAAAACAAATAAGTAGACACATGCTACTAAACTAGCGGGTCAACAACTAAAATTAAAAACAATTAAATCTAGAACTCCTAATCTAACCATAAATATCACAATTGAAGAAGAAAACAAACAACCAAACATATGCAAACACAATCACACTCAAAATCAACCAAAAAAACAAAAGTAATCCGTAAATTTAACTAAAGGCATAAAACAAAATTACTTCCCCTAATAATCCCAAGGGTCGAGATAAAAGATACGACAACAAAAGCTAAAAAAGAAATTAAAATATTACCTAACCTCGCAAACGAAATGACACATGAACTGCAACCCTAAACATGCGAGCAAAGACGCTAGACAAAAAAACCAAACAGAACGGATAGAAAGAATGACGAGACCAACGGGCTTAAAAAGATAAAAATGATATACGTCAAACACACCTATACAATTACAAAACAAAAAAGCAAAACTACATTAGTGGCCTAAAAAAACAAACTTACAGTAGCATCAAGTGGCAAAATCAAAAAACAAAATAAGTAAACGTGAAAACCAAAAAACAACAAAATTGTTATAATTTCATAATGATTAACACAAGATTAGTGTTATAACTTTAAGAACCTTAAAGAGAATTACAAGAGTAATAAGAAGAGAAGTGTATAACTTATGAAAGTGTATACAAGAGGTGCATCTTCTTCTTTACATTGAGGTGGTATTTATACTACAAAAATCAATCATTTTGGTAGACAAGTAAAACTATTTGGGTAGATAAGTATCATAGTAAACTTATCTACAAGTTTGACAAAGAGTTCATCCACTTGCTATGGTAATAATTCATAATACTTCCCCTTGGATGACACTTTTCAAACTTTAAGAGTTTAAGTACTACCTCATTAAAAACCTTGCTAAAAAAAAACCCAGTGGGAAAAAAAAAACTTTAGCTAAGAAAAAAAGAGTGCAGCTTATAACTCCCCCTCAAATTGTCTTTTGCATGCCATAAACATGTTTTCTGAAAGTTGTTCTAGGAAGTGCCTTTGTGAAAAGATCAGATAAGTTGTTACTAGATTGAACATATCTCATTTCAACTTGTTTATCTTTAATAAGGTCTTGAGTGTATGAAAAAAATTTTGGTGGTATATGTTTTGTTCTATCACTTTTGATATACCCTTCTTTCATTTGTGAGACACAAGCTGCATTACCTTCATAGATTGGTGTCGCATTTCTATCCTTTTCCGGTCCACAAGAAGTTAATATAAGTTGTGTCATAGATCTTAACCATAAACATTCTCTTGAAGCTTCATGTAATGCAATGACTTCAGCATAATTTGAGGATGTCGCAACAAGAGTTTGTTTCTGAGAACGCCATGAAATCGCAGTTCCTGCATTCTTAAATACGTATCCAGTTTGAGATTTTGCTTTATGGGGATCAGATAAATAACCAGCATCTGTATAACCAACCAATCCTTCTTTTGAATTATTAGGATAAAACAAGCCTAAATCAATGGTACCTCAAAGATATCGAAAAATATGTTTAATCCCATTCCAGTGCCTTTTAGTAGGGGCCGAACTAAATCTTGCTAACAAATTAAATGCAAAGGAAATGTCAGGTCTCGTACAGTTAGTAAGATACATACGAGCTCCAATTGCACTGAGATATGGTATCTCTGGACCAAGAACCTGTTCATTATCTTCACAAGGACGAAATCGATCATTATCAACATTGAGTGATCTAACAACCATCGGTGTGCTTAAAGGATTTGCTTTGTCCATATTGAAACGCTTTAAGGGTTTCTCAGTATAAGTTGATTGATGTACAAGTATTCCATTATGCATATGCTCAATCTGCAAACCAAGACAATATTTGGTTTTTCCAAGGTCTTTCATTTCAAATTCTTTCTTTAAAAGAGCAATTGCTTCATTAATTTCTTTTTGCGTCCCAATTATATTTAGATCATCAAAATACACAGCTATGATCACATATCCTGATATTGTCTTCTTAATGAAGACGCATGGACAAATAAGGTTATTTGTGTATCCTTTACTTGTCAAATAATCACTCAAACGATTGTACCACATCCTTCCAGATTGTTTAAGTCCATACAAAGATCTTTGTAATTTGATGGAATACATTTCCTTAGGCTTTGAGCTTAAAGTTTCGGGGAATTTAAAACCTTCAGGAATTTTCATATAGATGTCACTATCTAGTGATCCATACAAGTAAGCTGTGACGACATCCATAAGACGCATCTCTAAATTTCTAGAGACTGCTAAGCTGATTAAGTATCTAAAGGTTATTGCATCCATAACAGGGGAGTATGTTTCCTTATAATCAATCCGTGGTCTTTGGGAAAAACCTTGAGCTACAAGTCTAGCTTTGTACCTTGTAACTTCATTTTTCTCATTTTGTTTTCGTACAAAGACCCATTTACACCCTACAGGCTTTACAGCCTTTCGAGTAATAACAATAGGTCCAAAAACCTTTCGTTTGTTAAGTGAATCTAATTCAGCTTGCTTAGCTCCCTTCCATTTATCCCAATCATGTCTATTTTGACAGTCGCTAACTGATTTTGGTTCAGGATCATCATCTCCACTCATGATGTCACTTGCTACGAAATAAGAAAATATTTCATCAATACTTTTCATTTCATCTCGATTCCATAAGATGTGTGTGTGACCATAGTTAATTGATATTTCTTTGTTATTTTCATCCAAATCCTTCTCATGAGAGGTTTTGGTATTTAGTGTTGTATCAAGATCATTCACTTTATGGTCAACGTCGTTTTCATGAGTTTTTCTTTTTCGAGAATTTTTATCCTTAGAACCAATTGGCCTTGCTCGTTTCAAACGTCTCTGAGAATCATGAGCCATTGTGTTATTTATTTGCTTATTTGGAATCTCAACTCGAGCTGGAGCATTAGCAGCTGGTATATGAGATTTAGTAACTCTGTTTGTATCAGTAAATGCATCAGGTAGTTGATTTGCAATTTCTTGTAGGTGCATTATCTTTTGAACCTCTGTCTTATATTGTTTAGTTACTGGATCAAGATACAATAATGAAGGAACATACCATGAGACAAGTTGTAAGGTGGGAAATGTTCGGCTCATTTCCAGAAACAAGTTGTAACGGAGAGTATTTAAGATTTGCACTTGATCTTACACGAACTAGTAATCCAGCATGAAGAATTGCATGACCCCAAATAGACACAGGAAGTTTTGTTCTCATTATCAATGGTCTAGCTATTAGTTGTAGATGTTTGATTAACAACTCAGCTAAGCCATTTTGCATGTGTACATGAGCAACAGGGTGTTCAACAATAATTCCTACAGACATGCAATAATCATTAAAAGCATGTGATATGAATTCACCAGCATTATCAAATCTCACCCTTTTTATAGTATAATCAGGAAAATGTGCTCGTAATTTGATAATTTATGCAAGAAATTTCGCAAATGCTACATTACGAGTTGATAACAAAGAGACATGAGACCATCTACTTGATGCGTCTATCAGAACCATAAAGTATCTAAATGGTCCACATGGTGGATGAATTGACCCACATATATCTCCTTGAATTCTTTCAAGAAATAAAGGTGATTCCTTTTCAATTTTCACATGTGAAGGCCTTGTAATTAATTTCCCAAGAGAACAAGATGTACACAAAGGAATTTTATTCGATTGTGGGATCTTTTGATATTTCAATGGATGCCCATGAGTGTTTTCAATTATTCTTCTTATCATTGTAGATCCTGGATGGCCTAATCTGTTATGCCATAAGTTAAGTGTTTCAGGATCATAAAAATTTTCTTTAACTGCCATATATGCCTGAGGCACATTAATATGTGTATAATGTAAACTAGACTGAAGCATTGGTAGTTTTTTTAATATCTGATCTTTGCTTATGATATGCAAATATTTTTCATTATCAACAGTCGTTGACTGAGTATCATATCCGTTATGATATATGTTTTTGAAACTCAACAGATTTCTAGTTGATTTTGGGGAAAATAAAGCATTTTCTATTATAAGCTTTGTACCATTTGGTAACGCTAAATTAGCTTTTCCCACTCTTTCTATCAGGTCTGTAGGGCCTGATATTGTGTTAACAATTTCTTTTGTCGGTTTAAGTTCATAAAAATATTTTTTAGATCTAAGTATAGTGTGTGTTGCTCCACTATCCGCTATACATATATCTGCTTCATTTGTTTAATCTTGCGTTCCAGTGATGTTCATTTTAATCTTGAAAGTATAAAGAAAAAATAATAAGTGAATAGCGGCGATATTATTATAGTTTAACAAGAACTTTATTTAATTGAAAGAGAAAACATTACATGAAGAGAAATACATAGTTAAAGATAGAAAAACACTTAATTGTTGCATAACATGTGTTTAGAGTTCTATGTCAAAGTCTGCAATGTTCAACTCAACGTTGAGATCTTTAAAATTATCAACATGGTTTACTTCCTTTTCTTTCCTTTTAAGAGAGGCTTGGTATAGTTCACATAAATGTGAAGCTATGCGACAAGTCTTTGACCAGTGGTTTGTACTACCACATCCAAAATAGGAAGTGTCATTATTTTCGGACCTACCAGCTTCATTCCCTTTATGCTGGTTAGCATTGTTATTTTGTGGAGCGTGGTAATTGATTGTTCTTTGATTTCTACCACGACCATATCCACGACCACGACCACGTCCACGGCTATAAAAGTTACCTCGGTAATTATTATTATCCTTAAAAGAATGGTTGCGACCATTAAGGTAACTTTTATCAAAAGAACCACGACCACGACCTCGTCCCCATTTTCTTCAAGAGTTTTTAGTAGTAACATTTATTTCTGGAATTGTTAACGATCCCGTGGGACGAGCTTGATGATTTTTCATCAAAAGCTTATTATTTTTTTCTGCTACGAGAAGAAATGAGTTTAAATCAGAATATCTCTTAAACTTTTGCAACCTATATTGTTGTTGCAAGTTTATATTTGATGCATGAAATGTGAAGAAAGTTTTCTCCAACTTATCTTCCTCCATAACATTTTGACCGCAGAATTTGAGGGTCGAGCATATTCTAAACAACGCAGATGCGTACTCGTTTACCTTTTTAAAATCTTGAAACCTGAGATTGTTTCATTCATCTCTAGCAGTGGGAAGTAGAACTTTCCTTTGGTGATCAAATCTGTTTTTTAAATCTTTCCATAAAATGCACGGATCTTCACAATTTGAATATTCAAACTGTAGCATTTCATCAATATGCTTATGTAAAAAGACATCAGCTTTCGCTTTGTCTTGATCCGAGCAAGTATTTCCCTCTTGTATAGTTTCTAAAACACCCATGGATTTAAGATGTCTTTTTACATGAGCTGTCCATGGCATATAGTTTTCTCCACTGATATTGAGGGCTGGAAATTCGATTTTTGCAATGTTCAACATTTTTTGTTTGCTAAACAAGAATTAAACAAATAGTAAGATAATTATTAGAATCCATATATATCAATAAACATTGCGATGCAATAAAGCGGTAGAGCTATAAACAAATACAGAAATAAGAAGAGTTTAAATTCTTCAGGTGGTAGTTCAGCAATGGGGATAAGAATTAGAATGAGCATTATGGTTGCCAGTATTAAAACCGGGTGTATCATCTCTGAAAAATTGCCTTGTATAAACTTGAGAAAAAAAGATAATCTGTTTGTAAATGAAAATAGATTGATAGTGATCAATTTATAGTTTAAATTATAACCGTTTGTAACGGCTATGTAATTGTTTACAACTGCTATATAACCATTTATAACTGCTATATAACCGTCGTGTGTGTATATATCGATAGTGACTTTAAATAAAATAGATAAGTATAAGATTATGTTATAAAAACATGAATTTAATTTATATAAAAAAAAGATAATAAGAACAAGTTAGGATAAAAATAAGACGTTAGTACGAATAAATGTTAGTAAACATAATTAAAATTTTAGTTGTATAAAGTTAGTTGAGATAAAAGGAAATGTTAGTTGTATAACTAAAGATTAAGTAAAAGTTAGATACATAAATAAATGTTAGTTGCATAAGTAAAAGTTAGATGCATAAGTAAAAGTTAGTTGACATAAAATAAATTGTTAGTTGCATAATCAAAAGTTAGATACATAAATAAAAGTTAGTTTGTTAGTAGTCCATGGTTATCAAGATTTCCATAATAAGATCTCCCTTTATGCTTATTTTATTTATCTTAGTTATCTTCTCAATATAAGATATTGTATATTATTACTTAATGAAGCCCTTACCTTGATTAATGGATGACTTTGTGCTTTATTGATCTTCTTGATTAGAGTTTAAGAGCTCTCGTGCTGATAACGTGTTATAATTTCACAATGATTAACTCAAGATTAGTGTTATAACTTTAAGAACCTTAAAGAGAATTGCAAGAGCAAGAAGAAGAGAAGTGTATAACTTATGAAAGTGTATACAAGAGGTGCATCTTCTCCTTTACATTGAGGTGGTATTTATACTACAAAAATCAATCATTTTGGTAGATAAGTAAAACTATTTGGGTAGATAAGTAGCATAGTAAACTTATCTACAAGTTTGACAAAGAGTTCATCTACTTGCTATGATAATAATTCATAATAAAAATTAAAAAACCAAAAAAGAAAAAAAGTTGGTGTCCAAAACAGAAAATAACAAAAAACTTGTCGTAATATAAAGTGGCAAAATCAAAAAGAAAAAAAGAGTTTGTGGTCAAAACAAAAAACAACAAAGGTTACCGTGGCACCATGAGTTGCTTTTTAATATATGTTATAACTGTGTAAAGTCATGGCAAGTATCACCAATAGCACATTACTATGAGTGACCACGAACAATGATAAAACTCGTATTTTGAAAATAAATAAAAAATGAAAAAGATAAAAGGAAGGAAAATTATACGTAAAAACATTTGACCACATATCGGAAGAGTAAAAATATATAAAACAATAAGTAAGTCGATGTAGGACCAGTGCGTTGCGACAGACCATTAAACAAGGAAAAATAAGCCTAAAAATGTTAAATTACAACCACATGTTGCGGCGTGTTAACTTGCAAAATTTAAAACAAAACGTAAATCGACAAGTATAGTGGACCAAAGTTGAAATTAAAAATATGACGGGGCTAAATTTTAAAAAATATAAAAGTATTGAGTTAAAATAAAAAAAATAAATATTAACATAAAAAACAAAAAGAATGTACAACCCACTAAAGCATCTCATACAACTCATGATCTATACGAAAGTTGATAATTAGTATAGTAATTAGTATTACATATAATATAATAAGCATCAAGCACAACACTTTAAAGTGCAAACCACTTGATAAGCATAAGATACCACATCTCTATACACAAATCACTTGATAATTAGTATTATATATAATATTTAAAAGTTATAAGATAAAGAAAAAATACTCGTAAAACTAACTCAAAGATTAAATAGGAAAAATAATATGTGTATATATATAGGGGTTGTTTCAAATAAAAAAAAAAACCATTTGCCTAAAAAGCCTAAGAAGCAATATTTGATTTACATATGGCAATATTTAAAATTGAATAGAAGAGTAATATTATCTTTAATAATGAGCAACATATAAACAGTATCAAAATTAGTTTCTTTTATTTTCTTCAATCTATTTCTAATCTCAATTGAATTTATTTATCTCTCCTTTAGGTTTTTGATTTCATTCAAACAAAACTCAATCCAATTTGAATATAAAATCAATTCTTCTTTTAGATCCGTGTATTCTAATCAAAAGTCAATCTAATTTTAATATAAAATCAATTTAGAACAAAGATAGTTTAATATTGCATTCATTTTTTTGATTTATTCAAAACCTACATATATCATATTTTTCATACAGATTTTGTTTAATTTTATTCATATTTAGAGTCTGAACAATTATTCTTTATATAATAGAGCATTTTCTTTCTCGAGAATCACTTTAATCTGTAGAAATTTTTTACTTCATAATTTATATTATGTCTTCAAACAGGATCACGGATTTTAGAATTAACGGTTATCTAATCATTTTTAATACGCGTTATATGTCAAAATATCACATAAACACAATATGTTTTGTGCTGTTTTACCCAGAATGTGCTGTTTTACCCAAAATAAGCTAAAAACATCTTGTTTTATGTTAAATAAGCACATCATATATTGTTTTATGTGAAAATATCAGATAATGTGTTACTTTATGTGAAAGTAGCACGAAACATGCTTTTTTGCATTAAACAATCCAAACCGTGTTGTTTTACATGAAAGCAACACAGAACGTGAAAACAACACAGAACGTGTTATTTTAAATACTACCAACACATGAAAACATCAAAGAATGTGTTGTTTTACATTGAAACCATATAGAGTGTGTTGTTTTATTACAAAACAATATAGGATGTGATGTTTTACCTTGTTATTTTACTATAAATAACACATAAATTTATTTTGTTTTTTATAATCTTTTACACTAAACAAAACAAAACATGATCTTTTACCGTAAAACAATATATAACCTAAAACAACATATAAGGTGTTTTCTTATCATGAAACAACACAGAATGCACCCTTTTATCGTAAAACAACACAATTTTATAATAATTTCAAGTTAATATTTTAGCATTAGATAACACAAAACATTATGTTTTACCATAAACCAGAACATAACATATATTTTAACCCTAATGTGTTGTTTTACCCTACAACAGCACATAATGCGTTGTCTAAACGTTAAACATTACAAAAGTGTTGTCTTACGACAATACAGTACATAATGTATTGTTTTTATCATAAAACAATACATTTTCGTAACAAGGATTTAAAAAAATATATATGTTGCAATACTATACTCAAATTAAAGAGGATAAAACGCTTGATTTTATGGTGCGATTAATTTTAAAAAATAATATCGTATAAAAAATTTACGAACATTTAAATAAAGTGGGGAAATTTAAAAAAAAAAAAAAGTCAACAAAAGTTACTTTCCCATACTACCCTTGGTACCACTTTTATGTATAAAAATTGATATCAACCATTGATTAATGAAATAGAGGGCTAAGATCTTTTTTTAGGCTTTTTAGGCAAATGTATTTTTTTATTTTAACCAACCCCTATATATATATTATATAGAATTATATAGAATGAGAAATGTTTTATGCTCAAAAATAAAAAAATTGTTATGATTTCATGTTTTATATAAAACAAAAATGTAGTAAAACTATTTATCATTTAATATTGTTTATACAAATTTTGTTTTAACCTTTTGTATGTGGTTACATATGTTATCTTTTGAAGTTCCTATATAAAAAAGATAAAATAAAATAACTAACATTCAAATTAAAAAATCTAAAAATTTATAATATAAACATCTTTGATTTGTTTATATAATATCTTTAATTTTAACTTTTTTAGTATAATAATTATTTTATATTTTTTACTAAGCATGACATCTCATAATATCTTTTATATTAGAGTTAAGTTTGATTTTACTTCCTAAGGTTTGGTAAAAATAATAATTTTCTTTAAAAAATTAAAAATATTAAATTATCTCCAAAAGTTTTATAAATGTTTTCAATTCCAATCTAAAATTTTTATCAGCTTTTTCAACTTGATCTAATATGATGAATTTTTAAACTGAATTTGAAACAACTTATAAAATTTTTATATTAAAATTGATGTTTTAAATTTTTTTATAGAAAAACAATTACTTTTCTTAAACTTTAGAGAGTGAAATTAAAATTAACTCTTTAGATTATCTTGTAATACTAACTTGTTTAATTTTTATTGTCTTCTTAAAGTTGGTTATTTATATCCGTTATTAAATATAACAAACTCAACTTTAAAAAAGGTGAAAGTGAATAAGAAGAAAGATGAAGGGTATAAGGTAAAACAATATACATGGAAACAGAAAGTGGCGAGAAGATGCTCATGTAGCTCGCTTTAGGTGGTAAGAGTAAAGATTCTTCCTTTTATAATAAATAATAACAAGTTTCTCTTTTTAAATCTCATTTAGTTGACACGTTTTCAAAAATGGGCTATGAAATGTTTAGTTTGTAAAATTTTCCTATCACTTAATTATTTAACAAAAGTAAAGTATAATAAAGTTAAAGTAATTGTATAATATAAGTCAAGACTAAAACTTGTTTCCACAACTTACAAATGCAAATATAATCAGGTGGTAGCAACTACGCGTTGCGACAGTGATATTGATGTGAATAAACAAGTTACCAGAAACATATGAGGTTACCACGCCCTGCTTTTCAAATATCAAAACACATATGAAAAAAACAAGTCGTGAAGGTATATTCAAAAATTAAACAAAAGTTACGTCCTTCTAAAAATTAGGTTTAAATAACACAAATACGAACTTACTGAAACAGTTACGAAAAAAATAGGTAAAATATATCATATCTGTTGCAATTTAATTTTGAATAAAAATTTTATCAAAACGTAGTCCAACTCAATTTTAAATAAAACTTATATTAAAACACAGATAAACATAAGCACATTATAATAATATTAAAATTTAATAAAATAATATATAAAAGTTATAAGAGTAAGACGAAATATGTGTAAAACTAACTATAAAGATTAAATAAGATATATATATATATATATAGGGGAATGATCAAATGATAACTCATTTTTTTTACGAAAACTCTAGGAACCAATGTGATCCATTAGTTTTCAATGGCAAAATGGTAAATAATATAAACATAATATAAAAAATTATAAAACAAAAAATAAAATGAAAATGAAAAAAATAAATACACAAAAATGTTTCTGTCGTTTCCCTCTTTCATTAAAAAATTAAAAAAATTAAAAAAATAAAAAAAAACTCTTTTTTTTTTCCGAAATTCGTTTTACACATGTGTCAAACCAGATTTACACATGTGTATAACAGGATTTACACATGTGTAAATAACAGGTAGGTTATTTAAAAAAAAATATATATCAATATAGTAGGCATTGGAAAGATAAAAAAATACTGAATTTTATTGTGTAATTTTTTTGAAAAAATAATGTCGTGAAAAAAAGTTATGAACGTTTTTAAAAAGAGATGAAATTGGCATGTGAGTTGCATGTGACTTAATTTGTGTGGCTGAGATTGGTTCCTAGAGTTCTCACAAAATAGGGTGGTTCTCAAGATAATCCTACCCTATATATATATATATATATATATGATAGAGAACGAATGTTAACCGTTGTTTATTGTGATAACCCGTTAACCAAACTAGTGGTACATAACAGGTCACGTAATCACTGTAAGTTAAAGTTACAGTGGTAATTAGTGGTCCACAATCAATGTTAAAAATTTTGTTTTTAAATTATAGCAAGACTATACTCAATTTAAAAATATTAAAATGATCTATTTAATGGTGTAATTTGTATAAAAAATAATATCATACAAAAAAGTTAAGACGGTTTTAAAAAAGGGGGATATTTTTTAAAAAATAGAGGAAAAATTGTTATATCAGTGGTGTAACGTGGTGTAAAAGTTAGTTACACTAAATAATCATGGTGTAAGTGTTTGTTACATTAGTGTTAATGGGTTATTGCAATAAAGGTGGATTAACAACCGTTCCTTCCCCTATATATATATATATATATATATATATATATATATATATATATATATATATATGAGAATGTTGATGGCTAAATTGATATGAAGTTTGTGGTCAAACTCAAGAAATTGAAAATTGATGGCTAAATTGTAAAAAACTGAAATTTCACTATTCATCCTATATCGTAATTGTTAGATAATACATAAATTTGGAAAAGAAATGAGAATGTTGTTTCTAGGTTATTTACATTTTAAGCAAAGAATCATGCTTTTATATCCTCTCATTTTTTTATTTCTTTAAAAGTTCTAAATAAAAATAATTAATACCTATGAATTTACATATTTATTGTTGTTGTGATCATAACTACAGTACCAAAGATATCATTTAACAAACTTTCTTGGCTCTATTAGCAAATCTGAAGTTGTTTTATATATGAGCCTATATACTCTAAAGATAAGTGTGTGTAAATGAAACATCACCGATTTTAGGCATCTCCATCACATTCTTTTCACTTTTATCTTCAAGTTATTTGAAGTCACTCTACACTAGTAGTCATGATAAACAATATTACCCAAATCAAATCACTAATACGAATTTAGCCTTGCTTCTTCCCGCCGGACTTGATACTATATTTGATTGTCTTATTTCATGATGCCACACATCCTTTCACAATATCTTTTGTGAACATAAAACCCTGCATGAAATTGATCCTATATTTTCCTCAAACACGGGTATCAGTTTAACATGTAAAACATTATGGGTAAACAAGAAATGATCAATTTGAAAACTTAACGAGACAGTATTATCCGACCTGTCTAATGGGGAACTAGATTCTTTACCGGTGCGGTTCATTATATTTAAACATATATTGGTTAAACTGGGTGGTTTACACGGTTTAGACGAGCCAAACGCTAACCTGAGTGAGGGGTGAAACCAAAACTCATGTAAACTAGGTGGTTTACACGATCTAACAAGTGGACCGATAACATAACTGATTTACTATTTGTTCCGGTTTTAAAAACATTAAAAATAAGCATGTTAGGTCGGCGCATTACCTATAGTTACGAATAATCTCAACTCAGCTATGAATAACCCATATATGTGATGATATAAGCAGCTAAAGGGTTTGAAACAAGAACACTTTGTGTTATTATTGAAACTATACAATATATACTTGCAAAATATTTTTAAGCCGTTTCATGCCAAATGAGTTTATATTTATTTATAGTGGTCTCGTACCGAACTAAATGGCTAGGATCCGTTTACATCAACGGTATAGATTGTGTCTAGAACTTTTATCAATGTACAACATTCTAGGAACTTCCAAGTCCATATTTCTTAAAAAGACTTATAAATCTCACAAGGTCTTTGACCTTCATTATCTTTATGGATCTTTCTAGGATTTCTGAGCATTTTGATATAAATTTAAATACTCTTAACTATTAGGAATTCACCGTTGTCACCCTCAAGTATCATTTTGACGAATATAACTCCCAATTAAACACTTCGATTTCTGTATCACCTGTCGTTTGTAAGAACCCTAACGACGTTAACTTTCTGATAATAAAAAATAATTTTTATTAAAACACAGGATGAAAAAACAATTAACTTTACTACATTTGGTTTGTCTTTTCTTTTAACAACACATTGGGTATATCTAATGCATCAGTTGAGGATAATGGTCTTTTCTATTTCTCATGACATGTAAAAGCTCTAAGGGGGGCTAGCAGGGGCCCTACATTTGGTAACACAATAGACTCACCAAAGTAGCAAAACGATTCTTGTTTTGGAGAGAACAAATAAAGTTGTCCATATTCAGCCTTTCACATGGTTTGTTGCTTGATGTCACAGGAAACACAAAACTCACACGAAACCCCTTGCAAGGACTTAGAACATTATAGCAAGAATTTGACCTTCAAATAACTCTCCAAAAGGTATCTTTCAAACTTAATTATCTTAAACTAGCTTTAATAACACGTTTATTACATGAGTTAAATAAATAAAATATTAAATAAAATAAAATTTTATTAATTATAAAAAGATATTTAAGTTAAAATATAATTGAAAATATTTATAAGTAAGAACTATAAGTAATAAAACAATAATATTAACGTTTTAAACTTTTTTTTTTCTTAAAACAAAGATAAAATAAACATTAAAACAAACCGTTTCAATTTTAAAATTTCCTTATTATAACTCTCGGTTTTAGTTATTTTTGGATAATAAAAATCTTACATTCTAAAACCATCAATTTCAAAATATTTCGTATTTTATAAACAAAGTTTGATGTATTAGAAAATTTTATTACTTTATAGAAATTTGTTTTCTTATAAATTTATTAATAAAAAGATATCTTTCTTAATTTATTAATAAATCTCTTTGTAATCTAAAAAATAATTGAATAATATTGTTAGTAATTTATGTAATTATTTAATAGAATAGAGAAGCAAGAAGTTTTTGATGAGAAAAAATGTGATATTATTATGTGTGCTACTTGGTTTCTATTTTATTATTGTAAAAAGATCAACAAAGGTAACGAATTGAATAAGTAACAAAATTTGGTCACCATTTTTGCACCTGCATCTACGTTTCATAGTTTTATTTCATCCCTTTAATTAACTCATTGATCACCATGATTCACATATAATTTGGTACGTTCTTGTAGAACAAATGGAACACCATAACATTACTAACAAATTAATCCGCTTGTTTGACCATCTTTACAGCTAATCAACTGATTCATTATGGCTATAAATCGCATGCTTATGAACATTCCTTATGTAAATTCAAATTACCAAACGATTTAGCTTGAGACACATAGGAAAACAACAACTTACACAAAAGCAATCACATCGGTTCAGCAATTTTAATTCGAATACTAATTTTGAGATATTATAGATGACAATTATTGATGAATTCATAGATTGAAAGAATACGTGTACCTTGGAGCGAAGAAGGTGGGGACATGATCGATCTAAAAGTATTAGCATAGCACATATTTTGTAATATATTATTTCCTTTTGTAATTTAGGAAAAGATAGAAATTTGCATGATTGTAGGCTTTCTGTTAGCTTATGGTGTATATTAATAGGCATTGTAACCATTGATATGACACACAAAAATATAAAACCTCAAGGGTCTGTTTGGTTTGAGGGTAATGGAATATACGAAAAAATAAATAAATGAAGTAATGGAATGAATGAAAGAATTGAATGGATGAGAGAATGAAATGAATCATTACATTACATTATACTGTTTTGTTTACCCTAATGAATAAATCATTATTTTGTGTTGTTTGTTAGATATGAAAAAACGAACGATTGAAATATAAAAGTAGTTATGGTGGTGATGGCGGGTGGTGGTGGCGGCCTGCGGTGGTTTCCAGCGGTGGTGGTGGCCGGCGGTGATTTTAGGCGGCGGTGCTGGGCGGTGACGGTGGTGGCCATCGGTGGTTTCCGGAGGCGGTGGTGGTGGTTTCCAGCGGTGGTGGTGGTTTCAGGCGGCGGTGGAGGCCGGTGATGGTGGTGGCCTGTGGTGGTTTCTGGCGGCGGTGGTGGCCGGTGGTGGTTTTCGACGGGGGCGGTAGCCGGCCGATGCTGGTGGTTTCTGACGGCGGTGTTGGCCGGCGATGGTGGTGGCTGGTGGTGGTTTCCAGCGGCGGTGGTGGTGGGTGATGGTGGTGGCCGGCGGTGGTGGCCGGTGGTTGGCGTTGGCGGCTGTGGTGGTCGATGGCGGTGGGTGAGTAGGTGGCGTTGGTGACTAATGATGAAAGAATAGATGGAATGAAAAAAAAAAGAGGGGATAGATGTAATGAATTTGAGGGAATGGAATCAACTATATAATGGTTCATTCCGTTAACTTTACCAACCAAACATGCATTTATTCATTCACACTTACTGGTTTATTCCATTCCGTCCTTTATTACTGCGTACCAAACGCTACCCAAAGGTTTTTATGGTATTAGAGCCTTGATACCAAAACCTTTTTCCAGTCACCAATCTCTTCGTATTAGCAGCCAATTATCATGGCCAGAGAAGACCATTCATCATTAAAGGCTACGGCCAAACCCATAGGAGAAGAAGCGGCTACAGCAAAACTATTCATCCGGTTTATTCGGTGACGAATATTCAAAACAAGGTTCGAGTATTGGATGGATTCAAGGTAACGTACTCCTCATGGACAAAACTTTTCATGCTTCATTGCATGGGATATAAAGTCCTTCATCACATTGACGGGACCAAACCGATAAGTGGACCAAACCTTTTTCAAGTCAAAATAATATATAAGGAGGAGAAAATTGCACAAATGGTCCCTGTGGTTTGATCACATTGTAGTTTTGTTCCCAAAATTTTAAAAGTTGCAAACAAAGTCTAGTAATTTGTGAAATGGTTGCAATTTTAGTCCTCAATGCTAATGTCAGTTAGTTTATAACGAATGTAAGGGCTAAACTTGTTATGATCAAACCAAAGGGACTGTTTGGGTATATATCTTTAAAATAATAACTATTATTATGATTATTATAACAATAATAATCAATTATATATCACAACCCTTTCTCCCCCAGCTCAACAAATAAAGCCATTGTCGGCAAAAACCTTGTTCAACAAAATCGTTGCCACCGTCACGATGTTACTGTCTCACCGTCCAGAAGAAGATGACGCTGGATAGTCAACGTCACCATCAACGAAGACCTTTTCACCACCATTGAAGTGGATTCCTGAAATAATAGATGAACTAAAGCAAAGTCGATGATGAAATATCAGTCTAAATTTGACAAGTGAGGTTGTTGGTCACCATTTCAACCATTCAAGCTTTGGGTGACGGTCCGAATCCCACCGATATCATTCTAGTAAGGAAATTCTTTTGCTTCTGAACATGAACAACTATAATATAGCTCGACTACCAATGAAAATCATAATGAAGAACTTATTATTAAACAAAATTACTTTCGTGAGATTACCATGATCACAAATCGTTTCAGAATTCCGGCCGTACATCAACCCATTTTAAGGGGAATTAAGTCTGAGATTATCTTGGAAGGGATCGCTTCTTGTTTCCAGCCAATGAACTTATTATTATTATTATTATTATTATTATTATTATTATTATTATTATTATTTAAATTTAGAGATAAGTGTATAAATAATTTATGTAATTTGATTATAGCAAGTTTAGTCTCTAAACTGTTAAAAACTAACAGACATTAATGATGGGGACTAAACTTGTAATTATCACACAAATCATTGGACTGTGTTTGTAATTTCTAAAACTTAGGAACTAAAGTTGCAATATGTTCAAACCATAGAAACCATATGTGTAATTCTTTCTATAAGAAGTTGTTAGGTAGCTTTTAATGGTCATTAAAAGGCCACCTTCTAATGATTCATAGCCTTTTAATGTTTAAAAGATAAGCTCAAGTCTGAATAGTTAAGAACTAACATCTTAATGTACTTTTGGCCGCTTTCAACCCTAAGTATTAGGAACTTTTAATCTTTAGTTTTACCGTTAACATTTCAAAAAACATAATACCTTTACAACATTTAGTAAATTGTCTTTTTCATCCCTTGGTTTTATAAAAATTTACATTTGAATCCAAAAATTTAAATTTTGCTACTTGCATCCAAAGGTTTCGTTAATATTATCATTTGAATCCATTTAACTACAACCAACTAACACCGTTAATTTTTCTGTTAACTTTACTACGTTATGGGTATTTTAGTCAAAGCAACTATAAAATAAATAACCAGCCACATGTGAGGGGTTTTATTCTTTGATTTAAAGTTTAATTATGGTTACGATGATTGATGTTATACGATTATTATTCAGGGATTGTTAATATCATATTGTTTATTTTTCTTTTACTTTTATGATAATTTGTGTTTTATGGATATGATTCAAACAGTTTATGTTGTATGACTTGTTTTTTATGTATATTTTTTTGTGGCATATGCTTTATGAAGTTAAAAATTAGTCATTTTTAGATGGTTATCCTTGTATTTTGTTTTATGTAACAAATGGATTCAAATAACAATGATTATAATTAAAAGAGACTGTACACATAAACTCTTCGCGTAAGACTGGTTTTTTTATTTTGTACTTATTTTGATTATAATGCCTCTAATGTAGGAAAGTTAACGAAAAATTTAACGGTGTTAATTAGATGTAGTTAAATTGATTCAAATGTCAATTTTAGTGAAATATTTGAATGTAAAGAACAAAACTTAAACTTTAATATTCAAATAACAATTTTTATTAAAACACAGAAGATGAAAAAACAATTAACTTTACTACATTTGGTTTGTCTTTTCTTTGAACAACACATTGGGTATATCTAATCAATGTTTTTAGAACCGAATCGGACGTCGAATCAGACGTCTTACTGGTTCACTGGTCGAACCGGTCGGACCGGATTTATGAACCGGAAAAGTAATTAATTAACTTTAATTTTTTAAAGATAAAAATTTTAAAATATGAAGTGATCTAAAAGTTTATATAAAATACACACATACATTTAAACTATATATATTCAAAATCATTTAATATTATAGTTTTAAACCAAAGAATAATATATGTATACATATTTGTACGTAAATCATTAAAGTATTAATTTTCTTTTCAAAACATTAATTATGATAATAAATATTAAATGTAAACTTTATCACAACTACTTTCATCCTTGCCAATACCATCTCCTTCTTCCCAATACCATCTCATCAACCATTCCCCCCCATACCATCTGCACCATCTTCACCATCTCCATATCATCTTCACTATTCAAAAACCATCTTCACTATCTCCTTCGGTGCAAGAAAAACACCGTCCTGTTTGCGATCTCCACAGAAGTCTTCATTTAAGCTTATAGCATCCCACTTGTTCGCCATTGATGTAACAGCCTGCATTTGATGGAGGAGCTCCGGCGTACATTGGTGTAGCAACTCCGATATTGCTGCAGCAGATCCGACATACTCCTTTCAGATCGTTAACGTTACACTCCGATATTTCATTTGTAGATCCGAGCCAACCGGTTCACCGAATCACGGTTCGACCGCCAAATCGCTTTCAACCGGCCAGTTCTCGGGATACTAAACAAACCAAGGTAGATCGGACCGGCGGCAACACCGAATCCTGGTCGGACCGGTTGGACCAGATGGTCCGATCCGATCAGTTGAGGATAATGGTATTTTCTATTTCTCATGACATGTAAAAGCTCTAAGGGGGGGGCTTAGGGGCACTACATGTGGTAACACAATAGACTCAATAAAGTAGCAAAACGATTCTTGTTTTGGTGAGAACAAATAAAGTTGTCCATATTCAGCCTTTCACATGATTTGTTGCTTGATGTCACAGGAAACACAAAACTCACACGAAACCCCTTGCAAGGACTTAGAACTAGGGATGTAAACAAGCCAAGCCGGCTCGCAAGCAACTCGGGATCGGCTCGAAAAAAGCTCGAATCGAGCCGAGCTTAAACGAGCTCGAGCCCGAGCTCGAGCTCAGATTATTGCTCGTTTGCTAAACGAGCTCGAGCCCGATATTCAGAAATCGAGCTCGAGCTGGCTCGCGAGCCTAAACGAGCTTTTTATTTATATAGTTTTTTATTTGCATATTAAATATATATAAATACATATTTACGTAAATTATATTATTAAATATATTATTATGATAAAAAATAGTTAAATAATATATATTATGTTATATATAAAAAGTATGATCATAAATAATTATAAAAGTAATTATAAAAAAATAAAATTTAATAATTTAACAATAAACGAGCCGAGCCCGAGCCGAGCTCGAGCTTGAAAATTTTCTGATGAGCCGAGCTCGAGCTTTATAAATAAAACTATAAACGAGCAGAGCTCGAGCTCGAGCTCGAGCTCGAGCTCGAGCTTCCTAAAACCAAAACGAGCCGAGCTCGAGCCTAAGCGAGCTCGGGCTCGGCTCGGCTCGTTTACACCCCTACTTAGAACATTATGCAAGAATTTGACCTTCAAATAACTCTCCAAAAGGTACCTTTCAAACTTAATTATTTTAAACTAGCTTTAGTAATACGTTTATTACACGAGTTAAATAAATAAAATATTAAATAAAATGAAAATTTATTAATTATAAAACGGTATTTTAAGTTAAGATATAATTGAAAATATGTATAAGTAATGACTATAAGTAATAAAACAATAATATCAACGTTTTAAACTTTTTTTTGTTTTCTCGGAACAAAGATAAAATAAACATTTTGTTTTAAAACAAACCGTTTCAATTTTAAAATTTTCTTATTATAACTCTCGGGTTTAATTATTTTTGGTTAATAAAAATTTTACATTCTAAAACCACCAATTTCAAAATATTTCGTATTTTATAAACAAAGTTTGATGTATTAGAAAATTTTCTTACTTTATAGAAATTTGTTTTCTTATAAATTCATTAATAAAAATATATCTTTCTTAATTTATTAATAAATCTTTTTGTAATCTAAAAAATAATTAAATAATATTATTAGTAATTTAGGTCATTATTTAATAGAAGAGAAAAGAAAAAAATATTTTGATTTGAAAAAAATATGATATTATCATGTGTCCTACTTATTTACTATTTTAATATAGTAGAAACATCAATGAGAGTAACACATTAAATAAGTAACTAAATTTGGTCACCATTTTTGCACCTGCATATACGTTTCATAGTTTTATTTCATCCCTCTAATTAAATCATTCATCACCATGATTCACATATAATTTGGTACGTTCTTGAAGAACAAATGGAACACCATAACATTACTAACAAATTAATCCGCTTGTTTGACCCATCTTTACAGCTAATCAACTGATTCATTATGGCTATAAATCGCATGCATATGAACATTCCTTATGTAAATTCAAATTACCAAACGATTTAGCTAGAGACACATCGGAAAACAACAACTTACACAAAAGCAATCATATCGGTTCAGCAATATTAATTCGAATACTAATTTTGAGATATTATATATGACAATTATTGATGAATTCATAGATTGAAAGAATACATGTACCTTGGAGCGA
Source organism: Flaveria robusta (assembly GCA_025506415.1). Classification (NCBI taxonomy): domain Eukaryota; kingdom Viridiplantae; phylum Streptophyta; class Magnoliopsida; order Asterales; family Asteraceae; genus Flaveria; species Flaveria robusta. Next base: position 5,522,029 of record CM046467.1, read on the forward strand.
AGAAGGTGGGGGCATGATCAATCTAAAAGATGTACTCTATAGTAAACTGTGGAGAAGCATGATGCTTGAGAGATTGTTGAAGACATTTTATCTCTAATTTTATGACGAAAAAGTGTCTGAACCTCAAAAGATAAGTAATCAGTAAGGATCCGTGGTCTAATTTTAAGGTGTTTATGAGTTCTTCGATCTTCTGAATCCTTACATTGAAAAGGTGTTTATGAGTTCTTCGATCTTCTGAATCCTTACATTGAAAGAATACAGGTCGTCCATTATCAGTAGCAGACCTTGAACTAGTTTATAAGAGCGGCGATGGGCGAAAATAATTTTTTTAGGGGGAGAGTCAATATATATATATATATATATATATATATATATATATATATATATATATATATATATATATATGTATGTATATGTAAATAACCGAAGCAAAAATTAACACTACCGTACCTAAAACTAACATTACTGACGAAAAAAAGAGGGGGCGCGGTGGCCACCCCCGGCCCTAATAAAGCTCCACCCTTGCCCATTATCTACCAGAAACATCCATCGTGCAACCATTGTCGGAGTTGATGTGGTATTTAAAAACCTCTTCGGAATTACGGCAGCGCAAGCAGAAAAGCGCGCAACACAACAAGAATAAACTAGAGTTTTAACTTATGCTTACAAGTGTAAGTTATCTATCGTTTTAACTAGTCAAACTAGTGTATGTAACCTAAACACTTATAAGATGTACTCCACTAAAAGCCACCACAATCACTTTTTCTCAACCATCAACCACCGACCAAATCCAACTGTTTGTTGCTATGCCTCAATAACAAATATTAAAAAATCTTGGTCACAATAATTCTATGTATTAAAAGACTATATCTAGTAATTGATAGCTTAATATGTTGTACGTGCATGAGTTTTACTATTTTGCTTTAGTCAAGTTATGCAAGAACTGTTTGTAACTCGTACAAAACGTAGCAAGTCTTTTTGAGAGTGACAAAGATGTTAAGTCTATACAACATGTGACTTATAAGTGTTATGTAGATGTAGTATGATATGTATCAGGATAGTTTGGGTTAAAAAGATTGTGTTTGTGTACCAGCAAGTTCTTTATATCTATGGGATGATTTTTCTAGCTTGCCTTCAACACGAGATCAAGCGAGGTGGCCTTAATCACACAGTTGCGAATGTAAGAAGAAATGACCACATGGAAATGACATCCAAGCTGGCTATAGTCGTGCATGAGATGCCTACATAGAGAGAGTGAGGTTTTTACTCATGGATGCAAAAATGACTAGGTTAGTAGAAGCAAGATCTACAAATGGCATATGAAGATGGAGAAAATCCAAATCTGAAGAACAATCCAAGACTAGAAATCTTAGTTCGAGCTAAAAATTCTCGGATTTTGTTGTTTTGATGAGAACACGAGGCAGGTTTTTGTTCGTGGTCCCACGGATGGTGCCACTTGTTGCTACATCTAAAATCCGGGTCGGGCTTGATGTTGAGTTGAACCGCGCCTAGCTACCCCGAGCTTGGATCTGAGCTACAACAGCAAAGAATATCTACGTTAGAAGGCCCAGGGTACTAGCCCCGAGGGCACTCTGACGCTCAAGTCAGTATTTTTCTTATTAAGAATTCGATGTATAACATATTAAATATCATAATATAAAACTACATAAACAAGTGTGAGAGATGAAAGATGGACTATGATAGAAGAGCTTCACAGGAATGAGTATACTGGCCATCATAGGTAGGGATGTTGTCCAGATAGATAAGAAAAGGTTGATATTGTCCTTGACAAGGAAGAATGCCAAGGTCCTTTTTCATAACGCGCAAGAAAACCCTTCTTATCAAGGAGATGATAGTGATGGCAGAGAGAGGATTGTAAGAAAAAGATAGGTTAGATGCTAGTAGAGTGTTTATTCTATGGCAAATGGGATGCGTTTGGATGAAGGGGAACCTTTTATTTATAAAGGAGTATGAAATCTTAGTGGACTTGGCTGTCTGGGCTTTGAGTCTGTCCACTAAGTTATTCTTATTAGATCATATGGTTGGCTCATTACGAGACATACATGATAAAAAAAATTGAACTCAAAGCTAACGCCATATAAAAAAAATAAACCCACAATACTTGTAATATATTAAAAATGATAACTTTTACGGTGCTTTAAGATTGTCTATATAAATTAATGACAAAAAGAACCAATAAATGATAAAAATTATAGTATAGAAAGGAAAAAAATAAATCAAATCAGTGCAATGAAGGATAAGTTGAACTAGAGCGTAATGTCACGGCCTGACAACAACTTCCCGAAACCCCCGAAAATCTTCATTTCATTCTATCAAGTAACATAGTCTTTAAAAGACTTAAAAATATCTAGATATTACTATAGAAGTATCTAGATATTATGAAGCAAATATCTTAGATATTATGTACTAAATATCTTAGATATTAAGATGTAAATATCTTAGATATTTGTATTAGATCAATCTAGATTAGGAATAATCTAGATTCTTAGACAAGTATAAATAGGTGGTGAATGGTTCATTCCAAACCACCTCACAACTATTGTAATCAAGCTTCCTTGTAATCACACTCTTAAGTAATACAAGTGTTCTTTCTTCAAGCTTTCTTGTGATCTTTCTCACAATCTCTACAAAGTCGTTGAATCGCTGCTGACTTGGTGATCTAGTCGAGATCAAGGCTGACTTAGTACGGTGACTAAGTGCCGCACGAGAGTTTTGGGAAACACTCCGTGACAAGTGGTATCAGAGCCAGGTTGATTCATTGGGATGGCGACTGAATCGGAGAGGATTGGGGTCACAAGCGTTGCTGGAGGAGAAGAGAATCGTGGTCGGGACGAAACTTCCCATGGAAGCAAGAAGAGTCGTGGGGCGTCAAAGGACAAGACTTTAGAGAAACGAGTTGCTGAATTGGAATCAGCAATGACAAGTCTTGGAACCCAAGTTGATGACCGGCTGCAACGAATAGAAAACTTGGAGACTGACTTCCCCGAATTAAGGGAAGATCTTAGAGCTGCCATCGAGGTACTTCGTGGAGAAGTGAAGATCATGATAAATAATACAGTTGGAGAGGCTATCAAGGATGCGTTCAAACAGGTCCAAAAGGATATGGATGAACTTTCAGCCGACATGCATCGCAGCCTTATCGGCTTGGAAGCAAAGGTGAGTGACTGTAGCAAAGCCGTGGTCACAGCAGGAGGCAACATCGTTAACTTCACACCAAGGATAGAAGTCCCTAAACCCACACCTTTCGTTGGAAAATGCGAGGCAAAGGTTGTAGACGACTTTCTATGGGAGATGGAACGTTACTTTGATGGTGTGAACATCATCGATGATGCTACAAAAATCAAAACAGCCACACTCTACTTGAAAGAAACTGCAGGCTTGTGGTGGCGACGTAAACACAGTGAGATTGAACGAGGTACGTGCACCCTCAATACTTGGGCTGATTTCATTAAGGAATTAAAGAAACAATTCTATCCGGAAAACGCTAAAAATGAAGCAAGAAGTCGATTACGTAAGCTGAAACAAACCGAAACCATCAAGGACTATATCAAAGAGTTTACTACCCTTGTCCTTGAGATTCCGGATATGTCTGATAAGGACTCCCTGTTCTACTTTCTCGATGGTCTACAACCATGGGCCAAGACGGAGTTGCAACGACGTGGTGTTCAGGATCTCTCTTCGGCTATCGCCATAGCCGAAGGATTAATCGACTACAACCGGAGGGATTCTAAACCCAAGGACCGGAAGAGTAACCACGAGAAGGGTGGGGGAGATAAATCAGCCCAAACAAAAGGCAATACTCCATGTAAGCCACTACCCCATTGGAAGTCCCGAGAAAATAAACCGCTTACGACAGATTATAAATGTTTCATATGTGATGGGCCGCACAAAGCTCGGGACTGTCCAAAGAAATCGAGCCTACATGCTATGATTGCAAGAGAGGAAGGTTCCCATGATGAAGGGGAAGGAGACGTTTGCATGGGATCAATGCAAGTACTAAGTGCAATCAAAGCAAGAGTGGAGGCTCGAACAACAACAAGTAAAGGACTACAATACGTGCAGGCCAACATCAAGGGCAATCAAGTGCGGGCCCTTGTGGATACAGGAGCTTCTCATAACTTTATGTCTGTCGAAGAGGCTCAACGACTCGGTGTTAGTTTTGTTAAAGGCGGTGGTACAATGAAGACGGTTAACGCCAAGGCCACACCAATACACGGGGAGGCCCGTGATGTTCAAGTAAAGATTGGAGAATGGTCGGGGCCAATCAACTTCACAGTAGTAGCAATGGACGACTTCAAAGTAGTTCTCGGCATAGAATTCTTCGACCAGGTACGAGCCTTCCCTATGCCATTTGCTAATTCCTTGTGTATCCTTGACGAGGGAAAGACTTGTATGGTAAACACGGAAAGGGGGCCACAAAAGGGTGGGCCTAAGACCCTTTCTGCCATACAATTCAAAAAAGGATACAACAAGAAGAAGCCATGTTACTTGGCAGTAGCAAAGATGGGTGACAAGATAATTGCCAAGGAGGCTGTACCAAAAGTAATCCAGAACATACTTGAAGAATACAAGGATGTTATGCCAATGGAACTACCAAAGAAACTTCCCCCACGAAGAGAGGTCGACCATCAAATTGAGCTGGAACCAGGGTCTAAACCCCCAGCCAAGGCCCCATATCGCATGCCACCGTCAGAGTTGGAAGAGTTACGAAAGCAGCTCAAAGAGTTGTTGGATGCAGGATACATTCGTCCCTCTAAAGCCCCCTATGGTGCCCCAGTATTGTTTCAAAAGAAGAAGGACGGCTCACTTCGTATGTGTATCGATTATCGGGACTTAAACAAGATTACAATAAAGAATAAGTACCCCATTCCATTGATCGCTGATCTATTCGATCAACTCGGCAAGGCAAAGTACTTTTCAAAGTTGGATCTTCGATCAGGGTACTGCCAAGTGAGGATTGCTAAAGGGGACGAAGCTAAGACCACTTGCATCACAAGGTATGGATCGTATGAGTTCTTAGTGATGCCGTTTAGTCTAACCAACGCACCAGCCACTTTTTGCACACTTATGAATAAACTCTTCCACCCGTTTTTGGACAAGTTCGTAGTAGTGTACCTGGATGATATTGTGGTGTATAGCCGCACGATGGAAGACCACGTGACACACTTGCGACAAGTATTCCAGGTACTACGTGAAAATGAGCTATACGTCAAGCTGGAGAAATGCTCATTCGCCCAAGAGGAAGTTGAGTTCTTGGGCCACCGGATCAGGGAGGGACAACTCATGATGGAATCCACCAAAGTAAAAACCATTCAAGAATGGGAAGCACCAACCAAGGTTCCGGAGCTACGTTCATTCCTCGGGTTGGTCAACTACTACCGACGATTTATCATGGGCTACTCCGTAAAAGCAGCCCCCCTGACGGACTTACTAAAAAAAATAAGGCTTGGAAGTGGGACGAGCGGTGTCAAAGGGCCTTTGAGGAATTAAAGAAGGCCGTTATGTCTGAACCAGTTCTGCGGCTACCTGATGTCACCAAGCCGTTTGAGCTACACACCGACGCATCGGACTTTGCAATTGGTGGAGTACTTATGCAAGAAGGACATCCGATCGCGTTTGAGAGCCGCAAACTAAACGACACCGAGAAGAAATATACGGTGCAAGAAAAAGAGATGACAGCCATCATTCATTGTCTACGGACATGGAGACATTATCTTCTCGGGTCTAGGTTTGTTATAAAAACCGACAATGTTGCCACTAGTTACTTTCAAACACAAAAGAAGTTAAGCCCAAAGCAAGCTAGGTGGCAAGATTTCCTCGCCGAATTTGATTATGTCTTGGAATACAAACCGGGGAAAGCTAACATTGTGGCCGATGCCTTAAGTCGTAAGGCCGAGTTTGCTGCAATCGCAAGGCCTTCATTTGACATCCAAGACAAAATCAAAGAAGGCTTAGAACGAGATTCATTCGCCAACCACCTAGTCTCTTTAGCTCGTGACGGGAAGACTAGGCGATTTTGGTTGAAGGGAGACTTGTTAGTAACCACTGGAGATCGGCTCTTTGTGCCTAAATGGGGTGACCTAAGGCGTACAATCATGAAGGAGTGTCATGACTCAAGATGGGCCGGTCATCCCGGAATAAAACGAACGTTGGCACTTATTGAAGATACTTTTTATTGGCCCCAAATGAAGAATGACGTTGAAGCATACATGAGAACATGTTTAGTCTGTCAACAAGACAAGATCGAGCAACGTCAGCCTGGGGGATTGCTAGAACCGTTACCGACACCCAATGGCCCATGGGAAAGCGTCTCCATGGATTTCATCACTTGCCTACCAAAGTCAGAAGGAAACGGAAGCATAATTGTGGTGGTGGATCGGTTTTCCAAGTATGGGACGTTCATTCCCGCACCAGCCGATGTAACTGCAGCAGAGACAGCAAGACTATTCTTTAAGCATGTGGTGAAATATTGGGGTATTCCACAAGTCATTGTGAGTGATCGCGACCCGCGCTTCATAGGGAAATTCTGGTCAGAGTTGTTCAAGATTACAGGAACAAGCTTGAATTTCTCAACAAGCTTCCACCCTCAAACCGATGGGCAAACGGAACGGGTTAATGCACTATTAGAGTTGTACCTCCGGCATTATGTAAGTGCCAACCAACGTGACTGGGCAAAACTGCTCGACGTGGCACAGTTCTCCTACAATATGCAACGAAGTGAGGCAACCGGTAAGAGCCCTTTTGAAATAGTTACAGGGCGACAACCACTAACTCCAAACGCTCTAGCCGCATCTTATGATGGAAGTAGCCCTGCCGCTTTCAAGGCTATTAAAGAGTGGCATGAGCAGGCGGATTTAGCACGAGCTTCACTTAATAAGGCGACCAACAAAATGAAGAAATGGGCCGACAAAAAGAGAAGGCACGTCGAGTTCCAAGTTGGGGACCAAGTAATGGTAAAGTTGTTACCACAACAGTTCAAGTCGTTACGAAGTGTGCACAAAGGCCTGGTAAGGAAGTACGAAGGTCCCTTTCCCATAATAGCACGGGTAGGCAAAGTTTCTTACCGTCTCCAACTACCGCCCAAACTAAAAATACACCCGGTTTTTCATGTGAGTTTTCTTAAGCCATACCATAAAGACATGGAAGACTTAGAAAGAGGAGTATCCAAACGGGTGCCAACCGCTGTAGTAACATCTTTTGATCGAGAGGTTGCTGAAATTCTATCGGACCGTACTGTCCGTAGGAGGGGAGTGCCAAGCTACAAGGAGTACTTGATCAAATGGAAGGACATGCCAGATAGTGAGGCCAGCTGGGAACCAGAGGATACACTTTGGCAGTTCAAAGACGAGATCAAGAAGTACCACGAGGGAAGCACGACGAGGACGTCGCGAGCTTAGGTGGGGGAGAATGTCACGGCCCGACAACAACTCCCCGAAACCCCCGAAAATCTTCATTTCATTCTATCAAGTAACATAGTCTTTAAAAGACTTAAAAATATCTAGATATTACTATAGAAGTATCTAGATATTATGAAGCAAATATCTTAGATATTATGTACTAAATATCTTAGATATTAAGATGTAAATATCTTAGATATTTGTATTAGATCAATCTAGATTAGGAATAATCTAGATTCTTAGACAAGTATAAATAGGTAGTGAATGGTTCATTCCAAACCACCTCACAACTATTGTAATCAAGCTTCCTTGTAATCACACTCTTAAGTAATACAAGTGTTCTTTCTTCAAGCTTTCTTGTGATCTTTCTCACAATCTCTACAAAGTCGTTGAATCGCTGCTGACTTGGTGATCTAGTCGAGATCAAGGCTGACTTAGTACGGTGACTAAGTGCCGCACGAGAGTTTTGGGAAACACTCCGTGACAGTAAGGCTTATCTTTCCAACATTTATCAAACATAAGAAAACAAGAATAAATTGAAACTATACCTCAGAAGACACCGGTGCGTATCATCCATACAACCAATATTGTTGGATTTTGGATGTATCGTATAGCATCTCCTTCCAACCATGGTATTTAATAAGAAAACTTCAATGCACAAAATGTGATTCTTTTTAATCTGGTAGTTTATTTACACGGAGAAGAAACTATAAGATATTTAAAAGATGTTATTTTCAATGACAAAATGTTAAATAATGATAATATTATAAAAAGATTTATAAAACAAAAAATAACGTAAAAATGAAAAAAGTAAAATGGCGAAAATGTTTCTTTTGTTTCCCTCTTTAATAAAAAATAATTTTTTTTAAAATAAAAAAAACTCGTTTTTTTATAAACGTCATTTTACACATATGTAATAGCCGTAAATACACATGTGTAAAATAGTATTTACACATGTGTAATGACTAATTTACACATGTGTAAGTAACGGGTGGATGATTTTTTTTTTTTTTAAATATATCAATATGTTACGCGTTGCAAAGATAAAAAATACTTAAATTAATGATGCAATTTTTTTGAAAAAAATAATATCGTGAAAAAAAATTATGAACATTTTAAAAAAAATTAAAAATGACATGTGACTTGCATATAACTTAAATATGTGGATTATATTGCTTACTAGAGTTCTCACAAAAAAATATGATTATCAAGATAACCCTACCCTATATATATATATATATATATATATATATATATATATATATATATATATATATATATATATATATATATATATATATATATATATATATATATATATATATAAGTGGGAGGTTTCATAAAAAAATGTATTTTGCCTAATAAGCCTAAAAATTATCTTATCATCCTATTTTTCAATCAATTATTAATATGAAAGTGTAAAAAAGAAAAACGTGGAACGGTATTTTAGATATGTAACCATATTTTCTAAACGTTTATGACTTTTTTTATTATATATCTATTTTTAAAACAAATTGCACCATAAAATCAAACATTTTTTTCTCTTTAAATTGAGTATAGTATTGCTATATTTCTTTACAAAAAAAAAAAATAAACGGTGCGAAATTGTGCTATATTTTAACGTTTTTGTGTTGGATTTCATCAAAACAGCACAAAACTATTTGTGTTGTATTTCGTCAAATCATACGTCACACAACAAAGTTTCGTGGTGCTTTGCGTCACACAGCACAGTTTCGTGCTGCTTTGCGTCAAACAGCATAGTTTCGTACCGCTTTGCATCAAACAGCATAGATTCGTGCTGCTTTACGTCAAACAGTACAGTTTCGTGCTGCTTTGCGTCAAACATCACAGTTTCGTGCTGATTTGGTCAAACAGCACAGTTTCGTGCTGTTTTACGTCAAACAGCACAGTTTCGTGCTGATTTGCATCAAACATCACAGTTTCGTGCTGCTTTGCATCAAACAGCACAATTTCGTGCTGCTTTGCGTCAAACAGCACACTTTCGTGCTGCTTTGCGTCAAACAGCACACTTTTGTGCTACTTTGCGTCAAACAGCACAGTTTCTTGCTTGTTTGCGTCAAACAATACAGTTTCTTGCTTGTTTGCGTCAAATAGTACAGTTTCGTGTTGTTTTGTGTAGGTTTAGGATTGTAGTGAAGAATGATAATAAACTAGTTGATTTTACCCACGCACGTTGCGGCGGCGGCTTACACGGTGTGATAAAGTGAAAAATACAATCGAACTGCGTCGATTCCGAACAAAGCTTATATCGGGATGTAGAGTAACTCGAATATATACCACAGAATAAAAACGTATTATGTTTGACGCGACTTCAAATAAAATTTACATTGAATCATAGCCCAATTCAAAGCATATATAAAAACAAAACACATGCGACAACATCGTGTGTGGCATAATAAAGTATAGACTACAATCGTCTGATCTCATTCCAAACTAAATATATGTCGAAATGGAAAAATTCGAATTTATAAAATCAATTGAAAAAGAAATATATTTGACCCGACTTTTTCCCTACAAATTTACATCAAAACACAAACAAACTCAAAATATACTTAAAAATAGGCACATAAACGTTTTAATTTGAACTTGCTCGTTTCCGAATAAAATTTATGTTAAAATATAGACATACGTGAATTTATATCCGCGTACAACGTTTTACATGTGAAAAAAATCATATACTTTACTTCAACTCACTCGCTGATGTGCAATTAACGGTGAACAACCAACGTTTTCGACGTTTTTTACTAAAAAAACAAAACTTATACGTAAACTCAAGCGTCGTATGAATACATTACAAATTAACGTCAAAATGTTGAAATATATTTTTTTTAATTGATTGACATGTGAATTCGTTATGTCCGGTGCTATGAGGACATTAGCTTGACTAAGAACGAAGAAGCGTATGAATTTATGCCGTCATTGTTTTGGAGTTTAAAACATAAATATAAAACAGTTTTATGTCTAGCCCGTTACGATTTAGTAGTTTAAAAAGGGTAATTTAAAGTGAAAAAAAATATTAAAAAATTGTTAAAGAATAAAAATCAAAAGAACCCAAAAAAAAAAAAAGAAAGAAAACCCACAGGAATGGAACCTGTATCCCAGGTTTAAAAGCACAACAATTTAACCACTAAGCTACCATCAACACTTTGTCTGTATGTTTAGAAATTAAAGTATTTAACTCAAAAGTAAGTCGGTGGCTTTGAGCACAAACGTTGGCAAATGAGTTCTAGTGTAATTGGTTGGTTGTAATGATAAGTTGGTGGTGGAGCAGTGGCGATTGAGCTATCCACCATGGAAAAAGAAATGTAGAAATTTGGGGATTATAATTGTATTAAATTTTTTCAAAATATAAAGAATAGAAAAAAAGGGATAATTATGTTTTTGACTAATATGTTATTTAACTCTCTTTTTAATTGTGCCACGTGTCATGATATTATTGCTTATTATCATATTTAGGAAAACTAATTTTTTATTTTAACCTCTACCTATAATATATATATATATATATATATATATATATATATATATATAGGAGGGATCTTAAAAAACTATAATTTTATGAGAAAACTAAAGAAAACCAATAAAACCGGTCACATAATTTATAAATTTTTTATTACTACCATCTATATATATGTTTGAGTATATATAAATAAGGATATCGATCAAATAAAAACCGTAGCATGGTTTTCCATATACGTTACACATAAGTTACGTATACGTAACTATTTTTCATTCGATATAGGGTTACGTATACGTAAGACTCTTCATTCTCGTATGTATGTTCAACATATATGTACCAAATACTTAAATAACATCTTGACAATTAAAATAACAAAAAAATTATGAATTATGTTATTGGTTTTTGTGGTTTTCTTTGTTTTTCACATAATTATTGGTTTTCTCAGAAACCCTCATATATATATATATATATATATATATATAGGGGAGGGTTCAAATAAAAACTCACTTATTTTATGAGAACTCTAGGAACCAATGTGAGCCACACATTTTCAATGGCAAAATGGTAAATAATTATAACATAATAAAAAAATTTATAAAACAAAAAATAACATAAAAGTTAAAAAAGTAAAATGACGAAAATATTTCTTTTGATTCCCTATTTTATAAAACAATAAAAAAAATTATAAAAAATAATAAAAAACTCTTTTTTTTATGAACGTCACTTTACACATATGTAATATATAAAATAAAAATACACATGTGTAAAACAGGATTCACAAATGTGTAATGACTAATTTACACATGTGTAAATACCGGATGATATATTTTTTTTAAAAAATATATCAATATGGTACGCGTTGGAAATATAAAAAAATAATAAAATTAATGTTGTAATTTTTTTAAAAAAATAATATCATGAAAAAAAGTTATGAATATTTAAAAAAAAAGATAAATTTGGTATGTGACTTAATTGTGTGCTTGAGATTGGTTGCTAAAGTTCTCACAAAAAATATTGTTTCTCAAGATAAACCTACCATATATATATATATATATATATATATATATATATTATACATATATCTTTTTTCGCTAAAATCAATTAATTATGTCCTCAAGCCTCCTAAGAGCAAACTTTAAGCTAGAATTACTTACATCAAACAATTTAAGAGCTTTGTTTTTGTTGTGTGTTGATTTTTTTTCTTTTGTGACACACTTGTTACCAATTTTTTATTCACGTTGATATTGTTCATATTTATTAAAAAATTTATCTAATGGTTCAAACAAAAAGTCAGTCCTTCAAAGTAGTGGCACCTTATCTTAGTTTTTATGGTTTTGATTAGTTCTGATTTCAAATACTTTTATTTTGTACTCAACCTTTTACTAGTGACTTAAAACTTAAAAGTATGATTACAAGCTATCCACCTAGTCTGAGCAGTAAAAGATTGAATTTTGCAAGATATGCAGATACCACTAGATATTATTACGATCTGCAAGAATCGTCATTTAAGATGGCTAATTGTTTATCCATGTTTGTGTGTGTATATATATACACACACACATAAACATAAACATGGATAAACAATCTTTGCCGAAATCAACTGATTATGTTCTTGTTTCTAAGAGTTTTATCATTTTACTTTCATTACAAAGTACCTTTCTTCAATTGATTATATTCATTTTATCAGGGTGCTTGTGTTGCAACATAATTTAGGTCGAGTAGCACCAGTAATAACCCAAATATTTATTACAAACTCACCCACATTCAAAGTGTTGTGGGGCAATCTCTTGATATTAACGTTGAAGAAATTGAGGCTACTTTATCTTTATTTTATGCATATGGAGAATCTTTAAGTGAAGAAAACAATGAAAACACGCAGTGGGATCTTGAGAGAACTTGTTCCAATGCTTTTATCAACTACATTTCCTTGCCATTCTAATCGGCTAGTTGCATTGGTGTATCTTGATGCAAAAACAAGATACATTAAGTTTGTTCTTGAAAATTATTAATATACTAGGTTATATCCCCGTGTATTACACGGATTGAATAACAAAAATTTAAATATTTATTGATGATTAGTAGGAATTGTAAAACGTTATTTTAATATAACATATGATTAAATTTACGTATGGTTAAATATTTTGATTTTTTTATTATTTTTAAAACTTTCGTTTTAAAAAATTGCTTTGAAAATTTTTTATTATTTTATCAGTATTTTGTTGTTTAAAAACTCCGGGTTTGTTTTAAATAAATGTTCTTTTATAAAACTTTTATTTTGTAAAAAGATTGAATTTAAATATTTCATAATTTAAAAAAGCTTCATTTTTTAGAAAATCATAGTTTTAGAAAAATTTATTTTTGAAAAAATATATTTTTTAATTAAAATACTTAGTTTTTATTTAATGAAAAAATATTTTAAAAATTATTAATTAAAGTACTTGAATTTATAATAGAGAGAGAAAGAGAAATATTTGGAAATTAGTTACTTGACTTCTAAAAAATAAAATTAATAGTTTAGGCGGAAAAATAACTGGGGGAAGCATTGTGGGAATGCCATGTGTTTCACATTGTAAAGTATTATTAGTATAGATTCCTTTAGTGTTGGCTATATATATTTTTGGTCAAGGTATACACCATTCAAAAGTGGAAGTGATTCGAATGACGGGTTATCTTTTTATGAGGGTTGTAAAACTTGTCAAATTAAGGCTTGTCCATCTCATGGAAACAATTTTGCGGGTATATACTGAAAGTTTAGGTTTTTTCTAACTATCAAGGGATAAATCGATATATTTGAGGCCACCAAGTATTGAACTTTTTTTATTATGACCACCTCAATATTAAAACTACTTTATTGGCACCCAATACGTGTGTCATCTCATCTACCAATTTAGTTTAAATAATACGTATGATTAGAATGTCTTTATCATGTTGAAACCATATGTAAGATATATTTGCATTTTCATAATTTTTAAGAGTATTTTTTACCTTTCAAAATGTTGTCAACCAGAATTTGAATAAATTGAAACTAAATATGTTTAAATTGAAACCACGTACATTTTAGGGCACCTATTAAGTAGTTCCAGCATAAGGTGGCATAATGAAAAAAATGCGGTATATATACTTGGTGGACTCTACATTATTTCGATATACACAAACAATGTGATATAATATATTATTATGTGTAGAGTTTGCATGATATAGTTTTCCGGTTCACAAGTATGGATTATGCTTTAAAAGAGCTTTCAAGATCTGAAGATGGTAGTCACATTTTCGAGATAACTATGAACGTCCTTTTTTTCTTTTTCTGTTCTTTTAATTTATTTTTTATTTTTATTTTTTTCTTACTAGCAATTGGTTAGTTAATTGGAATGGAATGTTGGAATTTTGGACACAAAATAATTATATTTATGTATTTTTTATATAAATAATTATTTAATTATTGGTTTAAGTTCTCGTTTTGTAACGAATTATACCATGTCCAAACTGAAGCTAAGATTAATTAGATATCGATGCTCGAAGTTGAGTGGTCGGAATCAACAAAGTGAAACTAGGGTGATTACAGTAGGAAATTGTTGAAATTTCTTGCATAATGCTAATAAAGCTATGTATTGATTAACATGTATGTTTTATGTTTTAACCAAGTCTTTTAATAAATATTATGAATGTTTTTTATGGTTTAAAATTGACATTAAACATGTTATGAATGAAATAAGAGTTTTAATTTGGTCTCATAAAACATTTCATAAATCAAATGGAAGTTTTGGTTGTGAATCAAAAAACTCACATTAATGTGAATTATTTAGTATGAGTATATAAGAAATTTATTTTTTTTAGTGTCAAAAGTTTTAGGGAAATTTAGAGATGAGCATTCTTTAAATTGTTCTTCCTACACCATCATCTTTAACCTTTTTCATATAACATCATAACACATATTTTACCCGGTAATCTCTTGGGCCCGAGGCACTCTCCGACAGTACATACTGCTTTGGCTGTTATACCCTGAGAGACAGACGCATTGTATTGAGTAGAGACGCGAAATCTGTTTTAAGTGACCCGTGTCTAACACGACCCTCAGCCACAACCGTCAATCTGTTGTTTGATAATTGTTGCAGACAAGAGTTATAGTTGAAGATTCGAACGTGATGAAGACTCAAGTCAAGAATACTATATGAAGACTCGTTGGAGTATGTACTAAAGATGGATGTTCGAATCAAGTTTGGTACATAAATATTGTTATTTATTTTTCTAGTCATATTTGTAAATGGTATTGTACTAAAATATTTTCCATGGCTAACAAGAATATCGTTAAAATTACAATCTTTTAATATAAAAG
The DNA here is from genome assembly GCA_025506415.1 of Flaveria robusta. Classification (NCBI taxonomy): domain Eukaryota; kingdom Viridiplantae; phylum Streptophyta; class Magnoliopsida; order Asterales; family Asteraceae; genus Flaveria; species Flaveria robusta. Next base: position 5,537,261 of record CM046467.1, read on the forward strand.
TGAACCTACTTCTTACAAACATAAAACAGATTTCGTGATGGGATTTTTAAAACGTTATTACTCTGATTTTTTTTTAGGTTCACGAAATGTTAAAGAAAATATTATTTGAGAATTTTGTTAAAATCAAACAAATTTTTTTTGGGAAATAACGTAGTACAACGTCATGTATGGATTTTAATAAAAATTAGAGTACAATCTAATATCCAAAATACCGTATCACTAAACGAATACTTTGATTCTATCATGTGTTAAAACATTTTTGTAAATGTTTAACAATCTAACATGTGTGTTAGAGATGGTTTAATTTTTAAAAGCCATTAGGAAATCATAAGTTTGTAGTTTTAAAATTATTTATGACTACAATGATTTAAGCAAAATCAATTTTTGTTCAGAAACTAGTGTTTTGCAACAAAAAGAGAAATGGTTTATTTTATATGAGCCGAGAAGCTTACAAATGATTTTATAATCGTTTTGATCTAACAAGAGTGTTAGAAGCGGGTTTATTGTATATAAACCGATAAGTTTAAAATATTGTTTTGTAGTTGTTTATTTCTAACAAGCGTGTTAGAACCGGTTTATATTTTATATATCGAAAAGCTTTAAAACGATTTATGTAATCGTTTATTTCTAGCGACTAAGTTAGTACCGGATTTATTTTATATAAATCGAAAAGCTTTTAAAGCGATTTTTGTATTCGTTTATTTCTAACGTGCGGGTTAAAAGTGGTTATTTTAACCGATAAGATTGAAAGGTTATTTGTGATCATTTATTTTCTAACGAGCGTGTTAGAAAACGGTTTATTTAATAAGAACCATAGTATTTAAAATGATTGTTGTAATCATTTGTTAGAAACGGTTTATGTATATAAACCAAAATGTGTTTAAAAACGTTTTTATAATCATTTATTCTCTAATAAATGTGTTACAAATGGTTTATTATACTTAAAAACGTTTTATAATCATTTATTCTCTAATAAATGTGTTAGAAACGATTTATTCTATAAATCGAAAAGTGTTAAAAAAATTTAAAAAAAAACATTTGTAAATTTTTGTCTTCTAACGAGCGTGTTAGATATTAATTTATATAATAAAACCAATTTTGGAGTTTATGGTCTTGACTTTTGTGTTCAAGAAATAAAATAAATACGATATATTTTTAAAATAGTTGCAAAGCTATGAAATGTTTTGAATTAATAAAACATGTGTTTTGCAATCTAAAATGGTTACTACTCATGTGAGAAGTAGCACGTCTCGAACAACAAAATAGTCTCGATAAGATTATTAAGAAAAAAAAAACTTGAGATTGTTGTTAATAGATAGTGTATACACAACATTGTTGTTTTTTGGTTGGTTTTGACTATTCAAATTTAGAGTTTCAAGATGAAATGAGAAACTTAATCGTATGAGTGCATGAAACATTATTGAGGGAGTACCTCAAGACATGCCATAAAATCGATATCATTGCTACAATGATGAAAGTGTTATAGATAATAACACTTGGAGATTTGATGCCTAAATGTAATTTTTATCCGTTTAAATTATTATTAAAAAGTGTTTAACACTTTATATTTTAATTTCGGTTGTATTATTATTTGTGTTCAATATCTTAAGATAACACATGCAATATTTAAAACAAAATAAATCAATTTTTATTATAACGTTCAAAATGATTTTGAGGGAAATAATTTTAAACGTTAATTACATAATGTTTAGAAAATATATAACTTTAAAAAGATAGTGCAATAAGAGATCTGCATAGAAAACAACTTGAGAGTTTTTGAATTGTTTAAGTGTCGAAAATGAGACATCAAATGTCTTACCATATCATGAGATCGAAAACATGATAAGTGTGCTGTGATGAAATACACAAGTATGAGATATACCGATAAACTTCATTTGAAGTTATTATAAAAATTCACAAGTGTGGATAAATCTACATATGAAAGCAATATATGTTATCTTCAATGAATTTAGCTAAATTCATTTTGAAAGATCTAAATGTAAATACGTCTACCATCTTAATGTTGTTAAAGCTATGTGGAGGATTTTTCTTTCGTTTGAGAAAGTATCCTAGTTATACATAGCTTAAAGGGAACAACAAGACATGTGTGCCAATAACTCTAGGCAAACTTTATGAATTGCATATTATTGAGTGTCAATGTGTTTGACTTTGTCTTAATGTAATACTGATTGTAGACGAGTTTCATTTATATTATGAATGATGAATGTGTTCACCAAAGTAAATTGAATGAAGACCTGTTATTAAGTCTTTATAAGTCAAGGGAAGATGGTGCATTTTGCACTTCACACACTCGCACTGATGTGCTTGAAAGTCGGCTGAGTAGTTTTGACAGATGTTATTGAGATCTTGGTCTTAACTCAATGCCAACTACTGGAGTGTGTGTACGCTAGATTGGTACTGAGCTTGCCTTTGAGTTGCTACCAACCTATTGTATTAATGCCGAGCTCCGGCAGTTGCTACCGGCTGGCTGCTGCTAAGTTGGTGCTGAGGTGGCTACCGGGTACGGCGTCATGTCTGTTAACATGCCTGTGGATGAGAGCATTAAAGGAAAATGAGTTATGTTCCTAACCGAATGATTAAGAATAAGTCTTATGATTTGTCTAAAATAAGACATGAATATGGACAAGGGATAGTGTGTTATTCCTTAAAGCTGTGAAGGATCAGAATGATACATCTTCTGTTCACATTCTAGAGTACTATAGTTTAAAGCATGATAGCATAGTAACTATCAATTATGAGCCTCTAAGGAGGTCAATCATGTGTAGATAAATTTAAAAGAGGATACTCATCCGGTTCAAGAAGGTTGATATAACCTATGGAAAACTTAACTAACTAGATAATGTCATCTAGTTTACAAAGTCTAATGAGGAGTACTCAGCTTTCTAGGTTTGTCCGATCGCAAACCTCATTTTAAATCAAATTGCAAGAAATGTGGGGGAGAGGTCATTTTAGAAACAATCCTTTAAGGTATGTAGAAATGGTTTTGTGAGAAAGTTTTCTCAAACCTATTTAGAAAGGGAGAACCTATTATTAACCCATATGGATGTTATCCAATAACACTTAAATGTGGGGGTTTCTTGCATTTGAAAATGAAATGTTAGCAATATTGATTTTGACACAAAGGTCATAAGTTTTCTCAAACCTATTTAGAAAGGGAGAACCTTTCATTAACCCATATGGATGTTATCCAATAACACTTAAATGTGGGGGTTTCTTGCATTTGAAAATGAAATGTTAGCAATATTGATTTTGACACAAAGGTTATAAGGAGTCTATAATAGATTCGGATTCTAATTGGCTAGATTTAGAATCTTGATAGATGTAAACTACCAAATGCTTAAAGGAGATGTGTTCATCTTGAAATAAGAATTTTATTATTCAAATACACTTAATAGCCATTATTAACTTACGAGTTAAGAACAAATCATGAAAACTTATCTCGATTGAAGTTATCTATATCCACTTGACGAAGTGATTGATAACAATTTTGCATCCAACAACCTGCGAGTTGAAACGAGATGAGATAGAGAGGAATTGGACTAAAGCCCATAGTGAAAGGGGAATATGAGGGAAACCTAACCTAGCTGACTGGAGATCCCAAGATCTAGGTTCAATAGGACAACTTAATCATATGACCAACGGAGTCACTATAGGGGAGTACCCTAAAACTAAAAGGGAGTCATGAACTTCCTAGTCCATTCACTCTGGGGGAGTACTCCGAACCAGTGACCAAGTGAAGGTTAAGCATATTCAGGTTAAATGATTATGGAAATCAATATAACTATGATGCTTTTAATGATTCATGGAATCACCTATGTTAGAGAGAAGTGGGGTCGCTTCGAATGGATTTGTGGGGAGGCCCAAATCCTAGAGCTCTCGTAGAACCAGAATAGTGATCCATGACCATAACGGACACTACAATGAGGAGATGTGCCCGACTAGGGAGAGTCTTGTGTAAATGTGTATTGTCGTCTACACAAAACGGGGTCTGTTCAAAGACATCGCGTCTACACACCACCAGGAGGCTAAGTATGCTTCACAAAGGAAGGTTCAATGGAAACACCTACCTATCCTGCAAGACTCAACTGTCAAGTTTTCATTGGGAATTTTATGTGTTTTGATCGATCTCCATTCATGTGGGGGATTGTTGGAATTTTGGATACAAAATAATTATATTTATGTATTTCTTATATAAATAATTATTTAATTATTGGTTTAAGTTCTCGTTTTGTAACGAATTATACCATGTCCAAACTGAAGCTAAGAAGAATTAGATATCGATGCTCGAAGTTGAGTGGTCGGAATCAACAAAGTGAAACTTGGGTGATTACAGTAGGAAATTATTGAAATTTCTTGCATAATACTAATAAAGCTATATATTGATTAACATGTATGTTTTATGTTTTAACCAAGTCTTTTAATAAATATTATGAATGTTTTTTATGGTTTAAAATTGACATTAAACATGTTATGAATGAAATAAGAGTTTTAATTTGGTCTCATAAAACATTTCATAAATCAAATGGAAGTTTTGATTGCGAATCAAAAAACTCACATTAATGTGAATTATTTAGCATGAGTATATAAGAAATTTATTTTTTTTAGTGTCAAAAGTTTTATGGAAATTTAGAGATGAGCATTCTTTAAATTGTTCTTCCTACACCATCATCTTTAACCTTTTTCATATAACATCATAACACATATTTTACCCGGTAATCTCTTGGGCCCGAGGCACTCTCCGACAGTACATACTGCTTTGGCTGTTATACCCTGAGAGACAGACGCGTTGTATTGAGTAGAGACGCGAAATCTGTTTTAAGGGACCCGTGTCTAACACGATCCTCAGCCACAACCGTCAATCTGTTGTTTGATAATTGTTGCAGACAAGAGTTATAGTTGAAGATTCGAACGTGATGAAAACTCAAGTCAAGAATACTATATGAAGACTCGTTAGAGTATGTACTAAAGATGGATGTTCGAATCAAGTTTGGTACATAAATATTCTTATTTATTTTTTTAGTCGTATTTGTAAACGTTATTGTACTAAAATATTTCCAATGGCTAACAAGAATATCGTTAGAATTACAATCTTTTGATATAAAAGTAAACCTACTTCTTAAATGGAAGACATGCCACTAGAAAAGCAGTTAAAGCTTTTGTCATCTCTACTCACCACTCTCACTGCAAAATTTTCGACCACTAGTGGCGACAATTGTCGCCGCTATTAATGACCAAAATCGCCGCTAAAAATATTAGCGGCGGCATGTCGCCGCTATTTGGTTAAAAAAAATTCATGGGAGGTCTCCCCGACATATCTTGCAACGTCTTCAATAGCATGCTCTTACTTCTCTTTCCCTTAATAAGTCATCAAATTTGGTGCTTTTTGTAGGGGTGCAAACGAGCCGAGTCGAGCCCGAGCTCGTATGGGCTCGAGCTCGGCTCGTGAAGACTTAGGAGAGCTCAAGCTCGAGCTCGGCTCGTTTCGAGCTTTATTTTTAAAGCTCGAGCTCGGATCGACAAATACATTTTCAAGCTCGGGCTCGGCTCGTTTATTTATTTAAATATTATTTATAATATTTTTATATTTAATTTTGATATATATATTTATAATTATATGATTTATATAGAATATAATTCGTATTATTTAATTTTTATTTATTAAAACTTTATATATAATAGATATTATTTATATAATATATTAAATAAATTAAATAAAAATATATAAATTAAAAGCTCGTCTAGACTCGCGAGCCGGCTCGAGCTCGATACGTGAAGCTCGGGCTCGGGCTCGATAATTAAATGAGCTATTTTCCAAGCTCGAGCTCGGCTCTGGCTCGATAAAGCTCAGTTCGTTTCGAGCTTTTTATCGATCCGATCTTGAGTAGCTCACTAGCGGCTCGGCTCGTTTGCACCCCTAGCTTTTTGATCCCCAGTTGTTATGGGGAACAAAGGACGAAATACAATCGATTCCTCCATTTAAGTGGTTCTCGCTTCTCCTTGTTCCTGTTCCTAACTCCTCCTCGGGTAGTTCCCAAGGTTTGGCACTTTCCATACTTGATGGGTGCAACATCAACAAATTCGCTCATGATCAAGTTACAACAAGCGAGAACCCATCAAAATCTGCCACTCGTTGGGCAACGCCTTCTTTTCTACGAACACCCCACCACTGAATGATGAACTTTGCCAATTTTCGCCTCCGACCCGAGAACACAGGGTCAAGCCAAGCCCTTACCCGCCTGAATGGAATTCATATCTCCTTTGTCTGGTCGAGAAGGGAGAAAGCTCGTGGAACTGGACTGTGACTCTTCTATTACATTATGGAGAAGCCCTAACGTCGAGCTAAGTGATTTCGTAACCTTTTCGTAGCGTAGTAGAATTAAGGCTACGCACCGACGCTCTCTTTTCTATTAGCCTAAGCGTCTTCGCTAACTCGCTCGCCTACTATACCCTACTATACCACTTTTAGGGTAGGCTAGGCTAACTCGGCCGCTTACTTCTACTAATGTAGGGCTAAATAGCGCCTTTTCTTTTTAAAATAACCAATTTTCATGATTGCGAACCTATAGGTCCTTATGACAAAGAAGAACAGCCGGTTAAAAGACAACGAATCTTTTTATTTCTATCTTCATTATATATATTTTATATATAATAATAATGAAGATAATGAAAATTTTAGGCCAGCTTGACAAGCCTCTTGTTCTGAGGTGCGAAGATCAAGATATCTTTTTTATGAATTCAATTCCACTTATCGATCCCGGCCCAGAAAAGCGACCGACCAGGGCCCTATTGATGAATGAAAGAAAGGCTTTATGAGCCCTGTAAGCCCACACCTGTGTAGAGTGGATCGTTCAACACCTGCAGCACAAACCCATTTTTGACCTATTGGTCCTAGTATCATAGGCGACCGAACGGCCGCCCCTAATTACTAGACCGACCTGCTATAATAATTCCATAAACACCTAGCGAAGATATGGAAAACAAATAAAGTAGCCCTATGTTCGGATTATGTTTGCTGCCGTAGGAGAGGACTAAGGGCTGTCTTTACTCACACAGCCGAAAGAGAAGATGCGCTACTAATGGGGCTCAACCCCCCGCCAATACTCGCAACTGGTCGCACTAAGGAACAATGACTACTAACTACTTTGGCTTAAGGCTAGACAAAGACATTGGGTGTAATCGCTCTGGTTCGCTCAGATCTTGCTCTTCATTGAGTTGGCTTCTCGAGGGTGTTATTTGGCTCATATAAATAAGAGCAATAAAGTAAACTATTTTATAAGTCTAAATAATTTTCAATCAATTTTTAACCAAATAAATATAAACATCTAAACATCTTTCAACCATTTAAACAAATAGTCTACATCAAATGCTCAAATACATCTAAACAATTTTCAACTAATTTTTAACTAACTAAATAGCATATACTATCAAATACCTAAATCCATTTCTCAAATCCATTTAAACAAATAGTATACATCAAATGACCAATACACAAAATACTTAAATCATCTACTTCAAACCTACTAAATTCTTAAATACATTACTTAACTAAGCATAAATTCAAACACATACTACATGTTATCTTACTAATTCACCATCTTGAACAAGTTCCTTTAAAACCTATAAATTACACAAATCCTTTAACAAATATTATTCAACCAGCTAAATTTCAACATCTAAACATCCTTCAACCATAAATTAACATAAAGAAGCATAATTTTATGTTTAAACAACAAAAGAAGAAGGAAAAAAAAAAAAAAAAGCTTACCTTACGTTGATGGCAATAGGAGGTAGATGGAAGAGGCGGCGACGGTGGTTAAGGTCGCCGGTAGCAGCAGGAGGTCGACCAGGGCATGAGCAGCAGGTCGACGGGGGCAGCAGCAAAGGAGGTCGAGGGCGGTAGCGAGGGAACAGATCGGAGGTCGGAGGGTAGTGGTGCTCAAAAAAACCGGTTCGGGAACCGGTTTATTTAAAAACACCGGAACCGGTTTTTGGCCCAAACCAATTTCAACCCGACCCAAACCGCCGGTTCTTAAATGGTTTGGTGTTTTACCCATTCAAACCGGTTCTTAACCCGGTCCGGTTTCAAACTGGTTTTCAAACCGGTTCTCAAACCGGAGGGTGGACGTCAGAAGTCGGAGGTTGAGGGTGGAGGTCGGAGGTCGAGGGTGGAGGTCATCGGAGGTCGCAAGAGGTCGCGCAGAGAGCTGCTTGGGCAAGAATGGAGAGAATAATGAGCAGGGAGGGAACAAATCGCGGGTTAATGTTTCGAGCAATGGCGGCGACATGTCACCCCTAATGGTGTCGCCGATATTGCCTTTGCATGATAAAACGTACGCCGTTAACTTTGCACACTAATCAACGGCCAGATCTAAATGAATTCACCTTGAAACGGATCGACTATCATTAGCGGCGACACGCCACTAATAGTGTCGCCGCTATTGGCCCTTGTCGCCGCTAATAGTGTCGCCGCTAATAGTAACATTTCTTGTAGTGTCTTTGTCAACAAGTAAAAATTTTACTCATATGATGATACAATAAACCAACTTAAATTATGCAATGATGATTTAAAACAGTATTTTTTAACTTAAAGTTATATAATTATAACTAGTGGTAATCAACCTCGCGCGTTGCGCGAGTGTCGATCAACAACTCTACAACGCAATGCATCATTTTTGTGACGGTATTGGTAACAAAAAGGCTCAGAAAAAGTGAGTTGTTGTGGCTGCAAGCCGGTGCCACGCCAAACAACAGTTACTTTTACATACATAACACCTATAGAACAAAATAAACAATGCTGCATAAGTTTTACAATGTTTTAGATGAACAAAATATTAGCACCCAAAGCTATCACCAACAGAAAACCAGAATCAAACCACGGATGTAACGATCACAATCAGCTCAACATCATCATCAAGTCGTCATCATCATCATCAATTCATCATTATCATCATCAATCAAAATACATCAGGAACACCTCAAAAAGTATAATCCAAAAGCAAATCTGAAAACCAAATATTGAACATCATCCGGCCAAAACAAAAAAAAAAAGTAAAAAACCTAATACATAGACTGTTGACTGTTACTATTCCAAAATAAAAACCCACGAAAACATGATTTAGCGACAAAAAAACTGTCAGATATGGTCAGCACATCATCATCGAGCACAAAGGGAAGAAAAAAACTTGTTCATTTCAGAAAAAAATTAGGGTTTAAAACCATGAACACCACATCTACACATAGAAACCAAAGACTCAACATCATTGAGCAAAGAGCAACCAGAGGACCACAGAACTCAAACAAACTATTTAGCAACAAAAAAACTCTCGGATGTGTCCAACACATCATCATCGAGCACAAAGGGAAGGAGAAAACTTCTTTACTTCAGAATAAAATAGGGTTTAAACCCATGAACACGACATCTGCGCATACAAACCAAAAACTCAACATCACTAAGCAAAGAACAACCAGAGGACCATAGAACTCAACACAAACTGCATGAGTATTGCTATCCTAAAGAAACAACCCACGAACACCAGATCTAGTACCAAAACGACTCTCAGATGTGGCCTTCACATCATCATTAAGCAAAAGATGAAAACATAGGAACACTCATCATCACTGAAATGACGACTGACACCGGCTGCTACAGGTCATCGGCGATAGTTCTAAGGCGGAGGTAAGTGGCGGCGGCGCTAAAAATAGTTGTCGGATGACCGGAGGTTGTGGCCGCAACATAGATGCCACCTAAGGTGGCCTATAGATACCACCGGCGGCGTCTTGCGCGGCCCTCTTAAAGGGGAACCGACCGACTAAACGTCACACAACAGGTGAATCGACGGCAACAACCGGACACGCCACCGTAACCACTAACCCCACCAAGAACAAAAAAACCCCATGGCATCGCGTTCGCCGGCAACCACAACCAGATCGCCACCGTTACCGCCTCCCATCACTAAGGCCATCACCATCTGCACCCACAACCGCGTCTTAGGCGGCCCTCTTAAAGTGATATATAAAGGGAGAAATAAGCAAACCATAGTTGTACCAATAGCAACAAAACATGTACAATACTGCTCTTTCTCTCTCTAAAATTTGCAATTGAAAGCATGATGTGAATCTGTGGATTGGAAAAGTGGATTGGAAAAGAAGAATAAAATAGGAAGGTGGGGTGGTACACTAAAAAGCCACGCGTATGACACCGCCTGAATACACTAATCAGACGCAGCCACCAATCCTAAACACTATTCATTTCACTTTGGTTTTAAATATATAGGGTAATTACAATTATAATGTGAGAATGCTATAGTGACTTAGGTTGAACTATTGATTGTGAGTTCCATAGTTCAAAACTCATAATCAAATTTGACGCATTTCCTTTGGTGCTATCTTTCAAGTTTACCTTGTTTTATATGTTAAAGATTAACATAACCCAAATAAACATTTAAGAAAATAAGTAAAGAAAGAAAGAATCATTGAAGATTAAACAAATAGACTCTTAAAATGCCGGTGGATAGTACATACATGTTCAACTTAGAAAGTCTCATTCTCAAACTTTGTAAATCGGCTCAAAAAATAGGAGATGATGAAAGAGTATTACGGTTGAGATCAGCAGAACTTCAAGTTTTGGCTATCATGGTAAACATATGTGTTTGGCATCCCTTTCATCTCAACAGGGTCTAATATATGCGCATAAAGTTACTAACTGCATATTCTTTCCAGTTTTATTTGTAATGGTTGAAAATAATATAAAAGAAAAATCATTATCATTTTACTCAATATTTTGGAACAATCTGTAATGTATTATGAATACATGGTACTTCCTAATGATATGATGTAAAATATCAAGTTGATATTGTAACCTACTTCATTATCTCATATCGTTTTTGATCTTTTTCACTCGAATATGTGCGCTTTATGGGAAGCAATCTCTTATCTCTGCGAACTTTGATAGTGTATGGAATGTGGTGATTCCATATCAGATTTTTGGCCATAATCACTTCACATATTGTAACTTTTGTTGCTTTGAATTCAAATTGTTTTTTTTTTTCAAAGATTGTGTCACTTTCCTTGGTTATACAACAAAGAAAATACACGAGAACACGCTGATCATGGATCATCATTCTTGGATACATATAAGATGATTACAGTTGTCGTTAGCTTTAAAACAGATGCTCCCATGAGGTAAGTGCACTTATAAATACAAATCATAAATTCTGTCTCATCTTTCTACTCTAATAAAAAAATATATTGGGGTGACAAGTGGCGGCAACACATTCATTCTCACTAAAATTTTCCCGCTTCTCTCTCCTATTAAATAATTACTTTAATTATGAATAATAGTATTTAACTTTTTTTAGAACAAAAATAGTTATTTTAATAAATTTAAAAAAGATCTTCTTATTAATGTTATAAAAAGAATTTTATAGAATAAAAAAATTTTACAAAACATCAAACTTTTTTAAAATTAGAGTTTTTAAAAAGTTAATTTTTTATAAACAAAAAATAATTAAAATTGAAATTTATTTTAAAAATGATATTTTTTAATATGGTTTGTTTTGAAACAAAATATTTATTATTTTTTTTAGAAAATAAAAGTTTTAAACCAAAAGTTTAAAAAGTTGATATAATTGTTTTATTACATATTGTTCTTACTATACATAATTTCATTTATATTTTATCATAATATATTATTTTATACTTGATAAAATTTTATTATATTTAATATTTTATTTGTTCAACCCGTGTAATACACGGGTTTACTAAAGCTACTATTTAAATATTAATATTATATAGTTCTTTCATTATTTACAAAGATATACACAAAAGTTGTTCTTATTGGTCTAGAGTTTGCTTGTATAAGAGCATTCATAGCCCATTCCCTATATTATGTGAGTGGGAGTTTTTAAATTATATGGAATGATTTAAGTGGTTGTGAGTGGAGGAGAGAGAAAATGTCACTGTTCATCTGTAAATTTAAGGATTCACTGTTCAACCCTTATAAATTTTTTAATATTTTTAAAAGTGGTTGTGAGTGAAGGAGAGAGAAAGGGTAATGAAAAAGGTATAAAAATACATTATTTAATTGAAATGAGAGAGAAAAAGTAGTGATTTTTAATGTAATTATAAGGATAAAAATAAGAAATGAGATGTGAATGCTCTAAATGGGCTGCTTTGCAAAAAGCGAACAACTCTACGACGTGCACTTGAACCATTTTTTTACAGTTTTGGCACTTTTGCTTTTCCTATTTTGAAGTATTGCAGATGATGTTAGAGAAATCGGGTTAGATTTTGTTTAGTTTAAGTACATATTCATTAACTATAAATTCATGTGGAAATTTCAACTCAATTACTTACTAATGGATCGATTTTGATGTATCTTATCCTAAATGGATTAAATGAAAAAAATTAGCTATAAGAGAAACGACAATATGAGTCTAACAGGTTATCAATAGCCCAAAGTTTAATTTAAAGCTTGCAACCTCGTTTTATTGTTACAATACTAATTATGTTTTGGCATTCATGACTAACATGAACTTGAACATACTCCGATTGAACATATAGCCATCGGAATAACACCCTGCTGCAACACGGGATATATCCGCTATCATATATATATAATGTACTTTTAGAAGCAGAATAATTGGTTAGTAAAAGTTGGTAACATATTGTTTTATCAATAACAATTTCGATGATTTTACTTATTATAACTTGTTTTTAAAATGCAAAAAATATATGTCATACTCATCATTTTCATATTCTTGTGACATGAAAATTAACTTTCTTTAAAACAAACATAGTTTACATGCTACTATTAGCTGAGAACAAAATAAATATATTAATTATAACATCCACCGCCCAAAATTGGACTTAATTGCAGGCAAGTGTCGGTTAGCTCATTTGTCGCCGGATATATTATTTCTTTTTTGCCAATTTGTGACCCATTCTCAATTATTTCTTCAATTCCACGTGTGTCCTTCACGATCTTAATTGCAATAACAAGAAACATCCTCGAATTAACCCTCTTATATTATTATCTCAAGATTCGCAATTCATATTCTAGTCCTCAAGATTTCCTATTATTTTATGAGTTATTATTTTATTAATTCTCGAGTTGATTATATGAACTAGTGAATAATTTTGTGTTTCGCAGCGGGTTTAAAATACTTAAAGTAAAATGTACAAAGAGAATATTGTATTTTAAAGAAATGATTAACAAAAAGATAAATATTCAAAAGATTACATAACTTTTTATATGTATTATTTTATTTGTTATTACAAAGTGTATTCCTTTTCATGAGAATACACATACTTAGAATTTATGGTAACCAACATGTTAGAAGCGAAAGTATTGTAACAATAATATTATCAAGTTTATTTGCAGCCTTAACATATCGACTGCCGGGTTTCTAATAAAATCTATACCGAAAAATAGATATAGTTAAGAATTTTATAAAAGAGTATATGTGAAAAGAATCAAAATATTTTAAGTTGCACACATAAAAAGTATACTAACACCGTTTCCAATGATATTGATCACTACAACAAAAGAGTATATTATTCTATAGCAAATCAGTTTGTTATGAAACCGGTACCTGAAAAGAAAAAAAAGTATATTAGGTCGACTGAATATGATAGAAATAATGCCTGCATCGGCTCCACTGATGCCAATATTATGACAAAAATAAATTATCTGGACACAAAACAGTTCGTTATGGAACCGTTTCCGGTATGTTGTAACCCAAAACGGATATTCACATGGGTTTTGATAATACCGTTACTACGACAAAAAAATACATTATTTTGAATACAACTCGCTTTGTTGCCGGTACATACTATGATGTACCCCGAAAATTAAAGTTGTGTATAAATTTGATAAAAGACTATAAAAACATATATCGAGTGCCGGTTTCAATAATAACAGTAACAGCAACAATGTTCTCCGGTGCGGTATTGGTTTCGTTTGTGACGTTATCATGTTAACAACACTCTATAAAATTTACGACATTAAAAAGTAACCTTATATGACTCTATTCTAAACAAAATCTATACCAAAATGTATAGGAAAAAAGATGAAACACAACAACGTATTCAAATTTTCTTTTATATTAATGATCGGAAGTTATTAGAATACAATGAAATTAGTAGAAAATTAAATGGACAAAAAAGCATAATATAGTATAAAGGTAAACTTGAAAATTAGAATGCATACACATACTAGTAGAAAATCCGCAGGATGCGATAGCGACATAAATTTACATAGCAGTACTCGTTTTCTATTAGTTTGTCAATAATCTCGTTATATATAGTGTAGTACTTCTCATAGTTTTCTTTTTCGTAGCATCAGTGTGGTATATCTATTCCATGAGCTTTATAAATTGTAGTTAAATAATAACAAACATATGAATAAAAAAATATCAGTTATAAATATAATAATTTAAAAATAAAAATCCTATCACATGAATTCTATCACTATGTTATCTCCTTTCTCTATAATGTGTGTTTGTAAAGAAAGAAAAGATGGGTGAAGGTTTTGAATTTTGATTTTTGTGATCCAAGGAAGGGAAATATGTTGCTTCAAAAAGGGAGGTGAAAACATGCTCATGGAGTTATGCATGCATTCAGAGTTGTAAAACTCTTAATGTTAAGAGATTTGATAAAACAACCATCTTGCCCTCATAGTATGTGTTATAATATAGTATAGATGTTGAAGAAATATAAGGTGCTTTGTGTTTAAGAGATTTGGTAAAATAACCATCTTGCCCCTCACACATGGCGTGCTAATGAGGACCAAAAGGGTGATACGTGTCATCCTTGAGTTGTACGTGTCTGCTGACAAGGCTTTGAAATTGTCATGTGTTGCCACGTATCAAAATCTGATTGACCAAGAAATCCTAGGCTCCCATGGTTGCATCGCGGACCTCGACCATCCTACTTAGCTGTTCATGATGGACCCTACGAACATGCTATAAAAGCTTGCTTTCGGCTAACAAATTTCAGCAAACCAAACATGTGCTTTACAACCACTTGTACTCTCAATACCCCTTGTTAGCTAGTGTTTTACCCCATTAAGTTTAAGGAACTATTGTGGAAGTACTTTCAAGTGTTAGAAGACCATAAGCACTGACTTTAACCAACTATTAAGGTAACATGTTTCCTAAACTATATTTGCATGCAATGTCTATGCACATAATATTTATAAAAGATTTTAAGCATGTTAATGAAATATCTACCTATAAAAAGTAACATTGTTATAAAACCAACATGTGATTACATTGAATTCATTAAAAAATGGTTTAGGTGATAATGACATAATATACGTATATCAATGAAGGATACATACATTAATGGGTGACTGAGTGTTATGGCACACTACGACTAATATCATATCAACATATATGTAGTAAATGAGTTCAGTATATACCAGCTACCTGGTATGGGCCTTGTAAATAAATAAAACAGCTATAAAACGAGTTTTTTTTAATAATTATTAATATTGAACATGTTGTTTTGATTTTATCAAAAACATCTTGTAACATGATTCATGAGCTTTATATTGATATTTTATTTTCAAAACTATTTTCAGGATATAATGTCTCATATTATGTCCAAATAAAGGTATATGACAACTTAGCATCATGGGAACGCCCACAAGAGAATATGAAGACTTGATAGTTAGACTTTAAACTTCATGGCTTTTTCCTATTATACATCTTAAAGTCTAATATTTTTGTTTATGCAAAAACCAATGTAAACAATTAAGGATTTATAAATCCTTATTTGAAATACATGGATGTTTGAATTCAACCCTTAACAGTTAAAATACCTTCTCAAGAGAGGATTTGATTATCTTATCAATTACATGAATTGATTATCTTAGTTTGAGAAATAAAATATTAAAGACAATGAAAATGAGAAAATCAATTGATAGAGTTGATTACATGTAAAAAGCATTCTAAAAGACTTTCGCTATTATTTTGTAATTCATTAATAACAAATTGGGACCTATATCACGATACCAACCAATCTGGTTCACATCTCGGGGTATACCCAATTTGGAGTGTGACACATCCCCATATGAAGTAGTTTATATTTTTTATGAGTGGTTGTAAGTAAAATAAAAATAAAAATAACAAAAAGGATTAATTAAGTATATTTAATTGAAATAAGCATAAATACGAGGAAGGTAATGTGAGAGACCTTTAGAAATAAATAAATTATTTAAGTGATGATGTTTTTTATTAATTATGAGGGCTGAGAATAGAAAAGCTATTGTGAATGCCCATTGTAATATATAATGTTTTAGCTTTTAAATTTTAAAGCTTAATTCACAATTATAATTTTTCACTTACACATAACATACTTATCAATGAAACTAAATAATGTTAGAAATTATGTTAAGTTTTCATGAAATGACCATTATGTCATTGTTATTTAAGATTAAAAAAAACCCACCCTTACTAATGTGCATCTTTGCACAGTTTACCACTAACACCACAACCACACCTGGCATTAAGTCATCATCTCTACTGCCTCCCAGTCTCCAACCGGTCAAATCTTATGTCTAATCAATCACGCAAATCCTTAAATATGATTTTGTTTTACACTGATATTTTTTTAGTGTTATATGTATGTGAAAATCTCACCCCCCCCCCCCCTCCCTCCACTAAAGTTATGCAATCATCACATTTTTACCTTTCATAAAAAAATATTTTGAGTCTGCCACCAGTTATTGCGTATTTAAAATTTTCTTAGTGAGCTACCTTGCACTTTGTTTTCAATCTATCATTAGCATTTGTTGTGTGTTACCGTTAAGAAGGTAAAACATCATAAAAAGGTTTTCATAGTTTTGTTGTAAACTAGAGGTAAAAAGGAAAACTAAGGGATTTCAATTTAAGGGAAAACAAAGGGACATATCTAATATCTATGTACTTATTTTAAATAATTAAAAATATATGTAAATAAATAAAATTAAAAGAAATTAATTAGGGTATATAGTCGGGTAAACGGGTATGCTTTATCAGGTAATCAGGTTGGGTAAACCCCATATTCACAACACCATCGATCGCCTTTCACATGTGATAACGTAGTTACCTGTTCTTCCTCGTCAAATGCACCTACCGAAAAAGAATTCCGCTAAACCCCAAATTTGCGAGAAAAGCTCGACCGATCTTCAAGCATAAACATAAGCAACAATGGCAGATATGAAGTCACATATCTATCATGACATAAGGCTGAAACGTCGGTGGCATAGCCGAATTTGCAAGTTCTCATTGTCATGATCAAACTTCTCCTTCTTTCTTTTTCTCGATATCCTTCACTCTCTCTCTTCCTATATCCTTTTCTACCAAGAAACAAAAAGACTAAACCCCAAGAAACCAAAACAATTGTGACAAATACGAAAGAAAACAAAAATTCACTATTCCTTTTCATTGTCTTTTAATTATAGTGTAATGTAATGTAATTTAATTTAATATGCTATGTTGTAAATGAAAGATATATTCTTAGGTTTTACTTATACACCTTGATATAGTTTTTGTAATCACGGTTTTAAGTCTATCAATTAAACTTGCTTGCGACAGAATTAAGGGTATCTAAACTATGGTATTTTTAAATACTCCATTTGAGTAAACTCTAACAATAAAATCTAACATGAGTTGCATCTACTAATCTTATACGAGAAAAATAGGTTTTTGAATAAAGGAATAGATAAGCACGAGGTCAAGTTAATAGGTTTGTGAATTGACTAGCTTATATTTTTCCAAAGAGAGGTAGTTTTGTGAAAACTTCAAAGTTATTGAATGTTTTATTTCAAAGCTTGAAACTTAGAAGCCCAAATTCAATACACGTTTTGATTTCAAGTACAATTATGTTATAGTAAGATATATTTTGGTGTAATTTATATACTAAATATTTATAGGCTAGGCCAATTTTCCATGTCCCTTTAACACACAAACCGTCTACAAGAAAATATGCCTAAGAGGCTAAGATGATCTTTATCTTTGTGTAAAATCTTCAAGATTCGTATCAATATTCGTTAGTATATGAACACAACTTGTAAAAAATACTCATTTGAAAACTAATATCAACTTACAGAAACACCTAAAGTTTGATCAATTTGATACTTTATTCCAATCTTCAAGGCAGTACTAAAAATATCATACAATTCTCTTTCCATTCTTTCATATCTAATCTAAATTTGCGAAAGCCACACCCATTTGATATTCAATTCAAACATATTTCATGTTAAAATAAATCTTTCACCCAATAATATCATTTTATCTTCACAACATTTTTATTATTATTATCGTTATTATTATTATTACTATTACTACTATTATTATTATTTGAACAACATATATTATTATTATTATTATTATTATAATTTGTTATTATTTTAGTAGATCATGGTAACCATGTTCAGCTTAGTCCACTGAATTAAATACCGCTTATTAGCTGTGCTCTTTCCATTTATAATAATAACAATACACAAATACTTTATTTAATTTACCACTTTAATAATAATAATAATAATAATAATAATAATAATAATAATAATAATCAATCCCCTAAATTTCTTCTGTCTTCGAGCTGGCCGCCTCCATTTCATTTGACCTCTTCACGCGTATATTTCCATTATATAACCACCCTTCCCCTCCCTTTACTCCACCAGGTACGGACCCCACCTCCCCTAAATCATCCCACTTTTCACTTTCACCTTCAACAATTTCATTCATCTTCTTTCACTTTCAACAATTTCATTCATCTACTTTTACTTTCAACAATTTAATTCATCTACTTTCACTTTCAACAATTTAATATGGACGAGGAGCTCTTCCCCTCAACCCCAGGGAAGATCAAGAGCGATCGCCGGACCTTCCACCGGTGCTTCGCTTCCACCAGCACCATGTTCCTCTGGGCTCTGTTCCTAATCGCCTTAACGGCGTCGTACATCAGCTTTGTTGCCTCCGGCAGCCGCTACCTCCACCACACCGTTCACCGGACCGTCGGTGGTCACCACTGGGAGAAAAAAGTCCGATCATCCGCTCAGATCCACCGCAAAAACGGGCTCTCCGTTCTCGTCACCGGCGCTGCGGGCTTCGTCGGAACTCACGTTTCACTAGCGTTGAAGAAACGTGGCGATGGTGTCGTCGGAATCGATAATTTTAACGATTATTATGACCCTTCGTTGAAACGATCTCGCCGGAATATGCTCGAATCTAAGGGAATATTCGTCGTCGAGGGGGATATTAACGACCGGCGCATGTTAGCAAAGCTGTTTGAGATTGCTCCGTTCACACACGTGATGCACTTGGCTGCGCAGGCGGGCGTACGATACGCTATGAAGAACCCGAGTTCGTACGTGCATAGTAACATTGCTGGTTTGGTTACTTTACTTGAGCAGTGCAAGTCGGCTGACCCGCAGCCCGCGGTCGTGTGGGCCAGCTCGAGCTCGGTATACGGGTTAAATGAGAAGGTACCGTTTTCAGAATCGGATCGGACAGACCAGCCCGCTTCGCTTTATGCCGCGACTAAAAAAGCCGGAGAAGAAATTACACATACGTATAATCATATTTACGGGTTGTCCATAACTGGGTTGAGATTCTTCACGGTTTACGGGCCGTGGGGGCGACCCGACATGGCTTATTTTTCGTTTACTAGGAATATTTTACAGGGTAAACCGATAACAGTGTACCGGGGAAAGGACAAAGTTGACTTGGCACGTGATTTTACGTACATTGATGATATTGTGAAAGGATGTGTGGCATCGTTGGATACGGCTGGTAAGAGTACTGGATCGGGTGGGAAGAAAAAAGGGTCAGCGCCTTACCGAATTTATAATTTGGGGAACACGTCTCCGGTTACGGTGCCAACGTTGGTTGGGATACTGGAAAAGAATTTGAAGATGAAAGCGAAAAAGAATGTGGTGGAGATGCCTGGAAATGGTGACGTTCCATTTACGCACGCGAATATAAGTTTAGCGCAACGGGAACTCGGGTATAGACCGACTACTGATTTGCCGACCGGGTTGAGAAAGTTTGTTAAATGGTATCTTTCGTATTATGGTTATACCAATGGCAAGGATAAATCTGTAAATTCATAGGTTTAATTAATTTTGATTTAGGATTTTTTTTTTATTTTGACCGAAAGAAAGAAAAAGATATCAAGCATGATTCTTTGCTTAAGATGAGGATGAATTAGAAACAATATTCTCATTTCTTTTTCTAATTAATATTTTTCTTTTTTTAACATATGTAAGTGTGGAAACAAGTTTATGTTTTGATTAATATTATATAATTGAATTTATTTATTGTGTTTACATTTACCATTTTTTTATCATATTCTATTATTCCGTTTAGTTAAGTCTTCTTTGTACAGCATTTTCATACAGAAATTCTATTAATATTAACTTGGAAAAAGTTTATAAATGAAAACTTTGATGCTTTTGTGAAAGCAAAGTTTTTATTTGACATTTTTCAATAAAAGAAACTAAGTTGACAACTCTCACCTCCATTATAACTAAACAGGCAACAAATTAACTTAATTAAAAATTACATACTGGTGTGTGTTAGATTTTTGACTTTGTCTTATGTAAACTATTTATAAACATTTTATAATCTAATTACTCTAATTAAAGGTTTAAACAACAAAATAGTTAATTTTTTTATTTTTCCTTGTCAAATCATACATCTTTAATTAATTAATGGCGTCAATTTGAACAAAAACATAACATCGACAAAAAAATTTTGATATGTTTTGGCTAGCCTCAATTCGCTTATACAATTTGCTTATTAAATGGTCAACTAAACACGAATCAATTAATAAATCTGTCACCTCAATATTTTTTTATTAAATTTTTATAATCTATTTACTCTAATAAATGTTTTTCCTAACAAAATACTTGTTTTCTATTCCTTATGAAATTATACATCTTAATCAAAGGCGGCAATTCCAAACACGGTCGAACAAACATACAAACATGACAAAATAATAATCAAGTTTTGGATTTAATCAGTTCATTTATATAATTTGCTTGATTTATATAATTTGTTTATGAAACTAGTCAACCAAACACAAACGGTTTAATAAATGGATTAAC
The DNA here is from genome assembly GCA_025506415.1 of Flaveria robusta. Lineage (NCBI taxonomy): Eukaryota > Viridiplantae > Streptophyta > Magnoliopsida > Asterales > Asteraceae > Flaveria > Flaveria robusta. The sequence goes on from CM046467.1 coordinate 5,558,379, forward strand.
ACGAACAGGACTCGTTTAGTGAACTTGTTGACCCTTTATAACAAGTTTAAGTTTGTGGATCTTCTTTAAAAAATCTTTATAGAAAATGAGAGACGGTTATCCAAAGAGTGTTAACATTCAAACTAAATACTTTTGATTTTTAATTTATCATGTGACTACTTTTCCTTGGAGTGAAAAAATTTTTTCCTCGTGAACTCTTCTATCAACTTTTTGATTCTAACAACTTTATTTGTTACTATAATACACTACCCCCACAATCATTTTCTCCTTTCTCTATTTGTATCCTCTTAACAAGGCACTTCTTATGACAAGAGTCTTCAACCGTCTTTTTTTATTCAAGGGAATCACCTAGTTCTTTTACGGATCTAACATGTTGATAAAAGTCAAATACGGAGTCAAACAAACAATTTACAATATGAACACGACAAATGTAGTCATCATTCTCTCATTTGGATCTTCTACTCATTTGTCTAAAAGTTCCATCCTCTATTAATTGCTTGCATGGGTGTTGTAAGCCTAAAATTTTATAATCTCGTTCAAGATATTTGATGCAAAAGTAAGTTCAAACTTTTTTCTTTTACTTGTTAAACATATTGTACATTTGACGGTTAAACAAAACTTAACAAAACATTTTGATGTTCAAACTCATTCCGAGGCTTGCACTCAATCAACCTTCAATTATGTTTCACTTGAAACTATATACACACAATATTAGCATAAAGCTATGGTAGCCTACTATAGCTCAAGCACATAGCTACAAAACCTGAAGATCGCCTAAAAAATCAGCCTCGCTTACCGTACGCCACCCGACAATGTACAACAATAGGTATATGTGTGCACTCATGCAAACCGACGTATGGTAACCAGTGGGTGTTTCATTGCCACTTACATATCATTAACCATTTTTTATGTCTTCAACTCATATGCATACACATACATACATATAAAAGCAAACTATTATACTTAATTACTCAAGATTTTAATTTCAAGCAAAGCCCTACTCTTATCCATAAGATACTCATTATTTTAATACAACATGACACATTCTCTCGTAACCCATTAACCACTTTTTGTGATTCATTTTCATGTTCACCGTACCATGGTGACACTTTTCCCTCAATAATTCCAATTATGGATTCAAATACCCTTTGTGAGTCTTTAGCCTCAAAATAAGAATTTACCCTTTTATGTAGCACGATTTACAAGTCCGCATAAGAATTTCAACAACATTTGGTCATGCTCAACAACAACATAAATCAAATTCACACTATCACATATGTAAAGACATATACTTTCGTGTTAGAGTTGTGTAACAATCACTTTTGTTAAAAAAAGGCCTTTAGTTTCATGAGTTCCTTTCTATACCCGTTGTCCACCTAAAGTTAACATATCATATGTCAATTTCAAGTTATAAACATAAAACAAACTCATCACATATGGTTAATTTACCTGCCACCCCCATCTCTAATACCACTAGAACCTCACCACCATCCCCACCACCACCAATCTACCATCACCATCTCCGACATCACAAGAACGCCACCACCATCCCCACCAACATAAGCCTGCAACCAACATCCCTAACACCATCGAAACGCCATCACCATCCCCAACCACACCACCACAAGTTTGCAACCACCATCTATAACACCACCGAAACTCCATCACCATCACCACCATCCCCACCACCATCTCCAACATAACGGGTCGCCACCTAGAATCCAATCAAGGTTAGGGGGTGCTGCAATGGTGGTGATGGGTGATGTTTTTTGTGTGTGTTCCAATGAGTAAGAAATAGTGGTGATGGACTGGTGGGTTACAGTGGTGTGCTGCGTGGAGTGCTAAAGATGAGGATGAAAGGAGGAAAGGGGACCGCGGTTGTGAGGAGAAGGAGAGAGAGTTGGACGGAGGTAGTGGGCTGCGGTGGTAGGCGAAGGTGAAGGACGATGGTGGTTGTCTGGTAGGATGGTGGTGGTGGTGGACATGGTGGTGGTATAATAGAATAATAGTGGTTAATGTTTGAAGGTTGAAAATAAAGTTATGGCTCCCATCTTTCATAAATATTGATGTTTTAATAGTAAGGGGTATTTTGGTCATTTTATTAGGACTTAACGTAAAAAGTTAACGACCATTCACGTCAGGTACCTTTTATGTTACGTTTTAACAAACCTTTAGACTGATATTATAATTTTTCAAACTTCAAAACCAAATATAAAAACAGAACTAAACACAAGCAACTTTCATTAACACTAAAAAAATTATATAATATGTTAAACTCATCTTCATTGAATTAAAACATTTACAAAGAAAACCTTACACCCAAAATTCCTTCTCTCATATACTCCTGTTTTGGCTACCGCTCGTCCCCGTGCTTTGTTGCTCCCACCGGCCACCGATCACCGGAAGACATACGTTTACCTTTGGCCACTGTTCTACCCATCGATTTCTTTTCTTTTCTGGTGATAGGTATCACTATCCTTTATCTCCTTATCAAGTTTTACTTATCCCGTTGATTTGATCGTTTTGTTAATTTTGGTTCATTACTTCGTATGGAACCCTAAGTTCCGAAATTGAAACCCTAGCTATTTGCAAAATTGAATTTTTCATTATTCTCCTTACCTAACTCACTCTCATTCGTTTAGTTAGGGCTTGCTTCTCAATTCTGAAGTTTTGATATATGAATTTGTTTTACATGAGAAAGTGCAGTGAAATATGATTTTTAATCTGTTGTTTATGATTATTGTTCATTGTTTTCTCATGAGAATTCTTAACTAGTCCTGCATTGTATGAACATTGTTGCTATTATTTTGTTCTTGTGGAATAGGATTTACATTCTGGACCATATATGAATGGGGACTTCTTTAAGAAATAGATTTTTGGTGCATTTTATTCTATCAGCCTTTTCGGATCGTAAAATTGCTTCAGATTGAGATGAGGTCAATTGCCATTAAAATTTTGGGTTTCTTTGTATGATACAGTGCACAAATAAGGGGTCATGGATTGACCATAGAGCCCTGTTCAATAAAAGGAACACATATGTAGATAGACAGCCAAAAACCCTAACGGGCCTAACGCTAATAATATCCCGTCAGTTTCATTTGCAAAGGTTAAATGTTGTGGTAAATTGCTGTGATGTAGTTCTTGTTTAAATGTGTTATATGTTATTTGCCTTGTCTGTATGCTATCTCTTTGTGTAAGCAATGTGGATAAATGACACCAGACTACCAGAGCTACTTCATGTTAGTTTCCATATGACAATGAGAGAGTTTTGGCCACTTATGACGCTTCAGTGCAGATACGACAAATTTCTATTATGGATATATAACGTTTTAAGGAAAAAAAATCAATAATGTGGTGTTTGAGTTCCCTATAACTTTATGAATTGTAGCTACATTAAAATGTCGGTTATAAAATAATTGTGTAACGTGACTTTAGGTGAATGGTTAACTTTTGAATTTCAATTAGCACATGAAATTTAAATTTCTAACACTTGTAACTGTATATGTGGATTATGTTAAACTTTCTTACAGACCTGTGGATTTCTAGTATCAAATTAGTAGTTACCATATCACCAAAAGATAAATTATAAGCTCTATGCTTGCTCATCATGTTCAAGTGATCATTATTTCACTTATAAGAGCAAAACATTCCACTTTCTTCATATTTCTTAAAACAAAACTACGTAAAATATTATGCGTCGTTAATTAACTAACATTCCTTCAAATTTAAATTGAAATGCCAAGTTCTTTAGTTTCTGGAATAGGTATATAAATAACCCTGTAATAAAGCAGATAGAAAATTGCAATAGTACAGCTAGTTGTGTTGGCAGGTTAAGGTTTACGCTGAAACAAATTAATCACTTTATAAATGAATAGATATTATTCTTAAAGTTTTCCAAATTTGAATGAAAATTCATTTACGATACTTAATCAAATGGCCATAACTCTTTTCTGTTAAAGACCATATAATGGTTTTTATTTCGTAAATTTCAGCAAAGTCACTTGTTTTCAGAGAAAGAAGTGGCTTGCTACTGCTTTTTGATACGACGACAAAGACTAATAAACATAATAATCCATACATGAGATAGAGGCTTTGAAGTTTGTTGAAGGCGAGACTGTTGTACTCTTTGTTTTGTTGGTGTGGGATGACTGGGTTGTTCTTTTATCTCAAACAAATGAAATCAAAAAATATAACTAAAAGGGCAACACGTCACTCAAATGAGTGTAACGGGTTGAAAGTTGCCCAAAGTCTATTTTAATGCATACAACCTTCTAAACTGTTTTATTGAAAGATTTAGGCTATGGTCGTAATAATATAATTTCATAACCATAATTAGTATAAAATTATTTGAACTCATATTTAATGTATTAACTTATCAAGAGGGGGTTTGACCAAACAGATAAATGTCTGCAAGAGGACATGGAGAACCATCATATGGAAGCCGGTCAACCCAAGCTCCTGGGATGATGCGCCATGGTTCGTACCCTGTGGGCCACCACACTGCAGAGGCGCATCACCCTGAGCGTGTTGATAGCAAACTAGTGGGTCAGTCAGCTGAACTAGAAAGGCTAGTTAGTGACAACCAGAAACTGGCAACTACACATGTGGCCTTACGCCAAGACTTGGTTGCCGCAACACAAGATATTCAAAAACTCAGGGCCCACATTGGAAGTGTCCAGACTGAAAGTGACATTCAGGTCCGATTATTGTTGGACAAGATTGCAAAAATGGAGGTTAATATTCAGGCTGGTGAGAATGTGAAGAAAGAACTTCAGAGGGCACACACTGAGGCCAGAGCTTTGGTGGTAACTAGACAGGATCTGATCGGCCAAATTGAGAAGGCTAGCCAAGAATTGGAGAAGGCACGTGCTGAAGTGGAAAAATTACCCGAAATGCAGGCTGAACTTGATGGCTTGAGACAAGAACACCACAAATTGCGGTTAGTAAATGAATTTGGCTTCTATTTATTTTAATTTTAGGTAAAAATTTTGACCCATTTACTTATAAATGAACCAATCCGGGTTATGTTTTATCTCTAACGCGTCAAATGTAAAAGAAAGTTTGATTAAAAATGGGTCAAACGGGTTGTAAGTTGATCAAAGTGTAGTTTTAGCGCATAAACCTCCAAAGTCATTGTATTCAAAAAAGTAGCTCGTCATTTATAATAATACTATTTTTGTAATTATACTTGCTTACTTGGCATAATAATTATCTATAAAAAATTATATTTTTGGACAAAAAGTTAATTGGATCAACCCAAATCAACACCAAACTACTCATTTTGACTCTTCATCCAACCCAATGACCTGCATGTTTTGCTACCTCTATATTATTTAATAGTGGGTCTTAACCTAATCTTTTATTTGTGTTCTTGCAGGTTGATTTTTGAGAATGAAAAAAGCTTAAACATGGATAAAGTGTCGCAACTGGAACTTATGGATAAAGATCTTGTGGGTATGGCAAAAGAAGTGGAGAGGTTACGAGCTGAGGTTTTGGATGCCGAAAAGAGGGCAAATGGTATATTTTTTCCCCCATTCCTTTTAAGCAAACTTTTTTATGAGTTCATTAACATGCTAAGAGATTAAACATAACCCAATTGACCCGTTCATATGTAAATGGGTCAAAATGTCACCTGAGTTACTATAAACGCGTAGCAAACGTATAAATGTAAGCAATCCAATTGATCAGTTTTTTTTTCTATCTGAATTAACAATGTCTATTCTCTATGCAGCACCAAATGTCTACAGTGGGCCCTACATGAACCAAGAATTTTACCCTCCACCTCCTATGCATGCTAGTGGTGGTGGCTATGTTGATGGGTATGGTAGTTATCATCATGTCCACATGGGTGTTGGTGGTGCTGTTGACGGAACTATTCCTTACGCTGGTGGTCATTTTAGAGTAGTTGGTCCAGGTGGCAATCCTCATTGGGGACCACCACACATGGTCCCCTATGGTGTAGGCCACACTGGACTAGCTGCTCGACCTCCTCTAGGTGGCAATCCACCACCATGGAGAGGACCACCACCACCGTATAACAACTAAAAAAACTGAACAGGTCTAGAACTTGCAACTTAGGCATATTTTTTTTCTGGTTCACATATTGTGCCATATGCAGATCTTACCCTCTTTGTTCTTGAAAATGTAATGCCTTGATGATACCATCCCCATCCTCAACAACTTATTAAGTGGTGTTGTAAAAAGGTTTAGATTTTACAAAATTGGGGATTTAAGTTTCATTTTTGGCATTATTCTCTCTTTTGACTGTTAAATTGTCAATATGAATCTTGTTATTTATCATCATATCAGTAAAGAAATTTTATTCACATCATTTTTTGCTTCGTATCTTCCCCTTGTAATATAGTCATCAGAAAAGAAATTACGGTTTGCATTTTATACTAGTTTAGTACCCCGGGTAATACACGGATCGAAAACCCTTATAATATAGTCATCGGAAAAGAAATTACGGTTTACATTTTATTAGTACAGTAAGTTGCTTATAATAAAAATTTTAAAATGATATTTTCAGATAAAATATAATTAAGTTACTTGTATATAAGTACATTAAGTAAAACAATAATAATATCATCTTAAACTTTTGTTTTATTAAAAATGTTTTTTTTTACATTTTGCTTTTTAAATATAATTTTATTTTTTAAATCATCCTTAGCATAAAAAAGCGGTTTTGAAAAGGTTAGAATTTTAAGAAATTTTTTGTTTAAGAAAAATTATGTATCTTATATATTCTAAAGTTTGTTTTTTTTTTCGATAAAAAAATCTAGTTTTTAAGTTTTACGATATCTAACTTTTACTTTTGAAATGTTTTAAATAATATAATTACTATATATTATTATCTTTATTAGGATAAAAAGGCAGAAAAATCAATATGAGAAAGCTTAATATTTCGACAAGTGTAACCTTAAAAGCTTGTTTTATTATAATAGATAGATTCGGCAATTATAATTTATCTTTAGAAATTAACGTCTTTAGAAATTAACGTAGAAAGAGAATTAAAATACAGTAGTTATAGTAAAACCTTGATAAATGAATATTCGAAAATATATTTGTTTAGTGACTTTACTTATCGATTAATCGGGAAAATATACGTATCTTGTAAAATTACATGTATTCTCATATTATAAGTTTATAATGTAATTTTTGGATACATGGAATTTTGTAATTGTAAAGGCAATGTGTGAAATTGCTCTGTTTTATTGACTCATACTAATATTTTAGATAGAAGAAAATTATAAGTTTATTTATTTATCAAAATATAATAGAAATAAAAAAATCTAATAGTTGAAATAAAATCGGCTTTTATTGACTTGTTGAGGTTACGAATGATGTTCTTTTGTATAAGTGTCATAAAGATCCTTTTCAAATGGGACATATAAAGACACATTTCATTGTCGATTCAAACGTGAAAAGACACAAAAGCCAATCAATTGAATAAGATAACATGTTTTGCAACAAACACTAAGAATTAACATCCTAGAGTCATGGCTTAGAAAGAAAAAGTTTGCTAAGGAAGAAAAATATATAACTTTTATACCTTAGTCTTGTTTAAAGAGCATAGATCTTAGCATGAACCTTGCTTAGATGTTAAATATAAAGGAACGAAATGATAAAGTTGGTAACTTGAAGTATGTTGCTAGATCTTGACGTAAATCACCTCTGTTTTAGGGTTTGTTCGAAGCATACATTGAAGTTGAGCTCTAGATTCTCATGTTCATGCATGTTTTATTGTTTTGTGGCTAGTATGCATACGTAATAGTGTTTGAATAAAAGTTGATAACTTTTTGAATGTTAAAGTTCTATTTTTATAAGAAGCAACTAGAGTTTATAGTTTTGTGCATGAATGTTTTTGCATGATAATAGTATGTGATGAATTCTAAAAGCAAACAGTAGATCCTAAGACCTATTGTATCTCCGTTAATGACAGTAAAGTCTTTGCAAATGAGAGTTGCGGAGGAATGATAATGTTGTACCTTGCATCAACTGATAATCTTCGTATGTTTTTATAATTAGAAAAAAAAAAAGAAAGGTAAATCAAGCTCTCAATATATGAGATATAACCTTTGTAATTGAGTTATATCTTTCGTATCTCCCCATACTTAGACAGAATCACATAGCCGATACAACCCTTTTATTTGAGTTTGTGCTTCTACAACTCGGAGTACTTAGAAATGATGTTAAAGCCTCCACAATTGAGATTGCACCTCCGTAACTCAAGTAACTGGGATATAACTGATGTTAAAGTCTCTGCATCTGAGTGTGTCTCCGCAACTCAACATACTTAGGCAAATTTGTGAAATATTACCATTGTATCTAACTTAAAGCCTCCACAACTGACCCCTCCCCATATGATCCAACACTTAGCCATTTTACATCATAGTTCCTCCGTAACTGACTTACACTCACAACTTCGTAATTGACCTAAGTTACACTTGTGTGAATTTAATAGTTCGTAGAGTATAACACGAAGTATGAAGAATAAAGTAATGACAATGATAGCAGGGTACAAAGCTAAAGAATGTTACATATAAATAGCTAAAGTTTAATATGACCACGGTATAGTTAAAGAGTTAAATAATAGCACAGTTAGTTACAATAAAGGTAAAGAATAATAAAAGAAGCCCAAAATGACTAAGTTCACATATGAGAGCTAAAGTCTAAAGCATTGCTAAAGAGTTTGTATTTATTGTATTCTCAACTAATCAAAGACATGTCTCATGCATACTTACCTGATAAAAATAATATAATCAGTCTTTATAGTATTGAGCTAACTATATCCATAGTATTTATTAAATGACTAGTAGCGGCATCATATTGTATACTAGTAGTGTTTATGTCCGGATGATGAAGTGTTTTAGTCTTATTATGGACATCATTATAAATGTAAAAGTATAATTTTAACAGTAGATTTAGAGATTGCATTATTTAAAGTTTTTGAAAAAAAAACCTGATGTTCACTATTTTAGTTTCGTGGGTTAATGTAAACTTATTCAAACTAGAAGGGGTGCGAAAGTAACATTTTTTTTTTTTTTTTTGCTTTCGTTTGGGGTACTGGTCAAAGGCACAAATTCCTCAATATTCTCCAAGCTTCAATCAAAGCTCTCATCATCGTCGTTTTCTTTCTAATCAATCATTCATGGCTGAGGTACTAATTAATGATTCTTTGTTGTACTTTGTTTCATATGAGTTTAACGATTTGCATTCATGTTTCCAAATTTTGTTTGATCTCTGTATGATGAACATCTCGATTATAATCTGCATTGGTAATCGCGTTTTGGGATCTATAGATTTATGATTTACTTTTGCTCGAATACTTGTTTATACGATTAGGTTTTCAGTTCTACTTTGATTATTTACGATTAACTGAGATTGACATTTCGTTTATTGCGAATCTAGGTTTAGTTTTTGATAATATGAGAAATGGAATCAGGTGAGTAATAGAAATTTGTTGAAATTTGCTTCTCTGTGTTGATGATATACTATTATAGTTATGGAGATGATGAAGAAGTTAGTTTGAATATGATGTTGTAACATGTTCTGATTCCATGGGGAGAGGCTTAAAGGAGAGAAATTTAGAGGTGTTTAAACTGTTAAACTGACTGAATTGCCAAAATCAAAGCAGTTGGATTGAGATTTATATGGTTCGGTTTATGGTTTGGTTTTGATGGTTTATTGGTCTAGCCTGTTAGAACTTGGGACTGGTGGTAATGGAACCAGCCATTTAACCATTTTATTTAATATTTTTCATATTTTAAAATCCGGTTATGTATATGAGTAATTGTGTATCATGTTCATGAATCATGTTTATCATTTTAGAAATTTAAATACAAATTGAATGTTTTTTGAAACAAAAGAATTAGAAAAACCAATCAAAATTGTCAAACAGCTAACACTGCTGATGTGACTAACTCACACAGCCCAGTCAGTTTGATTTCTCGTTTTCATCAAAATCAGCCCAACTGGATCGCGAACACCACTAGAGATAAATTAAATGTAGTGTGATGATTGGCATGTAAAATGTTGTGATGTTTAATGCCTTTTTTGAAGGGGTTATTTTTAGCTATAATGAAATTGGAAGTAGTATCTGCTTCCTTTATTCCAAAGAGAAAAGAACAAATTTTAATTTGCTTGAAGATGCTACTTTGGGTTTGGTAGCAAAATGTACTCATCTTTTATCAAGAAAATCATAACAAATTCACTCAATATTAACCAAGTTTCTGAAGTGTTCTACTAAAGTTATTCAGTTTTTATGTATCTAAAAAGTCATTAAACTTCATAAGGTCTTTCAATCCTGTGAATCTTTTAAATATTAGAACTTAAAAAAAAAAATTAAGTGACCTAAGTTGATCATATATGAATCTAGTGATTATGTCGTTGAAAGTTATTCTCATTACTCATATTTACATCTTTGTTTGTTTAGATTTTAGAGACCATGTCCTGCTCTAATATGATCATGTATGAATCTTTGTTACTATTTAGTGATGTTCATTGAAAGTTATTCTCGTTACTCATATTTACATCTTTGTTTGTTTAGATTTTAGAGACACCATTTCCTGCTCTTATCTGCCTATTTTTTGTTGCCCATGCATTTGTCTTTGCTTTAATAATCTTGCACCAGCTCGATTATTGGCTCATGTTTTATAACTGTATTTCATGCTAGAATTTTATAAAAGAACAAAATTCTAGATTATTGGCTCATGTTTTATAACTGTATTTCATGCTACCTTCAGATCGAACTGAAGACTGCACCAGCTGACTACCGTTTCCCTACAACAAACCAAAGCAGACACTGTTTCACTCGCTACGTAGAGTTTCACAGGTATGCTATGACAGTAGCACATCAGAACTAATATAATATGCCATTGTTAGTGACTTTAAACAATAAAAACACTAAAATATGTGCTTTATAAATCTACGGTGTCATTGTCATCAAATTTTTTAAAATGATGAAATGGGTCTAAACTTGTTAGTATAGCAATTTGTCTAGTTTTCCATATGTTTTGAGGTTGGACTGATGTGAAATGTCACCATTCCAAACAAAGTGGCCATGCTGACAACAAAAGTGATTGTTAGTTTGTTACAAATTTGTTTGTTCATTTTATATGTTAATTCTTGTAATTATGAATTCATTTATTTGTTTTCTTCTAGAATACAACAGTATAATACACACCCACATATGAACACAATTAACACCACTAGCGCCATGAGTCCTCAAGTTTTTATAAACTCTGAATCCCAATATTCACATGTAGAACAATCATATATTATAGAGTATCAAAGATCAACAGGGGAAAAATTTAAAGAAAATAAATTGTGTTAATACATAAAGCTACCCATAGTTCTTTGAGTAAACTAATAACCTTTTTAACCATAATGAAGTTAAGATAACAGAAGAATGTGTGTCCGTTCAGGCGTTTTGGGTAATGGGTCAAAAGTTAAATCAACCTGGACTGGGATGGGCTGAACCGAAACAATTTTTGTCCTAAATATTAGATTTAGAAGAAAATGATGAACGTGTCAAATTGATTATAAAAATTAATAAATTATTTTATTTCATTAATATTTCTATTATTTGTGTAAATGATCCAGGTATACACTTTAGCCCTTTAACTTTTTAGCCATATTTTCTGTTTTGATTCATTAAAGATTGATCATAACCAAAATCAGCCGTTGGGCGAAATCACCTATGCTTGTTCACAAGAGGCCTAAGTAAATGGGTTGAAATATACTTTTCTTGGAGTAATTTGCTAGTTTCTGACAACTGCAGATGTGTTGCGGCGAAGGGTGATGATGCTTCTGAATGTGAGAAGTTTGCCAAATTCTACCGCTCCCTTTGCCCGGGTGAATGGGTAAGCAATATTATTACAATAATATTCTGATTCATTGTTTTTTCTATTTGTATGACCATCAATCGGTTTGACCCGTTTAGAGGTATATATATATATATTTTATTATATGCAGTGTTTTATGATCGTGTTGTAGGTTGACAGGTGGAATGAGCAGAGGGAGAATGGGATATTTCCAGGCCCTCTGTAATCTCATCTGAAGGAAGCTGATCTGCCATGGGTATTATTATTTGTTTGATTTAAAACTTTCTGCAGTTTTTTTGTTTTTAAAACATTTGGTTAATAAGACACCATTTTTTTTATAAATCGTGATGTCTGATTGCTTTTGCCACATTTGTTGATCAAGTGCACCTTTTGCTGGGCACAAGCCCATCGTCATGTACTACTCTTAACGTGCTTAATTTTAATTTGTCCTATAAGCATGGCCTTTGTGAAGCCTGTTCTTGGCGTCTGATATGTTTCCTGTGAGCGACATATGCACACCCATTTTCGGTAAGAGAGGTGGACTTGGAGTTGAAGGTTGAACCCTCTACTATTAGACATGCATACAAACTGTTAAAATCAGTGTTATAAAAACTGGACCGGCCGGCCTGATCAGTTGATCTAGAAACCGGACCATTGACTGGTTCAGTTACAAACTGTGAACCGCTTCTGGTTAAATAGCTGGTTTTGGGTCTGCCCGGTTGGAACCAAACGTTACTGAATATACACTTTGGGTCAGTCCTTTGGGGATACTCAAGACTTATTAATTAATAAGTTGATTGAACCTTCAAACTTTAAGGTTCAATACACTATGTAGTTAGTAATATTAAGGTGTCATGGTCAGTTTAAAGAGATAGATCTCCAATTACTGACTAAAACTAGAAGAAATATCGTCTGGTTTTTTAGATCAGTTGAACTTGTCAGATCAGTTGGATTGGTATAACAAAAATTGGTTAAAACCAACCAAATGAAAAAGAACCAAGTGTTATTTTCTATTCTTGAAATATGCCATTTGCATGTCTTGTATTAGTAAACCTTTTTATACCATTTAAAAACTTACATATGAACTAATGATTTTAGAACACTAGTTGAAATTGTTAACCTAGAAAACCAAACCGTTTTTGCTAGACCTTGCAACAATGGCCCAGGTCTCAAGTTTTGAGTTATTATGGGACTGTATTATGATATGTTGGGTTGTGTTGAGTTATAAATAAGTTAGTAGTGGGTTTTAACGGGCTGAACAAAATAAATTAAATATTTAAATGGGTCAGGATGGACTGGAATAAGTAGGAAACGGGTCAGGATGGGTTAAAAGAAAAGAGAACTCAATGACCAGGAGTCCAAGTTCACACAGGTCAAGTTATTCGTTCATCAACCATCACAAGTTCTTCCTACAATCAGGTCGTCTTTTCATTCATCAGCCATCACAACTCGAGTCCAAACCATCATCGCAAGTTCGCAACCTTTTTAATGCATAGCCGATCGAATCAGGTTTTTCTCTTGATTTATAGTTAGGGTTTTTAATTTTTTGTTTGACATTAGTCCAAACCATCATCCTCATCAATTGTCATGTGAAGCAATGCTGAGTTGGTTAAATTTTGTTGTTGATTTTATTGATGGGGGTGGGGTGTTTTTCATCTGATTCTGAACAAATTTTAGTTTTAGTAATGTTATTAGTTTTAGTAATGTTGTCATATTCAATTTTGGGTTTTTGCCATTGTTCGATCCCAAAAATTTAGTCAAAAAAATTCTTGATTTTGATAAAACATGCAAATTTGTTCCCTCCAAACTTAATCATCATATTTGATATAGACTGAAAAGCAAACCAAGATTCTCGTAGTTATTTTTAATTTGAGTAAATTATATGGATAGTCCCTGTAGTTAAGTTGAAATTTTAGATTTAATCTTTAAAGTTTAAAATCGTTGAATATAATCTTTAACATTTCTTTTTTTTTCATATATGGTTCCTAGATCTGTAAGTTAATCGTTAGTGATTTTAAATATTGTAAAAATTAGCATTTTACTCGCATTAGCCATCTATTTAATCTATCTTTTAAACTATTGTATTATTTTTATTTAAGAAAATTTTATATTTTTATTTTTCAAAATTTTTTATTTTTATAATTTCATTATTAATAAGATTATTATTTAATAAAATACGTTTTAAATACACAAATAAAAAACTTGTTAAAAACATGTTTTTTAAAATGTTCAGTTTTCTAAGCGTTCATTTTTTATACGTCATTCAAAAATTTTTTGATTTTTTTAAACTGGTTGGTTTTCTAAAGTTCTTTAAAAAAAACTGTTCATTTTTTTAAACATCTTTTCTTAAACAAATTCTTAGTTTTTTAAACATTTAAAAAAAAACAATTCAGTTTTAAACGTCTTTATAAAAGAAGACATGTTATAAAGGTTTAAAAAAACCCGCCCGCATATTGGTTTCAAAAAAATTATTAACCACATTTAAAAGTCGTTTTTAAAATATTTTTTATTTGTGTATTAAATAATAAACATATTTATAATAAAAATATTATAATAAAATTAAATTACATTGATGATCCTTATAAGTAAAATAGTTATTTTAACAAATTTAATATCACTAACTGAACTAACAAAATAGAGACCATTGATAAAAGATAACTATAGCATTAAGGATTATATTCGCAATTTTATAACTTTAAAGATCAAATCCAAAATTTAACCAAATCACAAGAACCATCCGTGTAATTTACTCTTTTAATTTTTTGATTGGATCCATTTTGCCCCAACCCGTCCTGGCACAAACCACATCCTGACCCAAGCTCATCCTAACCCGAACTCATCCTGACCCAAGCTCATCCTGACTTGATCCTGACCCAAGCTCATCCTAACCCGAACTCATCTTGACTTGTTTCTGACCTGAATCCATCATGACCAGAATCCATCATGACCCAACACTCAACCAGCCCGTCTCATCCATTTTGCCAGGTATGTTTTTGTCATTATCGGTGGTGCTTTTGTTGCTTATGGCTCATGCAAAAATGAGTGGTTGATCCTTGAACCAGAGTATAAGAGTAAGTCTAATCAGGGCAAGAAAACATGAAATATAGAAAAATTGACTGTACGATGCAAGCTTAAAAGTGTGTGCTAAGTTGAAAATATATGAACTAAAACAACACCATTTAAAAGTTTGTATAATTAAACATGCATAAAAACTTGAAACACTTGTAAGTCTACATATATTAAAACAATGCTTAAAAGAGTGAAGTTCCCTTGCCCTTCTTGTCTCCACCAATCTCAAAATGTTTGCATCTCTGTATAAAACATATGAAAAGAAACATCATTAATAACAGCAACACTAAAGTAAACAAAATCACTAGAAAAGATTAAAAGCTAGCTACCTTAATTGGGTGCTGAGACACATGCTTGCAGCCTTGGCATTGCAACCTCAGCACAATCTTCTTGGTGGTCTTAGCCTGTTTGGAGATTATATTATTTAGTTTTGAAATTAATAACAATACACTTTAATTTATATTAGAGAATAGTAACATGCCAAAAGTTTTAAGCAAAGGAAATAATTCAAAATAAATCAATATTTATATTATCATCCTTGTAGCATATGTGTTATGCATCTCTATACTAATAAATAAAAATAAATCCAAACACTTGTTACCATTCTAGACCATTTAATAATTGGTTTTCCCGCTTCTCTCTCCTCTTAATTATGAATGCTATAATAGCTATTCATTAATTAATAATTATCCATAATTAAAAATTCAAATATGTTAACTTCAAATTTTCAAATGTGTAATACATGGGTTTATTCAATTCGTATAATACACAGACCCTGTTTGGTATGCAGGAATAGGTAAGGAATGGAAAGTTTCATTCCAAGTTAATCAAAATTAGACATGTTTGGTTACCTAGAGGAATAGAATAACTCATTCCAATGCTAATGAAATCAAGGTTATATCATTCCCCCTACCCCCCTAGGTTTTTTTTCATTCTATTATGTGGCTTCTCCCTTCCGATTTTCCCTCCAACAATATTATCTCCAGCGATAGCACCTCTGCAAATTTCATCCTCTTCGGTCATTCTAAACAACCTAACCGATCTTCTTCAAACAATCTTCATATGATTTGCCTTTCTTTCCCTCACGATTTTTCATCTGTGCGCTTATAAATCAACAAAATCTTGCAATTGCTAACATACATCGTTGCTCAATTTCGCATCAGGTACTTGATTGCTTAATCAATCAACCAATCTATGTGCTTATTGATTGTTTTTTGTTGATAAATTTCACACTTATTGAGCTTTGTTATTGTGTGTTGAAGAGTAGAAAGGTATCAACGCCCGCTTACAGCCGAAGATCTCATCGAAGGAGGTAAGAACATCATCATCCTTAATCACAGTCTTGCTTTCATGATCGCTTGTATTTTTATTTTTCGAACAAACCATCCAACAAAGATATGTGGTGTCTTCTTTGTTCTGCAATTTTTTGTGTTAGATTAAATATCTATGATTTGGTTAACTTATAAAAGGTCACCTGGAATGATATTCTCAAACTGGGTTCTTCTAGTCTATGAGAATGGCAATTATGTTGCCTATTGTGTGGCTAAAAATAACCAGTCCAGAAACATGATTGAAATATTGCATCAAGGATTTGAAAGCATGACTTTCACTAATAAACATGAACTCCAAATCTGATCCGATTTGCCATTAATTTTGCAACCGAATTCATCTCGAAAACGGTCTCGCTTAAAGAAGCAGTCAACCCTGTGTCACATTTTGCTGCTGTATGTAATTTTGATATTTGATACAAATTGTCAAACTTGAATATCCTTATGACCCCTTTATGTAAATGTCATTTGATCTTCTTACTGATCCAATTTGAGAACCTCTACAGGATAGACATCAACAGAAAACTGAAGAGTAACGGCAGCAAGTGATTGAGTTTAGTAGTTCCTCATATAAAATTATTGACATATCATTTGATCTTCTTTTAGTTTTAGAGGTCAATTGTTAATATATTTTGATTGTTTTATGATGACTGGATGTAAATTGAGCAAGTTTCTTAGAGGATTTATTTCATATGCTAATATGATCTTAATATGTCATAGTCAATCTGCATGCCAAGATGCTATTGACTTTGACATTGTATAGTATTATAAAATGTGATTCAAACAAAGGAACAACACATACTTAACTAGTTGTTACTAAACGTCTATGTTTAATTTTAAAGGTATCTTTTATCTTAATTTGATTAATGGTATGTAAAATAGAAACCTCTAATGATATGAGATGCCTCAAATGAAAGTTTAAACCTAAAAAGTCAACGGTGTTTGTTTAGTTGAATGACTTGAATTAAATATGTTCCCTTACTTAAATTAGTGTCTACACATATTGAAACGTTTTGTATACCTTCATCCTATCTCCAGTTTGTTTTAATTATTTTAAAATTCTCAGCCTGTTTATTAATGTTTAAATGAAGATTGTGCCTGTTGATATATATTGGCTTGAAGTTTGTTGGCAAATAATCCTATTGTCTCATGAATTAATGTATATGTATATGTATAAATAACTCTATTTGATTTGTGTTGCAGTTATGTCTAGACTTATACTGCACAAACACAAAAAACAAAAGAAATTAGCTGCATTTTGTGCGTTGTGGCTACATATACTAAACATGGTTAGTTGGTTTATTCGAGCAATTGAAACAATTATTAGTATACGGTTAGATATGTGTCCAACTCCATCTCGATACAAGATGTTCTACCCAGAGAGAAAAGAATATATGCACAGATTAGTGTATGAAAGTGATGACACGTGTCTTCAGCAACTAAGAATGAATAGGGCGGCTTTTGTGACACTTTGTAATATGTTAGAGAGTAGTGGAAAGTTGAAGGCATCTAAGTTTCTGCAAGTAGATGAACAAATTGCAATTTTCCTATATGTTTTGGCACACCATGTGAAGAATCGGGTGGCAAAGTTTCAGTTTCGCAGATCAGGAGAGACTATCAGTAAACATTTCAACAATGCATTAAATGCTGTTATACGATTGGAAAATGAATTGTTTAAGAAGGCGGAGGCAATATCAGAAACTTCAACAGATGAAAGATGGAAATGGTTTAAGGGATGTTTAGGAGCAATTGATGGAACACATATAAGTGTTCAAGTACCAGAGGAGACAAACCGAGATACCGTAATAGAAAAGGAGAAATAACAACTAATGTACTTGCTGCTTGCACACCTAACATGCAGTTCATTTATGTATTACCAGGCTGGGAAGGATCTGCTGCTGATGGTAGAATACTTCGTAGTGCTATGATCCAAGAAAATGGATTGCAAGTGCCTAAGGGTAACTACTATCTTGTTGATGCCGGATACACCAACAGAGAGGGATTCCTTGCACCATTTCGAGGGCAAAGATATCATCTGAATACTTGGCTAAACGGACGAAGGCCAAAAAAACCTGAAGAGTATTTTAACATGAAGCACTCAGCAGCAAAGAATGTCATCGAACGATGTTTTGGCATTTTGAAGAAAAGATGGGCTATACTTAGAAGCCCATCATTCTATCCGATTAGAACACAAAATAAAATTATACTTGCATGTTATCTTATGCATAACTTTATTCGAAGAGAAATGACATATGATCCTTTTGATGATGATGAATTTATTGACACAAATAATGATGCGGATGATGAAGATCTTGGCTCACATGTGGATCATATTACAACTATTGGAACCTCAAATGAATGGACAAACTTCAAACAAAATTTGGCAACAACTATGTTTAATGCTTGGACATCTAGGCAACCCTGATTTATTTAGATTATTATGTCCTAGTTATTTATTTTTATAATGTTTATCGAATGGATTTTTAGAATTAAGTTCAATGTCTTTTTTTGTGATTTTCTTATGTTTTTTTTTATTTATATATCATTTGAATGTTGTTATGTATTTATTATTTATACAACATTGATGTTTTGTATGAAGATATGGAATCACAATTTGATTCTGAAAGGGGTCCTGGAAAAAATAAAAAAAAAATGGAATGAAAATGAAGATGAGAAGCTTGTTGCAGCCATGTTAGATGTGCTTAATTCAGGTTCTAATTACAAATCAGATAATGGGTATAAGCCTGGATTTTTTAATGCGGTGGAGCAACAACTAGCAATCTCACTTCCTGAAGCTGGCATAAAAGCAAAACCACATATAGAATCACGTGTAAAGACATTATAAAGTGATTGGTTTGCTGTGCATGATATGCTTTCATGGAACAATACAAGTGGTTTTGGTTGGGATTACAATAACGACATGCTAGAAGCTCCACAATCTATTTGGCAAGCTTATACACAGGTAATGTACAATCATTTATTATTGTATCTTTTAATATATCTAATTGAAATAAATAATGAAACACTTAATGTTTTACTTAGCGATTTACAACTACTTTAGTTCTAAATTATTGTTTGTATATTTTGTTTTACTTTAGTTCTACATTATTAATGTTTTACTTAGCGATTTACTTAATGTTAGGTACACAAAAATGCTGCAAAATGGAGAGGAAAGAGATTTCCTCATTATTGGGACTTGTGCATTGTATTTGGAAAGGATCGAGCAAATGGAAGAGATGCTCAAACAGCGGCTGATATTTCATTAGACATAAATAGAGAAGAAATAGACGCTAATGGAGATGGATTAGATGATATAAATGTGAATCAGCCACTAAACAACCCTTCATATGTTGAATCTAGAGAAGAATCAAGTGCACAACGAAAGAGAAAAAGACGCAACCGCTGGGATCCTCTGATGAATAGCTTGAAAGAGTCGGCAGAAATAATTGGTGCAGAGATTAGAGAGGCTACAAATACATTTAATAAAGTTTTTGGAACAGAGAGTAATAGAGAGAAACTACGTAGCAACCTTTTTGCAGAGATGAACAAAGTTGAAGGTTTGACTATTCGTGAGTGTGACAAGGCTGTATGTAAGCTCGCACAAAATGAGGAATTGATGATAATTTTTTTCAATGTCGATGAAGAATGCAAACTTGGATGGGTAAGGAACATGCTCGAGGATACCGTTTGACAATGTTGTAAAAATCGCTAGGCGCTAGTCGGGCAGCGAGGTAGGGACTAGCGATTAATCGGGAGTAATCGGGATTAATCGGATTGGGATTTTTATATATAATTTTTAGTTTTATATATAAATACACACATTTTCATATGTAAAATTAATAAAAAAGTTAAGTTTTATATATAAATTAACATATTTGGCCGGAATTTCCAGATTTTAGCCGGAATTTTCAACTTTTAGCCGGAATTTTTGACCTTCCGGCGAAGGTCGCCGGAATCTCGCCGGAATTACAGGTTTTTGGCCGATTAAGACCGCCTAGGTCCGATTTTGACCTCCGTTGACCGCCTAGCGATTAATTGGCCGATTATCCAAAAATTCCTAGGTGATGGGCCGATTCCCGATTAATCGGCGATTAATTCCGATTTTTGCAACACTGCCGTTTGACGTGATATATGACGACTTTTGGATGAGTCTTATTTTTTTAGTTGGTGAAATTTGGATGTTTTTTAGAGTTTAATTTGGAATTTTTGGATATTTTTTTAATTTAAGTTGAAATTTTTGGATGATATATTAATCTATTAGTTAAAAAGTACGTATTTTTGTCAATTTCAATTAATTTTTATTTCATTCCTTTGTCTTTTCCTGTCTGCCAAACAGGATAAAGTAATGAATCATTCCATTTCCATAGAGTAACCAAACAGACAAATGAAATGGTAATGATCCATTTCATTCCTCCCTTCATTCCATTCCCTCGTCCATTCCATTCCCTCGTTCATTCCATTACTTCATACCAAACAGACCCACAATGTTTAAGACGTAACTTTTTTTATTATTAACCATGTAACAGTAAATTTATTTAGCACGTGTATTACATGGGAATGTAACCTAGTATGTTATATGTATATTTAACAAAACTAAAAAAAAGCTTGGTTATTTTTGTACTAAACTAATCACATATTTCAATTCCTTCGACAAACGACAACTTTCCAATACAAATTCATTCAAATTTCTAATTCGTCAAATGGCAGTTCCTTTGAAAAGATCATGAAGCAAACACCACTTAGCTATACAAAGGAAATAGCGAATTTTTTTTAAAAATAGGGTTTTTAGAGAGAGGGGGTTGACAAGAGGGGAGAGTCTCGTCAGCTTTTGACTTTAAGGGTACCCGCCCCTGCCAGGGGCGGGTTCTGCATCTCGATCACATACCCAATGTTTGATGCAATGTTTGATGTGACTGCATGGAGAGACCACGCCCTTGGCAAGGGCGAGTTCTCCAAATCCTATGAACCGTCCGATTTACTTACCCTAACAATCTCAACCACACATTTTAAAAAGTCAATTTTAAAATTGGCATTTTTAAAAAGTCAATTTTTTAAAACAAAAAATAATTAAATCTGGGAGTTATAATAAGGAAATTTTAAAAAATAACATTTTATACGGTTTGTTTTAGAACAAAATGTGTATTTTTTTCTGGAAAAAGTTTTAAAAACAAAATTTTAAAAAATTGATATCACTGTTTTATTATTTATAGTCATTTCTCATACGTAATTTCAGTGATATCATATTTTAGAATATCATTTTATAATTAATAAATTTTATTATATTAATGTTTTATTTTATTCAACCCGTGTAACACACGGGTTTACTAAAGCTAGTTAAAATGTGTGGTTGAGATTGTTGGGGTAAGTAAATCGGACGGTTCATAGGATTTGGAGAACCCGCCCTTGCCAAGGGCGTGGTCTCTCCATGCAGTCACATCAAACATTGCATCAAACATTGGTCAAACATTGGGTATGTGATCGAGATGCAGAACCCGCCCCTGGCAGGGGCGGGTACCCTTAAAGTCAAAAGCTGACGATACTCTCCCCTCTTGTCAACCCCCTCTCTCTAAAAACCCTATTTTTAAAAAAAATTCAGAAATAGCCCAAGCATATATTCCAAACAGCTATCTTTTCGAACTAAATAGTGTAACTCATGGCATCAACCTTAAAGATGCCCTAGGTAATTGCTTTATTAAAATAAATAATAAGATTCATATTGTAGTACATATGTTCTGTAACAGTATCTAAGACATTAAAAAAATTAATAAACTTCAAGCAAAAGATCCAAACCAAACATATTTGACCCTTCTGGAAAAATTGCCAATTTTACCCAATACACAAACCGCCCCACCTGCTCAACTCTTAACTATTTTTAACCAAAAAAAAGTGACAACTTTGGTAACCACAAGACATTTACATGCTAATTGCTAAGATGTGAAACATAGAACAAGCAAATAAATTGAAAAAAATCAGAATTATAAAATTTTTACCTTCTTGTGAAAAACAGGCTTGGTTTGACCACCATACCCCGACTGTTTCCTGTCGTAACGACGCTTCCCTTGTGCAGCCAAACTATCTTTTCCCTTCTTGTATTGTGTCACCTTATGCAAGGTGTGCTTTCTGCACTCCTTGTTCTTGCAGTATGTCTTCTTAGTCTTTGGAACATTAACCTGCAAAATAAAAAAATAATTATTAAAGCATAACTGTAAATAAACATTAGAAACCATCAAATTAAAAATCCTCATGTTATTCTACATACATTAAAAAGAGAAAATTTGACATTTTGAATATAATCTCATAATTGATTTGTAGCTGATCTACAACGTGCCACAACCCCTGTTGTCAATAGCGGCTATAGCGACCCCTATAGCGCGCTACATAGCATATAGACAAGGTGTTGCTGTTTCTGAATAGCGACCAGTAGGGATTTTTTCTATTTTTTTTTGTTTTTTAAAATTTTTTATAACTATGAAATCGACCCAAATAGAGTATTTTAGCTAATTTGGTGGTGTTTTCCTAAAATTTCTACTACTTCAAAGCTAAACATGTTATTTATTGAATGTAAAACATTTCTTAAAGTTTCTACTACCTCATCGCTAAACACGAAATAGCGGGCGCTATTTACCGCTATTCGCTATGTAGCATATAGGTAGCTTGTCGCTATTTACCGCTATTCGTATTGTGGCCACAACACATAGATGACGAGTAGATGTAATACTTGAATCATAATAGTGATTATGTAACTGAATAGAAACTATTATCTACATTCATCTAATCTCTACAAGAAATAATCAAATTGTTGGTCAAACTACAAGTGCTATCCTCAGTTGGATACCTGATTAGTAGAAAATTGGAGTAGATATATTCAAAACAATTATACTAATAATCTAATCGATTTTACAAAAAAAAAAAAAAAAAAAAAAAAAGAAAAAAACAAACTTCATAACTGCATATTAATAACAGTCAAAATGTAGTTTAAGAACAATCGCTTAAGCTCATCAAATAATCTAATTGATGTTCTATTTTCTCAAAAACATATTCAAAACAGAATACTACATCACTTAAAATCAGCAATTCAAACTACAATCACATTATCACATGAAAGCGAATATCAATCACCAAAAACGTCGTAGAATTCAATGTCACATATCGCAAACATCAAAATCAGATTCGACACAAGAAACATGAATCCGAAATCATTCACAGCAAATTTATGACGATTACTAGCATGAATTAGCTCCAGTTTCAAAGTTTTCGAGCTCAAATATGGTAAAACTACATCAAATATATGATACAAACCCTAAGATTCGTTTGAGTTAGAAATGATGATCAATTTAGAGGGTATGTACCATGGCTGAAGATCTCCGATGAACCGAACGGTCCGCCTTAGGGTTTTTAGGTTTTTAACATTTAAACCTTTAACATGGGTAGGGCTTTAAATCATAGGCCCATACTAAAATCGTATGGCCCAATAAAGAAGGTTACATCCTAGAGCAAATTACAAATTTTATCCGTATATTTAAAACTAGATTTAGTAAACTCGTGTATTATACGGGTTGAACAAATAAAATATTAAATATAATAAAATTTTATCAATTATAAAATTATATTTTATTATAAAATATAATTGAAATTACATATGGTAAAAACAATATTTAATAAAACAATTATATCAACTTTTTAAACTTTTGGTTTAAAACTTTTTTTTTCAATAAAAAATAATAAATATTTTGTTTCAAAACAAAACGTATTAAAAAAATAATTTTTAAAATTTTTCTTATTATAAATTTTAATTTCAATTATTTTTTGTTTATAAAAAATTAACTTTTTAAAAACACTAATTTTAAAAAAGTTTGATGTTTTGTAAAAATTTCTTATTCTATAAAAATTATTTTTAAAAATAACATATATCTTTTTTTAAATTTATTAAAAAACTAATTTTGTTCTAGAAAAAGTTAAATAATATGATTGATAATTAAAATAACTATTTAATAGGAGAGATAAACGAGAAAATTTTGATGAGAATGAATGTGATGACGTCACGTGTCACCCTAAGATACTTTTTTATTAGAGTACTTATGGGTTTCAATGTAATCTAGTCATGGTTGTTGATAAAAGCCCTTGATTTTTTCTTTGTTAAAAGGGTTCGGGAGATTATTGATGAGTTTTTGCTACTGATAGGATCTCGACTAACAATTTGGTATGTAGGTGTTTCAAAAAAAGTGAATTTAATTGTTTGGCGAGTTTTTATCCATAGACTTCAAACATGAGTGAATATGGATAAGAAAAATTATTGGATATTGACCGATTATTTATTTGGTTCATGTTTTCTGGCAAACCGCCTTTGGAGGTTGATTAGGGTGTGGTTGGATTTCTTAAATTTTATTTTTAAACTTTGATAAATACATTAAGTATCCTTTATTTAAAAACTTGTCATGCTTTCTGTTTTTTCTACTAATAAAAATTAACTTTTTTTAGTTAGTTATATTTAAAAGACCATTTTGCCTTTACTACTTAAAGGACGAAATCTGTAATTTTTACAAATCTTTTATTTGTTTTCGTTTTTTGTTTTTATTTATTTACTTTACTTTTCTTTATTTTTTTCTATTTTCTAATCACTTTTATTTTTACAAACTTATTTTTTTTAAATGATCTTATTACCCTTAACCCTTAAAATGACAAAATGTGTTATTATTAATTTTTTTATTTTCTTTCTTTTTGTTTTTTATTTTACTTTATTCTCTTTTATTTATTTTTAGTCACTTTAGTTTAAAAAAGTTATCATAAATTTTAGTAATAATTTAGTTTTAATTTTTTCATATAATTTAACTTAAAATGACGAAATGTGTTATTATTTTTTTATTTTATTTTCTTTACTTTTATTTATATTTAGCCACTTTCGTTTAAAAAAATATCATAAATATTAGTAATAATTTAGTTTTATTTTTTTTGGATGCAGGTTTATTTATAGATTTTTGTTTTCTTATAAATTTATTTTTATTTCTTAACTTTGTTCCCTACCTTTCTAATAAAACCTGACAACTTGATTTGTAACTTTTTTGGTACAAGATTTTTTAGTCATTTTAAATTATTTGGTTTAGGATTTATATTTGACTCTAGTTGGAAAAAGGTAGATTTTGGTTTATGATATGAATTTTTAATTTTTCGTTTTCAATCAAATGATTTATTTTAAATATAAATATAGTGTGATAGCTTGTAACTTTAATTTAAAATAAAAAATAGTAAAAGGTTTCTAAACAACTATTCGGGAGTTTAAATAAACAAATCATTTAAATTTTCTTTAGTTAGATACATTTTATTTAGGGTTTTGTTTAAGGTGTTAATAATTAATTTTTTTCAATGTAAACCATAATCAAACCACCTAAATTAAAATGAAACCAGAGCAAACAATTACAAAGGGTTTTGTTTTGGTTTAGTATTACTATTAAGCTTATTGACTCTTTTAAAGTAAAAATACTTAAATACTCCATATATTAATCAAAACTTAATAATATATATAACCCAACTTAGAATAATTATAACTAAGTAAAATATAAAAAGTCACATCTCAAATCATACAGTCTCTAATAGGTTTATAATATAAACCGTAAGTCAAACTATTTAACATAGTTAAAAATTTTTATACCAAAATGATAATAAAAAAACAATGATGAAACAAAACCGATAACTACTTTAAATTTTATTACATAAAAAATATATTTTGAACTCTTTAATTTGTTCTCGTACGATTAGAAAGGTAGATAACTAATTTTTAGAAATAAAAAAATATAATAAATTAAAAGCCTATAAATAAAAGTATATTTTATAAAAAAATTAAAGTTAATTAAGTAATAATATTTCAAATAAGTTTATTAAACAAAAAGTAACTAAAAAGATAAGGTAAATAAAATAAAATAAAAATAAAAAAATTAGTGACTATTGCAAATTTCGTTCGGTAATTGCAAAATAGTCCATTTATATAAAACTAACTGAAAAAGTTAACTTTTGTTAGTAGAAATGATATAAAACGTGATAATTTTTCAAATAAAGGATACTTAGTGTACTTATGAAAGTTTAAAGATAAAATCCATAATTTAAAAATACTTGAAGGATAAAATTTGTAATTTACTCTAGATCCTAATTATATTTTCTTTTATCTAGGGGGAAATACGATCGTTAAGTCAAAACCCTTTGGTAAAATGAGAACAGCCCCCACATTCAAAGTTTTTTTTACCATTAGCAGACAGCAGCAATAATGTATCAACAAGGGAAAGAAAGTTTCATTAAAAATATGTATTTTCGGTTTGAGAAGATTGAGTCTTTTGAGACATTTATATTCCTAATGAACAAAAATAAGAATGAACTAAAATTAGCAGGTCACATCAAGCACCACCGTAAACCGTCCTGTTTTTTCTATTTTTTAATCATATTTTTTTTTTAATATTTTCTTCATTTTTTCTTAGTTATTTAGTTTATTTTTTGTTTTACATGATGCTCTAGTTTTTTTGTTTATAATAAAGAAAAACAATACTAAATAAATATTAAATTATTAAAACTTTAATATGATATGGAAGTAAAAGGTCTCACATTTGAATATTAAAAATAAATCTTTCTACTCTAATAAAAAGATATATATAAAAACATGTGACAGAATCATATTAATTTTAATCAAAATTTTCTCGCTTCTCTCTCCTATTAAATATCTACATTAATTACTAATAATATTATTTAATTATTTTTAGATCTAAAATAGTTCTATAAGTAATTTAAGAAAGAAATCTTTTTATTAGTGTTATTTCTAAATAAATAACCTTTATAATATAAGAAACTTTTCAACAACATCACACTTTTTTAAATATATTTTTTAATAACGGTTTGTTTTGAAACAAAATGTATAATTTATTTTTGGAAAAAAACAAAGAAAAGTTACAAAATAAAATTTTAAAAAGTTAATATAATTTTTTATTACTTATAATCCTTAATCATATATTATATTAAAATATAATTTTATAATTAATAAATTTTTATTCTATTAAATATATTATTTAATCAACTCGTGTAATACACGGGTTTACTAAAACTCGTACTTCAATATTAAAATATTAAAACAAAACGGCCCAAAAAGCAACTCTTCAACGGGTGAAATTTCACCGCGCACTCTCGCACAGGTGCTAAAAAACTCCAGATTCACAGGGTGTGGCATTCTCACCCGGAGCCGATTTTTCCCCGGGTATTCACCAGTCTCAAACCATGTCCCCTTATTGTGGAAATAAGATTTGAGAGAATGAAGAAATTAGATATCAGGCTACTTGAAATTACGTTGGGCCTCTATTTTGGTATCAGAACTCCAACTAAGAAATTCCTCTTCGAAAAAGGAGCCGGCCAAAGCGACTTGCTATCCAGATTTCTATTAAACATTGCAATGGAAGGACTCGGCGCAATATCGGGTTTAATCCTGATATTTCACATGTGAGATGTTGTTCCTGCTCAATGTACTTTTCTGAGTCTGTTTTCACAAGCTTTCGAACCAATTTTGCCAACAATGGCTGCTATTGTCTATTGACATCATGTACCACCCTTAGTGTCTTAAAGTCACTCTAGGTGCTACTCGTAGTCTTCAATTCATTTGACATGTTTTATTTTCTTAACAATGACCATTTGACATATTCCACTTATAACTATTTCTGAGCATCTCCAATCTATTCTTAGGGATGAATGAAATAAGACTCAAATCAACCCATATGGGTAGACACACCTATCACAATAACCATGAATCACACACCAATGTGCATAGCACTTTTAAAGGAATATCATTGCAAACTGCATGGTTCAAAACAATACGGGCGAATGCTTCAAACAAGATTACAACATATTACATGTCATCTGATATCTATTTCTGCTCCGACGACAACTTACAACTTCAAAATGAAAATTAAAAAAAAAAAAAGAAAAAGAAATGAAAATTCAATAAGATGTTTGCATGTCTCGGTCCCCTTCTAACAAATCAAAGCCTTCGTTTTTCTTTTCGATGTTGAAAACAGAAATCGATTGTCAAGAAACTAACCTTTTGACGTGTTTATGTGAAATGTGTCACACTTTTAAGGCAGCTTTGTGTACCATTGTTTCCTTGTGGATTTGGTGGCAACTTTTTTCAACAAGGTCTAAAAGCTTCTCTAAATTCATTGCCCATGAATTTAGAATGTCATTGCTGTCTTTTGCTGCCTGGAAGCAAACGATGCCCATAGGTCGGTCTACCTTTGCTACAAGGGCTTTTGATACTACCATATCTGAAAGATGTTTTTCTGCCTCCTGGAGAGAATTACATACAAATTCAATTATTATAAATAGCTAATGAACTAAACATATTTATAAAAATTATATTAGCAGGAAAATAATTCAATGATTTTAAATAAAGTAATTAAAAACTTCATATCACTTCCGGTAACTTCTAATCTGTTGGGAATCATTTGACTCGTCTCGTTTTAAACAGGTCTTAGAGTTAACATGTATAACCTTTTAGGGTAAAATATAACCCAAATCCAACAGGTTTCTTAATCAATGGGTTGAAATAGCCATCTTCAGAAAATGTCAAAATAGGCGTCCATTTTCTGACATTTAACAAGTTAAAGTTCTAGTATCAATTAGAATATTCCATTTCAAAAAGTATGCTTTTTCGATTACAAGATCAAAAAAGTTGCTTTTCATCTACTGATATAATTGACGAGGTGGCAAGTGTGACACATTAACACATCCTATAAATATTTGGTAATCATATTTTTATAGCGGTGTATTAAAAACATGATTTTTCTGGCAAAAAGTGTTTTGGGCGATTCAACCCAACCGGCACCAAAAGTTATATGTTCTGACACATGAACGTACCAGCCTAGTTTGTCACATCTAGTGTAAATTTCACATACAAATAATTAGTTAGCAACACACGGCAAGGAAATGTGAATGTGTATGTGTATGTGTAAGTGAATGACATGTATAACAGACCTCGACAGTAAGACACAGCAGCTCTGCAAGACGTTTTACTGTGATCCGTGTGTAGTACTTTGAGACAACTAGAATATTCTGCAAGAATATATAAACACATTGTCATAAGAATCAACATTTGGTATCATAAGTATAAAAACTAATAATAAAACAACACAGAAATGAATGCATAATTACATGCTCTATTATTCTCTCTCTAAAATCTTCAGCAGCTTTGTCACCTAAAGAACCACCTAGCATGTTCTTTTCGTTTTCAAATTCATCTTTAAATGTATTCCACAAAGCAGTCCATTGGATCACTTCCATTGTAATCACTTGTTTTAGCAGAGACCTTAAAGCCACAAATAAAAACATCAGAATTTTTAGGTGGTAAAATGGGCTTGTTTGGGGTTGGCAGTTAGGTAACATGTCAAAACAGGTAACTTTGTTCAACTGAAAACATGCCACGTTGGGTTAGCCTGAAACAAATTGTCCAAATTCTTTTTGATCATTATAGAAGCTTAGTGCGTCACTTATTCCTACAAAAAATCATATTATTTCAAAAATACTCATACGTGTTCATAAATAATTTAAAAAATTTTATGCATTAAATAACATTTTAGGTGACTTTTGACCTGTCTGACAAGTTTCCTTTGAAGTTATTGCAACCAACTGTTTGACCCGTTAGAAATAAAACATAACCCAGATAGATGTTCACAAGTTAATTTGTCAAAATTGAGGCTGTAAAGCACATCCTCTGGTGTAAAATACATGTACCTAAAATGAGGAATTTCTGAGAGATTTTTATCCTCCAAGGTAGAGTTCAAAAGGCTTGATTGCATAGGATCGTGTGGTGATAATACCAAATACCAGCAGATTTTCCTCAAAACCTGGATGTTATTAAATAAATCAAAAAAATATTGAATTTATAGAAAAAAGTTTTTTTTTTATGTTGGTCCATGTACATTCATGAAACAACAAATAAGAAAAGGTTTCTACCGGTATCCACTTTGCAGGGTCTTCTTTGACAGAAGGGATTTCATATATCGATTTATAACATCGACAAATTTCAAGGTAGTCATTGTTGTGTGAATAGTACCTGCACAATTGGATCCAAAAAGAACTTATGTTAAACATCAATTAAACCAAAATATAGACATTAACATTACGGTTTTTGGTTTGAACTTGGACATTAAAAGCTGAAATTTAATGAGAAGCGAAATATTAAGGTTCAAATAATCATTCAAAAAAATATGAGTTTAACATGGTTGCAGTATGATTATCAGAAGTTAGGACAAAGTTACCTAATTTAAAAAGATACTGCTAAGTCACAAGTTTTACTTAATTACACCCTTCTTTTGAATTAAATAAAAATGCACATCCTATTTGGAGTTTTCAGAAAAAGTACTGAAACTGAAACAATTAGGGGTCTGCATACCGTATCATCAGCTCATAATAAATTCGTTTCAATTCCAGCAATGACGGTATATCAGCAGGGGCCTCTTCCACAATACTGTCACCTTCTTTTGGCTTCTTCTTTTCTTTTGACAGGTCAGCATCAAAAACTCTAGGGCTGATCTTCCTAGAAAGTATTTGTGCACGCACATAATCCTGACGGTCTAAACATAACCGAACCTGCATACAATGAATATCATGATTCATAAATTTGTTCCAAATAAAATTAGTAAAACATTAAAAGAAAAATTTGAGAAAAATTCCCACTTGTTCCAAAATGAACGCAATCTTTTCGGTCTTTGCCATTGCACCAAAAGTTTCCACCTGTGACCCACACCAAAATAGAGATCAGAATAACTGGATGCATGTTTTAAAAGTAAAAAAAAATAATATTCCATAATCAGACAATCAGCCATAGTATAATGCCTGTAAAAGATAGTGTTTGACAATGCTTCTGCTGTTTGAAGTTGTAATAATCATATCAAAACATGTTAGTGCTTGGCAATCAAATTATTAAATCAATTAATAATAAAATGACGAAAAGGAATATTGATGTGAAGAAAGAAGATGTTTTGTTAAATGGGAGTAGAAGTCTTTCACACAGGTTTAAAAAACTTTTAATAGGTAATTCTAACTTACCCTTAAGTAATCAGTTTTGTTGTACCTGGTATGAAAATAAATATCTAAGAGTAAATACTTATTCAGATTATCAGAATCAAAATTTGTTTATCCAAACTCCAAACCTTTTTTTGAAAATTAAGTCAGAGAAATAAGATCATCAATTCTAAAACTCGAATCCAAACACCCAATAGTTACTACATGTTCACAAGAGTAAATGAAAATATTTCATTAATGATATTCCAAAACAAACTGATCGCAATTTCTTGCATCAGATCATCAATTCTAAAACTCGAACCCAAACACCCAATAGTTACTACATGTTCACAAGAGTAAATGAAAATATTTCATTAACGATATTCCAAAACAAACTGACCGCAATTTCTTGCATCAAATCAGCAGCCTCAGCTATCAGCCCTTGTTCCTCCTTAATCTTAGCTAGCCTCTTAATTAATCGGGCTCTCTCGATCTCTACATAAATCTACCAAAACAAATATGCGGCTTTCTCAGTTTAAAAACAAGACAATCAAGAGCAAACATATATAAATTAATATTATTGAGCTCACCTTCCCAGCTGATACACTATTTAGTGTTTTGATTAGCTCAATCTTAGTCTCAATATCAGGTGTCTGATCAATATACTGCATTGCTTGTTGAACCATGGCAGTGACAGCCTATATGTAAAACAGCATCACACATTGAAAATAATCAAAAGCCTTTATACATGGGTATATGTGTGAATTTGTACAGATCTAGACAACTAAAACCATGCCAATAACAACAAAAGTAAGTTAATGGATCATACATTAAGTATGTAAAAAAAAATATCCACTGAAATATTATCATGTATTCCCTCTCCCTTTCACTTTCACTTTCACTTAGACCTCTGTGCTTGCCCTAGCAAACAAAATTACTTATTCATATCGCCTTGACTAGTCAAAATCATACAAGGTAACTTCAATTTCAGAATTAGACTTCATATTAACTATATTCTGAATTGATAATATTTGTTTTTCAATATAAGATAAACCAAACACCCTCTTGAGTAACTATATCCATGCATCCATCGTGAATTATAATAAACAAATTAAGATAACAATCAATGCCACATAGCGTGTATACCTCCAAAGAACTACACTCCCTACACACCTAACAAATTTTCGCTTTCTCCCTATTTTATTAAAGCCAAATTAGGTAATATTATTTTCATTATTCTTTTTTGCACATGATCAAATGATCGGACCAACTGTTCATCTCTAGCTATCTCCTGAGATAATCCAAGAACTATGCATAAATGGAACCTACCTTAGATAACAACAAACTTTCTCCCAAGAACTATGATAAAAAATCTTAACAATTTGAAAAATTACAACACACTGAATGAACGAGAATCCTTGTTAGAATTCCCCATGTCCGAGTGAAACACCTTACAAAATCTAAGAATAAAAGCATTAACACCCCATTATCCATCAATTACATAACTTCCCCATCATTTTTCAACAGAAAACCCTAATATTTCGATTGCAAGTATAATTTCATCCCTAGATAAATAGATGATCATCTTCAAATCAAAAGGTACTCCATTACGATTGCAAAAAGAAAAAGCCTTACCTGCTTCAACTGGCCACGACGCTTCGACAGTACAACAATTTGATCATTAAGCGTCTTCCAGGCACCAGCCTCGAAGCAAAGCTGAAGAATATCAATCACGGCTTTCTTCGTTCCGGCGACATCGCCATTAAGTCTCATCTGCTTCTCCACATTCAACAGTGACTCGATTTGCGAGTCTAAACTACCTCCTCCTTCCTGAAAAACACACGCAGACGAAGGCTTACATTGAGTACGAACATCAGATCGGTTTCTTGATCAAAAACTGCGAGAAATTGAAGGGTAAATCTTACCATTTTGTATTCGAATTACGGATCGGAATAGATGAAATTGTCAAATCTAACGAAATTAAGAACTTGTATGTTAATCCTAACGAGAGATGATGGAAGATTGGGGAAGAAGAAGTTATGTCAAAGAAAAGCATCTTTAGCTTTCTGAGCAAGACACCGGATGACTTCCGTCCTGCCCATTTTCGTTAGCCCAAAAATAAACAGCCCATTTTTACGTAGACCCAAAGCAAATAGTCTGTTTTAGTGATGTTATTGGGCCTAAAAGTGTAAAAGAATACTAGAAATAGAATAGAATTAGAGTAAATTACACGGATGGTCCCTGTGGTATGCACGTATTGTAATTTTAGTTTTTATTTTTAATAAATTACAGATGCGGGCCTGAACAATGCAAAGAGTACACGCTGATAGTCCCTGACACTAACAAAGGTTAAGTTTCTCTGTTAAGTCAATTTAAAATTACCAAAACACCCCTAAACTTAAAAAAAAAACCATTACTTACCTCACTCCTACCACACCCACCTCATCTCACATCTTCATCTTCATCTTCTTCATCTTCTTCATCTTCATCTTCTTTATCACTCAACTCCACCACCTCTTCACCTTCATATAAGAAATCAAACACCACCACCAGTCATAATCACCACCATTGGTCGGCGAGATATGGTTGCAGATCTGGTCGACGAGAGATGGAAACTTTTTGTTTTAAAACTACCAATTTCAGATCTGGTCGGCGAGAAATATGATGGTGATGATGGTTACAAATCAGTTATGAAGGTTAGAAGGTTGCGTATGGTTGTCGGTTTCATGTTCCTCCGGTGGGGGTGTTTGGTGGTATCACGTGAAAAGAAGGATGGGGTGGTGCTAATGGTGGTTGGGAGAAAAAGGGCTTAAGTGCGATGGTGGTGATGTTGGTGTGGATAGATGAAGATGATGGTGGTGTGATGGTGATAGCGGTGGCTGCCGGAATGTCGTCGGAGGTGGCGGTGGCTGCCATAATGTCGTCGGAGGTGACGGTGCTGTCGTCGGAGGTGGCGGTGCTGTCGTCGGAGGTGGCGGTGCTGTCGTCGGAATATGCATCGGGCCACCTCTGTTAGTTTAATATGATTTTGAATATTTGTATTTTAAGGTTAAGAGTATTATGGTCGTTTCACATAAACTTAACTGGTTGAGTTAACCTCTATTAGTGTTAGGGACTACGGGTGTGCAAAACATGCATACTTCAGGCCCTCATCTGTAATTTATTGAAAGTGGGGACTAAAGTTGCAATATGTGCATACGTCAGGGACTATCCGTGTAATTTACTCATAGAATTAAGTATTATTATGTTGTTGCTCACACTCTACTAGTGTGTACAAACGGGTTAGGTTGGGGTAAACGAAAGAAAATTTGAATTTTGGTGAACCGGTTTGGGTTAGGAACTTTTTTTATAGGAAAGTGCTCGGTTCGGTCTAGTTTCTTGACCTGTCCTGTATGTGGGTAGGTGTTTTCAAGCTGGTCTGAACGATGCATAGTACAAGCTGATTAGGATATCGATTGTCCGGGGTTCAACACTAACCGATTCTTGCCAAATCAGTATGAAAACCGTGTTCTAGTTTCGATCAGTTTTCGGTTCAAGGACATGGTTTTTTATATACCTTTACACTTAACACATAAAAAAACCACTTGGTTATTTATTTATTTTAATTTGTGGATTATGCCCACGCATTGTAGAAACTTGATGTTGAGTAAAATTTAGATCAAAACATAAAATGCAGCTAAAACACTATTTAGTTGTTAGATATGTAATAATTCCTGAATATAAAGCCATAAAGGTATTATATTATAATATTAAAATTACTTTTCATAACCTTTTAAATAATTTGTATATTTCCGACAAAATGTTGAAAATAAATAGATTCTATCAAGTTAAAAAAACACAAAGTACTTAATCATAAATACCTTTGTTTGCATCTTTCTCTTAATAAGGGACTGCTTGGCAACTTTTAAATCGGTAAGTGCTGAACCATTAAGAGGTCTGAACCACTAAGGGACTATTTGACGACTTCTGAATGGGTAAGTGCAGGACCGGTTGAGGAGGTCAATGCAACAGTTTTACAGGATGTTTGGAGAGTGATCTTAACAGACAACACTTACAGAATCAAATATGAAACCGACTACTTAGAACTTAAATGTAAAAGAACACAGGTAGATGGTTTTCAAGTATGCTGTATATTGCTCTCAAGTTCTATTACAAAGTTACAAAGTGATCAAGTGATAATTCAAAATACAAGACTTGAGATGCTTTATACTACATCCTACAGCCGGTCATACTTTGAAGGCCAGCTGGATACACTGATCTAGATAATAAAATCAATGTAAAGTCAAAAAGGCAGATTGCTTTTTTGACATGTGACTATGACATGTCATAGCTCACATCCTAATGTATTACAAAAAGGATAAAATGTATAAAGTAAAAAGTTACAGACACCTAGACCATATTCTATAGTTTACTAAAGCATGGGTCTTTTCACCAACGTATGCAAGTTGGTGAATCTTCAGAGTGGCAAAGAAAAGTTGGTCAGCTTTTTGAAAAAGTAGATCAGAGAAAGCATGTATTCTTTGTCTTCGGAAGAAATTAGTCTTCTGTCTTCTTGCCTTCGGAAGACTTTTTCTTCTAAGCTTCGGAAGACTTTATCTTTGGCTTCGGAAGATCTTGGTCTTGGCTTCGGAAGATTTTACACTTAGAATATTTCTGATGAGATGAGTGTAAAACTTCTGCAATGCACATGCATGCAAGCAGGAAGCTATTTGTCTACTTTGGTTGCATCAATCTTTCAAGTATTCCTTACAGTAAGTGCTAAATCATTAAAAGTTTTGAACCATTAAATGTTAAACCAGTAAAATATCTGAATCATTATGAGCTATTATATTGCTTAACTATTCAGAGGCAAATGTTTGACCAATTTAGATAAAAGCTCTTAACCATTTAGACTCAGTATAATGCTTAACCATTCAAAAACAAAAGTGTTTAACCATTCAGAAATCTACTCACGAAACAAACACTCTGAACCATAAAGTGCTGAACCATTCAGATATCTGAATGGTTAGAGGCAAACAAACAACCCCTAAGTGCTAAACCAGTAAAAGGTCTAAATCATTAAAAGCTAGTATATTGCTTAACTATTTAAAGCTAAATGTCTGACCAATTCAGATAAGAGCTCTTAACCATTTAGACTCAGTATATTGCTTAACTATTCAAAGTCAATTACTTAACCATTTATGCATCTGCTCTCTAAACAAACACCCTAAACCATTAAATGCTGAACAATTCAGATATCTGAACTATTAATAGACTGAAACAAACAGCTCATAAAGGCTACCAGGCAGTTTAAAAATGGTATGATTGGTATTCACGTTTAAAATATTACCAAAAAGATTATAATATTTCAATCAAATGCTTAGTAATTATATGATTTTTCCAACATACTTTTAGCTTTAAATGGTATTAACATATGATTGCAAATTTATTAGGGATGAGCATTTGGTACCTGATACTTATACTGTACTACGTATTAATCTGTACTAAACCGTTACCAACCGAACAAAAACAGTACCGGTACTTGATTTTGCTTAATTTCAATATCGGTACTAGGCAGTACAGGTACAGGTAAAATTGAAAAGTACCGATTTGATACTGATTAACCAAATACAACTCTTTTTTATCACTTTGGTATATTTTCTTAAGACATTTCAATGTTTTATATTCTAATATGAAGATTATGAATGTTGTCTACATAATTATATAATTTTGAGACATTTTTGACTTAATTCCATGTTCAAGATTCACATTGCAAGTTATTTTTTAGTTAAAAAAACATCAAATGGTACCAAATCGGTATGGCACTGAAAAACGAGTACCGTACCAGTACCAAACCGAAAGATTTGGTATCGGTATTTTCAGTACCGGTATGGTACCTATCTTATCTTTAAGTTTTATAACATTTTGATCGTATATAAAATATCAACCGGACTTTTTACAAGAAAATAAATACTTAACCTCTTTTAGTTCTTAAAATTTTACATTCTCTTATAAACATTCAGATTCCATCATTGAAACAGAAATCACATTGGATTCTTGTATGAATCTAATCCCTGTAATACAACTTGAGAAAAATGTTTATGGTTTTCATCAATTTGCTATATCACGTTTCGATCCTCAAAGGATGAAATTTAAGGCCCTATTTCTCATTCAATATATTTAATGACTCATTATTTATTTTTTAATTCATGTTCTCACGTACTTTATGAATGTTATAATGAAACAAAGATAACAAAAATATTCAAAGAATAAAATAACATTATTTAGATAAAATAACATTATTTAGATGGGTAAAGGAATAAGGTTTTAAAGAGTCACAACACCGAAGGATAATGACAATTTAGCTATTATAAGCATGCGTCTGGAGAAGATAACATAAATGCTCTTGTCAACATATGAAACAGCATACGTTTCAATCATTGAACTGGCTTATATAGTAATAACTTTTATTTATCTTTTTATATTACCAAAACTATCATTATATGATACAAACAAACGACAATTCAAACAACAAATGTATTTATCTACACATAAATGCTCTTATTTACTATTTTTCAAAGATTTACTGAAAATAACATAAGAATCTTTAAATATATCTACAACATTTCCCTTAAATTACTAGAAACTTACCTGATAACCCACAATTTATTTACCTTCGACCCATGTTCTTTTATTATCTTAAATGAACAAAATAAACAATAAATTACATAATAAATTCAAACAAGCGTGACTTATAAATGTTGTTTATGGAGGGCAAAACGTAGAGTAAATGTTCTTGAGAAGATCCACCCGAGTTTCAAGTACGTCGATGTGAGCTGCGATCCTGTGGAACAAGGTGTCGACATCGGTCGCTCCAACTCCGCCACCGGGTATGATCCTCTCTAGCTGCCTGAGCTTCCTTTCTGTCGTCTTGCGGTTCTCGATTCCGGTGACCACCACCAATGCTGCCTTCTTCCGCCTCCTCCGCCCGTCGGAGCTCCGGCCAACCGCCACCCCTTTCCTCCATGCTCCCATGCTCTCTCTTTGTATATTTATTTCTCTCTTAGGTTTGTCAACAATGTTTTGAAAGGTGGGGTATTTAAAGAAAATTTTTGGAGATATCTCACACACTACCCATATATATTTAAGGATCATATCTTGTCTTTTTATGCATTTGTTTTTCATGTTGATATTTTGATTTGATTGTTTTAGTTATGGAGGATTATAATGCACAATTCATTTTAATGGTAAAATATAAAAGTAAATGTGAAATATTGACTTGTAATCAAATTATTTGGATTCATTTGCAATAAGTTGAATCGTAAATTGTGAAAATGCTACAAATCTATAGATTTTATCACATTTTGATAATGAGATAAGCATTTGAGGGATACACTAAAAAATTCTAAAAAGATAAGAGAACCATAAGGAACTGCCACGAATCTTCACATGTCCTAATGGATGAGTGGTAAAAACATTCAACGTAACCTAATTTCTGGTAGTGATAATGAAAGAGACTACTCAACTATCATTGTATTTGCTGACGCACAAGTAAAAACACCTAAAATGTTGTTAAAATTTTTTTGAGGTGTTGTTTAACGCACCCCTGGTTCAACACATTTTAACTTTTAATAAAAATATAATACTATATTTCAATTAAAAATAAAAAATGCTTGTTTTAGTGTTATAAATTTAAAGTAAAACAATGACGTCTAAACGATTTATTCACGTTTACAAGAATGATGTTTAAAAGAACGATGATGGAACAAAAAGAAATTTAACAATGATTGATCATTTCTTTGTCTCTCTTTGCCAAACTTGCCTTGAAATATTAGCCACCTCCTGGTCTTATCTATTGATTATCTTTAGTTAATGTTTAGGATTCTTCTCTTACTTTTTAAGAATTTGAGGCTTTTAGCGGATCTTGATGTATGTCCATTCAACTTCGTCGATCACTAGAAATGACATTGAAACGAGTTTTATCTCAGACTCATTAGCTTGTAAGAATGTGTCTCACAAGTCAGACCTATCAGGTATCAGATTTTCCTAATAGTTTGTTAAAAATCATCCCGTATTATTTGTAAGTATATTTCTTTACAACTTTTATTATTTTTAATATTATTACCCAAGGTATTAGATGTAAAAAATTAAAAACTTGATAGAATAGTAGATCATGACAAAAGAAAAAATTTTCAAGTATGTTTCGAATAAATGAGTATGTATGTTTCAAGTAATTGGGACATGTATCATTAATATTCTAAGGTCCCGTTTGGTTCACAAAATTCTCAGGAATTGAAATTGAAATTGAAAATTTTTTCATCCAAAATCATGTTTGGTTGGTCAATACATGGAATTAGAATTCAAAAATTTTCCCTCATTCATTGGAATTCACATTCCATCCACTTACCAATAGAATGTTTAACAATCCAATGTAATGTTCAAAATTAACATTTCAATTTCACTCAAAATTGACCAACCAAATATGTTATCAATTTTAACAAGATTCCAATTTCAATTCCAATTTCATTACCAATTTCAATTTCTTTGCAAAACATTCTGCGAACCAAACGCCCCCTTACAAACAGCCCCTAAGGGGGCGTTTGGTATACAGGAATTCGAAGGAATTTAATGAAATTGGAATCTGAATTTCATTGGTCATTGTGTTTGGTTGGTAGGAATTTGTTGAAATTGGAATTCAAATTCCATTCTTAACGTGTTTGGTTGCGAAATGAATTTGAATTGGAATTGATTCCATCAAATTCCTTCAAATGAAGGATTTCAAAATCCTTTCAAATTTTGAAGGATTTCAAATTCCACCGACCCTCGCTTCTACCACCGACCCTTGCCTCCGCCACCAACCGCCACCTATTAACCGCATCTGCGCCTATAAGCGGTCGTCTCCACCGACCGCGCTCGCAGTTGACCACCAACTGTCATCGCCGAACCGCGTCGGTTTTAGACGCGCTCGATAGCGACCATCGGTTTTCGACAGCGTGCTTGACTGGTTGGTGGTGACGGTTGTGTACGATTGGTTTTTAGCAACGGGCATGGTCGTTGGGCACGGTTGGTGGTCGCGGTCAATCATGGTGGTGACGGCGGTTTGCAATGAGTGATAAATTGCAATTCATTTATAATTGTTTTGTCACTAATAATGCATTTTGAATTTGAATTCCATTTATAAATTCAAATTCCCTTGAATTCCAATTCTTTTGGAAAATTTTAAATTTCAATTGCAATTCCTTCTAATTACAATTCAAATTCCAATTGCAATTACAATTCCAACAAATTTCACGAACCAAACAGAGTTCCATCCCATGAAAATTTTAAAACGAAATTAGTACTTTGTTCTATATCTGAATTTCCATCTTTTTACCCATCTCAAATGTTGTTTGGATTCTTTGGTCATTCCTATCTATTTGAATATGAATTAATACAAGCATTGTTTCTTAATGTAGTAGCTAACACATCAAGCAATAATAGAACAATATACAGCAAACACTGTGATTGGTGAAATACTTTATATGGTGTGTAATTCATTTGTATACTATTTTATTATAAAAGATACATGAATTATGTAAACCTTTAATTATATTATTAGTTTATTTAACTTTGTTATTTAGAGTTATTAGAAATTTATAATAATACCAAAAGAGAAAAGAATATCAACACTATCATACATGTCATATAGTTAATATGTAAAATCTTAATTTATTGTCATATATTTTATGAATTTTAATACATTAACATATTATACCGATATTAATTCATAAAGGGTTCTACGGTAATAATATTCTTAAAATAATAATAACAATATTTTTTTTAAATAATAATATATATGATTTGTTTATTAAAATTTTATTATATGTTCTATGGTAAATTTAGACTTTTAAAGTTCCAGGTTTACGTATCGGTACGAGTAGAGTATAAAATGTTTTCGTGTAGATTTTTATATATGTTTTGAGATGATCTATGTTTCGACGTTCTATGTTTCGAAGTTCGTTTAAATTTTGATGCAAATTTTGTTATGAAATAACTCGTGTCAAATATAAATATTTTTACTCGAGTGTATAAATCTAAGTTACCCTATGTTTAAACGCAAATTTAGTTATATTAATTCATAAAGGGTTCTAAAGTAATAATATTCTTAAAATAATAATAGCAATATTTTTTAAATAATAATATATATGATTTGTTTATTAAAATTTTATTAAATGTTCTATTGTAAATTTAGATTTTTAAAGGTCGAGGTTTACGTATCGATATGAGTAGGGTATAAAATGTTTTCGTGTAGATTTTTATATACGTTTTGAGATGATCTATATTTTGACGTTCGTCTACATTTTGATGTAAATTTTGTTCTAAAATAAGTCGTGTCAAATAAAAATATTTTTATTCGACGGTATAAATCTAAGTTACACTATGTTTAAACGAAAATTTAGTTTGGAAACGAGTAGGGAAAATCGGAATCTATACATTATCATGCCATATACGACGCGGCTGCACATGTGTTTTTATGTACGTTTTGAGTTTAACTATGTTTCAACAAAATTTTGTTTGGAAAGGAGTCGGGTCGGGTATAGTACGTTTTCATTTAACGGTAAAATTCGAGTTACTTTACGATTCGACGTAAATTTAATCCAAAGATAAATCGTGTCAATCATTAGTAGGGGTGCAAACGAGCCAAGCCGCTCGTGAGCTACTCTAGATCGGATCGATAAAAAGCTCGAAACGAGCCGAGCTTTATCGAGCCCGAGCTGAGCTCGAGCTTGAAAAAAAACTCATTTAATTATCAAGCCCGAGCCCGAGCTTCACGTATCGAGCTCTAGCCGGCTCGCGAGCCTAAACGAGCTTTTTATTTATATATTTTTATTTAATTTATTTAATATATTATATAAATAATATCTATTATATATAAAGTTATGATGGAAAACAATTAAATAATATGAATAATATTCTATATAAAGTATATAATTATAAATATATATATCACAATTAAATATAAAAATATTAAAAATAATATTTAAATAAAAACGAGCCGAGCCCGAGCCGAGGTCGAGCTTGAAAAAGTATTTGTCGAGCCGAGCTCGAGTTTTAAAAATAAAGCTCGAAACGAGCCGAGCTCGAACTCGAGCTCTCCTAAGTCATCACGAGCCGAGCTCGAGCCCATACGAGCTCGGGCTCGGCTCGACTCGTTTGAACTCCTAATCATTAGTGTATACGTTATCACGTCACTTTAGAATGATGCTGCAGCGTCTTGTTGTATTCCTTTTTTGATATTTGGGATAATGGTGGAATCCCCCTCGTAATGCGTGGGTTAAGAAAATCTAGTTACATAAACCGATGAGCATGGATTCATTTCCACAAGATATTGCTAATAGATTGATTTTTTGTTTGATATATCAATTTATATTATTAAAATAAATAATTTAATTATCAATAATAATATTAAACACTAGAAAATTTCTAAAATGGAGTATGTTATGAAAGGGAGAGAAGGATACATGCACTTGAAGCTGTAGTTGTATGGATGTAAAAAGGCCAAATATAGTAACCAACAAAGTAATCAAAATCAATCATGATGACAAATCCCATCAATCAATTATGTTTGTTTAGAAAATTAAAAAAATTATTATTGTTAAAAGAATTTACATTAAAAAACCATTAAAATTATATTTGTAGTTCTA
This sequence comes from Flaveria robusta, assembly GCA_025506415.1. Lineage (NCBI taxonomy): Eukaryota > Viridiplantae > Streptophyta > Magnoliopsida > Asterales > Asteraceae > Flaveria > Flaveria robusta. Next base: position 5,601,288 of record CM046467.1, read on the forward strand.
AAAATTGAATGTTAGATAGAGTATACCGGCTAAAATTTTGCTGATGTAAATATGTATAGTTTCAAGACCAATGGTAATGTATTACGGCCATGTACATGTTTGAAGTGTATCTTTTGAAACTTGTTACAAATGAAAAACCATATAATTGTATAATTGTATAAACTGTATCAGCAAAATGTGAAATTAACTAGGTGTAAGTCCCGACCATGATAAGACCTTGCATTGGATAAATGTTCCTAGCCATGTGATGGGCAAGGCAACTCTTATCATTCTCTATGGAATTTTTAATTTGAATCTAAGTAGGTTTTTTGACGAATAGATGTTACCTTATATATCATGCGTCATCTAATCTATACCACAAGATTTAAGTAGGTGTATAAGTTTTGTGTGTCAAGTGTGGTAGATTTACTTGTTTATTATTTGCATACTATTTACATTATAGGTTCAAATTGTGTAACATATTAATTTTTTTAAAAGTCTTTTTATAATATTATATTAAGTTGGGTCCCAAAATTTTCAAATCTAACATGTAGTAAAAGGTTTGACTAGATAGAAAATGAAGAAAGAAAAAGAAAGTTGTTACACAAAGAAGCCATCAAAGAAAGAAGGCCGACAACCAAACAAGATTTAGTAACATAAAATGGGATACGAGGGAGACAAATGAAGAAGGTAAAAACAATGAGGCTAAAAGCTATGAAGTTTTAATAGTATATAGAAAATGACAACCTGTCAGTGGAATGAGCATAAACGCATCTCATAACTACGATAACAATGATTAATAAACTCTAACTATTCTCTTTAACAGAGGACACTCAAGCATAGTTAACTATGATTCTCTTCTCATTTACAATTAACACATGCAAAATACATTAGATTGTATTTCATGTCGGACATTCCTTATGATATATGAAAATGTTAAGAAAATGTTAAAAAGGATTTAAATTACAAATATGTTAAGTGGGATTTACTTAGGTGTCATGTACAAACCTAATCATCAATATATTAGACAAGACTTGAACCCATGCTTTTTACTTTTTAGCATTTAGCTCACCCTTTTCACCTCTATCAAAGTTCCTTGTTCACATTATAATAAAATAATATCATTAAAGATAAAAATATAATAAATAGAAGAAAATGAAATCAATGATGAAGAAAGAAACGACAAATGCCAATCTTTAGGTTACGTAGGGTCTTTAGTTGAGGCTGCCAAAATCCCCTTCGACCGTGCAACAATACATACAATAACGACACTTTTGAGGTCCCATTCCAATTGTTTGACTTGCTGGCTTGATTGGTTCTAATAGCTAGGACAACCTAGCACTTTGATATACCCCAATGCCCATGTTACCACCACAACCATCCAATATTTATTTTTGGAACTTGATCTACTTCTATAGTACAATTTGATTCATTACATTGATTGTGATTTAGAATTTGTAACAATTTCATCATATTAATCATTATTGATCTTGGGATATTGATGCCTTATAACTGGACACAAAAGGGTTAAAAGTTAACATATCATAAGATTATGTTTTTGAATTAACGTCAGGAAAAGTGGATGATGGTCGAGGTTTATGTATCTTTACTGGTGTTTTATTAAATTCCTGTAAAACTGTATTTAAAGGAGTGACCTGTTTCATGCTAAGATTATGTTTTTGAATTAAGTCAGGAAAAGTGGATGATGGTCAAGGTTTATGTATCTTTACTGGTGCTTTATTAAATTCCTGTAAACTGTATTTAAAGGAGTGACCTGTTTCATGCTAAGATTATGTTTTCGAATTAACGTCAGGAAAAGTTGATGATGGTCGAGGTTTATGTATCTTTACCGGTGCTTTATTAAATTCCTGTAAACTGTATTTAAAGGAGTGACCTGTTTCATGCTGTATTGTTTCTGGTTTTGGTAGTCGATTACTCGATTATTTGTACTATACATTCCGATTTGACATAACTTTTATGCATTTCTAATACTTTTAACCAACAATTGGTTTTGAATCCATGTTATCATGTGCTTTTGTTTTGAAAAGAGAATCTTGATTGCTGGCAGCTCGACTTATAGGGTTTATACATAAAAGTAGCGGTATGAATTTGTTTTGACACATTAAAGGCAAAGTAGCATCTCTAAACATAGGAGTTAAGATATAAACAATTTACCAAGTTATATATTACTAGATTTAGTAAACCCGTATATTACACGGGTGTGAATAAAAAATATTAAATAAAATAAAAATTTATAATTTATAAATCGATATTATAAAATAAGATATAATTGAAATCTTTCTTATAATAAATAAAATAAAAGTTTTATTTCAACACAAAATATTTTAAAAAATGTCATACTTAAAAACTTTCTTATTGTAACTCTCAATTTTAATTATTTTTTGTTTATTTAAAATTTACTTTTTAAAAACACCAACTATAAAATATTTTATATTTTTAAAAAAGTTTGATGTTCTAAATTTTTTTTTAATTTTATGAAAAATTATTTTCTTAAAAATAATATTAGTAAAAAGATATTTTTCTTAATTTATTAAGAAACTATTTTAATTTATAAAAAAATTAAATATTATTGTTATTAATTAATGTGATTATTAAATAGGAGATAGAAGCGGAAAAAAATTGGTGAGAAAAAATATGATGTTGACAAGTGTCCCTCCTAGATACCCTTTTATTATAGTAGGAAGATTTGTAGCATGGGTGTTCACAATGGTGTTCCATTCAATTGAAGTTTTGAATTGAATCGTTAACTATGATTATTTTTGTTTTTATTTTTGAACAACAAAAAACAAGCCGGATTGATCGAGTCTTCCGAATGGATAATTATGATTTTGGAAAATCACAAACTACACGTAGTTTGTTGGGTCAGCCACACAAACTAATTAACCAAAGCAGTTGGGTTTTACAGTTTGAACGAATTCTTAAAAACTTTTTCATAGTAGTTAGCTTTTATTAAGTTTTTAAAAAAGATAAAACGGTTTATGAATATTATACAGACACAAAACTGTATATACTAAGCATAAAGAGTATAACGAAGTTAAAAATATTAGTTTCGGTTTTGAATCAAAACTGTGAATAGTTTTTGACACCATATATTATGAACTTAACTAAAGCTACATAAATTTCAAATCTGTAAATTTACTTCAAATTGAACTATTTGATCAATACAAGTTTCGAAAGTTTATGAACACTACTTAGAGGCTGTTTGGTAGCATATGAATGGTTATTAAGAGACTAACTTTTAATGATTTATAACCTTAATGGTTAATAGATAACGCTGATGCTAAATGATTAAGATGTACAATTAAGATTTAACCTCTTAACCATTCAGCATTATGGTTACCTCTTAAGTATTAAAATGTTACATACCATTAAAACATAACTTTTTAATGATCATTAAAATACTACCCAACATCATTTAGCAAATTAAATGACACTTCAGTTGTCGTTACGGTCTGTGTCTTCTTTAATGACACAAATATTGATGATAAGAATCGACTAATCAAACATCCAACACCATATTTTTGAATGGCTGAATGTTTTTTAGGTTTTGATGACGCACACGTGCATAGTACAACAACTTTCATGGCCATAGTTGTATTGATTTGAGTTCCTATATGTTGTCCTTGTCTATGCGTTGGAGCTAGATCGATTTAAGCCTATACCCATACTCCATCTTGCGTTATTATTGTTAGTAATTAATTAGTCAATTATTATTATCATTTTTTTTTATTTTCAATAATTAAAATGCCCCATGACATTCATCCATATATTTTGTTTTTTAAAATATCCGAATGAGACTATAGAAGATGATGGTTAATAAATAACGTTTAATAAATATACCATCAATTTTAGATCATCTATAGTCTCTTATTGAGACATGGATTCAAGTTGATTTTTTTTATCACTCGAACTCCAGAATTTTTGATGAATGGTATGATACATTTAATGACACCAAAATCGTCACTACTTGGTGGGTTCTTAGGTGAGACCGTCGAAGTCTAGTATGTTTGAAGAAAATTCAACAAGTTTCTTTTATTTGGTTTAAGAGTCGATGTAAGAAGTTCACTAAGAACTGGATCGAGTGGCTAAATACTCCTCGTGTAATGTTTTGTTATTTCTTGGCCCTTGTAGTGTCTTGCTAGTCTTGAGTCTTTTTCATTATTAAATTTATTGTCGTTCAAAAACAATAAATATACCGTCAATTGATACGTGTTATATATTTGTGTGACATTTGAATTGCACCTTATATTTTTAAACAATAAATCTTACCGGACAAGGATGCGATAAGACTAACATATAGGATTTAAAATTGCTTAAATTAACTTGAAATGTTTTCTTTTCTTCAAAAAGTCACAAACTTTCAAACTCTAATATGGGTGATTATGTTCCTCTGAAAATCATATACACAAAATGTTTGTCATCATATTCTACGTTCTTAGGATTCTAACTTCTAAGCAAAAAAAATCTCTTTAAAATATAGGTTCTAATTTTAAAATGAGGTTTAGTCCTCTAATTAAGAGCACTCGTAGCGGATTCCCTATGAATGTGCGAGTGTTTTTGTATATTATATGAATTGGTTGTGAATAAAAAATAGAGAAAATATTATATTTGAAAAAACATTATTCAACACTTATAAATTTTTTTGATAATTTTTAAAGTGATTGTGACTGGATGAGAGAAAAAAAATTATGATAAATGTATAAAAAATATTATTTAATTGAAATGAAGAAAGAAAAATAATAATGGTTTTTAATGTAATTATAAGAATGAATATTAAGAATCCATTATTATGAATGCTCTAAAAAAGTTGAGCCAACCATAGGAAGCAGAGGGATTTTAAAGTGATAGGAATTTAACGAGTTGAGTCAGACATGGTTTATCAGTTATATAATCATAATTTAGGGTATTGTAATAGTAAAAAAAATATTTAATCATAATAGCCTAAGAAGAATTGTGAGCTTAACATGCGTTTTTCTATTATTTTATTAAGGATGACATTTTGGTCATTCTATTAAATACGTCAGTTCATTTTGTTTTATACATTCATTGCATCAAATATCAGTTCATTGTATTAAATATCAGTTCATTGTGTTATATACTTTTACATAATTTGTTATGTGTATTAATCATTGTGTTTACGTTTAACATTCTTTTGTGTATTTTTGTTATTATTTCTATAGATTATATCAACTTGTTATCTTTCATTATGTTTTACAATTAGAAGTACACAATGACATATTTTCACTAATTTATTTTTCAAAACTTATGGTGTTAAAGATAACACAATGTGTTATTTTTGTCATTTTTTATATATTATATAACATTGTTGTTAACTATCATTATGTTTTACAATTAGAAGTACATAATGATGTTATTTCACCAATATATTTTTCAAAATTTATAGTGTTTAAGATAATACAATGATAATAAAAAAACACAATGAGACATTATGTGATTTTGTCATTATTTTTAATTTATTAGATTAATTAATTATTACTTTATTATTGTGTTTTACATACTAGAAATATACAACAATTTTACTCAACCATTATATTTTTTTAGGATCCATCATTTTGTAAAGGAAAATTAAATTTTAGTTATCCAAATTAATTATTGGCTAGTATTAATGCCAACTAATAATTTGATCAATATTAATCATAATTTTTGATTTTGTTACGAATAACAGTCACAGTCTAACTGTTCGTTAATTCCATTAATTTTTTATGATGTGGCACGTGACGTTGCTCGTGACGTGACATGTTACATGACGTCTTACGTAATTAATAAATATAAATATATCACTTAATTTTATGTATATTTGTATCTAATCTACTCAAAATATGATCTTTTATAAAAAAAAATTAAGTAATATATTTATATTTTTAATTATAACTATGTTATATGTCAAGTCACGAGACACAGTCACATGATACGTCATAAAACTTAATGGAGTTAACAACTAGTTAGTTTAAGACTTTTATAAGCAACAAAATTGAAAGTTGCATTTAATGCTAGTCAAATTGTTAGCAACTGTTTAGAAAGTTTTGAACTAGTAAATGCTGAACCAGTAAGAGGTCTAATTGGGTAATGGAATCTGAGCCAGTAAGTGTTGAACTAGTAACTGCTGTTTAGTTGGATATCTGATAACTATACTAAATGATTATTTTACCCATCTGAATAATTCTATAGTAACAAAGTATAACCGAATCAACCAGGTCCATTTCCTAGTAAGAACATCATACACATGAACAAAGGTAGTCACACTATCTAACCCTAAAATTCAAACATTTCAACTAATCAATCGAGAGGTTGAATTGCTTGCATCCATATCTTTGAACCCATGAAACCCAAAACCCCTATTTCTCACTAAACCTAAAATCATACACCGTTGGAGACTTTATTACGGAGACTGTGACGTTCGATTGCCCCACCACTATTGAATGCATAGTCATCGGTTGCGGTCACAATAATGAATATTTGTTTGTCGGATCTTTGTGGCAGACCGTTATCTTTTCTATCACAGATCAACGCCACCACACACTCGTACTGCCTCGTGGATTGTGATTACGACTTAGCATCAACTCTCGATTTCAACTAACGTATCCCTCACGGCACCATTATTGCTCCGTTGTTATGCAATAACAAACCTAACAGATTCTACCATGTCAGATTAAGAGGCATCAGCGTCGCCGAACTGCTACACTCATACGATGACGGGCGCAAGCGAGGGGTGGCAAGGATGAGAGGGTGGTGTTGGATAACAACAGACCTTAATCCCACAACAAATCTCAATCAAACAATAGTACACATTCGAACAAAATATAAATATTAATTGAAATCACACAGCAGACCTCAATCGAACAACATAAGTGAGAGTTAATTGAAGCTTTTAAATTGAATCGACCGGTCTTACTAGTCACTTCATGTGTTTTTAAGTTTTAATTGATTAATTTGTTTTAATTGGATAAGTAGGGTGTTGAAAAAAAAAGTAAAATACCCTCATATTTAACGAAGGTTTTAACAATGTTAATAGAGTGAGTGAATGAAAATGATAAAATTTGATAAATTACAGTGACTGAAATAGTAAGAAAAAAGTTTTTGGATTAAAATGAAAAATTTAACAAAAGGTCAGGGACGAAAATAAAATTTTACTCTTAAAAAAATCTCTATACTAATAAATAAAAATAAACCCGGACACTTGTTACTAATCTAAGCCACCTAAAAATTGTTTTTCCCGCTTCTCTCTCCTATTAATTATAAATGCTATAATAACTATTTATTAATTAATAACTATCCGTAATTAAAATTTCAAATATGTTAATTTTCAATTTTCAAATTTGTAATACATGGGTTTATTCAATCTGTATAATACGCAATATTTAAGAAATAACTTTTTATATTATTAACCGTGTAACAGTAAATTTATTTAGCCCGTGTATTACACAGGATTGTAAAGAATCTAAACATTTAAAAAGGGTGAACTTGTAAAGAATCTAACAAACTTTAATTTTACAATTTGAGTTCAACCATTGATTAAGAAAATTGATGATTATTATTTTAACAAATTTGATTTCTAACAAACTTCTATTTTATAATTTTACAGTTTTTGAATTGAAATGACAAATTAAAGAAAACATAAGAGACGAAAATGATATTTTACTCTTTTAGTTTTAAGGACCTTATTATTTTAACCATGCCCCACAATTTAATGTATTCCTTCATTTTTTGTATCTTATTATTGAAATTTCTATTAAATTTTGCTTTAACACAACATAATAAATTCTTAATATAATATAAATCCGAAAACTAAAACGTAATAATACCTATAAAAATGAATTTCACATTGCACACGAGAGTTATCAAGCATGTTTGATCATGTAATGAAGCGAAAATCTAAAATTATTTAAACATCATATATAATATATAAATAATGTTTAAAGAACAAAATATCGAGATGTTTCTTTACTCGCAACCTCATTGGTTTCATAAAGTGACAAAAATACGTGTGGGGTTGGGTGTGGGAATTTTGTGACCATAATTCTTATCTAAATGCATTTATTTGTGTAGGTATACGTCGGCAAGGGTTCATCGATAAATTTGTAGAAAATATAATGTTTATGTGCGATTATTTACAAAACTCAGACTTGTAGCGGTGTAGCCTAATTACTTACTTTAGTGCTTTACCCCGACTAAATAATAAATCTCGCATTGAAGTGTGTACGTCAATGCGCGTATATACGCTAAACTAGCCTAAACACTAGCGTGTTACACGGGTGAAAAAGTTAAATTTAAAATAGAGTAATTTATATGCATGATTCCTATGTTATATAAAATTTTTAGATATGATATTTAAAGTTTAAAAATTCTGAATATGATTCGCAATATATTTTTTTTTTTCCATCTATCATCTCAAGTTTTATTAGTTAACAATTAATAATGTTAAAATTTATGAAATTGACATTTTACCCGTATTGGACCATCAATTTAATATACTTTTAAAACTATAGTATTACTTTTAAAAATTCTTGTTTTTCTAAAGTTGTTTTAATGTTTAATATTTTTATTATTTCATTATTAATATATTTGTTATATAATAAAATACATTTTAAATACAAGAATAAATTTTTTTTTAAATATTTTATAAAATGTTTGTTTTTTAACGTGTTTAAACCGTCTATTTTTTAAATGTTGTTCTTAAAACCGTTTGATATTTTAAATATTTTTATAAAACTATTTGGTTTTCTAAAGTTTTTCTTATTTATATTTTAAAGCATCCTTAAAAAACAATCACTTTTTTAAACATAGTTTTTAGAAACAATTTATTTTCCAACGACATTTTTAATATTTTTTAAAAATATATTCAGATAATGAATAATTACAAAAATTAAATTTAAAAGTGAAAATTACATATTTGCTCTTGTAAAATAACTTAATTGCATATTTACCCAATAAAAAAACTATAATTGCATATATCCCCTCATTTAATCTTTTAATTGCATATTTACCCAATCACAACCAAAATTGCATATATCCCCTTTTTTAATAGAAAAAATTTCAGATTTACCTATTTTGATTTATTTTATTAATAATAAATTATAGATTGATTTATTTAAGATTTTTAATTCATATTCACCCATTTTAGCTTGTTTTTTTTTTCTTTTTACATTTTTTTTGTTTTTTTTTCTGTTTTTTAATCATATTTTGCTAATGAGTTTTAGTTGTTTCTTAAAAGTTTTTTTTCTTTTTGTGTTTTGCTAATAATTTTATTCGTTTATGTTGAGTCTATTTTTCTATCAAGTTTTTAGAGTAAAAATAATAAAATGCAATACATTTATTAAACTTTTAATTTGTTACAAAACTAACAAATTATGACAAAAACAATCACAAACAGTCATGAGTAAAATAGTTATTCTATAATTTATTATTAATAAAATGCCAAAATAAGTTAATTTAAATATTATTTTTATTAAAGAAGGGTTTATATATAATTTTAGTTTTAAGTTGGGTAAATATGCAATAAATAGATTAAGGAAGGGGATATATGCAATTTTGATTTTGATTTGGGTAAATATGCAATTAACAAGGTTTATAAGGGTATATATGCAATTACCCCAATTTAAAAAACCTAATGGTTTTAAGAAAGATAATAATACTTTTAAAAAGTATCTTTAAAAAATTAGTAAGTTGTAAGAGAGACATTTAAAAAATAAAATGCTTTAGAAAAACATTTAAAAACCTGAATAATCTAAAAATGATATCTTAAAAAATAATTTTTATTTAAATAAAAAGTAAATTACATTGATGATCTTTGTAGGTAAAATAGTAATTTTGAAAAATTTAACATTAGTAACTAAACTTACATAATAATAACCATTGGTGAAAGATAAATATAATATTTGAGACTATATTTGAAATTTTAAAAGTTTAAGAACCAAAGCCAAATTATTTTTACCAAACTACAAGAACAATTCATGTAATTTACTCTCTAAAATAAATAGAAACATAAACTATCTGTTACTATTAATAAGTCTTAAATATATACACATGTGAATATCGATTAAATAAATGTGTATACATGTAAATTAAATGAAAGAATTAAATACATATAAAACAATATTAATGTTTATAAATATCTAAAAACTTTTTTATATACAAATCTTTAACCAGATTGATTAAATAACTTCTAAAATTTAAGAAAACAGTTTTATTTAGAATATTCTCATGTATTGTAGTGTTCTATAATTAAAAATGTAAAACATTAAGGATATCAAAAAAATATGTTTTATAAGATAAATATTAAAAACATAAGATAACAATTCGATTAGTTGAACAATACCTTATCCTCAACCATAATAAACTTAATAGAGTAATTTTCTATCAGACTATTATACATTGGTTGTCTCGATAAACAAATCAGGACGCGATATGCTAAGATCCTTTAAGAAAGTTAATTATAATACTGATGATGTCTTGTTGAGCAAGATAACTTGATGGTTTATCAATAACGTATAAACTAGTATATACAAATAAAAAAATAAATGAAGTGAAAGTTATGGTCATAAGAGAAAAAAATATTAATATTAAGGTTTATCACTAAAAACATATTTTTTAAATCTATGCGTATGTAATATTGTAATTAATTGCAATACGAAATATGTAAGGATTATAGAAAAGGCTGATGCACCCAAAACACTCAAAGTGCTTCCTGCATGTATGCATATTGTGCACAGTGGAAGTTACTTTGGAAGTTTTTACACTTTGCAAAGAAAATGTTCTAAGCATAAAATCTTTCGAAGCCAAAGACTAAATCTTCCGAAGCCAAAGATGAAGTCTTCCGAAGCTCAGAAGACCAAGTCTTCCGAAGCCATGAAGATAGAAGATTGATTTCTTCCGAAGACAGAGAAGACATGCTTTCTCGGATCTAACTTTTCAGAAAGCTGACCAACTTTTCGCTGACACTCTGAAGGCTCACAAACTTGCATAAGTTGGTGAAAAGGTCCATGCTTTAGGAAACTATAGATTATGGTCTTGAGTCTGTAACTTTTCACTTTATGTACTTTTATTCTTTTTGTAATATATTAGGATGTAAGCTATGGCATGTCATAGTCACTAGTAAAAAAGCAATCTGTCTTTTGACTTTACATTGATCTTGTTGTCTAGATTAGTGTTTCTAGCTGGCCTTCAAAGTATGGCCGGCTGTAGGATGTAGTATAAAGTATCTCAGGTCCTTGTATTTTATTTCTATGCTTTGTGACACTTGTGAAAAAACTTGAGAGCAATATACTTTTTTCTTGAAAACCATTCTTAGTTGTTGTTCTTAGTTCTGTCTCATTGTTTGCTTGTGTTCCTTAGTATCATAGAAAAGTTTCAGCTTCCTATTTGATCTGTTAAGTGTTCTAAGTTTCCCCTCACTGTGAGACTGATTGTATTGTCCCCCTTCAACGGTTTTGCAATTGGTATCAGAGCATTCCAGGCTCTTGATTGTAAGATCTCACCATCTTTGATCTCTTAGTTTCACAAAACACTTAACAACTCAAATAGTAGCTCTCATAGAGGCTGATATAGAAATTGGTACCTTGACAAAGTCTCTAATGATCACTCCTGAATACTTTAGTACTTGGTGTCAAAGAATGGAAGGCTTAATCAAGTCACAAGACTCCAGGATGTGGGAAACTGTTGTCTCTGGACCTTACATTCCATGCACCTCTTCAGCTGCTGCTGGAGGTGGCATGATACCAAAAGAGGTAGCTGACTATTCTAAAGAAGATAGAAAGAAGATTGATATAGATCAGAAAGCCATGTCTGCCCTCCAAATTGCTCTTCCAAACTCCATATATAGGGGCTTCAAGAAGTGTAAAACTGCTAAGCAGCTATGGGATGCACTGAAGCTCATGTATGAGGGGCCCTCTGAAGCAAAAAAGAACAAAAAGGGCCTCTTGAAGCAGCAGTTTAAGAATTTTACCTACAAAACATGTGAAACCATGACTCAACAATACTTGAGGTATGTTGAGATTGTGGATACCCTAATGGATGTTGGAGTAAATCTTGAAAACAAGGACATTGTAAGGAAGTTCATAACTCTAGCAATCAACAGAGTTCAGCCCTTCATGTGATTGAAATGGATTGCAGAGAACCACAGCATCATCTCATCTGCTACCCTGACAACCCACAAAAGGGTCCTTTCATCACCTTTCCAGAGACACCAAGGGAGAGCTACATCTATGGAAGTCCATTCCAAGAGACAAGCTCTTCTCAAGCTTTTATGTCTGCTGATGAAAGTTTCAGGCAACTTTCTCTTCACCCTTGAAGACCTGACTGTATTCATCCAGATGATCTGGAGTATATGGAAATAGTCCAGCAGATGGCCCTTCTCACTCACAGAGCCAAGAAGTTCTACAAGCTGGCAGGGAGGAAGTTTCCTAGCAATGCAGCCAGTGGAAAGTTTAGACTGGACAAAAGCAAAGTGAAGTGTTACAACTGTAACCAAATGGGACACTTTGCTAGAGAGTGTAATGCATCTAGAACAAATGGTGGTTAAGCACAAACCAGACCAAACTACATTGATGGAGTTCCCAGAATGAAAAGCCAAAGCAGTAAGCTATAGTTGCTGTTGAAGAATGAGGCTTTGACTGGAGCTTTCAGGTTGAAGATGCATCTCCAAACCAAGCACTGATGGCAGATCATGATGAAGCCAAGGTATTGGAACATCTTTGTACTCCTAAATGTATTGCTAAAGTTAACAGATATAGGTCCTACAACTTAGACATGAGATTTGATCTTGAGTCTTTAAACATCTTAAAATCTGATTTCAAAAGAGTTGAAAATGGGAATAAACTTAAAATAGAAGATTTAGAGAAAACCATTTTCACTTTTAAACATGAATATACCAACTATAGGACTCAGATCAAAGATCTCATCACTAAACTGAATGCCAGGCTGAGCTTGTGATCAGCAAAGCCCGGGCAGAAAAGTGTGCTCTTGAAGAAGAGACCTTCAAGAACATGATATCCTCATCCTTGCATGCCAAAGTTTGTTATCAAAATAAGCAAGGACTGGGATCTACTAAGATAGCTCCTTTACACTCTATACAGTCTGTAAGATCTCCAAGGTGTGGAACTTGTGAAGATGAGCTTCCCCTCATAGACCCTATGAGTGAAGAGGATGATGAGCAGATAGTGAAGAATGGATCTGAGAAGAGTGAAGAAGTTCATCCTAAGTAGGGTCACTATTCTCCAGAGGAGAGAAACGCAGTTGGGATGACTAAGTCCAAGAGAAAGAACCTGATCAGAAAAGCCAAGAGAAAGTCCAAGAAGACTCAAGAGATCAAGGCCACTTTCAACTCTAAGCGAAAACAGGTGTTCATCTCTGCAGGATTTGAAGTGGTGAAGACTGAATACTCAACTATGAATCCTAGTACCAGGGGTTCTAGTTCCTGTCAAACTCATCCCAACAACAAGAAGAAGGCTGATCAGCTGTGTACCACTGCTACACAGCCTGAACCATCCAAATCCAACAGCAAGTCACACCCTAAAAGGCTTACTACTTCATCTGTGAAGATGAAGATGGAAATGGAAAGTGATCAAGATCAGTCTTGCTCCCAAAATAAGACTCTTAGAAGAAAGCAAATGGATTGTATCATGTGTGACAGTACTTCTCATCTGGCTAAGGATTGTATTTACAATCCTCAGAGCACTGTCCATATGATCAAGAAGAAAACTTCTGAGAAGATCAAAAAAAGCCAGCTTCTGAAGGGAAATCTTTTCCTTTCGGAAGTTCCAAAATGAAGAAGAAGATAAGTGAAAACTTTCATTCGGAAGAAACATTGGTCTCGAAAGAAAGGAATGCTTTCGAAGTACCGAAGCTTGCTGCGGTGATAGCAAGATCTTCCGAAGGTCTAGTCTCCGAAACTTCCGAAGTTGTCAAAACTTTTGAAGAGTTGAAGGTCAAGTCTAAACTTCCAAAGGTGGTGTGGAAGACAAATAAAGACCATGTGACTAAAAGTTCTTCATCAACAACAGCTATTGGTCCACAAAGTTTGAACATAGGATCAATTACTGTTGCATTGTCTTCAATTGATGTTAATGAGCCCAAGACTGGTAAGGCTTGGGTTTCCAAATGTAACTAACTATCTCTTTTTGTGCAGGAGCAGCTAAAGACCAACAAAAATATATGGATCATTGATAGTGGCTGTTCCAGGCACATGACAGGCAATGGCTCTTTACTCCAAAATTTTGAGAAAATTGATGGAGGGCCAGCTGCTTTTGGAGGAGATGCATGAGGTTACATTACTGGAAGGGGGAGGGTCACAAATGGTAAGCTCAGTAAATTTTGTTAAAGAGCTTGGGTATAATTTACTGCGTGTATCCTAATTTTGTGATCAAAGACACAACATGCTTTTCACTAAGCATGAGTGGATTGTTCTCAAGCCCGGGGTGGTCATTCCTCAGGAGCATATCTTGCTTAGAGCCCCCAGGAAAGGAAACATGTACAAGATGGACTTGCAGGAAACATCTCCTTCAGGAGAAGTGTCTTGCTTTCTATCTAAAGCAAATAGTGATGAGTCTTTCCTCTGGCATAAAAGAATGTGCCATGTAAACTTTAAAAACATGAATAAATTAATTAAGAATGATTTGGTAACTGGAATGCTAAAGAAAGAGTTTACAAGTGATGACCTTTGTGTTGCATGCCTGAAAGGGAAGCAGCACAAGTTATCTCACAAGCCAAAAGAAAGAAACTCTATCACTACTCCCCTACACTTGTTACATTTGGATCTTTTTGGCCCCACCAGTGTAATGAGTTTAGGAAGGACCTCATATTGTTTAGTGATCATAGATGATTTTACAAGATTCACTTGGGTCTTTTTCCTTAGAACTAAGGACGAGACTCCTGAAATCTTAAAGAATTTCATTTTGAGGATTGAGAATCAATTTGATCACAAGGTCAAGACCAAAAGAGATGTGATCAAGGAACTGAATTTAAGAACCAAATCCTTGATACATTTTGTGATGAAAAGGGTATTACAAGACAATATAGTGCTCCCAGGACTCCTCAGCAAAATGGTATTGCTGAGAGGAGAAACATAACACTAATTGAAGCTGCAAGAACCATGTTGTCTGACTCTAAACTGCCTATCACCTTCTGGGCAGAAGCAGTGAACACTGCTTGCTATGTGCAGAACAGAGTTTTAGTGGTTAAGACTCATGGTAAGACTCCATATGAAATGTGGCACAAAAGAAGACCTTTCATTGGTTTCCTCAGGTCATTTGGATGTCCTTGCACAATCTTGAATGTAACATTTGACCCATTTTAAAACTATGAACCTAAACTCGAACCCATTTGAGTCAATCTTGTAAACCAAATTCATTAGTTAGTCATTTTATTTATTTTTGTGTTTCAAATACAATAAATGTGTCACTTAATCAATTTAATTTAATTTTATAATTTATAAAATAAATTTTATAAATTTTAAAAGGCTATTAATATTTATAAGATTTTAAACATTCATTTAAAATAAATAATCAAATTGCAAAGTTTTTATGAGATTTATAAAGTTTATAAAGATTTTATAAAAAATATAAGTTGATTAAATCAAATTAGAGTTTTAACAATTTAGAGTTTAAATTGTAATTATTTTTTATTTATTTATAATATTTAAGTTTATATTCTTTCTTTAAATTCCAATCATAACCCCCTTTTGAAAGACTTTTTACTCACCATTAACACCATTCATAACCTACTCCTAAACTCAACTATAAAAGCAAGCTTTATGCCTCACTTTTCACTTGTTCATTCTCCAAAAATCTCATTCCCAAACCTTTCTTTTATCATTTGGTTTTGATCAATTTCTTTTACAAGTAATTCCAAGAATTATCTAATGATAAGGTACTCTTATAATGCTTTTATATTATTTATTTTTTATGTTGTTTCAATTTTATTTTATTTTATTTTAAAGAACCATCCTAACATCCAAATTTACTGTATATTGTTCTATAATGGATGTAAGGAATATAAATAATGAACAAGTCAATCAATGATTTGTTTCACCCATTGTTCTCATTACTTTATTTTATTACGTTCATTCTTTCTTCTACTAAATCTCTTTTATTTTAATCATGATCATTTGATCATAAACCTTCTAACATTCACTAACCTTCTGACAATCACTAACATGTCTAAATCAAGCTAACAACACGCTAACGTAAACAAACAATTCCGTTTGCACATGGACGGCTACGCCGAAGTATTCGGTTATTCCACAAAATTGTTTCTCTAAATGATGGCTGGAGTCTAATATACTATATATCAACGTATTAAGATTCTTTCTAACCCGTTTAATGCTTTAATAGTTTTAAAAGTGCACATAAGTGCCTTACCAAAATTTTGGCAGAATGTAGTCTGACTTCAATTAACCATTTATTGGTCATAACAAACTAAATTTGAGTAAAATCAAACTCCAATATTAAGTTCATCAAATTCAATTTTTAACGATAGTTTATATGTACGGCTATGCCTCCGCATTCGGTTATTCCCCAAGATTATTTCTCTAAATGATGGCTATGCCAAAGTCTTGGAATATTTTTTTATAACTTAAATGAATTCTAATATACCATATATCGACATAATAAATTTGTTCTAACCTGTTTCATGCTTTAGCAATTTTAAAAATGCACATAAGTGCCTTACTATATATTTGGCAGAATATAGTCTGACTTCAAATAACCATAACTTGATCATAACAAACTAAATTTCAGTAAACTCAGATTCCAATATTAAGTTCATTGAATTATCTTTTTAACGATAGTTTATACATCTTCAAACTCAATCGGACGACTCAACAATAGCCTTCACAAGATAAGTGCGCATTTCAGCACCTTCTGTCTTGTGCTGCAGTTTTAACCTATTTTCGGGTCTTTTTATAAAAACTTTCCTAAACGAAAGTTGTTTGGGAGACTCTGAACTAGTTAAATGTAAATTTTTATATTTTTTAGAAACCATTTGTTATTTTTAAAACCTGTTTAAACACGTACCAAACATTCTGTCTAGATTCTAAAATTGGTGCAAAAATCCTTTTTCTATTTAGCTTTACCCTTTTGGCATTCTCGAAACGTCCTAACTTCTTGTAATGAATTCCGACCTCAAGTTATTATTTTTTTTCTTTTGGGCATCATCCTTGACTCTTGAACATCTAAGTTTTCTTATGAACCCTACAACCATCATTATACAATGTGAGTATTCATAGCCCATTTTCATGTTTTATACTTTGGGAAAATCATGTGATTTATATTCAATTATTGTTATTCATTGTTATTCTATTTCAATATTCAATTCAAGACATGCTATGTTATTACTTGCAATTATGCGTGGATAGTTAGATAAACTTGATGATAACACAATCATGTATTCATTCTAGTCATGGTAAACAATGATAGATCTATTGATTTGACAAACCCACCCCATTTGTTTAGACGCGTGGTGATTGTTACCGTATTCAATTAATCATAAGGTTTCGTCTGCGGACCGAGTCTATTCAATCATTTGGTTTGATTATGTTTGGTTTGTCTTTTATGTTACACCATTGCATTTATAAGTCTTGACATTGACATGTGAATTGAATTGTTTTTCAATCAATTTAATCAATCTATATATGTATTCAAACCTGTGTTTACTCACAGGCTAATTCGTTAGCTGACCCGTTACTTTGTTACATGATTTTAGGAAATGTGTTTAGTGGACTTCTTCATGCTCATATAGGATTGGGCTTAGGCAAAAATAAAGAAAACTATATTATATTATTTTGATTTTTATTGCAATGTAATGTATGACTTGTTTAGTCTTATTTAATGAAAATGACATTTAATATTATTACAACGCATTAAATTCCATGTGCTATGAACAATCGATTCATATTTCGTCCGGCCCAATGATTCTGCCATCGGTTGGGGTGTGACATTGAATACCAAAGATCAAATAGCCAAATTTGCTGAGAAATCAGATGATGGATACTTCATTGGATACTCTTCCCAAGCTAAGGCTTATAGAGTATACAATCTCAGAACTAGAGTAGTTGAGGAGTCAGCCAATGTAACCTTCAATGAACATACTCTTTATATGAGAGGTTTTGGTCCAGATTGGTTGTTTGATCTTGATTTAGTTACTAACTGTTTTAACAAGTCTTGTGAGAATGTTTCAGGATCTACAGTTATTTTATTAACAGAAGATCCTGACCCAAGATTTGAGCTGAGAATACCTTCAAATCAAACTACTTCAGCTCAAGTGGTAACAAATTCTGCAGATGGAGTTCCTATCAGCACAACCATGACAAATCCGGCTGATACATCTGAGGTGCCTTCAAATTCCAGCTCAGAGGCACAAAACTCAAAAGAAGGAGCTTCAAATGTAGGAGAAAATGGTAGTGCTGACAGTAATCAAGAATTTTTTGATGCTGACAATCACTCCATGGAAGACAACATCAATGATGCCACACACTCATTGGATCAAGCTTCTCTTGATAAGTGTGCATGATGTGGCGAGAGATTCTTTACTGCCTGATCAAAATTTTTCAAATTTAGATCTTTCTAAACAACTTGCTATGATCCCTCAACTCAGTATCCACAAGTCACACCCTACCACGAATATCATTGGAGATGTTGACATGGGGGTAAGAACAAGAGGACAAACCCATGACAAAAATGTTTGTCTCTACTCTTGTTTCCTATCCCAGATAGAGCCAAAGAAAGTTGAGGAAGCTCTAAAGGATGGAAGTTGGGTTGAAGCTATGCAAGAGGAGCTGCTTCAATTCCAGAGGTAAAAAGTTTGGAACTTATATCCTCTTCCTTTAGGGAAGACTACCATAGGAACCAAGTGAGTATTTAGAAACAAGAAGGATGATAGAGGACTTGTAATCAAGAACAAGGCAAGACTAGTTGTTCAAGGGTACACTCAAGAAGAAGGGATTGATTACATTGATGTTTTTGCTCCAGTAGCAAGACTTGAAGCTGTTAGGATATTCCTAGCTTTTGCTGCATCCAAAAACTTTAAGGTCTACCAACTTGATGTCAAGTGTGCTTTCTTATATGGGATGATTGATGAAGAGGTGTATGTCAAACAACCACCTGGCTTTACAGACCCATATCATACTGATTATGTCTGCAAGCTTGATAAAGCCCTTTATGGGCCGCACCAAGCTCCAAGGAAGTGGTATGAGACTTTATCTCAGTACCTATGTCAGCGTGGTTACAAAAGGGGTACTATAGATGGAACTCTTTTCATCAAAGGAATAGGAAATGACTTAATGCTGGTTCAAATTTATGTAGATGACATAATCATTGGGTCAACTAATCCAAAGCTCTGCAAAGACTTTGAGAAGCTGATGAAGAATAGATTTGAAATGAGTGCCATGGGAGAACTCAATTTCTTTCTAGGAATTCAAGTAAAGCAGGTTGACAATGACATTTTCATAAGTCATTCAAAGTATGTCCAGAACATACTTACAAGATTCAGCATGATTGAATGTGAGGTTGCAAAGACACCCATATCAAGAAACCACTCCCTTGGACCTGACCTTAAGGGGGAGTGTGTGGATGAACATCTTTACAGGGCTATGATTGGTTCTCTTATGTACCTCACAGCCAGCAGGCCTGATATCATGTTTGCTACATGCATTTGTGCCAGATAGCAAGCCAACCCCAAGATGTCACACCTGGTTGCTGTCAAGAGAATTCTAAGATATCTCAAAGGTTCTCCATCACTAAGCCTTTGGTACCGAAAGAATTCTGACTTCAATCTATATGCCTATACAGATAGTGACTATGGTGGCTGCAACATGACTGCAAAATCTACATCAGGTGGATGTCAATTTCTTGGTGGAAGGATAGTCTCATGGCAATGCAAGAAACAATCCTGTGTATCTGCATCAACTGCTGAAGCTGAGTACATTGCTGCTGCTAGCTGTGCTCAAGTGCTTTGGATTCAGAATCAGATGCTAGACTATGGATTCAACTTCAAGGAGACTCCCATCCACATATAGCTATCTCCATTACAGAAAATCCTGTGTAGCACTCAAGGACAAAACACATCAACATCAGGTATCATTTAATTAGAGATAATTTTGAAAAGGGCTTAATCAAACTAGTCAAAGTTAACACAAATGAACAATATGCTGATTTGTTCACCAAAGCTTTTGATGAACAGAGATTTAAGTATCTTGTATCAGCTATTAGGATGATTAACTTTGAGTAGCTTTTCTTAAACTAAAACTCAATGTTATTTCTAAATATCTGTGTGTCCTAAGTTGTCTACTTTATCACCTTCATAAGCCCTTGATTATCTTGGAAGAAAGGTCTTTTAAAAATATATATCTTACATTTTTGAAAACTTTGAACATATTTCTTTTCAGAAGATATCTGGTTACCTTCGGAAGAACATTATGTCTTTAACACCATATAACTACTTATGATAATTTACCTTCGGAAGAAATTTTTGCAATATCTTCCGAAGCTTAATTTATTCATAAGTACTTATGTGCTCTTAAAGAACAATTTTCTTCCTAAAGTAATTATGTCTCGGAAGATTTATTCTATTAAAGAATAAAATTTCAAGTCTTGATCTCTTCCGAAACCAAAACATGTCTCCGAAGTGAAAATTCTCTAAGTATTTTCCTTCCGAAGCAAAATTTTTAAAACTCTTAGAAATATCTTTCGAAGCCAAATTGGCTTCGGAAGCTTTTATCAAAACTTACGAAGCCAAATTACCTTCGGAGGATTTTTGACTTCCACGAAAACTACCTTTTTGGGCACTATTTCAAAGGTGGGACCGACATCCAGATTTCAAAGTTTATCATTTCGCATTAACTTTGTCTCAAATCCATTTCTTATATAAATATCCAACGGTTTCCCCCTCTTTCACTTTTCACTTTATCTGCGAATTCTCTCTAACCTAAATTCGCCCACAAACCGCCATTGCTCTTATCTTCCTTCGCGCTTAAGCTCTCTCAAATGGCCAACCTCGATCGCAGAAACCAACCCGATTTCTCCATGCACCTTCACAGGCAACACAATCAGGTTGCTCTGTTGAACTCTGAGAAACATCCTGGCTTCTTAGAGGTTTGCCGTTTTCTTTCTCTTTCTAACTACTTCACCTCCTTCACCATTGATCCTCCTCTCTATGAGGATCAACTATTGGACTTCTGGAGGCCTGCCAAGAGGTCACCATGGATGGGGAGAAGGCACTGTCTGCCATAGTGCAGGGGAGGACAATCTTCATCACTCCAGCCATCATAAATTCTCATCTTCAGCTGTATGATGCAGAAGGTGACTTGTCTTTTCCTAAATCTGATGTTAACCAATCCTTTGCGCAGATGGGCTATGAGGGAGACTTCTCTGTCAGAACCTTCACGAAAGGGAAGTTCTATTCTCAGTAGAAGTACCTCATCCATGTTATAATACACAGCTTATCCAACAAGCATGGAGGATGGGACCAGATTCGTGAAGATCTCTCTTTCATAGTTCATGGACTGGTTCAGGGGGTCAAGTTTAGGTATTCACACTTTGTATACCTAAATCTGCTTGCTAACTTGGACCCCCTAGAATATTACATGTTTCCTAGATATGTCCAGCATATTCTCAACTATGAACTGGGCTCACAGTTGAGGGGAACAGGTAAGATTCTTAAATTGGGGCAGATGAAGCCCGGCATCTTCAAAATCATGAGAAAACCAACTGTGGGATTCTCTGGGGTAGAAACAGCCCTTGTCCCCAAAATGTTAAAGCTTATTGCTCAAGGTGACAACCTAACAGCACTAGCTAGTGTTGAACCCACACTTGCTATCTCCCAGCAACCCCTTCAACCTAAAATAACCCTCACCTACTCAAGAAAATACAAACGAACCCCTGCTCAAGCTATTCAGTTTGTGGAGGCCCCTATATCACCACCCATGCAAGAGGAAGTGGACATTAGAGCTCCCACTTCCCTTTAGGAGCAAACCACTCCCATCTCTCACATGATCAGTGTTGAGGTTTCTCATGCTCAGCGTGATGAGCTCATTACCCAAACAGCCTTAAGCCTTCAGTCAGAGTCTCAAAACTCTAGTGAACAACCTTCAGGGGACAGTTACCATCCCCAGCCTCTTGATCTAAATCAGCCAATCCCTAACCTAGAATTCTATGATGATAAGGACATGGGATTCAGTGAGTACCATGAGTCTCTCCTCTCCACACTTGCTCAAGGAGAGATGAGTGCTCCTGTCACTCCCATGTCCAGCCCACATCATCCACCACATACTAAGGTGGATCTCCCTGAACAAGTTCAGGAGGTCCATATGGAAGAGGCTCTCATAATTGTTAGTGATTACATTCTTAAGACCTCCACCATGACAACTCAGCCCGTTGACACTTCACCTGAAGTTGTTAGTAAGCAGAGGAAACCCAGCGGCCAAGAACACTATGCTGGTGATGAGGAAGAGGATCTTGGTCCAATTTTCTCATTCCCCCATGATCCTTCATCTGAATATGAGGGGAGTCTGCAACTAAATGTGCAACAACTTGAACATATATGCACATCTTTAGTTTCTAAGGTTAGTCACTTGGAATCTCAAGTGACTGCCTTACAGAAGATGGTCAATGACCAGCAACTTGAATCATCGATCTCAAGGGCAAGTTAGCAGAGAGAACAACTAGACAAACTCAACCAGGTCCACAAGAACCTGTGGAAGTAGTAGATTTGACCTCCAGCTCACCTATGCAAGTGGGTGATGCTACCAAAAAGGGGGAGAAAGTCTCTACAACCACAAAACCTAGGAGTTTAGTCTTGAGTATGGACAATAAAGACTCACCACCCTCACTTGCAGTTGTCCAGACTCAACAACTTCCTCATGCTCACACTGATGTGGAGGCCATAATTCAACAACTATTTGAGGAAGGAATTCCAATGGCCATGTCTGCCCCATCCTACCCAACTGAAAATCCAATAGTGGGATGGTGGTATGATAGTACAAAAATGGCATTGGTGCTCTCAAGATCTCAAAGGCAGCAGGAGATTTTCAACTTTCAGACCCTGAGATTCCATGAGAGTATTAACTTGGATGATCTGCCACTTGTCAACCCAAGCCAAAACAAACAGGCTGGCAGATTAGCTGAGGCAATTCAAGAATGGATGCTGCAGAAGTTCAGAAGTAGAGCAAAACTATATAGACAAAGGCTAGCAGGGAAAACTGTCGGTCAACTGGATACTGAAGCAGACCCTAAGATTAGCTTCGAAGGGGAAACCTTGGTTGAAGGCCCAGCAGTGGACCTTGTGAACCTTGAGACAGGCTCAACCTAAGCACCCAGTACCCTCAGTGAAACACCTGCAGGTGAAGGTGTATCACATCCTCTCTTTGGCGAGAGCTCAAGCTCAGCACAATCATTAGAATGCCAAAGTTCTCTCCACCCTGAGTCATACAGGCCAACAATTGACAAAGGGAAAACAAAAATAACTCCTAAGGAGATCGAGGAGGAGAAGAGAGGGAGAGAGAGAGGAAGAGGAAGGCCAGGGGAGACAAATCTTGAGAGATCCCAAGCTTTATGCAAACTACAATCAGAGCTGCTCATAGGCCTAACACCCAGGATGTGAGTTAAGAGCAGCCAGATTGAACTATCTGGGATTAAGAAATTACAATATAAATAAAATCATCTCTCTTCCTTTGGCAGAATTAATGAACTCGCAGACAAAAAGCTGTACAAAGAGAGGAAGGAGGCTGAGGCTGCTAAAACAAGAGCCATCATCAGAGCACAATAAAAAATGTCTGCTGACAGGCTAAATATGGTGAGCTTTTTGAAGCTGTATGGGTTCTCCGCAAGGAGGCTTGGTCCTATGTCTCTATCCACAATTGATGAGCATATCAGAAGGATCAAGCAGAAGATAAGGGAATGTCAGCTGGTTGACTTGCATTCTCCACCAAGTCAAGCTGTACCTGAAGTTGAGGTGAAGGTTGAACCATAAGAGACAACACAATCTGATCCTGAAGCTACATCCAAGCCAACTTCATCTTCTGACCCACAGCAAGGTTTTGAATCCCCTGATTCTGAACAAATGGGGGAAAATGATCCAACTGAGAAGAATAAAGAAAGCTCAACTGGTGCTGCAGGCCACTCTCCTCAGTTGAAATATAGAAAGAGGAAAAAGATGGCCATCAGAAGGGACAAGAAGAAGAAAAATAAGTCCAAGGCATCCACCTTAGCACCTCAGGATGAATCAGAACATCCTGAGGAAGTGCAACAAGAGGTTGCTCAATCAACTCCAATCCAAGTAGAGCCTCTTGCATCTAGAAGACCAATCCTGTCTTGGACTTTTGCTGCTAATCCAGACAGATGCTATGTTATAAGAGATCAAGGTGGTCAAGATGTCTATCTCTGGGAAGACATGCTTGATCTACCTCTGTATGATCTCTTTGATATGAGAAGATATTATGAAAGTCTGAAGGATCCTGATCAAATGATGAAGAAAGGAATGTTCCTGATCCTGATGAGTAATGTCAACTGTTGACTATCATCTTTGTTTTGGTAGCATCATCCTAGGTGGAGTTTGTAAGGATTATAGAAAATGCTGATGCACCCAAAACACTCAAAGTGCTTCCTGCATGCATGCACATTGTGCATAGTGGAAGTTACTTCGGAAGTTTTTACACTCTGCAAAGAAAATATTCTAAGTGTAAAATCTTTCGAAGCCAAAGACCAAATCTTCCGAAGCCAAAGATGAAGTCTTCCGAAGCTTAGAAGACAAAGTCTTTCGAAGCCATGAAGATAGAAGACTGATTTCTTCTGAAGACAGAGAAGACATGCTTTCTCTGATATACCTTTTCAGAAAGCTGACCAACTTTCCGCTGACACTCTCAACACTCACCAACTTGCTTAAGTTGGTGAAAAGGTCCATGCTTTAGGAAACTGTAGATTATGGTATTATGTTATATAATACGGACAAATATTATACGATATTATTAAAATATTGAAGATTTTCAAAGTTTGAAATTGATAATACAAAATACTCGGATGTACTGTTACCAATAGAATTTAAAATTTGTGAGATACATATGCTCCATTTGAATATTCAAATTGCTAGTGTTAAATTTTATATTTATGTAATTTAGTTAGTTATTTTTTTAATAAAATCTCAGATTGAATTTGAAATTTAAAAATTTAAAGTTTTTAAATTTCTGTTTTAATAATTACATTTTAAAATCTAATTTTAGAATATTATTTAATTAGAAATTAAATACTATTTAAATATTTTTTTTAAAACCATATAACTAATAAAATGACACGTGACATTTGTATATTATGAAGATGCCATGTGGCAATGCATTAGCTAAAATCTTGCCATGTGTCAAAACATCTTTTCTTTTATTATATACTAGCCTATAGTCCCGTGTACCACGGGTTGAAACAATTAAATTAGTTTAAGTTTGTTGAATAGTAAATTTTAAATTATGGGTTACAAATAACAACTATCGATAAATGTACCATGGGTTGAAACATAAAATTAATTTAAATTTATTGAATAATAAATTTTAAATTATGAGTTGTAAATAAAATTTATTGATAAATATAAGAAAGACAAAATATAATATGTTATTAATCACAAAGTCAAAGTTTGTTTTATTAATTTAAAATTTAAATGGTCAAAATGATCATTTATTTAATTTGTAAAATAGATTTGGACGGGAAAAATAGAGAGTGAAAACACAAGAAAATGACAAGTGGCATAAATATGTTATCATATTATGCCAAATGTCTCAAATGTTAGTCTTTTATTATCTATATAGATATAGATATAGATTAAGATTAATATTAAGATTAAGATGGATGAGAGTTCATATTTTATGAAAATAAATAAGGGATTATTAAAAGACTAGTTCTGTTTGCAAAGAAAAAACTAATTTTTATTTGGATTTGTTAAGGTTCAAATAAAAAATGTTTTGAATTTTATAAAATCTAATAATTAATCTTAACTATTAATTTTCTTAATCGATATAGTCAAATTAAAGGAAAAAAGTTTAGAGTAAATTATACTTTTCGTCCTTTAGGAATATAGTAAATTTCAGGTTTTATTCTTAAATTAAGAAAATTATAGTAAACGTACTTTACATTTAAAAAAGCTTGCACATTTCGTTTTTTCCTCTAATGGACATTAATTTTGTCCGTTCAATCAGGTAACGTGCCTTGCACATGAGGGCAAGTTAGTCATTTTAGCTCATATGAATATTAAAACTATAAAAACAAACCAAAACCCATTTAATACATAAAAAATTATAATTATTCCATGATAGTCCACATCATCATCATCTTCACCATTCACCACCATCCACCACCACCGCCCCTATCATCATCCACCACTTCCATTGCTCCCACTTCACTATCATCATCATCTCATAATCATCATCATCATCATCATCATCATCATCATCATCATCATCATCATCATCATCATCATCATCACACCATCACAACATCATTATCATCATCATCATCATCATCATCATCATCATCATCATCATCATTATCGTCTACCCTCAAATTATGACTTGAAACATAAAATCAATTATACACATTCAAAAACTACTATCCTAACCTGTGAAAACCCGACCACCACCATACCCATGACCACCCAACCACCACCATCATCACCTCCATCAACCCCCAACCTACAATCACCTAACCACTACCATCGTACCTCCATCAACCCCAACCTGCAACTAGCCTACCGCGATCATCATCACCTCCATCATTATAAATCACCATCCCTCTATCAAATCTGGGTTTGTAAAATCAAAGACATTTTTTAGTTCTAGACTTCTTTAGCCATGAGATAGAGAAAAATAGAGAGAGAGATGAGCAAGAGAGACATCACAGCGGTGAGTGATGATGGTGTCAGAGACATTGTCGGTAGTGGTTGTTGGAGTCATAGCCGATAGTGGTCGCCGGAAACATGAGTTTCAGAATGGTTGAGAGAGAGAGAGATAGAGAGAGTTGTGAAAATGAGTGTTGGGTTATGGACTTTATATATATTATTTTGTTTTCTTTTTACTTTTAATTTTAAGTTTTAGGTTAATGGGTATAAAATGACCATTTTGCCCTCACATGACATTCCATTACTGATTAAACGTGAAAAATAGACGACCATTAGAGGAAAGGACGAAACATACAAGGTTTTTTAAACGTAAAGGACATTTACTGTAATTTCCTTAGTTTAATGACGAAACCTAAAAATTACTATAAACCTAAAGGACGAAAAGTGTAATTTACTCAAAAGTTTATGAAATGGGTCTTTAAGCCATTACTGTTTTTGTTGACCTTTTCAAGTTCTCCCAATTTTTTATAAATGTTTATAACTTTTATATAAGATATTATTTTTAATATAATTATATCGTAAAACAAGTGTTTTATCTTTAAAACGAGCACAATATCCTTATATAAAAAGATAAATTGTTTTACATTTTTCTACTCATATGAATCTACTTGTCATTGTATCTTTACTGCAGTTTATTGTATATTTTTGTTTGTTATTTGTTTTTCTGAATAGTATTGAGTTTTTCTAAAATAATAAATTATAAAAAAAATAATGATTAAATAACATTATTGTATACTTTTACTATGTAAAACACAATGATAAAATAACAACTAATTAATCTAATACTATAATAACAATGACAAAATAACACAAAATGATAAAAAACGTAAAATACAATAATAAATGTATCATTTTGTTTTCTTGAACATAATAATTTTAAAAACAATATCGGTGAAATGCCATCATTGTATACTTCTAATGATTCTACTTGGGAGTCGGTTGTGTCACGCTAAAAAAGAATAATATTGATTGGTACGATTGTGTACATCTTTAATCTTGTTGGATGTTGGATATGTTGGGAATGATAGTGTTTAGGGACAAGCAGTAGTTTAATTGTAAGGTATTTGATGAATTCCAAAACACATAGGCTTTTATAGTTGTATATATCCATATTTAAATGGGTTTTGATAAATTTTATGCAAATTAAGACGGATTCATATTTATTTATATTAAATGATGATTTTATAGAGAATGATGCTGAAGAGAAGAAATCTGATGGAGAATTAGACCCGGGCAAGAAGTACCCAAAAACAAGGCCGGCTCAAAGATTCTGAGAACCTAAAGCAAAATAAAAATTTGAGGCCCTCATCTATATATTGTTCTTAAACATCTTTTGTTTCGACCGGCGACGTAGAGAAATTTGTTTATAGTTTGGTAGAAAACAACTTAGGGCACATTAAGTGATAAACATGCGACAATATATTAAAGTGAAGAGAAAAATCAACTGCAGTTTTAAATTAAAACCAAAAGAGACAACAATAAATTAAACTAACAAAAGAACAATAGTAAATTAAAATAATTGAGAATAAATCTAGATCAAACAGCAATATTAGTAGATTAGGTGATGGATTGTAAAAGATAGTTTAAAGTTGATTAACCTAAAAAAACTTTCAGCCATAAACAGTCAATAAACTTTTGAGAAATCAAGTTTCATAACTCAACCTCAATGAACCAAAGTTTGTAGTTCGACCTCGTAAACCTTCAATCATTTTGTTATCATTTCTTATCTCTAAAAACACATATATTGATTAAATAATAATATATATTTCAGCTTAAATAATAGATAAATGTATTTTTTTTTTAAATTTGGGGGTTCTTAAAATTTGGGGGCCTAAAGCAGTTGCTTTAGTTGTTTATACTATAGAGACGCCTCTGCCCAAAAATGAAAAATAGTGAAGGAGATATAGTAGATGTGCCCTGCATTGCTCGGAGGATGCAGGTCATATTGGGGTACTTGCATACGAAGTATCTCTGCCACATGTTTTAATGACATAGTTGACCTACCGTCGATGCGCTCTACGTTGCCCAAGTGATGCGGGTCGCATCACATGCATATGATCAAAAGCCCTAATTTTGCATATTTAAACAAGTTGTTGAGGTTTTCAAGGAGATATACAAATTTAACCCTCTCAAATGGCTAAAGACGAAGAATTGGAGATTTGGAGAGCCCGTGGAGCCTAGGATTCAACTCTTTAAGAGCCATTTTTTTGGTTCGTTTAAACGTTTAGCTAGTGCTTTTAATTTAAATTTTATTAGTTTCAGACTTGGTTTATATTATGTTTAGCAATTTTATTGAACTTGAATCTTTTATCGTGATTATGAGTAGCTACATCATTAGACTATCTACACTTTTAAGGAATATTGAATGATTTTGTATGTTTTCAGGTGTTAGATCGTACTGATTGGTTGATATTCTCATTAAAACCTTAATGCTATTGATTTGATGTTACTAGTTGCTATATTTTTGGGATGATTATGTTTATCATGTTTCTCTTATGCTTTGATATTAGTTTTGTGCTATTTGGTTATTGTGTATGTTTTAGTCATTACTTTATGTTTTGATTAAGTTTGGTTTATTGTAGACGTAGATCACCAAATGAATAGGTAACACAATTAATCTAAAGCAGTAATTATACTAATTTTGAGACCGAGAGGTAATGGATTGTAGATTAATCTTGATTATTAGGTTTTAGGGATTTGGTTGCACGAGATTGAATCAACCCAAATAATCTATTAGTTATAGCTAATGTAATTTATATTAGTAACATTAGGTTGTTCATTGCATCCATTACACACTAGGATGTATTTTGAATTGTGAGGTTGAGAGATAAAGCAATTCTAAGGATTGAATCATTACAAGCCAATAAATGTTAGTTTTGTGATTGTTTCTTGATATTGTTTTCATTGAATTGTAATATATAATAATCTGGTCCTTATGGATAATTGAGAACAAAAAATTTTCATAAAAACATTAAGGAATGATAATGGACTGATTGAACGTGAGTAGAATAGATTTTGGGTGCTAATCGACTAAAAATATGAACCAAAAAATTATAAATTTAACTACTTGAATTGGGACTGAAAATTTTGAAAATTTAATAGTATAATACATAGTTTTGGTCAAATGGTTGATAGAATAATCATTGGTCTTGGTCTCAGGTCAATGGTGGTCAAAATTATGGCGATTAGGTTTGAAAGACAAAGTTGAAATTTTGTACGACTTGCTGTCAGAAAATTTGGACATTTTAGGAAGGTCATAAAATAGTCATATAAAGTCCAAATGGGTCAAATTTTATGTCTAAAATCAAGTTCATTGAGTCATATAACTAACCCAAGTGGTCTCGTGTCGTTTTGACATTGTGTGGTCCTCCAAATGAAATAAACAAAATGAAAAGTCAAAGTTGTTAAATTCGAGTAGAACATTGAGCTCTGTTTGTTGAGTCTTATCTCCCTCATCTTGGTCCATTTGAGACGAGTCTTTTTCTAAAAGTTATTTTAAGGACTTATCTTTCAAAAGGTGCCTATTACACAAAGTTATGTTACCGTTTTCCTCTAAATAGTATACGCAAGATCGGTGCACAATCAGCTATACAAGCTGAAAACTTTTATAAAACTTAAATGATAAGATTTGGGATTAATTAACTAAAATATGTTAAAATTTGGGTTCATATATGGATTCTAAGATATTGAAGGATAAGAACATCTAAGGTTAATATGTCATCAAACTTGAATTAATAAATTCACATTTAGGAACACTAATTATAATGGTACATGTTAAGTTCTTGAAAACTAAAATGAATCAGGACTGGAAATTAAAGTTGAACACTAGACTTGGAATGATAAATGAATTAGGAATTTATTAAAATAAGAACTTGGATGGGCGTTAAGGACTACACTATGAGGATTACACCAATTAGGTCTTCTTGACCTTTGGTAATCATATTTTTTTTGCTATCTATAGTTATTTGCTATACTTGTTGTGGACTTTGCATTGTTCTATCATCAAGTTGAATTTCACGAACCATGTTTATATTTTTTACTTGAGGGAAAAGCATGCTCAAAGTTTTTGAACTATGTCGTGTTAAATTTATTGATTTAGATTGGACGGTCATGTGTGCTTTGATTCATGGAATCGAGTTTAGATTCCATTCATGAGTATTTGTGCTTACTTTGGACTTGAACTGGATTGCCATCGAGATGTATTGTTAGTACTAATGGGTTGACACCCCACCTTTGTTGTCGGTGTGCTAGTTAAGACTAACGTGGCTATCCGTGCCTTTGGGTGAATATAATCCAGTTATGTGGACTTGAACTAGTCAAGAGCTTATTTTGGTTTCTATGACTTCTATGTTCTCATACATCCATATTTTATTCATGACTTACATGACAACATATTTTGTACTTATAAATCTGTGATTTCACCAACATATTTTGACTTTTTAGAGCATGTATTTTCAGATAACAATGCTTAAGTACTCAGACAGTGAACTTTAGATGACACCGCTGCTACAAGAGCATTAGATATTAGGGACATATTGGTTTGAACAACGTGTCATTTTTGTATTTGTAATTGGTTTGGATTTAGCTTGTACTAGTTTGACTAGTTTGGAGCTGTTGGATTATTTGTGCATTATGGAATAACGTTATGGTATTGATTGTTCTTGACACTTGTTTTTTTGTGTCGGCCGATGTCATGATCCATTGACGAGGAATACCTTTAGATATTTTCTTAGACCCCCAATGTGTTATGACGATCTCGTCTGTCGTATCCTCGTGTTTTTGCTACCAACGGGGGTGTGACATATTGGTATCAAAGCCATTGGTTATAGAGAATTAGGTGAATTATTTAATATAGACTATAACCTAACTACCCATATGAAGTATGTATTTTAGGATTATGCGTGCACAATTATACATGTGAATGTTCTATGTGCATTATTAGTTGTGCTGTGTAATCTATCTTACATGTTAATTGTGACAAACTAATTTGGAATATTTTGGACATTGTATCATCTGTTTGTATCTTGAGAAAGCATTAGGTAAGGAAATTCTCTTGACAAAAAAACTCACCTTAGTTTGCGTACTAAAAAGATAAGGCAGATGCCGAGTGCTAAACATTACCTAAGAAATATAGATCTAAGTGTGCCTGTGTGTAAATAATGGTCTATATAAACCCTGCTGTATCCAAAAAATATTAACTTTTAGTGTTTTTGTGAAAAGCTTAATATGTTTGACAAGTTTTACTCTTTTACCAAAGTTAACTTGTGTTGACCAAAATTGACCAGTTTGACCTAATTACTCATTGGTGACTCAAATAAGTGAAACATATTTAGTCATACTTAAATAAACCGAATAAGGTTGCATATAAGGTTTTTTTATTAGAATTTTATTTATCAAAATTTTTTATTTTTGGAAGGTATGACTTTGTTACACATGTGTAAACTATTTTCAAAACTATGTAACAAAACCTTACACACATCTTAATACATATGTAAATCACCCAATACCCATGCAGAGCATGTTAGATTACTAAAATATCATCATAAGTAAAGTTTTCATATATAGAAATGTAAGAACACAAACTGTACAATTCGCCTGATAATCACCCAGCACGTTCCTATGATTATTCTAACATCATTCAAATCATCATACCAAGTTTTAAAATACAACATTATCATACAAAGAAACATATGTCACTAAAATTACCATAAGTATATTGAAGGTATGATCGTATGAAGCATTTTTCACTAGTATACAATTCCCAATCCATTCTTATGTTCTAAACATTGCATTTCAATCATCATAACCCATCAATCATGCACATAACTCAACCTAGGAACTAACCTACCAAAAATATTGCTTTTATTAGTAACATCATGAAAAACATGTTGAAATCACAAAACTAAAACATTAAAATTCATCTAATAGCATCAACTAACATCATAACAATGATAATTCCACTCAATTTAATCAAATTCGACCAATTCTTGCAAAATTCTCAAATTAAAGTTTCCTTTGATGGAAAATCTCAGTTTTTACCCTAAACATAGCATTTCAACGTAATTAAACCGTACAATCATCTTAGAATTTCATGCTAAAGAATAATCAACCGTTAATTTGATTCAATTTCATGTTTTGGTGCGTATTTTGATAATCAGGGTTTTGAGTTCATCATCGATTAAATGAGAATGAATTAACCACAAAACTTAATTATAATGCAATGTAGATGCTACTAACACGTTTGTGATGCGAGAAATGTTCAAAATCACCAACAATCATGTGAGAGAAATCAAGATGTATGTGATCTTGTGTGTGTGGGTTGTGCAAAAATGAGGAGAATGGGGATGTGAGTGGCCAAACTAGGGTATTCGGATGGGGGTCTGGGAGTAACAAAATATATTTATTTCATGATTAGTACTCGTCATTCATAAATTCGTTTAAGCATTACGCGACAGAATTTTTCAAAACTAAAACTATAAAACAATTATATAATATTCATCACTCACTAAACACATGAAATAATTTTCTTTTTTTTTTAGTTCGAATTCATTTCTATAATAATTAGACTATGAAAGTAAAAAAATGCATGATAATGAGTAAATCCTTAAAATTTCAAAATTTTCACTACCAAGATAAACATTTAATGATACAAATACATAACATATACTTTAACACCATTTATATTTTCTTTGAAAGCCATTTTGATAAATCACCAACGTTCGGGGACAAGACTCATGTGTGATCCAAACATTCTCCGAATTACTGTTATGTGAGGGTCCGTGCAATGACTAACACATTTATTTAAACATCATTAAATGCATGCATGTATGATCGGATGATAATGTTTGTGCTAGTTGATAAATAAATTGAAAGTGTTGGGTATCACATAGGAATCCCGTTATTCAACATCTCAATTCCAGGTTGTCAAGATGGAAAGCCAAGGCTCTATTATTTGAAGACTGAATCATATCAGTCAAAGCGGCCCTCAGATCCATTCCCTTGTATTATCTATCTATGTTTAAAGCTCCATGGAAGGTGATTAAGACAATGGAATGTATAAGGAGAGTCTTTTAACATGCGTTGGGTAGCCTAAGAGAATAATGACCGCCAAGGATAAGGGGGGTTTCGAAGTCAGTAGCATCAAAGATGAAAATAATGCATTACTTACAATGGTGTGATATTCATGATAAAATTAGAAGGCTCCTCGATAATGGCGAAGACGTAAAACTACGGTGTTATAGATGTACAGATTTAAGGATTCTAAGTGAAAAGTTTCAATCCATCTACAAACTGGCTAGCTC
Source organism: Flaveria robusta (assembly GCA_025506415.1). Taxonomy (NCBI): domain Eukaryota; kingdom Viridiplantae; phylum Streptophyta; class Magnoliopsida; order Asterales; family Asteraceae; genus Flaveria; species Flaveria robusta. Next base: position 5,635,469 of record CM046467.1, read on the forward strand.
GTATAAACTGGTTAACAACAAACATAAATTAAAACTAAATTATTACAAACCAAAAGGAGGCAAAAGAGTTGGAGATTGAAATGGAATTAAAATCTTACTTCACCAATTGACATTAAAGAACTACAACAATTAATCATTAATCTAAATGGTGTTTCTTTAAATGGCAATAAAGATAGATGGATATGGGACGATCGTCATTGTTGGGTATCAGGGTGATTAATTTTAGGTACTTATCAAATAAGGTTTGAAAGGTTTTAATCAATTAATCAATAGTTAATTAATGCAATAGAATAAACAATTGCTCAAACATACCCAGCAGTATCAAGGTTAATAACAATGCAAAATCTAATTTAAACTTATCTACCAATGAGATAATTATACATTTACGGTTAATGGTTAATCGAATGAGACACCGAGAGTCAACCAACTATTACTAAATCATGTATGAATAGAAGATAGGAACACGCTGGTTGCGACAAGGAAGGTGCGATCACAGTCACAATTGGGTTATCAGGGATGGGTTCTCGGTTACACAAACAAGTCGAGTATAAGGAGGCAATGGTGTAGTGGATGTTCTTGGGTAGCTGGCTATCGAAGCACAAGGCCACAACACGGTGGTTGTGGTGACTTATGGCCGATCGAAGGTGGGGAGGTACACCCTTGGGATCGGTCGTAAGGTGATAATGGTGAAGTGATTAGGGGTTTTCCTTAATAACTTATATAAGTAATCCTCTCAAGGCCCCAGGGCTCGATCGAATTAATTTTGGCCTAGATTTTAAACTGAAAACCAAAACCTTTAACATATAACTACTAAACACATATAATTAATTTATAAATCGTGTAAATTTTTGAAACCCGATTAGACAATATAATTATAAAATATAAATATATTTCTCATAATTATAATTCATAATTGCCAATTAATCAAAATTAAGTGCATTTGGTGTTTGTTGTCCAAGGTGTAACTCTTACGGGTCATAGATCTGTTGACAACATTGACTAATCGAACCCGTATATCAACAGTCATGACAACCAATTCTTCATGAAACAACTTCGTATGGAACTTATCACCAATGTGACCGGTAATATGGCTCTTAAGGATTATGAATGGAATAGTTGGGTTCCATAGAAAGTAAAATACTTTGTATGGAGAGTTTTGATGGGAAAGATTCCAGTGAAAGTCGAATTTTCAAAGAGGGGTGTCGCAATCAACACCAAGCATGTAGCATGTGTGACATAAAAAAGTAAAAAGTCAATCACCTATTCGCAAACAACATTTGTGCTAAGGAAATATATTGGTAGGTTCATGTGTGTGGAAACTTCACATTCTATCAAATTTCACCTCAGTTACGAATATCACCACAACAAGCCTTCATTCAGAAAATGATCAAAACAAAAGAAGAATAGTTTTGGCAATCTTTACAACTACCATTAGGTTAATATGGAAACGAATAAACTTAAAGATTTTCAACGGGTGTCCATACTCAAGATCAAACTAGTGGAAGACATTAAGGAGACTTCTTTCATATGGGTGAGTAATAGATAAAAAATGAACAATTTATCTTGGAATGATTGGTGCAGTTTTAATGTAATAGTGTGAAAGTTATACTTGTGTATTGAGGTGCTTGGGCTCTTCTAGCTCCTTGCTAAAGAGTTGTATTATATAATAAACTCTAATTGTTTTGCTATAAAAAATATCCTTCAAGTGCTACTATCATCCAAACGGATACAATTATATTAACTACTAGTGGTAATGACCAGCACTATGTGACGGGGGTCGTAAAAGTTGAAAGACTTTAAAATTATAATAATTTATACTTTAGTATTAAACACCCAAAAATATTCATGTGCTAAACGTTGATAAAAAAAGTGTACGATAAAATACACTGACAATTCACGTTTTATAAACTATAAACAAGGTTATTTGATTTTAATAATTACAACTTTCATTTATTGGTCAGAATTAATCACAAGTAAGTAAATATTTATAAATACTCCCAACTTTCATTTATTGGTCAGATTGTTTGTTTTTTGAAAGACCTTTCGTTAAAAAAGGTCTTCCTGACCTCTTTTTGGCACAGACTTTATATTATGTCTTCTCACCTCTTCTCACATCCACCTCCGCCTTCGCCCTAACCCTCTCCCCCTTCCTTCCCCTCCCGTAGAAATCCAGCCACCACCGCCGCCGATACGGGCGGCCGTCCCCCCTCCACGTTCATCGCACGTCCCCCTCCCCATTCCACGTTCATCGCATGTCCCCCCTTCTCCCTCCATGTTCCTCGCGCGTTGGTAAGTATTTTGTGGTTTGAGGTCACGGTGGGCGAGGCTGTGACGATGGCAGAAACGGGCGGTGGGTTCCGACATCCGGCGGCGGCGAGGAGCTGCGTGAAGAGTTTGCCGGTGGTGGCAAGTTCGTTGATGGTGGCCGGAGCTCCGTGAAGGGTTCCAATATCTGGCGGCTGCGAGTTCGTTGATGTTGCGGTGAAGGAGTTGCGTGAAAGGTTCCAACATCCAGCGGTGGCTGGAGCTCCGGCAAAGGTGGGTTTATCGCTGGTGGTTCTGTTGATGGTGGTGGTGGTGGTGGACGGTGCCGCAGCACGCTGCAGAAGTTAAAAAAACAAACAGTCTTTTTCTTGCAGACTGCAGAGGTTTGGTCCACCTCTTCTACTACAGATGTCTGCAGCTGTGGTCCGCAGACTGAAGACATGTTACCTCTTTAAAAACAAACACCACCTAAGTAGAAAGTTGAAATTTACTAACTGGTTCGTCAATCTTAAACTTCTGCATCCTAAAAATCGTCAATCTCACCTTCCTGATATGAAACACTTGACTCGTTAGAGGTAGATTTCAAGTGAGGATACAGACTAGAAACCATAAACGAACCTGATGGAGGATGAACGGCGCCAGAGTTAAAAATAAGCTTTAAGTTGGCCACAATTCATTAAAAACTAATTGGGTTAACTTTCAGTTAGTACGAAATCTTAGAGAAAAATAAGTTTAAAGTTGAAAGTGTATTTAAACATTTCCCGAATTGATATTAATCTTGACCAATAAATGAAAGGCCGTGTTATTAAAATACAATAACCCTAAAAATCAACTTAAAATATTGTATTTCAGGAAAGTTTAGTGTTTTAGAAAAATTTATATTTAAAAAATTTTGTTTTTTTATCTTTTTCAATTTTTAATAAAAAAATGTGGTTTTTAACTTATTTATGTAAATCTGTTTTAAAAAATGATAGTTTGAGTTTACAAAATCCAGATGAGAGAGAGAATGAGAGAGAGAGAGAGAGAGGTAGTAATTAATTAAATTAATTTTAAATAAGAGAGAAAAAATGATGTGAATGTTCAAATGGCTATAATATTCTATTGGCAAAAGAAAAATAATAGGAGAATGTCTTGAAATGTGAAACTTGACAACTTTAAATATTCTTTTATTATAAAGTATGAATGAGTAAATAAAAGCTCTATTTTTTAACAATTTTATTAGGTCATATTTACTTGTTTTTTATTCTCTTTCTTCCATTAATAAATAATTTTATTTATCATTTTTATTTCATAATTCTCAAATCTTTATTACTATTACTTATTTTTATCTTACTCTTTTATTCAGCTAACAAATAACCCTTTTTTCCATGTTCTTTTCTAAATTTCTATATTCGTATTACTAACTTTTTAATACATAGTTTCTAGTCTAGTGTCATAAATTATAAACACAAGTTTATACAAAAAAATCGATTCATGAAACAGTTTGTTGCCTAGGACTGGTATTGAAACAGGTTCGACAATAATCCTACCCGTAGGGTAGAATCAGTTTTCATCCCCTTTACTTTTCGAACTTGATCAAACCAAACTAGATAAAACATGTTTTGTTTCCGGACCTAACTGATCATTTTCTTCATCGAAAATTAGTTCCAAAACCCGATTCGACTAAATCAATGCTGGCCATCTTTGACCCAAAAAGAAACGATTTCAGATCGAACTGGTTTGAGATTAGGACTTGATTTGTACCACTCTGTTTTAATAATAATCCAAAATAAAATGCAGGTGGTGATCCAAACACAAGTCTAGATAATAATCATACCAACTTTCCCATCCTTTAACTATCTCAAAATTGTAAAAAAACATAAAAGAACATGTAACTTACCTTGTATCATGTTCTCCATGCCTTATATTTTTAGGGGAAACCATAATATTCCCCTATATTTAGAGCATTCATGTTTCATTTTTTTTATCGTTATCCATATAAGTTAACTAAAACTACTCTTATTCTTAAATTTTTTTTTAAGTATCTCAAATCTCATTCCCCATATCATGTCCTTATTTAATCAAATAACAGTTTTTAATTCTTTTTTAATATATTTCTTATTGTTTCACTCGCAAATATTCAAAAAAATTATGAGTAAGAGATATAGGGAATAAATAATGAGTTCTTAAATATACAGCATGAGAAGCAAGTCTATAAACTTGATCTATATTTAAGGAATGAGATGGAGTGACCATTTGAGTGATTTTTTTAAATTTTAACTTAAATTATAGAGATGACGTATGGATAGGGAATGAGTCGTGAATACTCTTAGGGGACGTTTGGTTCATAAAATTCTCAAGAACTGGAATTGGAATTGGAAAATTTTTCATCTAAAATCATGTTTGGTTGGTCAACGAATAAAATAGGAATTGAAAAATTTTCCCTCATTTATTGAAATTCACATTCCTTTACTTAACCATGTAATGTCTAACAATCCAATGGAATGTTCAAAATTCAAATTCCAATGTCACTCAAAATTGGCCAACCAAACACGTTACTAACTTCAACAACATTCCAATATCAATTCAATTTCCAATTCCAATTCCTTTGTAAAACATTTTACGAACCAAACGGCCCTTTAGGGTTTGTTTGGTATGAGGTAATGGAATTGACGAATGAATAGAATGAACGAATGAATGAAATGAATGAGAGAATGAAATGAATCATTACATTCCATTATCGTGTTTGGTTACCCTTTAGAAATGAAATGAATCATTAGTTTGTGTTATTTGTTAATTAGGAAAAAATGAAAGAATGAAATATAAAAGTGGTTATGCTAGTGATGGTTCTCCGTGGCGGTTGTTGGAGGCGGTGGTGGCGGCCGGTGGTTGAGGTCAGGGGTGGCCGGTGTTTGGTGGCGGTGGCGGTTGGTGGTTGGCGGCAACAATGCCGGTTGCGGGGTTACCGGTGGTTGGTGGCGACGGAGGCGGGGGCCAGTGGTTGGCACGCGGTGTCGTGGGTGGCCGGTGGTAGGCGGCGCCACGGAAGGGGGGTGGTAGGCGGCGCCACGAATGGCCGGTGGTTGGCGGAGACGACGACGCCGGTGGCCGGTGGTTGGCGGAGACGCTACGACGGTGGCCGGTGGTTGGCGCGGCAGCGGCGGGGCTGGTGGCGCCGGCGGTGGTCGGTGGGTGGCGGCGACGGCGGTGGTCGATGGGTGGCAGCGCCGGCGCTGGCCGATGACGATCGATCTTGGTGGCCGGTGGTCGTTGTTGTGGTGGGTGAGTTTGTGGTGTTGGTGACTAATGTTGGAAGAAGAAAAGAAATGAAAAAAAGAAAGGGGGTGGATGGAATGAATTTTAAGGAATGAAATTAACTATGTAATAGTTTATTTTATTGCCTTCAATATCCAAACATACATTTTTTCATTAACCCTCAATAGTTAATTACATTCCACACCTCATTACAGCGTAGCAAACGCTACCTTATAGGTCACTATTCCTTCCTCGTATGTATTATATTTATATTTTTCACGAGTGGTTGTAAGTAAAAAAATAATAGAAAAATAATTATACATTATTTAATTCAAATAAGGATATACGAGAGAAGTTAGTGAGTGAGGCTTTTAAAAAATAAATAAAAGTTCATGGTGATTTTTATTAACTAGCTTTTTTACCCGCCGCGTGATGCGGTGGCATCGGACGCGGCGTAGAGAACTCAAATTTATACTATTGAATGAACACGTTTTATATTAGACTCCACTCTTTTTGAAATAAAATTTATGCCGAAACGTGGATCAATTTTAAACATAAAAAAAGTACTTGCAGCAATACCGTATACGACATGATATAGTATAGATTACAATCGTCCCGCTCGTATCCGAACTAAATTATTAACATCAAAACGTAAAGCAACTCTTATTTTTAATTAAGCTAGTGTGTTGTCGCGCTTTTTTTTTAACCTTGTTATGCGCATTACTACAGTGACATTTACGTGGTTAAGTATTTTAAAAAGAAACGTGTGAATTTGTGACGATTTGATATAGATATAAAAGAGTGGTATGTCTAGTACCTTAGACGTAAATAAAGCGTATCGTTGACGCGACAATCACTCAAGAAAAATTAAAAGTGATTGGCGAAAAATATCAAAAGAGTAAAAAAAAAAAATAGAAATGAAAACAAAAAACAAAACTTGCAACTTCTTAGATTCGAACCCAGTTTGGTAGAATAAAATCCCAATTCCTTGACCACTCCACCAGCTACACAATATGTTTAATGACTTTGAAACTTAAAATATAATATGATTTTATGATAATAAAAATTTTAAAAAAACCCATCGACATTCGATTTTAAGTGTAAGTAAATTATGAGGTTGACGCGTTGAGCATTCTACTATAAACTAGAAGTCTAGAAGACTAGAAGCAAATAAATAAGAAATAATGAAGAAATAGATACTAATGCTAAAACATAAAAGCCCATATGATTGATATATGTGGACCGAGCCAAGTAAGCTAATATGGGCTTATAATTTATTTAATTCAAATATTGAAATGTGAGTTATTGGATTTTAATAATCCGAAGTTTCATTTATTGGCCGGGATTAATCCTAACTCAGGAAATGTTTTCAGATACTCTCAACTTTGAACTTATTTAACAATTCTTAACTAACTGAGAGTTAACATCCGTTAGTTTTTTTGATTAAATGGGGCCAAAATCAAGCCGTTTTACAACTACGTCACCGCCTAGCCTCTATCAAGTCTTTTTTTTCAGTGTCTAGCCTCCAACGACACCTGAAATCTACCTTAAGTTAGTTAAGTGGTTCAAATCAGAAGTTGAAATTGACGGGTTTTATGGTGCAAAAGTTTAAATTGACGGATCAGATGGTTGATTTCAACTTTCTACTTAGTTCTTTGGGCATATAAACAGTCCATGTCATCAAAAAACTAACGACGTTAACTCTCAGTTAGTAAAAAATCATTGAAGGAAAATAAGTTCAAAGTTGGAAGTGTTTATAAATATTTTTTTAGTTGGAATTAATCCCGGCCAATAAATAAAAGTTGAGATTATTATAATCCAATAACTTTTATGTAAGGAAGGTTTATAAAGGTGTGCAAAGCTTTATATTAACTTTATAAAAAAATCATGAAGGGATTATTAATATTTAAATTGTTAGAATTGGGAGCCAACTTTTTGGTTTAATTTGGTTAATAACTTAGTTTATCTATTCCTTTAGCTTTATATTGTAAACTGGTTAGTGTTCATATGAAATGTACAAAAACAAAGTTACAACTCATAAGAAGTAATAGTTTTTAGATGAGTTATGTCAATGAGGTTGCAAAAGCTGGTGAAATTTATGCTTGCTAATGAATAAAATATGATTATTAATATACACACAATAAGCATGCTTGACCTTAAAAAACGTATTAAACGAGTTTATTCAATCAAAAGAAACTCAACCTAATTCTAGTACGATGATTCGGGACATGTGAAAGTAATTTGGCATGTATTGAAGGTGTGTCTACCATTTCGAATAATTTGACTGAAAGAGTGAATAAGTGTTCAATCTATATGGACATTTGAGTGACTCATCTATGTGTGCACATGGACACGCACCTTACCACCTTTTGTTTTTCAAATCATTACAATTTCATAATTTTAACTCGCTATTCTATTTAATTACTTCATGAAATAAAATAAAGTATGAAAGTTTATTAGTACTCTATTTATTTCATAATAAAATATGCCTAAACATGTTACTTTGTTTGAATCATAAGAACCATCTATGTAATGGTCTTAAATGTTATTTAGGAATTGACAATAATTGTAATACCCGCCTCCCAACATGCAATGTAGGGAGTGTTACACGTTAGAAATACAAAACACATAGTAATCAAATAATGCACGTCGAAAGTCTAATTTTAATCATACATCATAGTATATTGTACATCTGACATATTATATAATAATATCATATGAGTTTAAGTATACTAGAAATTCAAATTTTCAGTAACACTCTTAGACCTCTAACCTCTCATAAGCTAGCCTGTAATCTTTTGTATCTGTAGTAACTTGACGCCTATGATGTGTGCCCGTAAAAATATAACATTTGAGACTTAGCTTAAAGCTGACGAGTTTACAAACATAGTATTATTCCAAACATATTATAATTGACTATTGCATCAAGTAGATGCACTACTAGAAAAACTACAATAGATGACACGCAATGCGCGTCATATTTGGGGTCAGATGCGCGTCAAGGAAGGGGTAGTCATAAATGAAAGATGACGCGCATCTGCGCATCATCTCTTTACGACGCGCGGAAGATGACGAGCATTTTACGATGCGCGGAAGATGACGTGCATTTTACGACGCGCAATAGATGACGCGCATTGCACGTCAAGGAAGGGGTAGTCATAAATGACAAGATGACGAGCATGCACGTGTCATCTTTGTGAATTTTATGACGCGTTCAAAATGATACGTAACGTACGTCATAAATTTAGCTACTTTATAAAATAAATATTTATTATTTTAAATTTACCTGCTGTCTTTATAAAACTATAAATCAATAGCTGCTGAATAACGGTAACATAAAATTCATTTAATTAAATACTAACAAAAATTATAAAGTTGTTCTAGCTTTACATGGAAATACATAAAGTTTTAAATTCATTTAATTGGTTAATAATGTAGCCCTGTACATAAATGAAATTCAAAACGTAACGCGGCCACTCTTCGCAAAGTCCATCCAAATCAGTGTTTGTGTATTCAGCATTATCTCGTTTAACCTAAGAAAAAACCAATTTTATCAAATTAAACTTGTGAATTTGCACTATCCATATGAACTAACAACCAGTATGCTAATCAACCTCCATTACACAATTTCTAACTAAATCACCCAAATATTCAAGTCCGACATGTAATTAAACAAAATTCAACTACTTTATCATCAAATTAAACTCATAAACTCTACATTACGTACTTATAGAACTAAATCAATCGTATTAACATAAAATCGTGGGGAATCTAACAAGTTTGACACAGTTATAGAAGGAACTATAAGTCATTTATACTATATATACGCAATCAGTAAATGTGCATCCTTGATAAAATGTAAGAGGATGAAAAGGAACATTATCAAATTAGACCAATGATAGTTGTAGTTGATTATAACAAACATAATACAATAGAAGTGGTGCCCTTGAAGAAAAGGCATCCATATCTAAGATACAGAAAATTACAAAACCCATATAAATCTCAGCTCTACTTAACGCACCTTGATTTACCTTGAGGTAAGGTTGTTGATCATTTGACTGTGCTTGGGACAAAATAACCTGTTGTAGTTGCTGATGTGGTGAAAAAGGCAAGACAAGCTACATTAAGGTAGAGTACGTCATCTAAACATGGTTAATTAATCCAAAGTTGACTATAGCTAGCAAATCAAGCAAGGTACATTGCCAAATAACTTTAATAACAAAGTAAAATTTAATATATATAAAACTCAATTTGGTTGAATTTTATCCAATTACCGTTTCCATAAGTTGATTTATAGGAGTGATAGGTGGAAGAGATCCATTAACTTTATTTCCCCAATTGATTTGGACACCTGAATTCTTCTTTAGCCACTTGCTAGACGAAACTACTTTCGCATGTGATTTAACTGCCACAAAATACATTCTTTTCTTACGTAACTAGCTAACTCACTTAGGTTTTATCATCACGTATTAAGAAAAGGAAGAAGAAAGCATCTAAAAATCTACTTAATCTTTAAGGTATAACACCTGAAAAACAAAAATAGTAGTAAAAAGTTCTTACACTTCTCGATGGCAAACACATTATTCTTAATAATCTCTGAAATTGTGACAAGAGTAGCGATAACTACAAAATAACCCAAACAGAAGATAGGGGTGCCACAATTTCCCTAGACTTTAGTGTAATCCATGCATCAGAAGTAATGATATACAAACAAAAACAAATCTATAAAAATGTGTCAGGTTAATGGAACAATTTTAACATCCTAGCTGACACTTCTATTAGAGGGCATAAGTTAGAATACTAGAACATTAACCTACTCTTTTGCCACAACACTGTTTGTTGTTAATTTATTAAGCCAAAAAAACAGGATCCTTAAATTATACTAAAATAAAAATACTATTTGTGAAATTACCCTACCATGAGAAGTAAAATAAAATGTATACATCTCAAAATCCATACTTAACATACCATATTATATCTTTAACTTTGCCTCTGCTATCAAAGTGAGTCCAAGTGGCTGAGTTCCTGAATGTTCAAAAATAAAAGAAGAACAGAAGATAGTTTGAGTTCCTGGTATAGAACAGATTATGAGAGATACCCTTTTTCTTTATTTTAATATGTTTATGTTAGTTTTTCGAAAGTTTAAGAGATGCTTAATATTTTCCATAAAATATAAGCCTTAATATCAAACACAAAAATTCAATGGTCATCTCGCAAATTCCAGGCTCCATTTTCCAATTTTCAGAAAGTTCAGACAAATTTTACAAGTTCCATAAATTTTACATACTCAATTACAAGATACTTCAAGGTTGTAAGAAATACTCCCAGTCCCATTTTATCATGTAGTTCTATAATAAACAAAGTGTGCCATTTAAAATATATACACTATAGTAGTTGCAGACCACTCCATGGGCTTTACATTCTATGATTTACTAAATTATACATCCAATCTGTTTGAAAGCAACATGATAATCAATAAAAGTGGCTATGGATTTTCCAATTAACTTATGCCATTTGTGGCATTTGAGAAATGCTTACATGTGTTACTAGGCAACCTACAAAAGTTCATGCAAAAATCATCCAGCTATCAAAAAAGACAACGATATATAACAATTTATTTCATTTCCTGTTGCAAATCTTGAACTAAATTGCAGGTTTTAAGCATATAAAACAACTCATAGAAATCAACAATTGATTCTCTGTATTAGGTGTAAGAATCTATTCTAACTATCAACAGATTCCTAAAATTTTAGGTGGGATTGTGGATCTTAGGTTATATGCAAGCCCATTAGGCAATATCCCACATCCCAAACCATTTCTAGCATTCAAATGTATGATGAACACATCCATTTTGTTCATAAAATCTTAACACATACAAAACAAAATTAGGGTTTTCATTCTCCTAAACTCTTACAGAAATTCAACATCATGGCTCTATCCAAATAGTGTTGTTAACTTACTTTACCATAAATGTTAAAAGTGATGATCTCTCAGATAACAAAATGAACAACTCCATACATCTTCAACATTCTTTAACCTTCACATTTTAATATAACATATACTGCCATGAAGCAATATCTAGCTTTCAAAACTCAAATGTACATGAACACACCTGTATGGTTCACAAATCTCAACAAATACAGCAACTACAATTAGAGTTTTCCATTTCACACAACTCCAACCAAAATCCCAAACCAAAACACCAACAACCCACAAAGATTCATTACACCAAAACCCCAAATCACTCGAGAAACAACAAGAAATCTCAACCTTAGCCCCAACCCCGATCCATTCACAAAACTCATGAAAACAAATTCACATAAAGGGTGAAGAGAATCGCGTACATATTCGCATAACAGCTGCAATTCATCTTCCGACAAGTGCTGTCACTCTTTGACATTCGATATCCACAGATCCAAATCCATCATTCGAAATCAGGATTTTTGTCGTGACCGAATTAGGGGAATTGGAGAAATTAGGGCATGAAATTGAATTAAGGATGGTGGGAGGATTGAAATATGGGCGCGGGTTTTTAAAATGTGACGGAAAAAGATGACACGTAAAAATGTGTGTTATTTTTTTTATAAATTTTTTAAAATAAGACATAATTTTTATGACACGTGAAAATGCGCGTCATTTTTTTTCGCGCGTCATCATTTGCACGTCATCTATTAATAGCTTTGTAGTAGTGATGCTGCCATGCTAAATAGATAGAAACAAAGTAAGCACAATATAATTTCACAGAACCAGTCTAGCTGCTTGTTTACTTATACAATTAACTTAGCTGATTATTTCGTTTTTCTATTATAACTTTAAAATATAACGTTTTATAAAATTATGAATTTGTCAACCTAAGAACGAGTTTATTTTTCTGTACGAGTCAACCTAAGTTTCGATTAAAACGGAGCAGGTTTAACTATAATATATTATTATATTTAAACGGGCTCTTATGTCACTAAAATTCCTCTAAGACTTCAAAGTTTAAGTAGCCATTTTACTTGTTACTTATTCGTTTGACAATATGTTTTATGTAAATTTCATATTTCTTATGTTCATAACTATTACATTTAACCCGAACACACATAATGTTACAATAATACGCTCACATGCTTGACACTTAGGAGGGATTCTATGAAAAGTTGATAAGCGTTAGCCCTAATACCCTATGGTGTTATAAACTTTAAACATCAAGTATTATAATTGTTATTAAAAAAGTTAGCACCCAAACATGTGATTCAATAACCCATAGGGATTACTGTGTAGTCAACTATATAATTTACTATATTTATTTTAAAGTTTGCAGAAATCGATAAATAAATCCATAAATATACTGTAATTACGTAGTTAAATTTAAGGTTATTGGATTTTAATAATCATAAGTTTCATTTATTGGACGGGATTAATTCTAACTCAAAAAATGTTTGCAGACACTCCCAACTTTAAATTTATTTTCCTCCAACGATCCCTTACTAACTGAGAGTTAACCGCCGTTAGTTTTTTTTTTTTTTTTTTTTGATAAAATGGGGCCAACATTGAGCCATTCTTCAATTACACAGCTGCCCAGCCTCCATCAAGTCCGTATTTTGGTGTCTAGTATCCAACGTTACCTAAACTCTATCTCGAATGAGTTAAGTGGTGTAACACCCGGCCTCTCGTACCACCAATATTGTCCGCTTTGTCCACGAGAAGCTCACGGATTTGCTTTTGGTTGCCCGGGTGAAAACTTCCCACGGAGGTCACCCATCCCTGGATTGCTCCCACCTGAGCACGCTTAACTATGGAGTTCTCTTCTCATCGACAGCAAATACGCCTAAAGCGCATTGGTGATATTAGAGACCAGACATTACTTATGAACCAAGAATCTCTACTAACCACGGTCGATGTGGGAAATATGTAGGGTGTCACAAGTGGTTCAGATTAAAAGGTGAAGATTGACGGGTTTTAGGGTGCGGAAGTTTCATATTAACAGACTAGATGGTTGATTTTAATTTTTTTGCTTAATATTTTGGCCATAAAAACAATCCATGTCATCAAAAAACTAACGGTGTTAACTCTCATTAGTTAGGGATTGTTGAAAAAAAATAATCTCAAAGTTGAGAATGGCTTGTAAATATTTCTTGAGTTGAGATTAATCCCGGCCAATAAATGAAAGTTGGGATTATTAAAATCCAATAACCCTTAAATTAATGCAAGACAAACACACATGTTTTTGTGTGTATATATAAAGTTTACAAATAAATAATCATATTATTAAGTCGCAATTAGGTAATTTTTCGGGTTTATATAGTGCGACCTTGTGAGTGAGTTAAGTGGTTCAGATCCGAGAAAAATAAGATCAAAGTTGAAAGTGTGTATAAAAATTTTCTGAGTTGGAATTAATCCTGACAAATAAATAAAATTTATGATTATTAAAATCCAATAATCTTATCTAATATTATCTTATCTTACTACTCTAAGTTGAGATTAATCCTGTCACAATTCTAGAGTATTGAAATTTTCATTCTCGCGCCAAATTACTTTCACCTGTTTTATGGTAAATATATAGTAATTAAGAGAGTAATTTATTCACACCTTTATTACTACCGTTTCAATATTTTTTTATTCAAATAAACAATTTAATGTTTCAAAATTTACTTCTCATTTGCAAAAGAAAATATAACATACATATCATACCTTCTAAAATAATAAATCATTTTTGTAATTACAAGTATATACAAAATTTTAAAGCTAGTTATTATATAGAAGAGAAAGATCATAAAATTAATATGACCAAGCCTAACATTAATATGTCACGTCGAATCTTAGATCTTTATTAATTATATTAAAAAGAAAGATTCTAAAATAATAATATCTAAAAGTTATAACCATTTTCGTTCCAATTATTTTGCATTTCAACTTGGCACTTGATTTAATTCTCCATAAATGTCTCAATATCACTTCTTATCACAAAGAAAACCATGCTACAAATTATGTTTTATGTGGGTAAAGACGAACAGGAAGGCCTTTGGCAGGAACAGGCATAGGATCAACAATGATCTTTTCATCAAGAACGGTTTTCTCCCATCGAAACCTCTTCGTTATATGGTGCATGAAAACGAGTATCTCCAATCGAGCAAACTCTCTTCCTGGACACATCCTCGCTCCACCTCCAAACGGGACGTATGTGTACGGAGCCGGTCCAGCTCCCTCGTATCGTGAAGGGTCAAACTTGAGGGGCTCAGGAAAGAATTCAGGGTTTTTGTGTGCTCCATTTGTGCTCCAATATATCTGAAACATAACAAGACTTTTATTAATAATATGCAAAAAGTTTGTGTCTGTCACATGTATTTATTATTTAACATGGCATAAGTTCATGTTATTATTTAACATGGCATAAGTTTGTGTCTGTCATAAGTTCATGTTATTATTTAACATGGCATAAGTTCATGTGACCTCTATGAAATAAAGGCTTAAAGCTGTTAAATGACAAAATGATGGTGAGAGGCCAGCCAAAGATTGACTCCATAGGTGTATATGAAAGATGTATGTTAGGAAAAACAAACCATAAAACCGTTTTCCCACGATGCATGGCGGATAACCCAACAATTGCAATTGGTATAGGCTGATCTCAACAACAATTAGTAGATGCGTTCACGAAAGCGTTTGGAATGGAACAAAGCTGCCTACTAAGAGAAAGATTGGGATTCATGAGTATTTGAATTAAGAGGAGGTGTTAGAGTTATAATTTAAATATGGGTAGCGGGTCGGGTCAACCATCATGTGTCAATAGTAGTTATTTGCAGAGTTTGTTATGGTTATTATTATTATTTTTTTTGCTTAGTCCGGTTGCTTTCAGATAAGTGGAACAAACCATCAGTAATTTTGAGACAAATTTTTCCATCGACGAACCATTGTAATATGGCGACGAATATAGTCGTTGCAAATTAGCTAGTGAGTCGCAAAATTCCTTCGCAAAATAGTTGTATAGTTTGTTCTCAAATAAATTTATAAATTCTATAAAGAACTGATGTAAATTTGTTATTTGAAATTCAAATAACATGACGAAAGTAATATATACCTTCCAGCCCTTTGGAATAGAAAATCCGTCAAAGGTGATATCAGCAAGAACTTCTCTAAATGCTCCTTGAAATGGAGGGGAAAGCCTCAACACTTCAGAAGCTACATTCCATGAATATTTCATCTTATGTATGTCATCCCAGTTTAATAGTTCGCCTGGCTCTTTTGACTTTGCAATTTCCATTTGCTCTAAATTAACACAAAACAAAAGAAAACCTCAATTAAAAACAATTATCACTACCCTTGTGATCAAGTATAATAAAAAGTCACTAGATTTAGTGGGAACCATCTCTCATGTCTATTATATATGCACACATATATGCATATACGTGCGTATGCAAATAGGTGAGAGTTCTATACGAAACCATAATAAACACGTGTAAATAGGTGAAAGTTCTATACAAAACCAGAATAAACACGTGAACTCACAAGAAACAAAAAACATCCTTCATTTATTATTAAAATCTAAATGATAAATACATTAATAAAAAAATTAAATGATTTATGTGTCTAATTAGTTAACTTGCATGTTGTCTCTCTTTTTTTCTTTTGCCACAACTAGTTATGTACATATGTGTACATTAGAGAATCATTATGAACCTACACATGTAAATATATATAATATATAATATATGATATATATATATATATATATATATATATATATATATATATATATATGAATACACATAAATTTACAAAAAATACGCATGTACTAGTTCATGTAAATTCTCGTAGCAATAATGTATTTTCTAGTTATGTAAAATTAGATAAATATACAAATAAATTAATGATTTAATTAGTGTATTTAGTTCTTCATATATTTGTGGTTTCTAGCTTACCATTCCCTTCCCCTATTTATGTATCTATGTATAAGTGAGGAAAAAAAAAACAAATTATGAAACACCTACAAGAGAGCAAGAGAGAGAGAGAGAGAGAGATGAGAGTTGATGAATAAAATATTTCAATTCGGTTGTTTAGATCCAAAAACAAAATAAAGGGTGACATATTTTCCAAGAAGAACGAAATAATTTAAAAGCGAACTAGAAATAGTACCTTTGTAAACTCCTTCATAAATATGTGGAAGCTCAGCAAGATACCTAACAATGGAAGTGCATGTACTAGCAATAGTATCATGTCCACCTAGCAACAAAGCTATTAACTTATTAGCAATATCTGAATCGGTCATAGAATTTTCATCATCACCATTTGTAACAATCATATGTGACAACACATCTTGTTTAGGGTCAGCCTTCCCCTCTTGCAAATCAATTTTCCTTTGCTTGATTATTTCTATAAGCTCCTTTCTAATATGATTCGCACCTTTAACCGCTTTATTAAATTGTGTACCAGGGACATCTATAGGGATTGAGAAAATCCCCGAAACTAACGCTTCAAAAGGGTGTGCGAATCTTGCTATATGGGTTGGGTCATCTACACTAATAAACAACCGAGATGCAATGACAAAGGCAAAGCGTTTGATGAGAGGGTAAACCTGGACAAGTTCGTGGTTTTCCCAATTCGTTGAAAAGTGTTTATTAGTGATATCATCCATTACACCAATATACCTTTGCAAAGCCTCGGGCTTTAGGAAGTATGGAAAAGCTTTCCTCATCTTCACGGCTTCATCTGCCGCGCTTGATTTAGATGGGAACAACTTGTTCACATAGTCGGGCACCCACAAACGTACAAATTTGTATTCGTTTGCAAACACAAACTTGTTACCTGCGGGCCCACAAAATACTGCAGTCTTATATCCTAACAAGGAAGTCTTGAAGATATTAGAAGAATATCTAGCTATACGATCAAAAATGAATTTTTCAGGATGGCCATTCCATCCCGTGGAAAGAAACTCCATGGTCTCTCCGAAGAATGGCCATCCTGATGCGCCAGGTGGCTGGACGCCACTAGTCCGGTAATTCTTGTAGAATAAGAAGTGGATTGCTAAAGAGATGGATATAACTAGGAGAGATAAAAGAGAACCATACAATAAGGTCATTTTTATTGGTTTTTGGAGTACACATAACTCTTGCGCTTAAGGTTTGAATTATATATAAGGGTCAATGTGATTTGTCCATTATGTGTGGGTGTTTGTATTGATTAAGGCGGAAACATAGGATACTAATGTCTAAATTAAGGGAAATGCTTTTTTATTTAACAAATGAGTCACCTTGTGATAATCAAACAAGTTTTATTATGATTCTTAGCCGACCTTTTCTATAGATATAAAAGAGGGAAATGTCTAGTTGTATATATCACACGTATATGGGTATAAGTTTGTAGGTCTGTATATCTATGTATCTTTTGAACACTTATTGTCTCAATTGTATTCTTTTGAACAAATGACACCAAAAAATATAAGGCTAGAAAAATTCTAAACAAAATGTAGGTCAAATTATTATATGTATTAAAAGCTATGCGCCAGTTATAGTGTCACTAGCCATTGGTGTCATGGGTATATAGCAATGATGCGTAGGATCCTAATTGATATTGCAATTTTCGTACTTTTAGTTGATTATGATTTTTCCATATGCGGTTATGGATATGTGTTTTTTGTTTGGAATCCTTAATGGTTGTGATGGGTGGTAAATGTTGGTTGAACTTGGTGGACCGGTGGTTGTCCGTAGACTTACTTGGGTTTGAGTCTCACACATTCGTTTGTGTTGTTTTATTATTTATTTTCTTTCAGTTTTAAAACGGAGGTCATGTGTAGATCATTTGTCACGACAAATGTCTATTAATTTATAATATTTTGCGGGGAAATTTCATATATCCTTCTACAAACTTGATAAATCCTCAACTCAAAATCAAATATACATGTATCCCCTTCTATAATGATTAAAAATATCAAATTTGTCTATTTAAAATTATTTTACTAAAAATAAATTAAAAAATAACTATTTTAATCTTTATTTTTATAACATGGTTCCTGCCTAATAGTTCTCGCGTGCCATTGAAAATAATATAAATATTGTAAAGATGATGACATAGGCGCGCGGTAACTTGTTCCGTTGTTGTCTACTGTCAGAAAAGATCCAGAGATTCTTGCATTCTTATATATACTTTGGCTTCATAGTTGCCTATCAACCGAAGGCCTAAATGCAATCAATGATGCAAATGAGGTCACATTCGTATACAGCCTCAACTCTATCAACGATCTAATTTCCTAGATAATATTCGTCCATATAATTCTATGTTGATAATGGTTTAGGTCCTCACGTTTAGTGCCGTATATGTAGATTTTAAGTATTTTAGGCCTTTCATTATAGGAGTACTCGAGGGCTATCATATATGTAGAGGTGTTATCAAGATGCATTTGCTATTTGTCAAGTGCATATCATAATTTAATTTTACTAAAACAAACTTTTATGTTGACAAATAATTAAAAAAAATAATCATTGTTGTAACTGTGAAAATGTTTTATAGCATATGTTCACAAAGAAAAATATACTTATATTATAATCTATATTAATCTCTTTGGTCGGTGAGACCAGTAGAGATTTTAATTTTGTACTTTTGTCACAATACTTTTGTGGTGTTCAAGATTTTTTACCCTATATAATGACACAATGTGAGGGTAATTGGAGAGAGAAAGTGGAGGTAGATGTTAGCGGAGAACGACATTGTGCACTCATCTCCGGCGACCTTTGTTGACGAGGGACGATCGTCCGGTCCTTGGATCGTGACGTCTGGTACCTCCCCGTCTCTATTTCTGCAATGGTCTCCATTTGTAGAGAGAAAGATCTGTCGACGATGGCTACCCTGAGACAGTCTTGTAGCCTAACGTTGCCGGTCACCGATCGGTGGCCTTTTCTAGTAGCGGCGGTTAAGGTTGTACCTTGGTAGCGTCGGGTCTACATGCATTTCCGGCCGATGAACGGTCGTTCGACTTTTTGGTCGAGACTTCCAGTGGGTCTTTGTCTCTGTCTCTTTGATTTTCTCTATTTATCACTTTATTGGGGGTGTTTAGATCTATTGATGATGGTTATGATTACCAGCCTGAGACTCTCTTGTGGCTTATCGTTGCCGGTCGCCGTCCACCGCCCCCTTGTGATGACAGCGGTGAAGGCTTTGCCTTGGTAGCGTTGGATCTACAACCGTTCAATTCGGTGCTCGATGTGTATTAAGGCTTTCGATTTCTTCAGTCCTTGATGACTGGGCTCGTCTGGTCTAAGACTGGATCACGTTACCGACATTGATTTTGTTGTCTTTTTAACTAGCCATAGTTGGTTTTCTGTTAAAACCCTAGATCGAGTTGCTATGAGACTTTTTAGATCTGCTTATCAATGATCTTGTGGTTCGTCAATCTTGCATGTGTTTATGTTGTTGAGCTTTGATTTTACTTTATGAAGCTTAAATCTGTTCTCTTGTGAAGTATGGATTGGTGGTATGTTTGTGATGGACCCTATATTGCTGATGATGGAACTTAAGTTTCGATGTTGGTTTCTGTACGTATGAATTATGTTCGCCGATTATGATTGATGAAACCGCATGCAATTTGGTTACGATTGTCTGTTATTGTCACGACTGTTTAAGGGGATTAATACTTATATATAGTCTAGATGAATCTTAATTCATTTGGCTATGATGATTTTGGTACAAACTGGGTTTTGACGTGGCATTTTCATAGACAGTGAGTACACTTTTATATACTTACAACCTGAATTGTAGCCGATACCCTTCGGGATCAAACGCTAAGCCTAAACCAGTTCTTGAAATGAGGCCTAATGACAATTGTATTAATCTCCCCCGCGGCAACGAGCGGTTAAAATAACTAGTTATAATAATAACAAAAACTTTAATGATTATTTACTATACAAATAGATAGAACTTGATGTATACCATAAGACTGATGTGATAGAGCTGCATGCAAATTTTTTAAAAATCAAAATAAAGTCATGTTGGTTTCGAACGGGCGACCTATTGATATGAAGCAAAACGCCCCATCACTAAGCTATAAACTAAAGCCGAATTGTGTGTATTTATGTTTTGATCCACATGACAAAATTTGAATGATGTTAACATGATTCATAAATTGGTAATTGTTATTTGTGAAATATCGAACTTTTGCTTGGTAAACTTTATTTACTACTTGTCACAGCAAACATTTGGTTTTGCATACACATTATAGTCACAAAC
Source organism: Flaveria robusta (assembly GCA_025506415.1). NCBI lineage: Eukaryota > Viridiplantae > Streptophyta > Magnoliopsida > Asterales > Asteraceae > Flaveria > Flaveria robusta. Next base: position 5,656,163 of record CM046467.1, read on the forward strand.
AACTTTGAATGGATTTGATTCACCGGTGTGAAATGACCTGGCAACTGATAGTGTGCGGTTCAAACATTATGGGAAATGAGTCTAGTCGAGTAGTCAAGTTTGAGATAGCCTAAGTTTAAGTTGGAGCGCATCTAACTAAAAGAGCTTAAGGTCAGCTCGTTTTAAGTTTTACTTTTAAAGCTTAATAAGTATTTTTATACATAAACTCTTTATATGTGTTAAAGTTTAACGGTTTTCTTTCCTTGGTTATAAGGGAAAAAGACAATACTATAAGAAAGTTCTATCATTGAGCCCTGTGATTATTTGAATGATCCAAGATCAGTCTCCTAAATTTATAATACCTAAGATTGGCTCACTAGGTTTATTGGGCCTCGTCTCCCCCTAATTATAATATATTACTTTTATAAATGGACGTAGTACGGTTTTCTTTTAGTACAATGACACTAGACGATTTACGTTTAAATTAATAGTTTAAAAACTCGTGTATACTGAATTAATATAAAATATTAATAGTTATTTATTAATATTTAAAAAATATAAATAATTTTTTGAAAAAAATTAATAGTTATTTATTAGAGTAAATTACAAATTTTGTTTTTTAAGTATGCTTAAAATTACGGATCTTGTCCTTAAACTCTAATAAATACACCAAGTATCCTTTATTTGAAAATTTGTAACGTTTTTTGTCCTTTTTACTAACAGAAGTTAATTTTTTCTGTTACATTTTTTAAATGGGTCAGTGGGTTGTTCTACACGTCAGGTCGTGTCTTCGGTTTGACTTTTAACATTTTTCTTTCTCTCTTTTTTTTTATAAAATAGTGACCAACCAATCTAAAAGTTCATCATAGTGACAAGTACAAACAACTACTTTAAAGTTTTAATAAAACCAAAAACACGAATGTTATTTAATTAAACACACTATTATTTTGGGTTTTTTTAAGCGGTTACTAATGGTTTTAATTATTATAAATCAAACATAAACCAGTTTAAAACGGAAGCGAACTTTACAATAAGAACAAAAAAATTTTATATATTAAGCAAAGCCTAATCATATATAAAACCTAACATACAATAATTATAACTAAGTAAAATAAAAAGTCATGACCCAATTTCATACGATATTCGATAGGTTTCTAATATAATATGTAAAACAAACTGTTTGATATAGTTGAAAATTTTATACCAAAAGGGTTAAAAAGCGACGGTGTAACAAACTGATTACTAGTTTAATTTTTATCTAATGTGAAATAACTAAAGTAAACAAATGAAAACATTAAATAATTTAATAATCTATAAATAAAATTTGAATTTAATAAGATATTTAAATTAATTAATTAATAATATTTAAGATAAGTTTATAAAACAAAAATATTTATATGAGAGAAAGAAAGAAAAGTTAAGGAAAGTAAATAAAAACATAAAGAAACAAAATAATATATTAGTGAAAAACTATTAGGTGTTCTTTAGATTTTTCATTAATTGATGATATTTAAACCCATGTATGTTTTAATTTATATTTTAATCATATGTTTTATTAATTTCTGTAAATTATATTTTTAGTTTCTGTAATTTTTATTTTTAGAAAATCTATTAGGTGTTCTTTAATTTTTATTTGTTCTAGCAGAAAAGTATTTAACTAAATTTAACAAATAAAAAAATTATAATATATTAAAATCAATAAATGAAATTAATTTTTTTACAATTAAATTAATTTATTAATTATATTTAAGATAAGTTGTAAAATAAAAGTTGTGAGAAAAAAAGAAAAAAGAAAAGTAAGTAAATAAATAAAAGAAAGAAAGAAAATAGATGATTAGTATAAATTACATATTTTATATTTTGTCCTTTAAAAGACAAGGCAAAAATATTATTTACCATAAACTTAACAAAAATATTTAACTTCAGTTAGTGAAATGGACGGAAAGTGTGACAATTTTTCAAATAAAAAACATTCAGTGTAATTATCAAAGTTTAACAATAAGATCCGTAATTTTGAGCATACTTAAAGGACAATATTTGTAATATCCTCTATTTTTTAATATTTAAAAATTATAAAATAATTTTTGGAATTAAAATGTAATTGAAGTTACATATAACTATTTACTTTAAAGAATAAAACTAATAACAATATTTTTTTAAATTTTAGCCTTAAAAATTTTTTCCGATGATAAAATTACTTTTTTTAACACTTCAATTTTTTTAAATACCTTTTTGAACAATTTCATTTTTTTTAAAGTTCTTTGTATTAATTTTTTTTTATTTCATAAAATTTTATTTTTGAAAAAGTAATGTTTTTTTAATAAAAAAATCTGCTTTATAATTTGGAAGGTATATAAATAATATCATTACTATTTAATTTATTATTAAATAATTAGCTTTCATTCTTTAAATTTAGGTGGAATGTAGGTGGACGGTGTATAAAATTGTCATGTGGCTTTTAGATATTTTGTTTTATTCATATAAATTAAAACCAGTGTAATTTGCTTTCATTTAGTGTATTTTGTTTTAGATATTTTTTTTTAGATATTTTGTTTTATAAGTATAAATTAAAATCAATGTTTACAACTTTGTTATAAATAATACTATCTTGAATGACTTAAATGGACTAAAAATCGTACAACCACTTCATAAGTTATGCTTCATAATATAAGTATTGTTATTTTAGCATCACAAGCTAAATATGAGAGTGGATTGACTGGTTTCGTCGATTAAACCAAGAACAATTCAGTTATAACCTAGTTGACCCATTTAAAACATGAAAAACCAATAAAAATTGATGAAAAACCACATCTGTTTGTCTCATTCCTTTTCAAGTGATCGGTTCTTGATGCCGGATTACCTAAAAACAAGTCTTTTACCACATAATAAAAAATGAAGAAACATGCTTAGTAGTTTTCCAAATAAATGTTTCTTAAGTCTTATCACTAAAAAAATATACAAATCTACTAGAAAACTAATAATAATCCGCAACAAAGGAAATTTTGGGGTTGCTATGTTATATATCATCTGACTAGGTTACAATCACGTATAATACACGGGCTAAATAAATTTATTATTGAATGGTTAATAATATAAAAAGTTATGTTTTAAATATTATGTATTATACAGATTGAATAAACCCATGTATTACACATTTTAAAATTTGAAATTAACATATTTGAAATTTTAATTATGAATAGGATTAATTAATGAATAGCTATTATAACATTCATAATAAAAGAAGAGAGAAACGGGAAACCAACTATTAGATGACCTAGAATGTTGACAAGTGCCCATATTTATTTTTATTTATTATTATAGAGATTAGATCATGTATTTACTTCTATGTATTAAAGAAGACATCTCAAGTCTTTAATTTATAAGATATTATAATTGCTACATGACGATGTTTTTTAAAAAAAAAATAATTAAATCTGTCATCGTCAAGTGAAAAACGATTTGGGTTTTGTTAGGTATAGTTTGCATTATTAAGATGTATACGTTTCAAAAATCCATTGAATGAAGAGTTAATGTATATTTGTACCTATCACTCGGAATGTTAATACATCAATCTTCAAACTTAGTAGGGTACATGAACTCATCAACATGTGTTGTATATATCGACTCCGTTGGTTGATGAAACCATTTATTAAGTGTGCAAAGTACAATAATATATAACCTTTACGTTTTCCTTGGCCTATTGGGTCAGATGACAATTTTAACGGGCTACCTAATAAAATGATTTATTTATAAGCAACATGAAATAACAACACAAGTTTGTTTATTTTTCAACTCTAAAATAATTACTTTTATTTAGTTAATTCACTATGAAAATAACATGGTGTTGGTATGCAACTAATGATTTCTGTATTGGGCGAGCTCTATTCACTTCTTTGTATTTATAAAGTGAAACGGTGTTTAATAACTTTAAATATGTAGCTATTTAAGAAATTCTTTAGTATTTCATGATGATGTTCTTGGAAGGTCTTAAAAACCAACGAAAGTATGTAGCTATTAATTAGATATTTAGATGGGGTTGGTTACAGTATAAAGTGAATTTTCGTGCAAAACATATGAAGTTTTTGCATGATTATTCAAGTTTCTTACGTGATAATTCCATGCATTTGTGTGATATTTGCCTGATATTAGTACGTGATAATTATCACACAAGTATAAACCATCTTGTCTGATAGTTCCACCTTCATTTTGTTCAATTCTTAAAAATAGATCATTTTGTATTTTAATTGGGTTCTAACCTAATAATTATCACGCAAGTATAAATAATTCTTGCATGATAATTATCACGTAATTGTAAATCATTCTTAGAGGGCGTTTGATACGTGTAATTTGTTGTAATTGAAATTTAAATTGAAATTCAAAGGATTGAAATTGAAATCAATATTTTCCAAAATATTTGGAATTTAAGAGAATTGGAATTTATAAATGAAATTTAAATTACAAAAGCATTATTAATGACAAAACACTAATAAAGTAATTAGAATTTATCACTTATTGCAAACTACCACCACCTCCATGATTACTAATCTCCGCCGCTACATACCATCGACCGTCGCCGCCGTCACTACCAACAATTGACCGCGACCACCAACCGTGCCCAACGACCACACCCGTTGCTGAAAACCGACCGTACCCAACAGTCGCCACCAACCGTTCAAGCACGCTGCCTAAAACCAACAGTCGCTATCGAGCGCGTCTAAAACTGACGCGATTCGACCACGACAGTCGGTGGTCAACTGCGGGCGCGGTTGGTGGAGACGGTCGTTTATACATGCGGGTGCGGTTAACGGCGACCATCGATTGTTGACAACGATGACAGCATGATCGATTATTGGCGGGTTTGGGTTATCGGCGGATGGCGAAGGTGAAGTAGCGGCAGCCGAGCGGCAGCAGTCAGGGCGGCAGTGATCGGAGTTGGCGGCGGTGGTGAGGGTCGGCGGCGGCGGGCGGGCGGTGGCGGGCGGAAATCGGTGGCGGTAGGGGTCGGCGACGACGGTCGGGGCGGGCGGAGGAGGGGTGTGCGGCGGCGGCGGCGGAGGGGCGAGTGGTGGCGGCGGCGGCGGCGGTCGGAGGCGGGCGTCGACAAAGGTCGTTGGTAGCATTGGTTGGTGGTGGTTGGGGGTGGTAGGTGGCAGTCGATAGCGGATGCGAGTGTCGGTGGAATTTGAAATACTTTATTTGAAGGAATTTAAGGTAATCAATTCCAATTCCAATTAAAATTCTTTTCGAATGGAATTCGAATTCCAATTACAACAAATTCCTAACAAACAAACACAATTATTAATAGAATTAAGATTCCAATTCCATTAAATTTATTCCAATTCCATTAAATTTATTCCAATTCCTGTATATCAAACGCACCCTTAGCGTTTGGTTGGTGAAATTTGTTGGAATTGCAATTGGAATTTGAATTGGAATTTGAATTTTATTTGGAATTCAATAGTTTCTAAAGTGTTTGGAATTCAATGAAATTGGAATCTATAAAAAGAATTTAAATTCCAAATGTATTTTTAATGACAAAACACACATAAATATTTGGGGGCGGTGGCGGTCATTGGCATCGGTCGTCGGGGGCGGTGGCGGTTGTGGCCGTTAGTGGCAGTTAGTGTGGTGGCGGCGAGCGGGGGTGTCGGCGGCGATTGGTGGCGGCGGTCGGAAGTCGACGGCGTCGGCAAGTGTCGTCGATAGTGTCCGTTGGCTGTTGGCGTGGCGGCAAGTGGCGATCGGTGAGCGGTGGCGAAGGCGAGGTTGGTGGAATTTGAAATACTTAAATATTTGGAAGGATTTTAAAAATTTTCGTTTGAAGGAATTTTGAGGGAATTAATTCAAATTCCAATTATTTTCGCAACTAAACACGTTAAGAATGGAATTCAAATTTCAATTCCAACGAAATAGTACCAACCAAACAAAATGCCCAATGGAATTTAGATTACAATTCCATTGAATTCAATTGAATTCAATTGAATTCCTACATACAAAACGCCCACTTAGTTGATTAAAAATATAAGTTAACTGGGTTAAAACTCGTGTATTACACGAATTGAATAAATACTAAAAAATACAATAATTAGTAATTTTGATTTAAGAAATGTAAAATAATTTTTAAGATAAAATATAATTAAAATTATATATAAGTAATTTAAATAATAAAATAATAATACTAAAATTGAAAAGTGTTGGGCGTTGGAAGAATCATACATGATAGTTCAAGTGTTGATTGATTAGTTATTATGTTTTGAAATTTTTCAAAAGTGTTGAAGTGATATGGATACATGGTAATGTAGATGATGTCTAAACGTGTAACCTAATGTAGATAGAGAAGAGTGCGGATGGATGCTAAGTATTTGATGCGGATGAAGCATAAGAACTCAACGGGGGATGAAGAGCTTGTGATATTGATAAAGAACAACATCAATGCGAACAAGAAGTTGGTCATTCGCATTAGGCGATGCGGATGAACTCCTAGTCAATGCCTTTAAAGGAAACTTAATGTGAATACAGTTTTGTACATTTTTTTTATTTGTAAATGTTTCTGATGCAATATAATATATTAGGGTAGTTTAGTAAATAGTATAAACTTTATGTCAGCTCTATAAATAAAAAGTTAGAAATTCAATAATATAGCCGTTTTAAACCGAGGTAAAATCTATGTTTATAATAAAATTAGAACTTCAAAAAGTTTGAAGCACTTATGAGTATTTGTGTGTATATCATCTTTGATTACTGATTTTTTTAATTCTGCCATAATGATTCAATAGCTGAATTATTTAATTAATCAAAATCCACACCGTCAAAAAGATACAACTTGAAAAGTTCAAACTATAATTTTTGCAACAAAAAAGTCTAAGTGTAGGTTAGTTATTAATATTTAAAATAACTCTATTATAAAATTAGATAACTATGTATGTATAAACTTATTTTATAATATTATTTACTACAAAAAAGTAAAGTAATTGATATTCATTGTCATACTCTTATTGAGTATTAAGAGTATATCAATAAACCTTCATTATATTCTATAATATGAAAAAAACAAAGATAATTAATAGTATTTTCGGGGGTATTTTGGGTATTTCGTATTGTATCAGGTTGCGTGTTGTTCCCTTTTATCTGTTACACGCCTCATTTCATCCCTTTTTGGCGGTGGGGTGCCGACGGTGGTGCCGGTGACGGTGGAGCGAGGGTGGTGGCCGCTCCGGCTTGGCCGTCACTTCGTCTCCGCCGATCGTCCGTCTTCCTTAAACCACATGCAAAGGAGGGTTTTCTTGATGGGGTTTACGAGGTGTGTGTGGGGTTTGTGCTCTTCGGTTGAAGGGGCTCTTAGGGTTAAAGGTGGGACATCATGGCGGCTTGTGTCGCCGGCCTTTCTTTTTCAGCTACACAGATGCGGCGGTGGCTGTTCGGTCTCTGGTAGATCTGTATTGGGTGGAGTGAGGGTGGTGGCCGCTCCGGCTTGGCCGTCGCTTCATCTCTGTCGGTCATCCGTCTTCCTTAAACCACATGCAAAGGAGGGTTTTCTTGATGGGGTTTACGAGGTGTGTGTGGGGTTTGTGCTCTTCGGTTGAAGGGGCTCTGAGGGTTAAAGGTGGAACATCATGGCGGCTTGGGTCGCCGGCCTTTCGTTTTCTGCTACACAGATGGGGCGGTGGTCGTTCGGCCTCTGATAGATCTGTATTGGGTGGGTCTTTGGTGGGGGTTTGTGCGCTCTACCTGAAGGGGTCTGAGGGTCAACGACGAGACACCACCGCCACTAGGGTCATCGACCTTTTGTTTCCTGCCGCACAGATTCGATGTTAGTGGTGGTCGTCTAGCCACTGACAGATCTCTGTTTGGTGGGTATTTGGTGGGCTAGAGACGAGCATTCTAATGGTTGGTGACCGTTTCCTACCATCATGGATGCCACTCCCTTGGTGACAACCGCCGCTCGGCCTCCCGTTTATTGTTGAGGTAGAGCACGTGGACGATTTTCATGTCGGTTGTTCTGTCGGTGGTGATTGTTTGACAACTATTGTAAGTTGTCCTCATTTGTTTCCCTCTGATACCCTCTTTTTGGCTGATTGAAACATTAGGGTTTTTTCAGATCCATCATCTTCTGGGTTTACCTGAATGAATGTTGTTACCTGATGCACCTAGGTTTTCTTCATTTGAAGCTTTGATGTTTCATGCTTGGTTATGTCAATGATGATGGGTATTTGCTCATATGAGACTTTTAGCATGATATTCATCTTAAGTTTTGATGAGTTGGGTTTTGCATGTTGTTAGGAAAGATGTTGATGATGATGACCTTGGCTCATCTGAGACTTACCTGAAATTGTTTGTTTTGTTATTACATGTGGTACTATCCCGAGCTGTGATGATAACTAATGATGATATCGGTTGTTTTGGTATGGCTACCGTTCAGGGTTAGCAACCGCAACTGAAAATTTTTCTGAGCCCGATCCATCACACGCGCAACGCGCGTGAATGAATACACGCTAGTGAAATAATTTAATGTTTAGAATTGATTTTCCAAGTTACTAAAAAATATAAAATATAAAGACTTTCAATAACTAGTTATATTAAATTACCAAGTGCAATTCGAATAGCTCATTCAACAATTTAAAAACATGTTTTTATGAATAATTTGCCTTGCAAGTTTATCATTACATATAACTATTTATTTTAATTGTAGTAACATAAACTATTATATAATTATAAATGTTCCAAAAAAAATATAAATATAAAGATTGACTGATTACGGTATATATGTAGCTTTTGAGTTAATTAAGGCTATAACTTGTAAATAACCACTTGTCGAACTTGTTAGATTAAGGATATTTATCTGCACGTTGATAAAGGAGATTTATGCATATGTTTAAGCGATTGTTTACAATTATATATTTAAGTCTATTTAACCTCTTCTTTTTCAAACCTCTAGTAAAGGATTGTGTTTAAACTGTCTAGTGAATGGGTCAACCCGACCCATTACTCTTTTATTAAAAATACAAATAAATAAACTATTAAATATACAAAAAAGCTCTTTTTTTAAAATCATTTACATTAAAATGCTTGGTATTATACTATTTTAATAATATTTAAACAATTCAAAAAAATTTAAAAAATTATTTTAAAACATACTTTAAAATTACTAAATAAGTAAAAACTAAAAGAACGAATAATTAAAAAAAAATAAAAGTTCATATTTAATGCATGTTTGTTATAAATTTTTTTTAGTAAAAAACGAAGTTAAATTGATTATTTTTTATGTTTTTTTATTAATTAATAAAAGAGAGAGGGAAGAAAACATATATTTGAGGTGCTAAAAAGATATCACGTGTATCATTAATCTTTTTTTATGATTGTAATATTAAAGTCAAAGTTTTATTATTTACATAAAATCACTTAACTTATAATTTTATATTAATATTGTATATTTCTTTTTTTACAAATTTTACAATGTTTTTCAAATTAAGTGTCTTAAGTGAAATATATATATATATATATATATATATATATATTTGAATCCTAATTATTATTTAATGATTTATTTTTTTCCAAATTTACTTTAAAGTGAGGTAATAGTGGTGACGATACTTGGCTAGAACTAAATTCTTTTGAGTCCATGCTATAATCTGTCTATAAATTATTGTACAACTATACGTTGACAATACTCTATAAAAAACTATTTAAGTGAAAAACACGACAATATAACATTTCTGCTCATTAAAATTTTTTTGTTTTTTTTAATATTAAATGGTTACATTAATTACTAATAATATTATTTAATTTTTTCTAGATTAAAAATAATTTTTAATAAATTAAAAAAGAGATCTTTTTTATTTAATCTTATTTTTAAAGAAATAAATTCTTATAAGATAAGAAATTTTCCAAAAAAGTCAAACTTTTTTAAGTATATAAAATATTTTAAAATTAACGTTTTCAAAAAGTAAAAAGTTTAGAAACAAAAAATAATTAAAATTATAGTTAGAATAATAATATTTTAAAATTAGTGTTTTTGACAATTATATTATCTTAAAATGGTTTATTTAATACTAATTATTTTATTTTTTTTCATTATTTATTTATATTATACGATTTGAGTTAATTGTCATTTTCGTCCCTGAGTTTTGATGCTTTTTGCCGTTTACATCCAAAAAATTTATTTTTCCCCTTTGTGTCCCTGACATTTTAAAATTTTGCCATTTTCATCCACTTCTGTTAACTTCGTTTGTTTTACCCGTTAAGCGGACATTAGCTTTGAATATTAAAAACAATCTAATAATGTTTAAATGCTCGGGGAAATGTAACAATGTTTATTTAAGTTTTCTTTTTTCCTGCCTTCCTGGTGATGTGCAAAAATACCTAAATGCCCCTCACATGATGTGCACGCGATGGCTACTTAACAGGATAATTAACGGAGTTAACTAAAATGGATGAAAATAGCAAATTTTTTAAATGTCAGGGACACAGAGGAGAAAAATTTTATTTTTGGATGAAAATAGCGATATGTACAAAACCTCAGGGATGAAAACGGCAATTTACTCATACGATTTTAATAGAGTTAGAAGGCGTATATTATAATTGTGGTATATATTATTATTTATAAATAATTTAAAAGTGTGTCCCGTTAGAACTTTTATTGCATTGTTCTTTTTCGTTCTATTTTTATTCCCAAAGATCTCATCATGTCAAAAGTTGGTTATCCTTATTACCTGTTTTGGCCCAAGGTAGTTTGACTTTTGACAGTCTCTTCCGAAGTTTGACCATAAACCTATGTTCTTTGTCCTTATCAAAGTAGATACCAAGAAGAGAAAGAATATAGAAGGAATAGAAACAACTCTAGAAAGAACGTGAAGGGGTAGAAAAAAGTTTATTTTGTTTCAAATTTCAAGGTTTCATTATATTTTTATTATTACTTTTCTATATTAAATTAGGTTAGTAACTCGTGTATTACACGAGTTGAATAAATAAAACAAGAAACAATTAGTAAAAAGATTTATAAATTATAAAATTATATTTGAAGATAAAATTTGATTGTAATTGCATATCAATAGTTACTTTAAGTAAATAAACAATAATGTATTTTTAAAAATTTTTATTTTAAAAAAAATATGGGTTTTAAATATTTTGTTTTAAGAAAAATGTAAAAAAGTTTGTTGTATTTTGTAAAACTTTTATTTCTAAAAAGTGTTTTTAATAAAAAATAGGTTTTAATTTATTAAATTATATAATTTTTAATATGAAAATAGCATGATTAATATTATTAGTAGTCAATATTAATAATAATAAGAAGAAAAAATGAGAAAGTTAGTATGATAAAACTTACAATTGTGTCAAGTCTTATTTTAATTTTTTTTTTTTGTTATAGATGGATAGATATATAGATAAATAGATATGTTAGAAACCCATATATTAAACGGATTATAAGTTAGTAATAAACATGAACAGTTATAGTACGATAATTTAATATAAGATATGATTAAAATTATATATACGTAAAAGTTCAATAAATAAAACAATTATACAGTTTTTTTAACTCTTTTATCTAAATAGTTTTATTTTTATACATAGTTTTAAGATTTGTTTATAAAAAATTTATTGTTTATAAAAATCTTCTTTATTAAATACTCAGGTTTCTCATTATTCTGGTTGTTTTAATAAAACTGTTTTTAGAAACTTTCATATTTTTTATAATTTTTTTAAAAAAAGGACTAATTTAAAATATTTTGTTTCAAAAAGATTTAGTTTTTATAGAAAATATTATATTATATATAAATTTTGTTTTTTATTATTTCTATCTTAATAAAAAGATCTGATTTTTAATTTCCTTAGTGAAATTTATTTTTTTAAAACATAGCTTGATTTAAAAAAATATAGATGAGAGAGAAATATTACAGTTAATAAAATAGAAATATTACAGTTAATAAAATTGATTTTTATTAAGAGAGAAAAATAAGTGTGAGTGTTAAATTACCATAATATCATTTTGGAGGGAAAATGAAATGAGAATTTTTAAAATAATGACAAGTGTAAAAAAGGTGGTTTAAAACAATGACAAGGAACAAAATAAACCTTTTTTTATTAGAGTTTATAGATACTTTTAAATTCACCGTTAAGGTAGAGTTATAGTAAGGCCACACTTAGTGCCATCGAGATTTAGTCAGGGAGTGTCTGGAGAAAGCCGGGGAGTGCCTGGGGAAAACCAGGGCTGGTTAGAAAATTGTATTCATTGGGTTTGGTAAAATTGTCCAATCGAATGGCGAGAGCAATACATGAGGGATGATCACAACCATCTGATAATAATGCTTCAAGCGGTGACGTCTACGGATTTGTTGCTTTGACATGCATATTTGGGACTTCCGGAGAGTCCAGGCGGATAGCAGTTGTTCAACGATGTTATTAGTAGAACCGTCCCAGAGTGTCCATTTTGTGGTAAACGGTGTTGAATATAAATTTGGATACTACTTAGTCGATGTGATTTATCCAAATTGGGCAACGATAATTAAAAGTTGTTGTTTCCATCGAAAATCGATCTAAACGAAAACGAGTCAAAAGAGCACAAAAAGTGGCAAAAAGGACATTAAACGAGCATTTGGGGTCTTAAAAGTTAAATGGCAAATACTTCAACAACTCGCAAAACAATTACGTCCACGAAGAATCAGAAAAATTATGTACGTGTGTATCATACGCAATACGATTTTGAAGAGTGATGGTACAATGATATCCCTGGATTACATTAAAGACCTTGCAAATAATTAACCGATAGAACACTATATACTTTCACGTATACGATCACACACAACTCACGATAAATTTTGAACGGATCTTATCGAGCATTTGAAGCACTTGAATCAATCGAACCAAACAAACCATTAGTATTTTTAGAAGTATTTTTAATTTTTATGATTTTAATTTATTTTTAATGATGTACTTTTATATTAATTAAGGAAGTTTGTTTTATTATTTTATTGTATATAGTTATAAAATTAAAATGTAAATATAAAATTAAAAAATAAGAAAACAAAAAAAAAATTACGACAATACCATGTAAAACGGAAAAAATGGAAAAACTTAAGAAAATAAGAAAAACTAATGTGTCATTGATGTGTTAAACAAGAAAAAACAAAAAAAAATGGTTGTAAGTGGCCTAAAAATTATATCTAACAACTCTAACAAGTAATTTTCACCAACATTTTCAATCAAAGTTGGTGAAATTATATTTAAGTCATAACACTTTTATTCAAATTCTTTCACTTTTATATAAGGTTCATAACTTTTATATATGACAGATTTAAAAAACTACTAAAAAAACATAAGTTTCTATGTTTAAAATGAGTATAGATTCGTTATATTAAAAAAAAACACTATATATTTTTCTGCTCAATGTGTTTTTTAGGGCGTCATTATTTTTTAATACCATTTTGTTTTAAAAATAATGACTTCTGGAAAACAAGCTTGTGAAATACTATCCATATACTCTTAATATTTAAAATATAATGATAAAATAACATGAAATTATATAAGATGTAAAACACAATAATGAAAATATCTAACACTTTTTGTAAAATAATGAAATAACACTATTCTATATTTTTAATATGTAAAATACAATGATGCTTAACAACAAATATATTAGTACACAAAAAAAAATGAAAAATAACACGAAATGATATTATAACATTAAAAAAATTGGGTTTGATTACCAAAATACTATTTCTTTAAAAAACACATATGTTATGCCAATAACACTTCCTATGTTTGCTAATTACGTAAATCATGTATATAATTACATAACCTTTGTTTATAATTACGCTTAATAATAACCACACAAGTTATGTTTATGGTTCTACGCAACAATAATCACACAACTTATACTACAAATCACGTGAATTTTATAATAATTAAATAAATTGTAGTCATAATTACACAAAATATGTTTACTATAACATAAAAATTTAATCCCTAATTACACTTCACACATAAACATGGTTTTAAGTCATAACATTAATATTCCTACTCATATCACATCATTTTTTTTTTCTTAAGTCATATTAACATCATATACATCATATACATACACATTAATAAATAGAAACTCTTACACACGATACACAATTAGAAAGTCCTCTATCACAGGACTATGAATATAACCTATTACTTTTATGATTTTCTTTAATTAAAATATGAGTTTATTAATATATATATATATATATATATATATATATATATATATATATTTTAACAAATAGTTTGTTAGTGGATTTCATTTTCTTCCTTTTTTCATCTCCCAATATTTCCCCAATTCCAAAAGTTGGTTTTTCTCATTACCTATTTTGCTCCTAGGTAGTTTGACTTTTGAGTGCATTCCAAAATTTCAGCATAAACCTATGTTCTTTTTTGTCCTGATCACGTTAGATCCCCAAAAGAGTTGAAAAAGATAGAAGGAATGGAAACTACTATAACAAAGAAATTGAGTAGGGTCGGAAAAGTTTCACTATGGTTCCAATTTCAAGATTCATTATTTCTTATTTTCTTTAATAAACACATTTAATACAAAAAAAGACTATTTTTTAGGTATTATTGGTACATGAGTTTTCATGTTAAATACCCTTTTTTTTCTTATCATTGTAGTTATAAAATACTTGAAATTATTTATGAATCTCATTTGTATTTACGTATCATCGCAAATGAATTAAAATGTAAAAATTTCACTAGATCTTTATCTTTTATTTTTTAACATGAAATTTATTTAGAGTATTTATTTAGTTTTTAATGTGCGCTTGTCACTTTATTTTTTTAAGGGAAGAGTGTGTTTGTATATTTCATGATATTTCTGATGACCCGTTTGATACCTGACAATGTGGAAACATGATTCTTGTATTATAAGACTACATTAATAAAATTTTGTATGACACAAGATAGCATTACATGTACCAATAAGGAGCTTAATTTATTGATTTCTCATCTCTAGTTTTTTACTTATCGCTAACTTCATGAACTTTTTTTGGATGTTTAACGTCTAAAATAGTATAGTATAAGGTTGACACATCAAGAATAATGTTGATAATGAATTGTTTCTAAACTAGGAATTTACAGTCCACACTGTATATTACAAAAGGAAAGTAACACACTTATAGTTGTATTAGATTTAATTAAGTACATGTGCATTCTTATAACTAAAAAGACCACAGCAAGTGTATGGCAATCATGCCATTTTATTAGCCCTTGAAAGATAGTAAGGGCTGTATTTTTTAATATAAATATCGTGCAAATCTTAAGAAAGAAAATTAAATAATAACACCAACTTTAAACAAACAAATAAATAAATAAATAAATAAATAATATAAAAATAAGGACGTCAAAAACCACCTAAGCGGGTGCCAAACCCGAACCTCCTGTGTCAGGGAGGGGCGGGCCAGTGGCCGAACACCTAGTTACTTATTCATCACTGCTACAATTTATTTATTCTACTACACTTGCACAAATAAATTACTAAAGAACAAGAGGAAGAGATTCGAACCGACAATCTCATACACAAAATTATAGTGGTACAACCTACTATGATGTTTCTTTTAAGGAAAATATAACACAATAGTAACAAAATGTTAAAAATATTTCAATTAGGTCACTTATGCTTATTTTACTCAAATTGGATCATTAAATTATCAAATCGATTCATCATCAAGTTTTTATGTATTATAATTATGTTAAAAATATAAAAACATATTAATTATATCAAAAATAAAAAAAATATTTTAAATTCACGTCATCATTCCACATTAGTGTTAAAAAAGGAAAAAGTATTTTCTAATTGAAACAAAAAGAAAAATATGATAAAATACATGTTAAAACCTATTATTTAAATAAAATATATAAACTAATTGACTTAATTGAAACACTTTTTTAAATTTAAATGACCTAATTAATATATTTTTAAAAATTGATTAATATTTTATAAAGCTGCACCTCCCTTTTACGATTCTTTCAGCATGGATGGTTGATAATTCATAATATTTAGTAAATTTTTATGGAAGGAGTTACTGTGTGCTCTTTATAATTCTTAGTAATAGATAATTTTTAGGATAATGTTTAAATAAAAATTGTTTTAAATTTAAAATGTATAAAAAGAATTCAAATGTTGAACTTTTAATCAATGGTTGAGATTAAATTATAGCGTAATTTTTTACTAGAAATGTATTTTAGAGATAATCACTTTTGTAGATTTTTTTCAAGTTCCCCCACTTTTTTAAACCTTTATAACTTTTATATACGATATTATATTTTTAAAAAAATTACAGCATAAAACGAGTATTTTTATAAAAGGAGTACAATATTGTTATATAAAAAGATAAAAGATCGTTATGTTTCTTCGGCTCATGTGATTTCTATTCGTCATTGTGTATTTCGTTCGGCTCATTGTGTCTTTTTTATTGTTATTGTGTTTTTATGAAAACTATTGCGTTTTTCTAAAATGATTAACTTCTAAATAAACATAATAATGAAATAACATTTTTGTATATATCTAGTATGTAAAACACAATTACAAAATAACAATTAGTTGATCTAATACATTAAAAAACAACAACAAAATAACACAAAATGATATAAAACATAAAACACAATGACAATATGTCTTATTGTGTACTTTTGCTCTTCATTATGTTTTCTTAAACATTATGAGTTTTGAAAACACATTGATGAAATAACAATCATTGTGTACTTGTAAATTGTAATTGTAATAAAAATAACAACATATTTATATAATATATAAAAACAACGGCAAAACAACACGAAATGATATAAATCGTAAAACATAATAATGAATACATATAACAAATGATAAAAAAAATGTTTGACATAATGATATAACATTTGACACAATAACCTGACGTATTAAAAACAATGATATGACTTATTTAACATAATGATTAAAATGTCATATCTTTTAAAAACAATAAAAAAACACATGCAAATGTAGAGTCTAAAAATAAAGGGTTATTGGATTTTATAATCCCAAGTTTCATTTATTGGTCGAGATTAATCCTAACTCAAGAAATGTTTACAGACACTCTCAACTTTGAGCTTATTTTTTTTCAACGATCTCTAACTAACTGAGAGTTAACACCGTTAGTTTTTCGATGACATGGATTGTTTTTAGGACCAAAACGCTAAACAGAAAGTTGAAATCAATCATCTGGTCCGTCAATCTGAAAATTCCGCACCCTAAAACCCGTCAATCTCCACTTTCTGATATGAACCACTTAACTCATTCGAGGTAGATTTTAGGTGACGTTGGAGGCTAGACACCAAAAAACGGACTTGATGGAGGCTGGGCGGCGGCGTAGTTGAAAAATGAGTCAATGTTGGCCCCATTTTATAAAAAAAACTAACGACAGTTAACTCTCAGTTAGTAAGAGATCGTTGAAGGAAAATAAATTCAAAATTGGGAGTGTCTGTAAACATTTCCTGAGTTGAGATTAATCCCGGTCAATAAATAAAACTTAGGATGATTAAAATTTAATAACCCAAAAATAAAATACATTTTACTGATTAACTGTTTATTTAAACAAAATAAATTCATTGAAACCAAAAGAGAAGACTTTAGCAAGGCACTAGAGCCTAGAGGATGCCCGACTAGAAATGACAGCACATTATCAAACTTGGATTTGTTTAATGTTTATGACGAACAATTTATAAAGTAATAAATTTAAACTTTTCAACATTGTACATTAAACATTTCAAAACATTTCACGTGATAGGAAACATTAATTTTAGATGTCTGCTTTGAAGCAATTTTAGATGTCTGCTTTCTATGAAAAAGCAATTTTTACATGTTAAATTATAACAAATTTATTCCGAGTCTAAATGGACGTTAATTATTTTTACATGTTAAGTATTTTCTACACGCATATGGCTTCCAAACAAACTAAGAGAAAACTTATAAGCTCGAATCAAACTTATTCATCATTAGTTCGTCCACAGTTGCGAAAAGATTCAATCTTTGATTTGCGTTTTGTGTGCCAACCAACCCCATTCAAACCCCCTTCTTGATGACCAAGATTCAAAGTTCTTAATTACATTAATTTCAAGAAAACAGGCTTTGAAAAATAGAATCTCATGCCAGCAGAATTATTAAAGTATGTATATTAGTATATATGTGCAGTAAAGAATCAAAGTATATGACGTGAGAAGAAATTATAAACTTCACCTACAACTACAATTGATATTGAACAAAAACTTATCATTTCAATCATCATAACAAGATCAAACCCAAAGCTAAGAGGGATAGATCGATTATGTTTGTTTAGCTTATCATTTAGATATATTTTAACACGATTATTGTTTTTTTCTTTTTTGTTCTCTTTCAGCAAGGGTATATGGCCAACACACACTAACAGTAAAAGTCTAGCATCCGTTCAATTTGCAGAAAAATTTGTTATAACGTGACAAATTTAGTATGTAAATTTGTAATAAATGATAGTTTGTGATGAAACTAAAATAAAAATCTTATCAAAGTGATCATGTGTAATTAGCTCAAAATAAAAAAATAACCTATTTTTTATTAAAATGCAATCTAGTCGATCTGTATTATATAATAAATGAATGTTTAGAGATGACATATGACGATTTTTAATACAATCTATAATTTTTTTCCTCTACTATCTCTCATATTAAATGATAAAAGTTTTAAGTAAATAAATTAAACTAAATATCTAAAATATAAGGTTTTTTTCTAATAGTTTATATAACTTACTAATTGATAAGATTTCAATTATATCATATCTTAAAATATAATTTTATTAATCTTCATTATTAATCATTTATAATTTCTTAAATATTTTTTATTTTTATATTTTATCAATGGTTAATAACATTTAACATACAATATTTTTATAAAAATTAATGATTTCAATAAATTAAAATTATTTTATTTATATAATACATGAGTTCTAATCTAGTATGTAATAAGAAAAAAAAACTTTTTATTAAATATAAGCCAATTTACCGTTCAAAGAAAAATTGAAGCCGATATGCATTTAATTTGTAAATCAGTATTATTTTTTCAACCTGTGTACAGAAATTATTGTTTGTGATAATTACATTATTCAATGCTGTATTAAATGTGCATTGAGATTTGCAATGCTTCCATCTTCAAGTCAACTTAAATGGCTTTGTAGTTGATGAAATGGAAAATCTCCAATGCCTTTTCTCAATATCCATTTCTATCTTATAAAATTTGTTGTCTTGCGTATATTATTTTTGCATTTCATCTCATAGACTTAGTGCCAAAGTTTTGTTTAATTATAGTGTATATTTTTTATATTCTCTAGTTTGAATAAAATTGATCAAGTTAGTTTTATTTGGACGCAATCTTTTAGATTTGGCTATGTTTGACAAGATTTTCATTAATTTTGAAATATTGTTACAGCAATACTTTCAATTGAATTCAACTGAGTAGTGCTTAAGTTAATCTTGTGTCATTTTCATTCATTATTGTGATATGATCGAATTTCTAAAAAATACATTTAAAGCATATTATGTTTAATGTATTTATCGATAGACCTGTGAGCACACACTTGTACGATAGGTATACACACACATATGCATACTAGGAACTTGAGTAATATTATAATAAAAAAATTTAAAAAGTAAACAACACTAAAAAATTTAATAGACTTAACTATATGTAATAAAATAATTAAATAAGAACATATTTGTTCCAATTCCGTGTTAATTTTATTGTTTTTTTCCTTACCTTTACATCTTTACACTATAATTAATTTTTCTCGTTTCTTTCTATTAAGAGTCAAATGCGTTTTACATCCCTGAGGTTTCATAGAAATTGTCATTTGAATGCAAAAGTTTAAAAGGTTGTCATTTGCATTCAAAGGTTTCACAAAAATTGCCATTTGCATCCAAAGGTTTCTCTAAAATTATCATTTGAATCCATCTGGCTACATCTAACTAACACAGTTAACTTTTTTCGTTAAGTTTCCAACATGAGAGTTATTTTAATAAAAAAATTAGAAAATAAAACACCAACTCACGTGAGAGTTTTTATATGTTTAGCTTATTTTAATAATTGCAGTTATGTTTGACTTTATAATATTCTTTTATTGTTTTATCTTGTTAATGTATTTTGGTTTAGTAATCGTGTTACTTTTGCCCGTTTTATTAAACATAGATTTATTTTATTTAAAGTTTAATTATGGTTACGATAATTGATATTTTATGATTATTATTCATGGTAGTTATTGTCATATTATTAATTGTTCTTATACTTTTATGATAATCTGTCTTTTATGATTATAATTCAAATAATTTATGTTATTTGACTTGTTTGTTTATTTATATATTTTTTTGTTTTGTATGTTTTATAAAGTTGGAAATGAATCACTTTTAGTTAGTTAAACTTATATTTTATTTTATCTAATAGGACGTCCAGAGATAAATTTCTTGAAAAAATAAAATAACTGTTGACCTATCATTTCTCGTAAATTAAAATTGCAATGATGATTACCAAAATACACTGAACGGCTAAAACTTATCACGTAGATCTTATTTTTATTATTTTCTAATTGTTTTGACTAAAATACCTCTAATGTAGGAAACTTAACGGAAAAACTTAACGGCGTTAACTAGGAGTAGTTAAGTGGATTCAAATGGCAATTTTTTTGAAACCTTTGGATGCAAATGACAACCTTTTAAACTTTTGGATTCAAATGACAATTTATATGAAACCTAAGGGACGTAAAACGCATTTAACTCTTCTATTAAACTTATAAATAAGTTAGTTTCTGATATTTTTCTAACAAGCACTTTTAACTAATAATTAATATTTAATTAAATACTTTTTTATTTAACCCATAAAATACACATCTTTATACCTTGATAAATATCAACTTATGATTATCAAATTTAAACACCACATATGTTTCTCTTTCACATCCATCAATAAATGCATTCATCTTCCTCACCATTTTTGAAATCTTATTTGCTAGATGCAAATTCAATCCCACCAAACTCCCATTTTCATAATCATATCTCTCTCTCTCTCTCTCAGATCAAAAATCTTGAAAATTCCTTTCATCCTTTGTGGATTCTACAGTTTATGTTACTTAAGATTCACAAAAGTACTTCAAAGATTCTTACTTACTCTTGCATTCCAAAAAATGAACCCGAAGATCTTTGTTTCTAAATATGAAAGACCTTACTCACTTCTCCCACCGCCGCCACCACCACCACCACCACCACCACCACCTCCGGCGACCACCGGCCACCACTCACATACCTTCAATCTCAACGATAAGGTGAGCCCAAGTGTTCTACTCATCATCATAATTCTTGCAATCATCTTCTTCATCTCTGGGTTGCTTCATCTTCTTGTTAGATACCTCATGAGACCAATCAATAGAGACCCAGATGAGTTTGATAATGTGAGTGTTCTTCAAGGCCAGCTGCAACAACTGTTTCATCTCCATGACTCAGGAGTTGACCAATCTTTCATTGACACATTGCCTGTGTTCACTTACAAATCCATCATTGGTGTCAAAGACCCTTTTGATTGTGCTGTGTGTTTGTGTGAGTTTGAAGGTGAAGATAAGCTTAGGTTGTTGCCAAAATGCAGTCATGCTTTTCATATGGATTGTATTGATACATGGTTATTGTCACACTCCACTTGTCCTCTTTGTAGAAGTAGTTTGCTTTCTGATTTCACTCCAAACACTTATTGTTCACCAATTGTGCTTGTTCTTGAGTCTGGAAGTGGTGAGGTTTCTAGAGAGATTGTGGGTTCTGATCAGCCAAATGGTGCATCAATCCAAAGAGTGAATTCCCATTTGAGTAATGGAGAATTTGAGTTTGATCATAAAGGTGAAGTGGTGAAAGAAGATGAGAGTAAGGAGAAAGTTGTGACTATTAAGCTTGGGAAGTTCAAGAATGTAGATGGTGGTGTTGGTGGTGAGAGTAGTAGTGAGAAGCAAGCAATTGATGGTAGGAGGTGTTTTTCAATGGGGTCTTTTGAATATGTGATGAATGAGAGTTCATCTTTACAAGTACCAATTAGGACACAAGTAAAGAAACAAGGTAGCAAGAAATCTTCACTTCCAATCACCTCAAGTCACCGGCCGGCGATGTCCGAATGTGGTGGTGATTCTAGGAGAGATTTCAAAGGAATTGAAGTTATCTTTGGTGGTGGTGGTGGTGGTGATGGTTGTAGTGGTGCAATAGGGAGAAGCAAAAGGGAAAGTTTTTCAGTGTCCAAGATTTGGCTTAGAGGGCCGAAAGAGAAGGCTACATCAAAGGTGACCGCGAACATTGGGCCATCAACAAGAGGGTCTTTTTCTTTTCGTTTTCCGGTAAACAGGAATGAATCAAAGACAAACAGGAGGGCTAATTCTGAATTGGGTATTGGGAGGTGGAATGATGGGCAAGAAATTCAAAATTGTCAATGGTTGGATGTGCTGCCATTAGAAGCATCAAATCAACCATCTTTTGCAAGGAGAACTTTACTTTGGCTTGTGGGTAGGCAAAACATCAACGAGATTCATTCAACTTCCTCAACAAATGTTTAAATTTTTTCACCCTCTAAATGTACTATTTACCAATATTTTAAGATTTTGTTTTATTTTTAAATTTTAAGGGAGATTAGATCAAGATTAGTGAAATGGGAACAAAAAGATCAAAATTCATACAATTTGAAATACTAACTTTTATATATACATGCAATTTCATAGATTGGTTTCTTTTATATTTATTAGACTACAAAGTTGTTGTCTTTTCTTTCTCCGTAACATAGTATTGGTATTCTTAAAACCCCGCCAGATTAAAAGGTCGAACTAAAAATGCCTACGCGATTGGTCTTTTGTCTGGTTGAGTACTTTGAACAACTTTCTTTCGATCAATTCGGTGAACTAGATAGGCAGATGGCCAAATTAAAAAAAAAAAAGTAAACTATAACTTTTTTTTTTTTTTTTTTTTTTTAAATCTCGTTTGTTGATTCATTTATTACTTAACGTTTCATATCTTACTAATATTAGAAATTCACATCAAAACAAAAATTAGTTTTTATTGTATATCAAATTCCTTATATGTGTATACAAGGAGAAGATCAAGAAAATACTATTATCTAGAAGAAAACTAGAACACCCTTGTATGTTTTTTAAACGTATATATCTTTTGATGTGTTATTATTAAACTAAGAAATAAAATATCCAACTGATTGTAGTATGATATTAAATATATGCACTATCATCATATTATATGTATATGGTATCGAACTTTTTTTTATTGTTTCTGTATGTTTCTAACAAAAAAATTAACATATCCAACTGTAGTAAATTCCTTTAGGGCTCTGTTAGAAATCCTTTTGTTATTTCTGTATATTTATACTAATCCTCTCTTATGTTACGGGTGAATTTTATGATCCGGAAATTCTGATATCGAATTAGTTCAGTATCCTAAATGCTAACTTTATTAACGACTATTATTCTTTTGGTTTTGAATTGTCTTCGCAGGTGACTCCTATTAAATTAGTCAATCGTAAAGAACTGATTATTATTTGAAGAAAACTTGTAGAAGAAGAAGACCTCGAACGGTTAGGAGTGAAGACCAAGTACTTCCCGGAATTCTCGGGTTTTAATTATTTGAACTTTTTCTTATATAGAAGCTAAGAGATCGATATAGAACATACAATACACATCAACAACTTACTTTGTAACACTTAGAATCGATCTACTATTTCTCTCGCATTGTAATTCTTACTACAATCAATAAGAACAACAAGATACAAAGTGACAATTAGTCACCTCCCAAGGTTTTATGCTTGAGATCATCAAAGATCAAGAGCTTTCCGCGTAATCACGTGTTTCATTTCTTTATTTGCATTATCATACTCGTTACACAAATCATTCAAGCACATTATCTCACATATGAATTTGATCGTAAAGTTATTGTTGTTAATATTTGGACAAAACACTTTTTATGAACTTGGAGCAAAGGGATATCATTGTTGGAATTTTGGACACAAAATAATTATATTTATGTATTTGTTATATAAATAGTTATTTATTTATTGGTTTAAGGTCTCATTTTGTAACGAACTATACCATGTCCAAACTGAAGCTAAGATGAATTAGATATTGATGCTCGAAGTTGAGTGGTCGGAATGAACAAAGTGAAACTTGGCTGATTATAGTAGGAAATTATTGAAATTTCTTGCATAATGCTAATAAAGCCATGCATTTTTTAACATGAATGTTTATGTTTTGACCAATTCTTTTAATAAATATTATGAATGTTTATTATGGTTTATAATTTGCAATAAACATGTTATGAATGAAATATAATTTTAATTTGGTGTAATAAAATATTTCATAAATCAAATGAAAGTTTTGGTTGTGAATCATAAAAATCACATTAATATGAATTCTTTAGCATGAGTCTATAAAAAATTTATTTTCTTTAGTGTCAACAAGTTTTATAGAAATTTAAATATGAGCACTCTTTAAATTGTTATTCGTACACCATCATCTTTAACTTTTTTTATATAACATCATAACACATATTTTACCCGGAGATCTCTCGGGCCCGAGACACTCTCCGGCAGTACATACTGCTTTGGCTGTTGTACCTTAGGAGACAGATGCGTTGTCTTGAGTAGAGACGCGAAATCTGTTTTAATGGACCCGTGTCTAACACGATCCTCAGCGACAACCGTTAATCTTTTGTTTGTTAATTGTTGCAGTCAAGGGGTATAGTTGAAGATTCGAATGCGATGAATACTTATGTCAAGAATACTATATGAAGACTTGTTGGAGTATATACTAAAGATGGATGTTCGAATCAAGTTTGGTACATAAATATTGTTTATATTTATTTTTCTAGTCGTATTTTTAAGCTATATTGTACTAGAATATTTCCCATGGCTATCTAGAGTATCGTTGGAATTACTATCTTTTAATGTAAAAGTGAACCTATTTCTTACAATATCGTCCTCCTGAATGACTTTTTGAAGTTTAGATATGTGATCATGACCTTCTTGTTGATACACAATTGTTTTCACTTGATGATCATCCGAAACAACTACTTCAGGAGATGATGTTTCTAATTGAGACTCTTTGAATGGAGCTTAGATAATCTTAATGGAAAAATCCATTGTAGAAGATTCAAACACTTCACATCTATTAGCCTTAACATATGTTTGAACTTGTACTTGTTTAAAAACTTGTTCATGATTAGAATCTTGAACTTGAACAGATTCTTATGCAGGGATAGATTCTTGATCAGGATTATTGTCTTGAATAGAAACACATTCTTGAATAGTAGCACTACAACGAAAATCCCATAATATAAAGCTTCAAGTTCAAAGTATGTGCATAGAAATTCCGTTAGTATCCTTCCTAACTTTGAATCTATTGATGATAATTTACCTCTCCTCCTCAAGTAGTAGATAACAATAGGAAAATTGATGATGTAGAAGAAAATGACCCGAGAGAACCAGTTATTCCCATTCGAGTTGAAAATTTTAAAATCAAGCTAACACTTTTGGAATATGGAGCCATTGTAAGCATCCTTCCGGGATGTTTGTATGACCAATAAAACTTTGGTCTGTTACATGAAACTAGTAAAATGGTGGTGGTTGCTGATTAGACATGGAAACAACCGTGGAGGATGGATAAGGAATGTGATAACCAAGATGGGATAGTTCTACTACCCGGTAGACTTTAGGTGCTTGTTTATGCACTGATGAACACGAATGAGCAATCAAAGGTAATTTTGGGTTGACCATTTATAGCAACAACTAAAACTTAAATCAACTATGGAAATGGAGTAATTGACATGGCCTTCAAAAACCAAAAGTTGTTTTTTAATGTATTCTCAAAATGAATTACCTATGTTGTTAATGATGATTGTTATGCAACAGATGCTACTAATAGGTGTGTTCCTCCTAACATTTCACATGTAAGCGAGGACATTACCAATGAGAATGGTTTTGATCTTTAGAGGTTTGAGCTCCAGAATATGCAAAAGGAGGATAGTGTAAAGGTGGAGGCAATAAAGAAGGACAAACAAAGACAGAAGGTAAAGTTGGGCGAACCACCAAATAATATGAATTAAAGGATCAAAGAAGATATGTTGGGCTAATGCTAGAGTGAACAGGTGGATCTATCAAACAGGGGGAAGCAATTCTTTGAAGAGAAACTTGGAGGAAAGCACTCAATATTGTTGCAGGTATAGTCTCGCTGAAGACCTGATACTTAGTGCTTACGGGAGGCAACCCATAAAATTTGTGAGTGTGTTCATTAGAAACCCTTAAGAGACTACAATTTTTCCCGTGTGCCTACCAAGGGTTTTAAAGACTTGTTGCATATGCTAAATGCTATCATAGTTCTTTCAAAAGTGAGTTTTATTTTATCTTTTACTTTGTGTGTTCTTTGTTTTTTTTTGTTTTATTAGTTTAATCTCTAGACAGAAACATTCAAGTATGGGTATACACAAGTCAGTTGATGAGGTTTTACTAATCATTGTTATCTTGTTTTTTTTTTGTTTATTTGGTGTTCGATTCTGATTTGGTTTATTTCATCATTAGTTTATTCAGCTTTTTGTTGAAGCTAAACCAAAACCTTATCCTCATTATTATTATTTTTTAACCATACATTAGGGATAACGTATCCTAAGTGTTGGAATGAGGTAATAGAGAACAATGATAATTTTAAAAAAAATTGAAGAAAATTGCAAAATGCAAAAATTTTGAAGTTTTTATTTTGTATAAATGTCCCAAGCATGCTTGAAGGTGCTTAAAAGCTATATCTTTAATGTAAATCATTAACTAAATTCTTGCTAAAACATGGTTTTTGGTTCTTAGTTTTGGTTAAACTTGTATTTGGTGTTATTTGTGAAACACTCTTAGATTTATCTAATTAAGGGTAATAAGCTAGAGGGGGGGGGGGGGACCTATCATACATATATTACATTTGTTCCCAAAATATAAAATGATTATTTATCATGAAATTTTTCAAACAAAAAACCAAATTGTGCATAAAGATGATAAAGACATTGGAAATTAAACCTATGATGTTAAAAACCTTATATTTTTATTTCTTTAGCACTTACCTATTGCCACCCATTAGAAACCAAGAAAAAGCCAATTTGATACTTAATATTGCATATCATGAAAAGACTAATATTATGAGCCTTTTATCTTTCTAATATTATTTTTGATTAAAATACAAATCAAATAGGTGATTAGGTGCTCAAATATGGCCAATGTGTCACACCTTGTTCTTCGGTAAGTCGATGAGGATATTTTCAAATTATATGACAATATTGGTAGAAAAAGGTTACATCATTTGAAAAGTCGAAAATACAAAAGAGCAACAATATTAGTGTGCCTCACATAAGTGAAATATTATAAAAGATTAACCAATGCTTGCCCCTTAATGCCAAAGCACGATCGTGAGATCATTCGTAGACCTTCAAAGAAGGAAGCATTACAAGTTTGAATCTCATCAATTTTTAGCCATTTTTATCCTTAATCTCCTACCTTAACCCAATCCTAATAAAACCCCATGAAAGCCCTTTTGATTTATGTGCAATTTAGTGGGTTGTGCGAAGATGTGATTGTGCCCATGGAGAGAACGTAACAACCTATTAGGCTTGGTTGGGTGAAATTAGGTTTAAATAATATTGCTTGAAAGAGAAAAATTATACAATGTGTTTTAAAGTATACGAATTTGGATATGACTTTTAATTAAAACTGAGAATTACAAAGAGGTTAGTGAAGGGTGTTTGTTACAATGGATTGAAGAGCTATCTAAAGCATTTCCTTTGGGACAAGCTAAGAACAAGTGTGAGGATGTGATCACGTAACGATATTATGATTTTTATTATATGTAAATGCATGATTTTACATTATTATTATTATTATAGTGAAATGAATTCGCTTTGTGTGTGTTTTCTTCATAGATGTTTTGAGTTGAAATGAGCTTAACTTGGAGCAAAACAAGCGAAACACAGAAGTTTAGGTACTAACAATGTAAATATCAAAAGTTATGAAGAAGAAGGATGAAAGAGGGCCTGGCATATGATACGCCGGGCTCGGGTGTACCATATGCTAGGAAGCGTATGGGCGTCGTCTGGCTTGGCGTATTTGCTTAAGAAAACAAGGAGTTGGGCGTATGGATGCTAGAGGCGGGCCATGATACGTCCAGGCTGAGCATATCGTATGCCTTTATGGATTTTCAAGTTTATTTAAACATCTTCAATTGGTTTTCATATTACAACTTTATTCCAATTCATCACCAATCATTATTCAAAGAAGATTAAAAACACGATGAAGACCATGAATGGCTAGTTCCTTTGTGATTGTTTTCGAGTGGATAATTCTTGCTAAGTGAAACAATTTTGTATGTTTAGATTAGGGTTAGTGATGAACAATTAATCCATGAATGTTATCTATGTTTTGGTTGATTCAAAATGTTTATTTATAAATAAAGTTGTTTGTTTGATTATTAGTTTTTTTGTTTACTCACGTCGTTAGTTCATTAAGAATGATACACAACTAGATATAGATAAATTGGTAACATTGTTAATAAACGAATCTTAAAATCTTGTTCCTTTGTTATTAATTTAATCAAAAGTTGAAATCTTGAAGTTACGTTTATACGAACCCTAGTTTAACATGTCAATAGTTGATCTTCTGAAATATGAAATCCAAAAGTGATTACTTTATCATTAATTATTCAAATGTCTCTCTAAGAATATTGCATACTACAATCATGTTTCTTAAAATCATTCAAAGTTCAAGTTTTTGTTTTAAATTTCTTTCCTAAGTCGCTTAAGTCTAGTTTAGGTAAACACTTTTTATCAATTTTTTGAGTAGACAACCTTACTTACCCTAATACACTAAAGGTAGCTAAGACCGGTAAAATAATTTTTTTTTTATGGAGTCTCGATAACAAGACCAATCCACCGGTTGGCTAACCGCTGATAACTTATCACAAAGTCCTTTGAATTGCAACCATATACATCAACAATTGTGGTTCCTTTCACCATTTGTCAAAATTGATCTCTTAGATTATAGACTCATTCAATCAACATATTGTTGTAAGAGGTTTCAAGAGCTAGCCATATTTGACGTGCAGTGGAGCGACTAATGATCTCAACCCAAGACTTTCTCCGGAAAAAATTGAGGGAGATAACTTAACAGTGAGCATGTGAAAAACAATATTAATGGGCAAGGTACCATCCATACTAAGGTGTAGTTTGTTTTTGAAGAGGTAAAATGTCTGCAGTCTGCGGACCATATCTGCAGACATCTGTAGCAGAAGAGGTGGACCAAACCTCTGTAGTCTGCAAAAAGAAAACTGTTTGTTTTTAATTTCTGCAGACTGCTATTTATCATAAACAAAACCAAAACACAAATCTAACCAAGTCACAAACTACTACAACACATACTAGTTTATAAGAAATCATTCAACCTAAATCATCCAAATCCAATATCAAACAAAAAGATATCACAAAACTAACCGAAATTGCATGAAATCAAAGAGTCAAAATAAAGAACAAAACCTGATGCAATGGACGTCGACCTCGGTGGCGGCGTTGACGTCGACGAAGAGAGTGTGGGGTGGAGGGGTGTTGGAGCTCTTGAAGATTAGCATTTAGTCTTTAGATTTTGTTTTTGTCATAGTATAGGGACTTATTGTGTAAATATATGTTCCTTAGTTTCATTGTTAGTATAAATAGGATATTGTTTATATGTGCAGGTAGACTTTTGAAGAATTTCAGTTAGAACTCTCTCTGTACATTGTATCCGATTGCAAACTGCTTTTAATGAAATCACTGTGAATTTTTGAAGTATTTTGCTCTTGTTGATTACTTTGTGCTTATAATTGATCGCATTACAATATCATCACAGATCGATCCATTTGAACCCATCAAATGGTATCAGAGCTTTCGTTTCAGTGATTTGAAGCTTAAAATCGAATTTTGAGCTCTATGAATCACTTGAATCTGTGTTTGATAGCAATTGATCAAGTAGTTGTTGATTTCAGTTGTGTTTCATCATCTGAAACATGAATTGAATCACAATTGAGTGATTTCTTACATTCAGATCTGAATTTTCATCAGATTTTTGTGCGAACTGTTCTTCGTTGTCGAACTCTAATTCAATCAGAAATTCAGATTTGTTGTTGTTAATTGAGAGAATTGATGAATTAGGATTGATTAACGACTTGAATTCTACCTTATTGGAAGTTTTTAGATCAATTAATCAAGTTTTGAAGAATTTGATAAGATCAGGTTGTTATGAAGATGATGAATTAGGCACTTGGGGTGTTAAAATCATCTGAAATTTGCTCAAGTGTTTAGGCGCATTGCAACTGTGTAGGCGCATCAATACTGTTTGGGCGTTTCAGAGTTGGACGTTTTGACACTATTTGGACGTTTTACCACTGTGTGGACGTTTTTGAAACCCGAGAGTTCTAGGCGTTTGAAGACTGTTTGGGCGCTTCAGTTGAAAATCCAGAAAATTTGACCAAGTTCCCAGGCGTTTGACAACTGTTTGGACGCTTGACAACTGTTCAAGCGTTTAACAACTGTTCAGGCGCATCTTTTGTTGGACGTTTCAAGAATTCTACCAAGGCATTCCCTTAGGCGTTTCAAGTACAAAGTGGGCGTTTCACAACTATTCAGGCGCATCAGATTTCAGACGTTTCATTCAACATTTAGAAAATTTTTCAAAAACTAAAATCCAAAAACATTGTCATTTCTTTGTTTCATTTCAAACTTTAAAACAACAAAAACATTTTCTTGTCTTAATTTCAAAACTTAAAATGACTAAATCTGGAGATTCTGAGAACAGGGTTCCTAAGTTGAAGAATAGAGCTGATTTCAAGAACTGGTCTCTTAGATTAAAACACCACTTAAACTCTATTGATACAGATCTCTGGAAGTCAATAGAGAAAGGACCTCACATTCCTGTTTCATTAGATGGTCCTGACAGAGGATTTGTTTACACCAAAGACTCTCAAGAACCATATCCTGAAGATGGTCTACATGGTGATGATTTGAAGAAGGTTAAAAATGATATTAAAGCTTATTCTCTGATGTGCAAGGGTTTACCTTTGGAAGTGTTAACAAGACTTGATAGTTATCAGACTGGGTATACCATGTACAAAGCTTTAAAGATCATTTATGAAGGTGGTAAAGAGATTCAAGATCTCAAAAAGCAGAAACTAAAAAAGCAACTTGAATTATTTGAGCATCTTTCTGGAGAAACAATCAATCAAATGATGAACAGATTTGTGCAGCTCATTACTGAAATGTCAACTGTTGGAGTGAAGAATGATCTCAAAGATCTAAATGATAGACTTCTCAATGCTCTTCCATCTTCATGGAAACAAACAATTACTTTGTTGAAGCATACAGAAAAGTTTCCCATGGATCTTGATCTTCTGATTGCCAAAATAGAATCAGTTGAAATTGATGAGAGTTCAAGGAACAATGATAGATCCACATCAACATCTCAGTATAAGTATGTTGCATCTCCAGCTAACACAGTGGAGAATGCATTTGTGGCTAAAGATGATAGTTCTTCAAAAGATGAGGGTGCTTTGTTTGTTGGAGCTGGTTTCTTTGCTGACTCAACCTATACAAGTGCTCCTGTCTACACAAATCAACCACAGTCTCCTCCTAAAACTCAAATGCCTAAACCTCAAACTGAGACTCCATCTTCTAACTCTGTTAAACCTAGCAAAGTTAAAGATGTCATAAACATTCTTTTACAGGATGAAGAGTCAAAAACTGCTTTTACTGCTTTCATGGCAAACTTTCAAGCTTATCAAGGTAGTCATCTAACTCAAGTTGATTTAATTTTGCAGGATTTATTTGAGATGGATCCTGATGATGTAGAGGAGATGGATTTGAACTAGCAAATGGTGATGATAGCTTACAGGACTCAGAAACACTCTTATGTGAACAGAAATTATAAGCCAAGTGCGAACAAAAAGGTTGGCTTTGACAAGTCAAAATCAAGGTGTTTCAACTGCAATAGCTATGGTCATTTTTCAAGAGAATGCAAAGCTCCAAGAAATCAAGGAGGAAATGATCAAGCAGGTTCCAGTAGTCAAAGATATCAACATCAGTCTCAGAAAACTTTTCAGAAGCCATATCAGAGTCTTCCTATGCCAGAGCTGAATGAAGAATCAAAAACAACTGAAGAGCCAAAGAAAGCTCTAGTTGTCAGCATCAAGGATGGTTATGACTGGAGTGCTTATGCAGAACAGTTTACTGCTGATCTCACTTCTGGTTTAGCACTTGTTGCTGATATTAATGATGAAGACTGGTCTGAAGACAATGATCTAAAGGAAGATGATGATTCAGACAATGATGAAAGCTATGATTGGAGTGACAAATCTGATCCCAAGGAAGATTCAGAAGAAATTGCTCTCATGGCACAATCAGAACAACCAAAGGTTGAACACTCATCATCTAATACTGAGACTTCACCTTCTTATCCAGAAATTCCAATGGAAGTCAGAGAGATAATGTGCACAAAAGCATGTTTTAAACAAGTTGAACACTACAGAACCTACTCATTCAAAATATGTGACAAACTTAAACAAGAAGAGTGAATGCACAACAAACTCAAAGATGATCATAAAATCTCTGATGACAAAATCATATCTCTTCAAACATCATGGAACAAAACTTTAAAAGATCTTGAACAAGTAAAAAGGCAACTTGAAGAGATGACCAAAACTCTAGAACAAGAAAAGTTAGCACATGCTGCAACTCAAGTTGATCTTGCAAAAGTTAAAAGTTCAAAAACTATAGTTGAACAACTGGTAAATGGGAGAAAAGATAAAGATAAAACAGGTCTAGGTTTCACACATGAGCCTATGCCTGAATCAATCTCAAACACTTTGCCAGAGAACTTTAACACTCATGATCACTCACCTGAAAACAAAGCAAAGCTCAAAGCATTTCATGAAAAAAAAAAATGAGCAATCTATTGAAGAAAGTGAAATTGAAAAGATAAACATTGAAATCTTTGAGGAGAAGGATTCAGAAAAGATAAAAAATGATCATCCGATAAAAGTCAAATCATATGAACCTCGACCTAAGAACAAGAAGTTGTTTGTACCAAAAGGATCCAATGAATGTGTTGTTGAACAATGTGTTGAAGAAGTCATTGAAATAAATGACAAAAAGAAAGGGAAAGCTAAGGAAGAAAAATTGAAATCAGATACTTCATGTTCTGATGATTCAAGCTTTTATGAATCAAACCAAAATGAACGTAAAATTAAAGAATCTGAAAAAGAATCTTCTCAAAAATCAATTCCTTCCCAAAGCAACAAAACATCTTCAAGATCAAGAAATCAAAGAAGGAGAAAATCAAATGTTAAATCTAAAAATTCTCAAACTCAAAGAACTGATCAATCGAATCAATTAAAACCTGTGAAGTTTATGTCAGTAGGAACTTTTGACATGAACATAATTTCTGAAACAACATCAAAACCAAAGATCAAATCTAACTCTGATCTGAAAACAGGTTCAGGTCCTAAGTCTTCCGTTGTTAATAAAAGATTTGCATCTAAGGAGTCAAAGAATTGTGAAAATGTTCAAAAACTCAAACCTAAAAATCAAAAGACCAAACTCACAAATAAAAAACAACAGATTAACCTGCCAACTTCTAAATCTAAACAAGGATCAAATGTGGCATCCATATCTAGGGTTAATCATCAGTTCTTTAATTCTTCACAAAGGTACTGTGACATCTGTGACATGTATAATCATAACACATCTGAATGTTATTTTAATAAATACTGTCACATTTGTGATATGACAAATCACACAACTGCTGAGTGTTATTTCAATAAATACTGTGCCTTGTGTGATGAAAGAAATCATAATACTGAAGATTGTTACTTCAGAAAGAACTCGCCAAGGAATGAATATATTCATCCACGATTTCAAAGAAATCAAAACAATGGTTTTCAAGGTTTATCACAACAACCTTCCTTAGGCTTGAGATCTCTCAGAAGAATAAATTCTGATTATGATGATCATTATACTGTGAGAACAAAACAGTATACACAAGGAAATTTCATTCCACGATCTGTGAGAATGAACAATGGAACATTTCCCAAGCAAAATATCATAAATTTGTCAGAAAATAGATTTAATGTTTTGAGGATTAAACAAAATAAAGATAATCAGAAATTTGTCGGAAAAAGAATTGATAATTCTAAATATCAAACGAAACCTGACATGAACAAACTCTATTTTAAGCAGTTTACCATTGTTGATAAATATGGCAAGCCCATGACCATCTCGGCTTGGGTTGATAACTCAACTTAATTGTCTTTGAAATGCAGGTACGCCCAAAAAGACCAATAAACACGTGGTATGTTGATAGTGGGTGTAGCCGGCATATGACAGGCAATCATGCCTTACTTCAAGACTTTAAGATGAAAGATGGTACACATGTAGCATTTGGAGGTGATGCAGGTGGAAAGATTACTGGAGAAGGAATAGTATCAAATAGGATCATTAGCTTTGATAAAGTCAACTACTGTGCTCAGTTGAACTTTAATCTTTTAAGTGTTTCCCAAATTTGTGATAAATCATATTCTGCTTTATTTGATGACTCTCATTGTTACATTTTAAAGCCAGGTTTTCAGATTAGCAAGGAATGGGTAGTTGTTAAAGCTGTTCGTGATCGAGATGTATACAAACTAGATATGTCTCAAGTTGATCCTTCAACAGAAACAACTTGCCTAATTGCTCAAGCATCAAATGATGAAAGCCAACTTTGGCATAGACGTCTCGGACATTCTAACTTCAAAAACATGAACAAGCTTGCTGCAGGAAATCATGTAGTAGGCATTCCAACAAAGAAGTTTGCTACATCAGATCTCTGCAAAGCATGTTTGAAAGGGAAACAACATAGAGCGTCTTATAAGTCCAAGCTGATAAACTCAAATTCCAAGCCTCTACAGATGTTGCACATGGATCTATTCGGTCCAGTAAACGTGCAAAGTATTGAAAAGAAATCTTACTGTTTAGTTATCATTGATAACTTTACAAGATTTACTTGGGTTTTCTTTTTGCATGCTAAATCTAAAACGGCTAAATTATTAAAAGAGTTTATCATTAAAGTAGAAAATCAATTAGATCAAAAAGTAAAAATCATTCGAAGTGATAATGGAACAGAATTTAAAAATGCTAATGTTGACATGTTTTGTGCAGGAAAAGGAATTGCTCATCAGTTCAGTGCTCCTAGAACTCCACAACAAAATGGAGTTGTTGAAAGGAAGAACAGAACATTGATTGAGGCAGCTCATGCAATGCTAGCAGATGCGAAGATTCCAATCACCTTCTGGGATGAAGCCATATCCACTGCATGTTTTGTTCAAAATCGTACTCTATTAGTGAAAGATAAACAGAAAACTCCTTATGAGTTGATGTTTGGCAGGAAACCAAACATAGATTTTCTTAAATCTTTTGGTTGCCCGGTTTTGATTTTAAACTCAAATGATCAGATTGGAAAATTTGAAGCAAAATCTGATGATGGATTTTTTCTTGGATATTCATCAGTTTCAAAAGCATTTAGAGTTTATAACTCCAAGAAGAATGTTATTACTGAAACATTCAATATTAAATTCCTTGAAAATTCATTTCCATCAGTTGTAAATGGTCCAGCTTGGTTATTTGATTTAGATTCTGTGTCAAACTCATTCAATTCTAACCTGTTTGAATCTTCGTGTGTCAACAGAAAACAGGTAGGAGATCTTGGATCTTTCAGTGATGATTTAGATTTTGATGATATGGATGATTCAAGCCCAGATTATCCATTCTTCTTATTTGTTAAAGATCCTGTGTTAAATTCAGAATCTCATGTTCAACAAGCTCAAGAACAACCTCAGTTTCTCAAAATTCAAATGTTTCTCAACCTTTTCCTAATGATGGTCCAGAAATTCTACATCCTGAGTCTGGAACTTCATCTATATCTGGAGATGTAGATATTAATGACAAGTTTGATTATTTTATCAACTCACCGACTCAAGTTCCGAATTTCACTCCACATTCTTCAAACTTGTTGCATCAGCTTTCCAACTTGAACCAGACTAATCTTGATGTGAATGTTCAAGAAGATGAGATCCCAACGACTCGTGTTCACAAGAAACATCCTATATCACAGATTATTGGTCCTTTGAAAGAGAGAACTACGAGAAGTCAGTTCAAACAAGCAAACATTTGCTTATACTCGTGTTTCCTATCTCAAATTATTCTTAAAAACATTACTGAAGCGTTACAGGACAATTGTTGGATTGAGGCTATGCAAGAAGAGTTATTACAGTTCCGTAAACAGGAAGTGTGAAAGCTTGTGGATTTGTCTGAAGGAGAAAATGCCACTGGCACAAAATGGTTGTTTAGAAACAAATCAGATGATAGAGGAATAGTTGTTCGAAACAAAGCAAGGCTAGTAGCACAAGGTTACACCCAAGAGGAAGGAGTGGATTATGATGAAGTGTTTGCTCCAGTTGCAAGACTTGAAGCAATTCGTTTCTTCCTAGCATATGCTTCATATATGAAATTCAAGGTGTATCAAATGGATGTTAAAGGTGCTTTCTTGTATGGACCAATCACAGATGATGTGTATGTCAAGCAACCTCAAGGTTTTGAAGATGCTGAATTTTCTCATCGTGTGTACAAGCCGAGCAAAGCGTTATATGGTCTACATCAAGCTCCTAGAATCTGGTATGAAACATTGTCACAGCACTTGATCCAAAATGGATACACAAGAGGGAAAATTGATCCAACTTTATTCATAAAGAAGGATGCAGATGATCTCTTATGTGTTCAAGTATATGTTGACGATATCATATTTGGTTCTACAAGTCAGAAATTGTGCTCAGAATTTGAAGATATCATGAAATCTCGCTTTCAAATGAGTTCTATGGGAGAAATAAACTTTTTTCTTGGTTTACAAGTGAAACAGTCTGCAGATGGAATTTTCATCAATCAAGAGAAATTTGTTGACAAGCTCTTGAAAAAGTTTAAACTGCAAGATTGTCAATCAATCAGAACTCCAACTGACGTTAACACCAAGATTGATCCTGATTCAAAAGGAAAATCAATTGACCAAACTCTATACAGATCTATGATTGGATCTTTGATTTATCTTACTGCATCTAGACCTGATATAATGTATGCTGTTTGTGTCTGTGCCAGGTATCAATCAGAATCGAAGGAATCTCACCTTATCGCTGTCAAACGTATATTCAGATATCTCAAAGGAAAACCGGCTCTAGGGTTATGGTATCCTTATGAAGGAAACTTCGAGTTACATGGATATACTGATAGTGATTATGGGGGATGTTGTGACATCCGGTAATTTTCTGTTACCAAACTCCGTTAGTTCCGTTAGGTCTTGCATACACGTGTCGTGAGCATACACTAGTTGTCGTTGAACGTTGGTGACTTAATAACAATTATCTATGGTAAACAAATGATAACCTAGTGAATAATGTTGATTATTAGTTGTGGTTATGTGATTCATGCATTTTAAGTTATTGTTTGTGAATTTTACTTGATAACGTGACAACGTGTAACTATGATCTCATATGTTTTGCTGTTAGTTGTAAATGTATATGATTGTTATTGTTGATTAGTAATGTTTATATTTTGTAGTTAAAACCTTTTAAAAAGTGTTAAAAAGATTAGTTTTTATAAAATATAAACAATGGGGTTTATTTTGTAATTGGATTGAAATAAAAAGTTACCATATTTAAACAAATTTAACCCAACCCTAGCCCCCATTCCCCATTTACGGCCGTAACCCCCTCCCAACACCTTCATCCATTCGATTTTGATCAAGAACACGCAAGAACAATTCGATTTTGATTAGTTCAAAGTGTTAGCAAGTGTTAATCATCATCTAAGCACATCTAAAGGTTAGTTTTGATTAGTTTTTCATGGTTTTTGTTCTTGAAGAACCCTAATTCGAAATTGATGATGAAAAAGTGAAATTGATGATTGTTAGATGTTAATTTGATGTTGGTTAGATTGTATGAATGTTAGATTATGTTGATTATGCAAGAATTCCATGGTTTGATCAGATTGTTCACACATTGCCTTAAGAGGAAACTTTTTGTTCTTGGAATTCATGATTTGATGATTGTATGATGTTGGATACATTGCTTGGATGTTGGTTTATATGAATTGTGCAAGAAAAGTCATGAAATCTAGGGTTTGTTCATACCTTACTATAAGTGGAAACTTTTATGCATGATGATTGGGAATTTTGATGAATTAGTGATGATTATCATGTTAGGATGAATGTTATGGACTTGATTAGGTATAAAATTGATGAAACTATGAAGGAATTGGATGTTAGATTGCTTTTGGGTGTTACCTTCTAAAAAGGGAAACTTTATTTTTGAAGATCATTGGATATGATGATGTGAGCATGTTTATGTTGTAAGGGTCATGTTAGAATGCTTATGGATGATGTCTAATGTGGTGGAAAGTGTTACTTGGGTTGTATGGCTGTTTGATTGATCATTTAAAGAATGTAGGTTCTTGGTGATTATACATGATGGTGAATTATGGCTAGTGATTAGGAAATCATTTTTGGGATTGGAATTAATCATTATTGTGTTTGTTAGTTGGAATGAATCTTGTTGATTTATATGATTATGATTGTCATACACGCGTGCGAATCTGAGGCCCTTACTTAGTAGGATTGGCAGGGTTTAGGGTGTGAAGTCGTGAGTGGCTTCACATGGCATGTTGTGCATGATTAGACTTCATGAATGAATTATTAGTTGTGATATATTTATGATTGTGTTGAGCATGTTGATTGTTTGAGATTCGCATAAGTTGTATGATGATCTAGGTTGAACTTGGTTTGATGATCTGATAGGCGTGAATACTTTGTTTGATAATCATGTATGATAAGTTGATACGCTTGATTAAACGAGATTTCAATTAATATGTCACCAACGGGTCAAACGGGTCAACTAGGTTAAATGAGTCTTGTTTTCCAAAGCCTTGGGTCAATGTGTTTATTGAGCACCTAGGGTTGTTAAGTTTTCTGTGCACACGTACTTATGTACTTGCGTGTTCTAGGTAACCTTTGAAGGGTTGTCTTTCCATCCATCATCAGTTCTCTCTTGTCATTATCCTTGCACATCAGGTGAGTTCATGCCCCACTATTTTATAAACTCTCTTATGGGGGAGGTAGCATACTTGTTCACAAATGCTATATTATTATTATAAGTTGTGTATGTTTTAACATGGTGTATAATACCTTGAAAGTCCTCACACTTTCGGATCGTTAATAATGGTAACTAGCGGGAAATCTTGGGTAGTACTACTGGGTTTGACAAGCCCCACCTGTGCGACTCGAGGTCAAACGGGTGCAATATTGTCCTAAACACAAACATCGTTACGACCTGGTAAGTTGTGATGGGAGGCAACAAACGCAACACAGCCAGCTTCGATCGCGAAATCACTATTGTTATTACTTATGAATATAGACTAGCTATCTATTTCAATGCACTTCTTATGTTATGCAAATTATTATTGTTTATGTTAAAAGCAAACTCTTGAACTCACCGACCATTGTGTTGACATTTTTAGTATGCTATTCTCAGGTCGTTAATTCAGGTTGCCATAGGAGCACAACACGGGTCCAGCATGCATTCTAAGACTTCATCTTAAGTCATGACATTTGAATTTTATTTATGAGATTTAAATAATGGGTTGGCGCGTGTTTTGCCAAATTTTACATTTACATACTTTGGGTTTGTCTTATCTACAAAACGCTTCCGCATGGTTTTAAAACTTGAACTTTGATTGGTTTATTTTTAAATGTGGCATATAGTGTCGTTCTGAGTAACTAGTGATTGTGATCCTGGTTTGTTCACACGCCTCGCGGTAAAACTCCGCACGTGGATTTTGAGGGTGTGACAGATGTTGTCAAGATAGAAAATCTACAACAGGTGGTTGTCAGTTTTTGGGTCCCAGGTTAGTCTCATGGTAGTGTAAGAAACAAACAAATGTCTCAGTCTTAACTGCAGAAGCTGAGTACATAGCTGCATCAGCAGGATGTTCTCAAATTCTTTGGTTACAAAACCAACTGCTGGATTACGGGTTCAATTTTCTTAAAACTCCAATTTACATTGATAACACCGCTGCTATGTTTATAACAGCTAATCCTGTCCAACATTCAAAAACAAAGCATATCGAAATTCGATATCATTTTCTCAGAGATAACTCTGAAAAAGGTTTAATCATTTTGATTCAAATATCAACAGAAAAATAATTGGCTGACTTATTTACAAAAGCCTTTTTACCAGGAAGGTTTGAGTATTTGGTTGAGTCTATTGGTCTTATTAACCATATTGAAAATTGATTTTGATGGTTCAAAATGAATATAACCCTCCCTTCTTTTAATAAGAAAAATAAAGAG
This sequence comes from Flaveria robusta, assembly GCA_025506415.1. Lineage (NCBI taxonomy): Eukaryota > Viridiplantae > Streptophyta > Magnoliopsida > Asterales > Asteraceae > Flaveria > Flaveria robusta. The sequence goes on from CM046467.1 coordinate 5,696,625, forward strand.
AAATTGTCAACATTAACTGTCTGATTGTATATATTGTGTGTGTATGCTAAAAGAAAAAGCAAATTCAAAACTAGAAAAGTGCAAAATCAAAATAGAATATTATAAATTGAAAATACAAAAATATATTTTATTATTTTAGTATTGAATCTGCCATTGCATTATGTGAGAAATGATAGTACATCAGTTTTAATTAGTTGCATACTTCACTCGTTAATAAAGTCTGACGTGATCAGATATGACGTGCTGGTAATCTCATGCAATTATACTGAACAAGTAGATTCTTGTGATTTAACTAACTCATTATGCATTTGTGTGTATCCGTCTTAGTTCTAACGAGAGATATTGACTTTTCTGATTGTGTGCTTGTCAAGTTACAAACTCACACCTGGTGATGATATGATTAACCATGAGATCTGTTTACAGCATCTGTTCACTTCTTTGTTATGAGTCATCATAGACCTGAAGTGACGATGTATCCTCTGTTGTAAGTCATTACAGACCTGGATATTCTCACCTGATGCAAAAGATGCCAATGTGCACAAACTATTCAAAAGTCCAAAAATGGATATAAACATGAGATCTGGTTATTCATATATGTCAGGTTTTTAAGTTGAGAAAAAGGGCTTCCTTGCATTACTTAACGACGGTCAGACTCTCTAAGTCTAATACTGGGTCACATAATGTCATATCTACTCAAACCAAATCAATCCAAGAATTGAAAAAGTAGGTGTGCTGATACTTTGCCAAAGTACTCATTGTCTGTCCTTAGATATAGTATCTCCTCTGCTGCGGCTGACCTAGAACACACCTGATCAGGATTTAATCATTGTCTATGACTATCCATAATTTTTTTTGGTTAATGTGCTGATTGTTTACTGATATGATCTCACTGCAGGCATGTGATTCATTATAAGTATAGTGTAGAGTTTTATTCTGCTTTATCTTAATTTTTATATGATTTTCTGTGTGCAGGCATGTTGATAATGACTGGTTTGTCTTTCTTTTTCATAAATTAAATAAACTTCTAAGTTTGTGAACTTAAAAGTTTAGGGGGAGTAAAGATTGAAAAAGAATTTCAAAATAAATGATTGAATGATGAAAAGGATAAGGCTAAATGTTTACAAGTATGTGTGTGTTTGATATGATTCAAAAATGAACCTGAAAAGAATTCAAATTAAGTTGAAATGTGGAAAAACTTCTTGGAACAAAAAAAAAAATTCAAAATTTTTTTTTTTTTTGTAATTTTTGAAAATTTCAAAATTTTGAGACTAAAATAACGGGAAATTAATTGAGAAATAAAAGGTATATTTTGAGTGAGAAATAAATTTTTGAATGATAAAAGTCAAAAAGTCAAAGATTTTTAAAGTCAAAAAGTCAAACTTTGACCAGGTTGAAATTTCATGATGAACAGTGAAAATTTTCAAAATTAGGGTTTGAATGAATTTGGTGAAAAAATGCAAAGTGTTAGACGTATGAAAAGGTCTCATACGCCTGAACATTGGTCAAAAGTCAAATTCAGGAGTATGTTGATATTTCAGGAATATGTACAAGTGTTGGGCGTTTTGTTTCAATTCATGCGCCTAAACAGTTGTCATAAGTCTGAAAATTTGGTTAAGTAATGGGTGTTTCAAACAAACTCATGCGCCTAAACAGTACCAGACTTTTCATGTTGAAAATATTCCAAGTATAGAAGCTTTGAAAGTCCATGCGCCTAAACAGTTCTCATACGGACTGAAGGTTCATGAAATTGTCCAAGTGTTAGGCGTTTTAGGCTAGGTCATGCGCCTGAACAGTGCTCATGCGCCTAAACAGTGCTCATGCGCCTGAACAGTGTCCATGCGCCTAAGTCCTTTGATAAAAATCTGACCAAGTGAATTCATGCCTCTAGGTCTCATGCGTCTCAACAGGAGTAATACGCCTGTACAGTTGTCATGCGCCTAAACCTCATGCGTCTCAACAGTGGTCATACGCCTTCACAGTGGTCATGCGCCTAAGAGTTTTTTCACACTTATATAAATTCAACACTTGACAGAATCTCATTTCACTCGTTCATTGGCACTAATACTCTGTTCTTATTCATTCATCCGACGATTATCATCTTCATATTTCATACTGATTTACTGAAATCATTGTGACATTTAGGTATAAACTTTGATGCTAAACATCATATTGAGTTCAAATCATCAAAACACAGAACATTTAACACACATTTGATTGGGCGTATGAACCCTATTCGGGCGTTCGAACCCTAAGGGTTTAAGAAATTTGAAATTTTCAGATTAAATGTGTTAAATTGTTCAAAATTGAATTTGAAATTGCTGAATAAATATGTTTGCGACCTGATTGACATCATCAAAACTCAATTTCATCACAAAAATTTTTGATGATTTTGTGCTCATCAGTCAATTAAAATAATAATAAAAAATTTAAAAATGAAATGAATCGACAAAATTGAAGTTTTAATAAAAGTTTAATCTTAATCATCAAAAACATCTCTTAAATCTCATAAATAAAAAAGAAACAAACTACTTAGTGATTATAAATTTTTAAAACTTGAATTTATCAGTAAGTGTTTCAAACACTTAGAAAATTTTGAATAAAATTAATCAAGTTTTAACAATTTAAAATCTATTAAGTGAAATTTTGAAAACATTCTGTTATATGTTACTTGGTTATAATCTCAAATTATTAATTGATTTATATCCAATACATTTGAGTAATGAGTATATCAAATTCTTAGAAAATTTCTAAGTATTATTGGATAAAAATTGATAAATCATTATGAGATTTACATCAATGTAATACATTCATTCTTATATTGTTTCTTTGTAAATGACAGATGGCAGAACTCAAGTTTGAACCCAAGCATAATGTAGCTGCTTTCTTAAATGAAGAAGTTAGAGAGGCTACTGGATATGAAGAAATGATCAGATTCTTGTTGAGAACAAGATATGTGTATGCTATGTGTGCTCGTCCTGTCATATATTCAAGGCTGATTAAAAGATTTTGGAGAACAGCAGAGATTGAAAGAAATGAAGAAGGCAATAAAGTGCTGAGGGGATTTGTAACCGGTGATAGAATGATAGAAGTATCTGAAGAGTCAATCAGAGAAGCATTAAGACTGGGTGAAAATGATGCACAAGATTTGTCAGAATTTTCTTTCAATGAGTGCAGAGATACTTTTATGATGATGGGTCACCCCGATTACTTTCCAAAGAAACAATTCTTCAAAGCCAGAGTTTTTAACCACTGGAAACTTCTGTGCTATATATTTCAACATTGTATGTCTAAAAGGAGTGCAGGATGGAACTCATTTCCTGTTGATATAGCTTCTCCTATTGTTGCATTGGCAACAAACAGAAGGTTTAATATGGCAAGATGGATTATGAATGGGTTCTTATTCAATTTGGAGAAAGGAAAAAGGAATAAATACCTGATGTATCCAAGATTCCTGCAAATGATTATAAATGTAGAACACCCTGATTTTCATGTATATGGGGTAAATGGTGAAAGACTGGATTTAGAACACATGTCTGAAACTATGTACAAAAGATTATCTATTGTTACTGGAGCCCAGAACATTCAAATGTTTGATTACATGAGGGCAGTAGCTAGAGATGAAGTAGACATCAATCAAGATCACTTTCATTTAATTGAGGATGAACCGGTTAATCCAAATGATTTGATTGAAGATGTTATTCAAGAAGTTGTTGAAGAAGAAGAGGAAGTTGATGATGATGAAGATGAGCAAGATGGTGACGAAAGCTCATCAAGTGATGATGATAATGATGATGATGCTAATGTTGGTGGGAATGTTGAAGAAACCATTCAAGATGTTGATAGTGAAGAAACTATGTCTGATGAAAGAAATGAAAATGCTGATGATGATGAATCTGGAATGAATGAGCAAGCAGAAAATGAAGAGTTTGAAGTTGATAATGAGAATGTTGATGAAAGTTTAGATCAAAATCAAACATTTGATTTTGATTACATTAATGCAATATTATCTGAGCCTATAAATGTAACCTCTGAAGATGTGCAAGAGGAGCAGATAGTTATTGTGGATGAAAGTATAAGGAAACAAACTCAAAATGCAACTGTGCAAACGGAAGATGACAGTGATGACGAATTAATTGATGAGTTGAAAGTTAAGAATGCAAAACATGAAGAATTGATTAAGAAACTTCAAGAAGAGAATGATGTATTAAAAGCTGAGGTTGATAATAAAGATTTGATAGTGGCTGATCTTGAAGAGAAAGTAAAAGGATTGAATGAAGAAGTTGAAAGATTGAAAGAGAATTTAAAAGAGAAAGAGATAGAATCAGAATCAGAAGTGGAGATAATTGAAAAGATCTCTGAAGCTGATAAAGGAAAAGGAAGATTGATGAAGTGATTATAGATGTATCTACTACTCATCTAAAATTCAGAAAACTATAGATGAAACAGTGTATGCTGATGAAGAAAATGTGCAACAGCAAATTGAAGCTTTAGATGACATTGACTCTGAATTTAATGATGATTGGTACAACGAAGTACTCGAAGATGAAGATGTGTGTGAACTTGTTGAATCTCCAATTCAAAACATTCAAGATGATGTTCCAATTGATTTTGAAGACAGATACAATTATCTTGTTAAGAATAAGTATAATCCTGTATTTTTGGATGGGTTAACAGTTTCTCAAATAAATGGAGAATATGAGAAATGCGTGTTAGCTGAATCAACTGCTTCGGTGGATCCAAATGAAATTTGTATAGAACATGGAGAATGGACACCGATGAGTGAGAGCATAAATATTAATGATATTCCTGTGTCTGAATTGCACCATCCTAATCCTGAAGACATGAGCATACCGGCATTAAGGATGTGGTTGCAGTCAAGGAATTATCCACGGAAAAGACTAAACAGGCTTCAAGGAGCTTCTCTGAGAAATTTAGTGAGAAGTTTTCAAGAAACAGAAAAGCAAAACAACAAAATGATCGTGCTTGATACAGACAATCCTCAATACCTTGAGATCACCAAAAGAACAAGAATTTTGAAACCACAAGAGATAAAGTCTATGGAGCTTGTGAAGAAGAGTCATGAACAGAGACAAGAGTTGATGAAAATGTTTCCAGAGAAAGAAAAGCAAGCTTATCAAGTCTCAATTGATAAAAAACAACTGTGCAACAAAGCAAGATCTGCTGGTGATATAGTGAGGAATGTGTTGCAAACAGGACAATCAATTTCAGAGCTGTTAAATGCTATGATTGTGCCTTATAATACTAAAGAAGTGAAGATTGTTGCATGGAAGTATGATGAAGTATTTGATGCATTTTTGATCAAGAGAATAAATGCTATCTGTGATGTATATCATTTTTACTCTAGTATTATTGCTCTTCCAGTCCAAGATTTAAAAGAATTACACAAGTTACCTCTAATTAATCCAACCAAGTCATCAAGAGGAGAAAACTTTGTGAAACTTTTGGATTATGGAATCACAAGAATGGCATCCTTTTTGAAAACAAGATGTGATCAAGAAGATAAGTTGTAATTCCAATCTTTAAAGAAAAGAAAGAAAGAAGAATCAAGCTCATCAGAAAAAGAAAGCTATCTAGAGACTTTCAGTGATAAATATTTTGATAAAGTAACCTATCCAGGATTGAAGGAGATAGATGGTACCCAAACTTCAAAACCTATACTTAGATGGTTTTATGATTCAGAATCATTTCAATTGATGTTGGTACGAAATGAAGATGATTGGGACAAGGATATGATAAGTTTGTTTAGAGTGTTTGAGTTGAAACTTTTGCATCCAAGTTACACTTCATTTTTGTCAAATCAAAAGTTTGAGAGGGTGTCATCTGAAGCAGCTGAAAATGATAGAAAGTATTTCTTGACAATCATTAAAGTGATGAATGCAGCCATGGAGCGGATTTCGTTGAGGAAAGCTCTGGCTTATGCAAATATTGTCAAGAAAGATGTACATAATATAGAATTTATGAGAATATCAAGCAAAGGAGTGTTAGAGATACATACAAAGGATAATCAAGATCCACTAGAATTTTATACAAACATTGACATTGCAGGGTTGTCAAAAGAAACCTTGATGGTAATGGATGCTATGGAAATAAAGACAAATGAATCAAAGCCTGAACAAGGCATTTTGGCAGCAAAATTCAAATCTGCAATAAAGAAAGCAATAAAAGAAATAGAGATATACAAAGAAAAGCCGATGTTCAAAATCAAAGAAGAACCTGAAGATTTTTTTGACTGAAGACTATGCAAATCTTAGGGGGAGTATTGTTGGAGCTCTTGAAGATTAGCATTTAGTCTTTAGATTTTGTTTTTGTCATAGTATAGGGACTTATTGTGTAAATATATGTTCCTTAGTTTCATTATTAGTATAAATAGGATATTGTTTATATATGCAGGTAGACTTTTGAAGAATTTTAGTTAGAACTCTCTCTGTACATTGTATCCGATTGCAAACTGCTTTCAATGAAATCACTGTGAATTTTTGAAGTATTTTGCTCTTGTTGATTACTTTGTGCTTATAATTGATCTTTGCATTACAATATCATCACAGATCGATCCATTTAAACCTATCAAGGGGGCTGCGTCGAAGTGGAAGGGGAAGGGGAGGGGCCACGCGTGAAGAATGTGAGGGGTTGAGGGGGTTGCTACGAACGTGGAGGGGGAGGGGAGATGGCTGCCCGTGTCGGCGGTGGGTGTGCAAAAAACGGCGACGGGAAGGGAAGGGGGAAGGGAGCGGCGACGGTAAGGGAAGGGAAGGGGAAATGGGTATTTTTAAGAAGGGTTTTGAGAAGAGGATGAAAGACATGCACCCAAGTCTGGTTCAAAAATAGGTGCTGCAGATCTTTTTTAATGAAAAGTCTTCTAAAAAAAAACACAATATGCGAAAGTAAACATCTGCCCGTGGTTTGCGTGGTGCAGTCAAAAGTCGTCAGGAAGACCTTTTTGAAAAAAACAAACACCCCCTAAGAGGCGGCCATAAGAGGTGAGGGAAGGGTCAAGGGAGGCAAGAATGTGGGCAGAGGAAGATATAGGGTTGACGGGAGGGGAAGATGATTAGTTAGACTTTGATACCTTGTGAAATATGAAGTGTATACTCAAATATGAGGGTAGAATGAGAATTTATACATGAATCTTTTATACAATACATACGCAAAGAATGATGAAAATTCAAAACATGTGCATAGTAAGATAACAAATACTAAGATGATCTAACACAACGATCTTATTTGTGTGTCAGAAGCAACAAATAAACTATTTATTTACTAAACTAGGTTAGATACCCGTGTAATACACAGGTTGAAAATATGAAAACTATATAATTCATAAATATATAAATATTTCGTATGATTAAATTACGTATTAAATAAAATAATAAAAAATAAAAAGTTACATTTTTAAGTTATATATATTTGAATACTTTTATGGTTAATATAACATAAAATTGACCCGTGTAAATTAAAAATCAGTTGTCTTAAACTGATACTAACCCAAAATATATAAATATATCAATAAATGTTTTTCTTTAATTTTTTTTCAACTAAATCTTATTTGACTAAAAAAGTATGTATAATTCAAAATAACATATGATTACATAATTTAGTTGATAATATAAAAAAATTAAATTAAGCACAAATTGAATTATTAATTTAGTTTCTTAAAATAAAAAACTTGACAAAAATAATATATTAGTTTAGGCGGGAAATTATTTTTGAGAATTAACAGGAGAGTGACATGTGGCATAATAGTTACTCTTTTATTATATACTAGGTTATAGTCTCATGTATTACACGGGGCTGTATAATAAAAATTATATATATTTATAATGTGTGCAGGATAAAAACATTTAAAATACAAACAAAAAAAAAAAAAAAAAAAAAATTGTAAGCTTCCAATTAACTCAAATTTATGTTTAACTAACTAATGTTATTAGTAGGAAACACAAATAAACAAAAGTTTTGTCTCACACTATACACTTATACTCATATATATAAGCTTCAAAGACCATCATTGTTTTATGCTCTAACAAAACCATTTTAGTTTAATTTTTTAACAACCACAACCAGAGCATTAAATTAATATATCAAAATTTTCAAAACATTCCTTGTTTTTCTTTAAATAGCTCTGTTTAAAACCAATTCTTTCAAATGTGTTTAATTTTAAAGATTATTATAGTAGCAACTTTTTTATACATTTTGTTCATAGATGGTTAAATTTTCTTTCTAAAACAATTTGTCATTTCAAGACATAAATTGTTTATGATAAATGATAATTTATTGTATTTTTTAATCTTAAATTCTTTTTTATTTGAAAAACAATATTAATTTTTAGTTTTTATTTAAATGAATGATAAAATATTTTTTTTATTGCATTAGGTATTATTTTCTAAATAGTTACTTCTTTGATATATATGAAAGTTTTAAAATAATTTAGACAATACGAAGTTAACGTACAATCAAAATATTTTATTTGATATCAAATTTTAATGTGAAAACTATTTGATATTTAAATATTATCAAATAGTAATATGGAAACTATTTGAATTTTAAATTATGCTAATAGTATTTTATTATGGTAACTGTTTGTATTTTCAAATGATTAATAAATGCATTGCAATTACAATTTAATATGTTTTAGGAGGAAAATTTAATTGTAAAGACTTTTATTGATTGACATGTGTTAATAGAAAACCTTGTTATATTAGAAGTAATAGACTATAGATTTGTAAATAACTGTTTTATAAAAGCAAAAATAAACCTAAAAACTAATATAAATTGGCGAAGCTAATTGACAACTACTCAGCCTATAATCACGGTCGTTGATTGGGTAGAAAGAGGAAAATGACACCGTTTGAAAGCTTTAATTAGTAGACTCTTAATTAAAACTATGTATTTATAATTTATTTTGCATTATTTAGAAATTATTTTAATCATTATGCATTGCATCCATATGATTTCGATTATAAATCTAGTAGTTATGATTTTTTTTGTTAATGCAAATATCTCAATTAGTACTAGATCAATTGATTTAGGAGTAGGCATCCTATGGCTTTTCAAGGTGGAGCTCATGGGATCGAGTCTCAATTGGTGAAATATGATTCAAGTAGGCTAGAGGTTTTATCATAATGGGTCTTTGGGTGATGGGTTTCCACGGATTGATGGGCGGACCGGGTCACCAACGTTATTTGTGTTTGCGGCCGTGGGTGGCCTTTCGCCATTGGGTTTACCCGGGAGACCGGCCTTAAAAGTATTCGTTGGCCATTTCAAAAAAATATGTAGAACTCTAAACCTATCCCATAAAAGTTCATTTAATAAAACGAGTAGTCAATAAGTCTTAAATCAATTGTTTTGGGAGAAGGCATTCCATGACTTCTCAAATTGAAAGTAATGGGTTCGAGTCTCACTTTATGCAATATGCTTCAAGTGGGTCAGGGGTTTACCATAGTAAGCCCTTTGGGTGGTGGGTTTGCTCTAGAATGGTTGGCAAGTCGGATCACCAGCGCCGTTTGTGTTCGCGGTCGTGGTTGGCTTTTCGCCAATGGGTTTACGCAAGTGACTATGCTTAAAATTATTCGTTGGCCATTCAAAAAAATAATAATAATAAAAGGAGTCATAACGAACATTTTGTGTTATTTTGTTAAAAGAAAGAACACCAACACATGTTCTTGTTATTATTTTTAATCAGGTGAATATTATTACACACTGTCTAGTAAGAAACTAGGTAGAAAATAAGAAAACAGCAAGAAAATAATAATAAGTTTTGCAGCCGATTCATATAATTAATCCATTTAATGTTCACATGCTGATCCCTTTTCGTAAACCAAACATTTGGAAAACTCACATTCGAACAAAAAATGTCTTCCCTCAAATGTTTATTGTTCTCAAAAGCAGTTTTATTCCGGAACCATCAAAGAACCCATCACATAGTCATAATAATTGTCTCAATCAAATCCTATTTTCACTTTTGACTTATTAGCTGGAAGCTATCCATTCGAACATATGCGTGCTCGTTCCGTTATGTTCTTGATTCCTATAACATTCGCTTATGTTTGTTTATGTATAAAGTGGTAGACCCAACATTTTTACTGATATCACCATTAAAAATGTTTGATAAACAAATGTCACTTGAGAATATGATACGAAAATAACACATGAAAAATAAGTATTAGATGCTTTAAAACATATAAATTACTTTTATCAAGATCGCATGAAACCCGGTGTTACTAGACGAGTCAGGCCAGTATAGATTCATGTGTTTTTATTTGTGTGTGTGTATATATATATATATTATATTGTTTTATGTTTGTGTATATTATATATGTCTACTAGGTTAGTACCCCGTGTATTACACGGGTTGAATAAATAAAATATTAAATAAATAGTAGTAAAAAATTATTAATTATAAAATGATATTTTAAAATATGATATGTTTGAAATTACGTATAAGTAAATACTATAAGTAAAAAAACAATGATATTATTTTTTTGAAATTTTGTTCTAAATTTTTTAAATGTAAAAATATTTTAAAAAATTCGTTCTGAATCAAAATGTTTTAAAAAAATGTCATGTTCTAAAAATTTCTTATTATAACTTTGAATTTTATTTATTTTATGGTTCATAAAAAATTTAATTTCTAAAAACATTGATTTTTAATATTTTGTATTTTTAAAAAATTTTAATATTTTAAAAAAGTACTTATGTTATACAAAATATTGTTTCTTTAGAAGTTACATTTATAAAAAGAACTTTTTCTTAATTTATTAAAAACTATTTTAATCTCAAATGAATTAAATAATATAATTATTAGTTAATGTAAATATTTAATATAAAATATAAGCGGAAAAATTAGGCTTAAAAAATCTAATATTATAACAAGTGACAACTCAAAATATTTTTTTATTATAAGAGATAGATTTTGTTTGGCCTAAAAAGAATTTATACCTTTTTAAGAGAGTGCACTTAATTCCACCAACTTCTACCCCACAATGGTCCCCTTCACTTAATGATTGACGTAGTTAAGCTTCTCAAAGGAACCGGTGGTGATTGGTTCATAATTAATGGTGGTTTGATAAGTAAACAAAGTATTAAGATAATATATTATCAAGTGAAGTAATTGTTTACACGACGCAACTTATTTTAACGTATTTAGCGAGATTTGTACTCATAACTTAATAGTTTGAAGACACATTTGGTATTGGGTTTTAAGGCAAAATGTGTGGTACAAATCAAAGAGTTGAAAATTGTTAAAATATATTTTCTTATGTTACAAATTATTACGTGCCTTGGATTTGATTATAACACATTTAGCACTGTAGCGACCCTATTATTCCAACAAAGAGCGTAAATTTTGACGGGTAAAAAATTGAGTTAAAAGCTATGTGTTAAGAGTAAAATTAGCCGATTATATTTTATGCTAAATAAATTTATTTTATATAATAAAAAAAGTTGTTTTTACCATTCATTGTTCTCTTAACTCATCTATTTGCCACGTGTTTGTATTTTAATTCATCTTTTTGTCACTTCTTATTTTTCTAGACATTTTTACATCATTATTTCTTCCAAAATGATATTATACTAATTAAAAAGTAAATTACACGAACAGTCCATGTGGTTTGCACGTATTGTAAGTTAAGTGCTCACTTTCAAAAAATTATAGATGATAGCCTAAACTTTGCTTGTTTTGCACACTCGTAGTGCCTAACGCTAACAAAGTTTAACTTAATCAGCTAATTCTATGTAAAATGACTAAAGTACCCTTATTATTAAAATAAAATTACTCAAATCATATTTAATAGTGGGACCCACATTATTAATATTAATAACAAAACAAAAACAAATTTTAACAATTCTAACACCCACCTTTTCTCCCCTTATAACTATTCCGACAGCCCCACTACCACCTCCGATGATTATTCCGGAAGCCCCACCGCCACCTCTAAGCGTGGCACCACCATAATATTCATCTCTCCACATCATCATCACACCATCACCAGCACCAACCTGTCCAATCTTTCTGCGTGAAACTACCACAAATAGCCATCAAAAGAACATGAAATCGACCATCCTGTGAACCCCCTGTAATCATCATCACAACCATCGCAAATCCCTTTGATCTTATATGAAACTAACAAACTTGAAACCAACAGTCTACATTACGTGAGTCTCGTGTTTCTGATGCTAAAAGCTGGTTTTGTTTTGGCAGTGATTAAGACCAGCGGTGGTGGTGATAGTGACTGGTTTGGTGGTTGTGACGAGTGGTCGTGGTCGATTTCTTATATGGTGATGGAGTTGAGTGCTGAAGATGAAGATGAAGATGAAGATGAAGAAAGTGAAGAAGGTGAAGAAGAAGATTAAAAAGAAAAGGAAGAAGAATAGGAAGAAGAAGACGAAGAAGAAGAGCAAGAAGAGGAAGAGGAAGAAGAGGAATAAGAGGAAAAGGAGGAAGAGGAAGAGGAAGAGGAAGAGGAAGAGGAAGAGGAAGAGGAAGAGAAAGAGGAGGAAGAAGAAGAAGAGGAAGAAGAGGAGGAAGAAGAGGAAGAGGAAGAAGAAGAAAAGGAGGAGGAGGAGGAGGAGGAGGAGGAGAAGAGGAGGTGGAGGAGGAGAAGGGGGGGAGGTGGGTGGGTAGGGGTGGGTTTTATTTAAGATTTAATATCATTTGTTTTTTTTAGTTTAAGGGTGTTCTGGTAATCTCACATTTACTTAACGGAGAAACTTAATATTTGTTAACGTCAGGGACTGTTAGTGTGCAGTCTTTACATAGTTCAGGACCACATCTGTAATTTTTAAAAAGTAGGGACTAAAGTTGCAATACATACAAACCTCAGGGACTATCCATGTAATTTAGTCTTATTTAAATATTCAAACTAATTTATCTCTTTTATTAAAAATCAATTTTTCTTAATTGCTATATTTTTCTCTCTAATCTATTTTTAAAAATCAAATTATCCTTTTAAAAATAAATTTTGTTAAGGAAATTAAAAAGCACATATTTTTATTAAAATACAAATAATTAAAAAATTATATAATATAAAATTTTATAAAACACTAAACCTTGTTAAAACAAAATATTTCAAATCGGTTATTTTTTAAAAAAACTATAAAAAGGTAAAATAAAAAAATAGTATTATTAAATAACTAGAATAATTATAAACAAGATTTTTGTAAAAAGTATTTTTTATAAGAAAATCTTAAAACTAATGTTTAAAAATAAAAGAATTTAGTTAAGAGATTAACTTATTTTTTGAACTATTATATATACAATTTTAATAATATATTATATTAAATTATCATACGGTAACTTTTCGTGTTTATTACTAACTATAATACGTTTAATAAATAGTTTTCTACCTATCTATTTATCTATCTGTCTGTCTGTTTGTCTGTCTGTCTATCTATCTATATATCTATAATAAAGAAAAAGTAAGATAAGACGTGACACAATTGTAAATCTTATTATACTAACTTTATTATTTCTCTGTATTACTAATAATATTACTCGTAACATCTTCAAATTAAAAAAATATATAATTTAATTAATTAAAAATCTATTTTTTTTAAAACACACTTTTTAAATATAAAAGTTTTTTAAAAATAAAGAATACAACAGATTATTTTTAAAAAAAATATTCAGTTTTCTTAAAAAAATATTTAAAACAACATATAAAAAAGTTTTAAAAAAATATATTATTGTTTATTTAATTAAAGTAGCTATTTATAAATAATTATTTAATATTTTATTTATTAAACACGTGTAGTAAATGAGATACTAACCTAGTTTCTTATAAAGGGAATAATTTAGTTGAGAGAAAAGATGTGAAACCGAAACTGTTGAAATATAAGATTAGTTTAATTCAACACAGAACATATTGGTATCATATTATATTTAATGTGTTATTATTTATTTTTCTCATGTTAAATATATTATTGGACTAGATTATTTCAATGTGGCTAAGGATGTAGTTGGGCTAATAAAACCTTTGTAGGTTGGTGACTAGATCATTGGGCTTGGCTTTTTGGTTGCCTTGTAAAAAAAACGCATTAAAAATGAGAGGCATTTTTATGGTTCATCACCATCAGGTCATCTTCATTCTCTCTTCTTTGAAGACAGATCTCCATTATTTCCTTCTTTATTGATCGGTTTCTTAGTCTTATAATTAGTATATTTCTTCTATGTTGATATGTAATCATTATATGTACCATATAACCCATCTTGATGACTTCTGTGATAATTTGATTTGTATTCTTTGTGCAAGGTTTCTTGTTACAATAACGAATTTCATCTTTGTAAAAGTTTGATCTGATCAGACTATTATTTGATTATTCGTTTTCAATGTTAGTTTGTAATTGATTTTGGATTGGCCCGAATGAACTTTAGATTACCTTTGTGACAAAGACGCATGATTTGGCATTTTTAGGTGACTAATTATTTGAGGCTGGCATTTTGTTTCAAACATATTTTCCCTAAGGATCTATCAAGAATTAGGGTCTCCGTCAAGCATGTAGAGGATCTAGCTAAGGCTCTAAAGTGTAGTGTTGGCCCATTATTTACTATTTAGTATTTACGTGTACTAATTTTCCTCTTGGACGAAGACTGAATAAAGTATAAGGAAGCCTAATTTTAAAAAGCTTAAAATTTAATTGTCCAGTTCAAGGTGCACAAGCTACACGTTTTCTAGAACAGTGTTTGGAACTACCCCTAATACCTAGACTAAGCCTTCGTGAGATTGGATGTCAACCGTCCATATTAATTTTGACGTTCGAGGTCTCACTTGCCGAACACCATAGAGATATCAAACTCAAACTATCACTCTCATACTACAAGACTAGAAAGCCAACCATTGCCAAAGTTATATGGATGGCTACAAGTCACTTGTCATGTGTCATCTCAAATTCTCAATTGTATTGCTATCAATAAGCCTAAGTGTGAGCATTACCAAGCGAGAACTAACCCACCAAGGGAGCTCAATTCAAGAATCAAAAGATTGCATATTGAAGGACTGCATGTACTTACTTAGCTATCCTCTAAGTAATATAGGGGATTGATAGCATGAGATATAAGCATGATAGTAAGAAATAAGGATTAAGATTTAGCTTGTGTGATAATTCTATTATGACAATTTTATATATACCTTTATAAAATTTTAAAATATTATTATATCTAAATATAATTTGACGTATCATATATATATGTGCATATATATCTATAGATTCTAATAAATCAAATTTTCTAAAGCCACATGTCATTCTCTTAACCTATCTTTTTGCCACTTATCATTCTTTTAGACATTATTATCTTATTTTTCCCTATAAAAGGGTATTATAATAATTTAAACATTAAAATTAATTTCTCTCTCTTATTAAAGATCAATTTTATTAATTGTAATATTTCTCTCTCTCATTTAAATTTTTTTTAAATCAATGTATCTTTTTAAAGTTAGATTTTATTAAAAAAATAAAAAAATCATATTTTTTTTATTAAAATAGAACTAATAATAAAAAAATTTATATAATATGAAATTTTCAAAAACACTAAACCTTTTTGAAACAAAATATTTTAAATCCGTCCTTTTTTTAAAAAATATAAAAAATATGAACTTTTCTAAAAACAATCTTATTAAAATAACCAGAATAATTACAAACCAGAGTTTTTAATAAACAAATTTTTATAAAAATAAATTCTTTTATAAAAAGAATCTTAATACGAATGTTTAAAAATGAAACTATTTAGATAAGAGAGTTAAAAAAAATAATATAACTGTTTTATTTTCTTGAACTATTACGTAAATAAAATTCATATCTTATATTAATATATCGTACTGTAAATCTTTTTGTTTATTACTAACTATAATCTGTTTAATAAATGGGTTTCTAGCCTATATATATATATATATATATATATATATATATATATATCTGTCAGTTTGTCTATCAATCTATCTATAATAAGGAAAAAAATAAGATCTTGCATACGCGTGTCGTGAGCACACACTAGTTGTCATTGAACGTTGGTGACATAATAACAATGACCTATGATAAATAGATGATAATCTAATTAATAATGTTGATTATTAGTTGTGGTTATGTGGTTCAAACATTTTAAGTTATTATTTGTGAATTTTACTTGATAATGTGACAACGTGTAACAATGACTTCATGTGTTTTGTTATTAGTTAAAAATGTATATGATCATTATTGTTGATTAGTAATGATTGTATTTTGTAGTTAAAATTGTTAAAAAGTTGTTAGAAAGATTAATTTTACAATTTACAAAACATCAAGGGGAATTTTAGTCAAATGGTTACCATATTTAAACAACAAAACCCAAACCCTAGCCCCCATCCCTCATTTACGGCCGAGGTCATCCCCAAGCACCCTCATTCCATCGATTTCAAGCTTCTAGCTTCAAGAACAATTCGATTTTGAGTAGTTCCAAGTGTTAGCAAGTGTTAATCATCATCTCTACACGTTTTAAGGTGAGTTTTATCAAGTTTTTCATGGTTTTTGATTCTTGATGAACCCTAATTCAAAATTGATGAAGAAATGTTGAAATTGATGATTGTTTGATGATGATATGTTGTTAGTTAGGTTGTATGAATGTTGGGTTATGTTGATTATGCAAGAAATCCATGGTTTGATCATATTGTTCATACATTGCCTAAAGAGGAAACTTTTCTTCATAGAAATTCATGGATTGATGATTAGTATGTGTTAGATGATTGTTATGGACTTTATTAAGTATATATTTGATGAATTCATGAATGAATTGGGTGTTAGATCGATTTTGGATGTTACTTTCCCAAAAGGGAAACTTTATTGATGTGGAACATTGGATTTTGTGAATTAGACATGTTTATGATACTAGGATCATGCTAGAATGCTTATTGAAGATTTCTAAGGTATTGGAATGTGTAAATTGGATCATGTGAATGTTGTATGGATAGTTTGAGAAATCTAGGATCTATTGGATATGTTGAGATGTTGGTTTAGGGTTGGAAATTATGAATCATGTATGGGATTGTAATAGATCATTATGATGTATGTTAATTGGTGTGAATTGTGTTGGTTAATGTGATAATGATCGTCATACACGCGTGCGAATCTGAGGCCCCTACTTAGTAGGATTGGCAGGGTTTAGGATGTGAAGTAGTGAGTGGCTTCACATGGCATGTAGTGCATGATTGGATTCAATGTATGAATTGCTAGTTGTGATGTAATTATGTTTGTGTTGAGCCTGATGTTGGGTTCAGATTTGCAAGCGTTGTATGATGAAATATGCTATATGATGATCTTTGTTGGTATGATGATTATGATAAAGTTTAAGATTGATGGTGTGATTTATGTGAAAAGCTTACATGGTAATAAGGTGTTATGAGTTGCTAAACTTGATCAAACAAGAATTTAATAAACAAGTCACCAACGGGTCAAACAGGTCAACTAGGTCAAATGTGTCATTTTGGTTTCAAAACCCTAGGGTAAATGTGTTGTTGAGCACTTAGGGTTGTTTTGTTTCTCTGGTTGCACGTACTTATGTACTCACATGTTTTAGCTAACCTTTGACGGGTTGTCTTTCCTCTCATTGCAAGCTTTGCACTTATTGTTGATTTGCGCATAAGGTGAGTTCATGCCCCGCTTTTAAACACTCTCTTTTGGGGGAGATAGCATACTTGTTTACAAACGCTTTACTATTATGAAATATGCATAGTTTAACATAGTGTTGTATACCAATGAAAGTCCTCACACTTTTGGATCATTAATTAAGGAATCTAACGGAAAATCTTGGATAGTACTACTGGGTCTGACAAGCCCCACCCGTATGACTCGAGGTCAGGCGGGTGCAATATTGTCCTAAACAACTAACAGCGTCACAACGTGGTATGTCGTGGCGAGAAGCAAACAGATAAGCACAGTCAGCTTCGATCGCGAAATCACTATGGTTATTACTTTTGAATATAGACTAGCTATCTATTTCAATGCATTATTTCTATGTTTTATGACTATCACTGATTATGTTAAACGCAAACTCTTGAACTCACCAACCATTGTGTTGACTTTTTTAGTATGATATTCTCAGGTCATTAGCTTCGGTTGCCAGTAAGAGCACTTCACGAGTCCAGCATGCATCTCAAACAAGCATATTTGACTTAACATTTGCTTTTGAATTTATTTCCTATAAACAATGGTTTGGTGCGTGTTTTGACAATGTTACGATTTGAGTACCTTGGTTTGATTTATTTACAAAGCGCTTCCGCATAGTTTTAAAGTTTTAAACTCTGAAATGTTTTAATGTTACATATAATGTCGTTCTGAGTAACTAATGACTTGGATCCTAGTTTGTTCACACGCCTCGCGGTTAAACCCCGCACATGGATTTTGAGGGTGTGACAGTCTTGTATATGTGCAATAATGTTATTACAACAAAAAATAATGATTTTGTTTGATCTTAATGGGTTTTCATAAGTTCTCGCAATAATACAGGGTTCTCATTTGAAATTTTCCTTGTTTATTGCAACAACTAATTTACACAACTAGTAGTCCACTACAAGCAACGTAATCATTGTAAGTTGGAGTTACAGTGGTAAAACTAGTGATTCAAAACAAATGTTAAATTCTTTTGAAAATATATAGCAAGACTATACTCAAATTAAAGATATTAAAACAATTTATTTAATGGTGTAATTTATTTTAATAATTTACATCATAAAAAAAGTTAAGAAGGTTTAAATAGGTGAATTTTTTTATAAAAATGAAGGGAAATTTTGAAAATGATGGAAAAATTGTTAAATAAGTGGTGTAATATAGTGTAAAAGTTAGTTACACTACATAATTGTGGTGTAAGTGTTTGTTACATTAGGGTTAACGGGTATCACAATAGACAAGGGTTAACAAAGGAACCTCACCCTATGTATATGTATATGTATATGTATATGTATATGTATATGTATATGTATATGTATATGTATATGTATATGTATATGTATATGTATACGTATATGTATATGTATATGTATATGTATGCGTATGTGTATATGTATATGTATGCGTATGTGTATACATATATGTATATATATATGTATGTGTATGTGTATACATATATATATACATACTAGTAACATCAAATAAAAAGTTTACTTTGTCTAAAAAGGCTAACAAAAAATGCTAAATTGACAAGTGGCATATTAGAAAACTTAAGAATAGGGTAATTTTGTCCATTGCAAAATTAGTTTTTCCCATTTTCCTTCAAAATATAACATTATCGCTTTACTTCCTCTAATGTAGAACCATTATATGAGCTCCAGCACAGCCGCCTTTACTCTGACGTGACTCCAACTGCTCTACCCATGCTTAATGTTGCCTTAGGCACAACAGCTGGCAATGATAACTAGTCACCTTCCTCGGTTCATTCTTATTCGATTTTACACAACAGCTAGCAATGATAACTAGTCACCTTCCTCGGTTCATTCTTATTTGTTTTTACAATCTGCATTCCATGTTCGGATTCATAAAATATGCTATATGCTAACTTTTTTATTTGATTTGCTCATTTTTCCTATAAGTCTAAATCAATTTTGAAAAAAAAAAGTAGATTTGCTTTTGGTGAGTTTTATTTGTTGTTTTCTTGAATGTATTTGCGTTAAATAAACTCTGTGTTGGTTTGTTAACAAGTGTATGCAGAAGAGCAAACTCGTTTCTTTTAGAATGCTTCACTAGGTTACCACCATGTCACCGTTTATTCAACTAATGTGAAAACTTATTTGGATTACTCAAGTAGATTTATAAGGTTACCTTTGTATATGAAACATTATTATGTTTGATATGCCATGTACAAAACAATAACACATTACATAATATAATGCTTTCATCGTTATATTCTTTAGATTTTGGTTTTTATTATGTGATAGTTTGTATTTTTTATGTTATTGTTGTTGTTGTTTTACTATAAGTTAGTGTATTGTTTTTGTTATGTATTGCTTTTGCCCTTTTTTACTATGCGCTATATATTAAAATCTCATTTAAAAACAACATGTTTTGTGCTGCTTCACCCAGAATGTGTTGGTTTACTCTAAAACAACTAAAGTATTTTGTTTTATGTTAAATCATCCCATCACATATTTTATATGTAAAAGCAACAGATAATCTGTTGTTTTACGTGAAATTTGTACGAAACATGATTTTTAGCATGAAAACAACTCATAACATCCCGTTTCAAGTGAAAACAACATAGAACGTATTGTTTTACTTAAAAACCTCTCTAAATGTGTTCTTTTTCAAGCTACCAACTATGAAAACACCATAGAATATGTTATTTTACTTTAAAATATAAAGAACGTGTTGTTTTATTATAAAACAACATAAAATTTAATGTTTTACCTTTTAATTTTACTATTAACAACATATAAATGTGTGACATTTTATATGATCTTTTGCCCTAAACAACATAAAACATGATTTCTTATCGTAAACATTACATAAAGTAAAACAATATAGAAAGTGTTTTCTTATTACGGAACAACACAAAATGTACCGTCTTATCATAAAACAACACAGAACGTGTTGTCTAACATTACAACAACACAAAAGTGTTGTCTTACGGTAAAGCAACACATAACGTGTTGTTTTATCATAAAACAACATATTTTCTTAACTATTATTTTTTTTGTTCAAAATAATATTGCAATACTATCCTTAAATTATAAGAAAAAACACTTTATTTATAGTGTGACTTATTTTAAAAAACAATATCATATAAAAAAATTACAAATGTTTAAATAAAGTGATAGAATTTGAGAAAATAATCAACAAAAGTGATTTTTCCCTTAATACGCATGGGACCACTTTTATGCCATAAATTAATCTCAACCATTAACTTATAATATAAAGGACTGAGATCACCTTTTAGGTTTTTTAGGTAATTGTATTTTTTATATTTTAACCAACACTTATATACATTACATATACAAATACATATACATATACATATACATATACATATACATATACATATACATATACATATACATATGCATATACATATACATATGCATATACATATGCATATACATATACCATATACATATACATACGCATATACATATACATACGCATATACATATACATACGCATATACATATGCATACGCATATACATATGCATATGCATATACATACCCATACGCATACACATACCCATTCCCATACGAATACCCATACCCATACACATACACATACACATACACATACACATACACATACACATACACATACACATACACATACACATACACATACACATACACATACACATACACATATACATACACACGTATACGTATACGTATACCTATACCTATACGTATATAGGATAATGATCAAATGTTAACTCTTAATTGTTACGATAACCGTGTTAACTTTTGAAGGTCAATCCAAATCATTATTTTTTTAAAATAAAATCATTATACATGTACAAATATATGTTATTTTATGTATATGTGTAAATCATAAACGTAAAAAAGTTATTAGTATAAGTTACACTTATATCTGTAAATATTAATTTACACTTGCCGTAACTTTGTTTACATTTATGAATTTACACATATACATAAAAGAGCAAAACATTATATATGCATAATAATGTTAATCCAACAAAAAAATAATTTTGATTGATATTCAAAAGTTAATACGATTATCGCAATAAACAGAGGGTTAACATTTGATACTTACCCTACATATATATATACATATACACATATATATATATATATACATATGGATATACATATACACATAAATATATACATATACATATAGATATACATATATATACATATATACATATACACATACGCAGCGTATGCGCTGTCACACCCTCAAAATCTACGTGCGGGGTTTAATCGCGAGGCGTGTGAATAAACCATGATCCAAGTCATTTGTTACTCAGAACGACACTATATGTAACATTAAAACATTTCAGAGTTTAAAACTTCAAAACTATGCGGAAGCGTTTTGTAAATAAATCAAACCTAAGGTACTCAAAGTGTAACATTGGCAAAACACGCGTCAAACCATTATTTATAGTAAATAAATTCAAAACCAAATGTTAAGTCAAATATGCTTGATTGAGATACATGCTGGACTCGTGAAGCGCTCCTACTGGCAACCGAAGCTAATGACCTGAGAATAGTATACCAAAAGAGTCAACGCAATGGTTGGTGAGTTCAAGAGTTTACGTTTAACATAATCAGTGATAGTTATAAAACATAGAAATCATGCATTGAAATAGATAGCTAGTCTATATTCATAAGTAATAACCATAGTGATTTCGCAATCGAAAATGACTGTGTTTGTCTGTTTGCCTCCCGCCACGACATACCAGGTCGTGACGCTGTTAGTTGTTTAGGACAATATTGCACCCGCTTGACCTCCAGTCATTCGGGTAGGGCTTGTCAGTACCCAGTAGTACTACCCAAGATTTCCCGCTAGATTCCTTAATTAACGATCTGAAAGTGTGAGGACTTTCAATGGTATACAAAACTATGTTAAACTTTGCATATTCCATAATAGTAAAGCGTTTGTAAACAAGTATGCTATCTCCCCCAAAAGAGGGTGTTTAAAAGTAGGGCATGAACTCACCTGATGCGCAAATCAACAATAAATGCAAAGCTTGCAATGAGAGGAAAGACAACCCGTCAAAGGTTACCTAGAACATGTGAGTACATAAGTACGTACAACCAGAGAAACATAACAACCCTAAGTGCTCAACAACACCTTAACCCTAGGGTTTTGAAACCAAAATGACACATTTGACCTAGTTGACCCGTTGGTGACTTGTTACTTAAATTCTTGTTTGATCAAATGTAGCATCTCATAACACATAATTACCATGTAAGCCTTTCACATAGATCACATCATCAATCTTAGATTCTATCAACATGATCATACCAACATAGATCATCATATAGCATATTTCATCATACAACACTTGCAAATCTAAACCCAACATCATGCTCAACACACACATAATTACATCACAACTAGTAATTCATACATTGAATCTAATCATGCACTACATGCCATGTGAAGCCACTCACGACTTTACATCCTAAACCCTGCCAATCCTACTAAGTATGGGCCTCAGATTCGCACGCGTGTATGACGATCATTATCACATTAACCAACACAATTCACACCAATTAACATACATCATAATGATCTATTACAATCCCAAACATGATTCATAATTCTCTACCCTTAACCACATCACACCAAAACCCATAGAACCTAGATATCTCAAGCAATTCATCCAACATTCACATGATCCAATTTACACATTCCAATACCTTAGAAATCATCAATAAGCATTCTAGCATGATCCTAGTATCATAAACATGCCCAATTCACAAAATCCAATGATTCATATCAATAAAGTTTCCCTTTTGGGAAAGTCATGACAAAATTCCATCTATCAACCAAATCTTTCATAAATTCATCAACTTTGTGGCTAATCAAGATCATAGGAACCATTTAAGCACACTAAACATTCATAATTCATAAAATCCCTAATTATCATGAACAAAAGTTTCCACTTATAGCAAGGTATGAACAACCATTCAAATCCATGAATTTCTTGCGTAATACACATAAACTAACATCAACACAATTCAACTAACATCAAAACATCATTAAACAACATCAATTTTGACTTTAATCATGTCAATTGAACTAGGCTTGTTCTTGAATCAAAAACTAGGAAAAACCAATCAAAATCTTACCTTTAATTGTGTAATGATCGAGTATGGTTCTTGCTAACACGTTGTAGTACTCAAAACTAAGCAAAATCGATTGAGTATTGTTGTTCTTGATCAAAAATCGCAAATAGAGAGGATGGAGAAGGGAGGTTACGGCCAAATGGGGTTTGGGGGCTAGGGTTATCTTTTTTTTTTGGTTTAAATATGGTAAGTAATTCCCTTTTACCTCTTTCAACTTTTATAAATTGTAAAACAAACTTTTTTTTTTAACATTTTTAAATCCTTTTTCATGTCTTATTGTTAAAACTTAGTAAACCAACTAATAACATACAAGACAAATAGTTATAACCATCCATAATCATTTTATAATCCACATAGTCACATGCTAAGGTGAAATTCGTAACTTAGAAGAACAACCCTTACCACCTTGCTTCACATAATCACATAATAGTTATCAAGATTATAATCATTCAAGTTAACATTAGTTAAACCAATATTAGTTATTTGTTAGGTCACCAACGTTCAATGACAACTAGTGTGTGCTCACGACACGTGTATGCAAGACCTAACGGAACTAACGGAGTTTGGTAACAGAAAATTACCGGATGTCACATGCGCACACACACACGCATATGCATGCGCATGCGCATGCGCATATGCATACGCATATACTTATGGATAGCTGAGTTAAGTGTCTTGCATATATGTATCTAGATTACATATAAGTATTCCATAGGAGATTTGTTATGCTGACCTTACTGGATATGATTAGCTTTGTTTCATGTGTAACCTAACATATAATCATGTATTGTATTGGATTGTGTTATGATTTACAAATGTTATGAATGTGTAATGGATGGTTGAGTAAAGTGTATCGCATATGTGTAGCTAGACTACATATATGTAGATCATAAGATAATTGTTATGCTAATATTACTTAATACACTTAAATTTGCTTCAATTGTAGCTTTGCTTAAAAACATGTATTATATTCGATTGTGTATTAGTTTAGACAAGTTACAAAAATGTAGTCTTATGGATGGCTGACTTGAGTGTATTGCATACTAATAGATTTACTACCTATATGTAACTTTATTGAATATGTTCAGTTTCACACTATATATTCAATTATACTACACTAACTTTAGTAAACTCATACGTTACACGTGTTGAATAAATAAACTCAAATAGAACAAAAATTTATTAATTATAAAAATATATTTTAATATAAGACATAATTAATATTATAAATATAATAGAAATTTGGTTTCATAACAAATGTTTGAAAAAAATATCATTTTTAAAAGCTTTTTTATTATAACTTTTCATTTTAATTAACTTTTGTTTATAAAATTTTACTTTTTTAAAAACACTAATTTTAAAATCTTTCATATTTTTAAAAAAGTTTAATATTTTAGAAAAATTTGCTCTTTTATAAAAAAATATTTCTTTAGAAATAACATTCATAAAAAGATCTATTTCTTGATTATTTAAAAAACTATTTTAATCTAAAAAACAATCAAATAATATTATTATTAATTAATGTGACTATTTAGTAAAATAGAGAAGCGAGAAAAATTTGATGAGAATTAATGTGGTGATAACATGTTTTAATTATATTTACCATTTTATTATAGTAGAAAAATATAAGTAGTATGTAATAATACAATTATATTTCTATATATGTGATATTGCACTTTTTTTGGTAAAGTTTTTTTTTTTTTTTTTTTTTTTTTTTTTTTCAGAATTAGCATAGTATCAAAAAGAGATGAGATCAAGTAAGGATGTTTCTCTAATTATGTTTACACAAACCGTACTAAATTAATATTGATTAATGATTTGAATTATGCAGAAAGAAAGAGCGAGAGAATTGCGAAACGATTGTCATTTAAATTTACAAACAAAGAATCAGATCCACTAATTGTTAATGAATGTGATAACGAGAACATTAAAGAAATTGGTTAGTCTGTTTTTTTCTATTTTAAGATATTACAATTAAAATGTTGAATTTATATTGTTAAATAGAAATTTTTATATTTATATGTGAAGGGCAGAAAACGAGATACAAACCAATGCCGAATCAAGTGAAAAATGATAGAAGCACGTAATGATGATGAGGAATTTAGTATGTTGTATTTTGTAACATTCTTTGTTTTGTTATTTATTAAACTTTTATAATTATAACTTGTTTTTAATCAAATAAAAAGTTGGAAATGAGGTTACCTAAAAGAGAAAGACAGTAGTTTCAAAAAACATTGATTCAGAGAATACAAATGAAATCAAAAGCAATGATAAAATCAACAATAAGTCACCAGAAAATCAAATGAAAAACCAAAAAAAGGGTCGAATTAGAGGATACAATCACAAGTGTGCGAATTGATTTTTTTTTGTTGCAAACAATGCATATATATAACAGTCATTACATAAATGTAGTTATGTTGTTGCATATATGTACTTCTGCCATTTAATGTATATTTTTAATGAATTTTCAAAAACAGATCCTGATGTAAAAAACAAAAGGAAACTTTTTGTTGAAAGTGACGAGGAAGAAGAAGGTACGTATTTCTTAAATTATATGTATTCATTTAATACTAACTGTTCATCTATGAATGGTTCTGTTACTACATACAAGTAATAATACCACTGTGTTATGTAAGTTTGTTAATGTTATTGAATGTATGTATTTTTGCTAATAATATATGTGATAATAAATTTCTAAAAAATAAATTCTGGAGTAAAAAAAGCAAGGTAACTAAAATTCAAATGCGAGACAAGCAGAAGAAACTTGGAAGATGAAACAAACGAGGAAATAGAAGTAGCATTGCAACATAAACATAGATAATTGTTATTCATTTTTATTTAAATAACAGTAAAATGCTATTTTCGTCTCTGACGTTTTGTTAAATTTACCATTTCAGTCCAAAAACTTTTTTTTTGACATTTCAGTCACTGTAGTTTACCAAATGTTGCCATTTTCATCCACTCCACTAACACCGTTAAAACTCTGTTAAATATGAGGGTATTTTAGTTTTTTTGAGCACCCTAATTATCTAATTAAAACAAATTAATCAATTAATATTCAATTAAAATTAAAAAAAACACATGAAACGACTAGTGAGACCAGCCGCTTCGATTTAAAAGCTTCGATTAACTCTAACCCATGTTTTTCGATTGAGGTTTGCCGTGAGATTTTAATTAATCTTCACGTTTTGTTCGAATGTATACTGTTATTTGATTGAGGTCTGTTGTAGGATTGAGGTTTTTTGTTGTTGACATTTTTTATTTGATTGACGTCTTTGATTGAGGTATTTGAATGTTGACAGTAGCAGACTTCAATAAAACAAAAAGTGACAACATTAGACCTCAATCGAATAATAGTACACGTTCAAACAAAACGTGAAGATTAATTGAAATCTCACAGCAGACGTTAATCGAACAACATGTGTTAGAATTAATCGAAACGATCGGTCTCACGAGTCACTTCATGTGTTTTTTTAGTTTTAATTGAATATTAATTAATTAATTTATATTAATTGGATAATTAGGGTGTTGAAAAAGACTAAAATACCCAATATTTAACGGAGTTTTAACAGAGTTGTAACGGAGTTAGTGGAATGGATGAAAATTACAACATTTAGTAAACTACAGTGACTGAAATGACAAAAAAAAAGTTTTTGGATTGAAATGACAATTTTAACAAAACGTCAGGGATGAAAATGTCACTTTACTCTTTAAATAATTACATAAATGTAGTAATTTGCTTTTTTATAATTACTACTTGTACTACTCATGTGTAATAATGCTATTACATATATGTAGTAATCTTATAACATTACTAATTATATTGTTGTATTATTTAGTTCAGAGAAGAAAAGAAGAAAGAAAGGTAAGTAAAAAGGAAAAGCTGGTTTTTAAAGTAGGAAAAAAGCTCACGAGATTACAAAAAAGCTAGTAGCAAAATGGAAAATTGGTTTAGCTGAGGAACAAGAACAACTCCAAGACAATTGTTTTAGTAATAAAAGAGTTGTCAAAGAAACAAAGATCATACCGATGCCGGGAGAATTTTTGATACCCAACACCAACAAATTTGATAGTACCCGGTCGAGATTCTTTCTCGAAGAAAGAAAAGGTCAATTTGCTACAAACTAGTCATCACAATTAGAAGTTCACAAAAACACGAACCTAAACCTTAAGTTCTTGTTATTTGTTTTCAATCACATTCATTCACAAGTAGCAAAGCATAGTGCTTTTTACTCAGCTACAACAAAGCAACATGAAATACTACTCTTTTTTTTTTTCGTGACACCAAAATTTTTCACATCAAAACTGCAAATCGTGAAGAAAGACACATTCCCCAATTAGATTTAGTGTACTCAGACAAGTCAAAAAATAGAGGATTGTTGGAACACCTTTACCAAGCCCCTTCTTTAAGAACCACAGGCACCTTTTTTAAGTTCCGAAGAAGATGTAGAGCTTTTTCAAGGTGGAACTTAGAAGGTTTGTGCATGAATTGACTTAAAAACTAAACAATATATGAAATATACTCCCACGTATGAGATAAGAAAATAAACTTGTTAATTAATTTCAAAAAACCAATTACATCAATTAGTGATTCTTCAGTTTTGTAGTTTTCCATAACTAAGTAATTCGGGTCAGTTGTTGTGTTAATAGACTTACACCCCACTAAGACCAAAGTCAGCAAGTAACTCAATGTAGTATTTTATTGTGGTAGACAAAGGTTTTTATTTTTTCTAAAAATTCTATGCCAAGAAATTAATAGGGTAACTTTTAATACTTCATAACCATTTAATAATGAAAAGTTAACCTTAATTATCAATGATTAAAAGATAACATCTTAATAGTTATTTTTTGACCATTCATACTTTACATTACCTCTTAACCATTAAGAGCCGATGGAGAATTAAGAGGTAGTCTTTTAACGACCAATAATAGATTATCAAACAACCCATAAGTCTATAAAATAATTAATAAGAAAATCTTTTTTAATAAAGATTTAATCTTACTTATCCCATGCTCATTATTTATTTCTGGTTACAATGAGCGCATCATTAGAGGACTTAACAAATAGTATAATTACACTTTCTTTGAATAATACCAAACTCAACTAAGACATAACAATGATTTTATCAATTTAGACACTTTAGTCTTTAGTTTTAGAGAAATATCTTTCACGAAGATTCATATAAAATTCTTATTTAAATTTACAAGTAAAATGTATTATTGATGTCAAGCTGGTAAAAGGTCCAACTGTTTTGGAACGCATTTAAAGTTACAATGACTTGTTACCATCTTATTGACAGTGATCTGGTTTCATCAAAATCAACACCTTCACGTTGCCCGAACCATTAGGCAACTAGTCTTGCTTTGTACCTATCAATTTCACTAGAGAAATTATATTTTATTTTATAAACTCATTTGAGTCTTATGGGTTTTCTTCCTACAGGTAAGTAAACTAAGTCCCTAACTATTATTCTTATTCAGGCCCTCCATTTCCTTTTTTATAATATTTTTCCAATTTACATGAATTGCTTGATCATAAGAAGTAGGTTTAAAGCTTTTGTTCAGATTGTTGTTGCAAGCAGGAGGCTGAAGTTGCTGAGGATTTGCCATGTCAGCACATCCTTAACAATCATTAGATTGTTGGTTAGTAGCAGAAGGATCAACTATAACTCTCTCCTCATCATCAAGATTTTCACTTGCAGCAACTTTGGTGTCTTAGATGTCATATAGGTTGAAAAAGTTATTATAAATTGATTTCTTTTTCAAACTCAGATATTTCATATAGATTTTCCTTAAAAAGAAATTAGGATTCATAGAATTTTATATCGTTGGGAAAAATAATTGTCTTATGGTCTAAAATCCAAAGTCTGTATACATTTTTGTGAATTGAATCTCATATAAAGACATATTTTTCAGCACTATTGCTAGATTTATTTGAATTCTATAAAATAGTACCAAAGCAAAGACAACCAAAGTTTTTTTTTTTATGGTCATTCATATGGGGATTTTCCATTTAGAACGGAGGAAGGAGTCATGTTAGTAAGATAGGCAGCGGTAAGGAAACATTGGGATTAGAAATGCAAAGAAAGACCATATTGGAACATAAAAAATAAGCAACAATCAATATGCTTAGATGTTTTCTCTCAACAATACCATTTTGTTTAGGGGTGTATGCATAAGAGGGTGAATGATTCCATTTTTACTAAGAAAGTTTTCCATTAAACTATTTATATACTAAGTCCCATTATGGCTAAGTATAATTTTAAGGTTCTTTCGAAATTGGCTTTTAACCAGACTTGCATAGGAATCAAATTTGCACAAAAACATTGATTTTAGGTTTAAGGAGATAGACCCAAACAGCTCAAGAGAAATCATAAACAATAGTTACAAAATACCAAAACCCTTCCCTATTAGATACTTTGTTTGGACCCCAAATATCTAAATGAACAAGGTCACCAACGTCTAGAGATATATGATCGCTTTAGGGAAAAGGCTCCCTATGCTATTTGGCTCAATGACAAACTTCACTCGGGGTTGAATCAGGTTGATTTTTAATTTAAAAGAATCATTTAATATTTTTAGGACTTAATCAAATGGATGACCCAAGCCCAGAATGTCAAAGGTTGACCAAGTCAATGCTATTGAAACACACCTTTAACGAATTAGGAAAATTCCCACACAAGTATATACCATCCATTTAACTATTAATCACCAAGGTTCTTATTATGATAAAATCCTAGGTATAGCATTTTCTTTCATCAAAACTTAAACGTATGAAGAAGTCAAGCATTCTTGTGACAAGATTGATTGAGAAAATATGGATTCCAACATACGTATATCAAACAAGAAATTATGGACAATTAGCATCTAGGATGCTTTTTTCATAAGGTGATAAATACTTTAAGGTTTAAAACCACATGACAAAATTCAGTAGTTTAAACATGAAAATGTGGGCAATGAGTATCCAGGATACTTCTTTATATATGGGGGATTACATGAAGCTTATGTCAATTGATTCATGACGACACAAGATAGAGTCAAACAATAATTTATAGCATTAATCCTGGAAAAGACTGTTAGGTAAATTTAATACTAATGATATTAGTTAGAGTATCATAATTATGGATTTGCTATGTTCAATCTCGAGTGTAACTTATGATCATTAGTGCTACCTGCAACACAAACGCATGTTACTTTTGATAGAATATCAAAGTTACAATGTAATTAGGTTTTGCTGGTTTTTTAGCTATAAATTAGAAAACAAGCATGGAGTCTGATACAGTCCAGCCCAATGATGGTAGTTAAACGAAAGACATGGGAGATCCCGGCACATCTCCTAGGCCCATAAGATTGATTCGGAAACCCAAGAAGTATGAGGACTGAAGTTGTTGGTCAACTCCTATATTAATGCATGCGTGTTTACCATTTCTTCACATAATTTAGTTAGACTTTGTCACATGATGTGTTCTGCATGATTCCATGTTTCCTTGTTTTGTTTGTGCATGATTCCACGTTTCATTTTCAGTTGTTGCATTTGTATTTAAGTTTGAAATTTGGAAATAAAAACTACCAGAAAAATACTCCATTCAAGTTCCTTCTTTCATCATATTCATTCTTGGAGACAAGCCTGCTCTAAGGGCATATCAACCGGTGCTTTCATTCTTGTTCTCATGCCACCCCGCAAGGATTCCTCCACAATGGATGACCCACTTCAGGCATTGTCCAAGAAGATGGATCAGCGAATTTGACTTTGGCCACAATGTTTTATTTGATTTGAGTTTTTTATTTACCTTGGTTATCACACAATTTAATTTTGTATTTGACTTTGACCCCTCTACATTACTGGTAAAAATACCTTGAGCAAGGATTTATGCATTTGGGCATTCGAACAGTAATTTAGTTCTAGATTTGCAAGTTTGATACCATCAAAGGGTGCTTCAACCTCTAGCTGTTGCCATGGAATGCATTAGTTTGGTTGGAATGGCTGTTGGGAAAGAAAATCTTAAGAGGATGCAAACTCAGGTTTGCTTTCATATGTTCGTTAATCACATAGTTTGATTATTTAAATGTTAAGATAATTATGGTAATTGTTTTTGATTGGTGGTTTAGGTGATGTAGTGCCTATGTTATTGTAAGGATCTCTGAATGTTTAGGATTTTAGTTATGTTTAAGCTTAGTTTTGTAGAACTTATGGTTCTGGTTTCTTTGTTGCCACCACTCATAAGCTTCGAGAAGTTCAATTAAATGGATCCATGTTGCAATTTGTTCACTGTGAGGTAGTTTAATTTAAAGAAGCTATTGAATCACTTATCTTTGCTAACACATTCGTTGCTATCAACTGTATTGATCTTGCATATGAACATAATAAATTTGATATGAAAACAAGCCCATAAATGCTTGATATTTCGACTTTTAATGCTTCTCCTATGTTGTACAAGGAAGAAACAAGAGTTGTAAATCTAATATAAGAAAAGAAATACCAAACATAAATGTGGTAATTTTGCATAATTGTTGTAACTTTGTATTTCAAGTTGTATGTTTTGAAGTTTAACGTACATAAAAAGCTTGGACTGTGGTATTATTATGCTTCCCTTCGAATAATAGAGCCATGCAAACTGGGTTAAAAGCGGAAGATAGCCTGGTTCCTATAGGCCATGGTATCAACAAGAGGTATTGATCACAGATTACTACAATTGCTTAAGAGTTTGTTGTTGTTTATGTATGTTCTCCAACGATGTTAGATTTTGTACAGATTTTGTTTACGTAGTTTTGGGATCATTTTTTGCTTTACTTAAAAACATCATACGTAATTGAAATTTATTAGACGCGTCAGGGATTCGTCAGCGATCTAATTATCCGTTAAAAAATTGAAATTTATGGAATACTGTTGCGCTAAAACTAAAATACATAACTAACTAACCAACTAATATTTAGATCTGAAATAAAATCAACTAATGTTACTGATGCTAACTGTTGAATAAGCTATCATGAATTCGTATATCATCTTAATTGATGCACACTGTTTTTTTTTTTTTTTTTTTTTTTATTAAATTTTCATGTGGGTTAAGATTTAAGACAAGAGTAAGGACGTTCGACATAGGGTTTGTTCTTTTTTATTGTTTTTTTGACTTTGATATTGCTACTAAAATCCATGTATTATGTTCGTCCAGTACCACAACGCGAGTTTCAGAACTTTTTGTTTATGAAAATAAAATTGTTTATAAACTTCTTAATGATATGTTTTTGTTTTCATCAATCGTGTAACACACGAGAACTAACATAGTATACAATTAAAGAATGCATGCCTACGCACATTATTTATTCACTCATTGAGCGGAATAACTACAACATATGCATAAATATAAATTGATCTCAAAGTATCCAAACAACACATTCAATATGTTAATATCGTATTTCATATAACTGTATCAAAATAATATCATTTCAGCGGAGAACATTAAGAGTTCACATTCAGATGCACACATTAATGTAACGTTTGGTACGCAATAATGAGTGGCGTAATAAAATTAATCATTGAGGGTGAAGGAAAAAATACATGCTTAGTTGGTAAATGTAATGTAATGAAACATTATATAGTTGATTACATTCTCTCAAATTCATTCCATCCACTCTCACTTCTTTTTTTTTCATTTCTTTCATTCTTTTATCATTAGTCACCAACACCACCCACTTACTCACCACAACAAACACCATCGTCCACCAAGATCGATCGTCACCGGCCACCGTTGCCGCTGCCACCCACCGGCCACCGCTATCGCCGCCAACCACCAGCCACCGCCAACCACAAGCCCCCGCCGCCAACCACCGGCCACCGTCACCGTTATCGTCGCCTACCACCAGCCACCGGCGGCATCGTCACCGCCAACCTCCAACCACCGGCCATCCACGGTGCCGCCAACCACCGGCCATCCACGGTGCCGCCAACAACCGGTCACCCGCGGCGCCGCTTACCGCCAACCACTGGCGGCGCCGCACGGCAACCACATGTCCCCGCTTCCGCCGCCACCTACAATCGGCACCGCTGCCTCCGCCTTCGTTGCCGCCAACCATCGGTCGCCACCTTCGCCAATAACAACTGACACCGAGAACCATCAATACCATAACTACTTTTACATTTTATTTTTTTATTTTTTTCTACCCAACAAACAATACAAACTAACAATTAATTTCATTTATAAAAGGTAACCAAAACTGACAATGGAATGTAATGATTTATTTTATTGTCTCATAAATTGCATCCATTCATACATTAGGGTTAAGTTTTAGAGTTTAAATTTAGAGTTCAGAATATTAATCAAAAAAATACAATGTAACAGCATTATCACTGTTTCAAAGTAGTATTTTAGATCTCCTACCATGAAGTTTAGTAAAAATCCTTACAAATAAGTTTGTTAGAGCATTCACAATATATCTCTTATCCACATCTATATAATTACACTAAAAATATTTATTTTTTTCTTTGCTTTTTAATTACATAATATTTTTTCATACTTTTATCATTACTTTTTTTTCTTTTATCTACTCACAACTACTTTTAAAATATTAAAAAAATTTATGGGGATTGTAACGTCAACCCCCATAAATTTTATTTCTGCTTCACTCACAACCACTCACAACCACTCACAACCATCCCATATACTATAAAACACTCACTCATATAAAAATGGGATACGGGTTGTGAATGCTCTTAGGATTCATACTTTATACAAGTAGATTCAAAATCCAGTAACTTTAATGTTATCAGAGCCAGCCTTGGGCGGTTAGACTTGTGCAAGTTGGACGGCTGCACATAGTTCAAGCCTAATGAAGGGCCCAAATTTGTGGTTCAGTTTGTATCTTATATATGTAGTTAAAACAACTTTTGGTCCAAATTTAAATACAGCCTAATAGACAATGTTGAACTGTAATTTTCAGTTGGCACCCTTATCATTTTTTTTACCTTCTCTCAACCTCAGTTGTTCGCCTCGTAAATTCACAAAATCAAATGCAATCGTCTCACTTTTTTTTTTTACCAAATATCCCATCATAATTCTGCTCGGCAATCCCAATCGAGGATTACCTAGTAGTTTGGTTTCGAATTGTAATTGCAACTTGGTAAGATAGACAAATAGCGACAAGAGTATCAATGTTTACGATTCATTGATCGATATTTAATATATCATGTATGATATATCTTTTATTGTGTTTTTAGTTCTTTCTATATCATATTGCAACAAAAAAATTAGCATATTCAATTATGAACGATTCACTAATTAATCGATAATGGTAGGTTATCGTGTTCTCACCTTCAATAACAAGGGGAAATTTTTAAATAGAAAGTGTTATAAAACTAAAAATTGTAATAAGTAATTTCGACTATTTATGTTTTTAATCAATGATTGAGATTAGAAAAAGTTTGTTATAATTTTATTTTAGAAATAGCCACTTTGTTGATTTTTTATAAATTCTCTCGTTTTTCATAAATGTTTTTATGTACGGCATTGTTTTTTTTAATAAAAATTTCAATATAAAAATGAGCGTTATTTTATCTTTAACACAAATACAGTAGTGTTATACTAAATTTTAATAATTTTTTTATAGTTTTAAACTCGTATCTTGTTATTGTGTCTTTTAATACAGTTAATTGTGTATTTTTGTTATTTATTATGTTTTTTTAAATACTATTGTGTCTTTTTAAAATGATGAATTTTAAAAAAATATAATTATAGAATAATATTATTGTTATCTCAAATTAGGTTACATTCCGTGTAATACATGTGCTAAATAAATTTATTGTTATATGGTTAATAACATAAAATGTTATGTATTAAATATTGTTTATTATACTGATTGAATAAACCTATATATTACACATTTGAAAATTTAAAGTTAACATATTTAAATTTTTAATTATAAATATTTATTAATTAATGAATAGTTATTATAGCATTCATAATTAAGAAAAGATAAAAACGTGAAAACCAATTATTAGATAACCTAGAATGTTGATAAGTATCCGAAATTATTTTTATTTATTAGTATAGAGATATATAAAATACAAAAATAAATTAACACCTAATTAATATAATACATTAAAAACAATAACAAAATGTCTCATTGTGTTTTTTAATTGTTATTGTGTAATCTTTGAACACCATGAATTTTGAAAAATAAAATGATGAAATCATAATATACTTGTAATTAAAAAACACAATAATAGATAATAACAAACTTATATAATGTATACAAAATAATGATTAAAATAAGTTATTGTGTTATTTTCAACACTATAAGAAATAACAAGTTATATAATCTATAGAAAAAATAACAAAAATAACACAAAGTGATATAAAACGTAAATTACATAATGAAACATATAACAAATGATTTAAAATATATGATACAATAAACTGATTTATTTAATATAATGATCAAAATGCCATTCTATTCAAAACAAAAAAAATATAAATGTCAAGCCTATAAATTTTTTTGTAGCTTTTGGATTAAATAACATTTTTACTATAGCTCTATCTCAATAACAAATCATTTGTAACTTGTCTTGATCGATGCCAATTGCCTTCTAGAGACTTGTATGCAAGTCTAAATGGTTTGCTAACCATATGCGTTTTCGACTTTTTTACTTGTTTATTTTTTTGATTTAAAATACTTTATTATTTATGTAATTATATAATTTTGTGAGATTAAAAATTTTTTATTTGTTATTTTGTTACATGATAATCAAAGATTATGCCTCTTGAGCAATTACCAAGATGCTAAAAATTAAAAAGAGAAATATAGAAGAAGAATTAATAATATCTCAAGCTCGGACTCTAAGTAATTAAGTTTGTTCAAAGAAAACCTCAAAGATACTATTGAATTTTGTTTTGTTTATTGCTATAACCAGGTTAGAACTCATGTAAGAACTCATGTATTATATGAGTATAATAAATCTAACTTCTTAAAATTATTAATTTTTTTGAAGGTTTTGTATCTTAAATATTATCAACTATTACTAAAATAAAAAATATTAAATATTTAGTAAATTATAAATGACAAATAATAAAGATTAAGAATTATAAAATAATATTTTAAAATATGATTAATTAAAATCTTATAATTTAGTAAATCTCAATAGAATAATAGCATAAAAAGATTTACATTTAGATACATAGATGTTTAGTTTATTTACTTATAACTTTTATCATTTAATATTTTAAAGTAACTTACCAGTAGGTTAATTACTTACCACTAATTAAATCACTTAAACAAAATCAAACAAATGATTTTCTAATTAATAATTAGGTTGCTTCACTTTATTGAGAAAAAAAAACTATTGATTTAAAATAGAAGAGAGAAATACAAAAAAGAAAATAAGGAATTCATATAAGGAAATGATAATGTGATATTAGTAAGTGTTCAAAATCATTTTAATTAAAATATAGGGCCCGGTTACTATACAAAGTGTAATTTTCGTGCGAAACGTATGAAGTAATTAAAGCGTGGCACACGTTTTTTTGTGGAGTGGTAGTTTCATGCACGCTACAATTACGAATAAAAGTTACAGAATTACGCAAATTATTTTTATAATTACGAAAGTTGTATCTATTATTACGTAAGTTATATTTATTATTACGCAAGTTATATTTATTATTACGTAAAAAAATTATTGACGCTATTAAAAATAATTATGCAAATTATATTTATAGTTATGCAAGTTATATAATAATTACGCAATTTATGCTTAGAATTACGCAATAAATAATCACGTAAGTTACACGCATAACAAATATATGTTTTTAAAAATATGTTGATTTAAAAAAAATTATAACAATACTATACTAATATTAAAAAAAAAATACTCGATTTTATGCTGTATTTTTTTAAAAAAATTAATATCATATAAACAAGTTATATACATTAAAAAAATAGGAGAATTTGAAAAAAATCAACAATTATAGAAAATTTACAAATATACACCTCCAAACACATATTTTGTGTAACTATTTCATCTTTAGTTTGAACTGTCCACCGCCTAGATCAATGTTTATTATTATTTCGTATACTTCACACGAATTGTTATTTTGTATCGTAAACTTTCCCCATATAATGCATGTATGTGTTTAGACGGAAAAACCAATCTAAAAATGCATATAATCATGTCATATATCTCCAAAAATTTTATTTTATTATAATAGATAAATATATATATATTTTTCTCGGTGGTGATGAATTCCTTTAATTCATCCAAGTTTATTTTTCAAGTTCTATTTTTACTACTTGCACTATGGATTAGATTCCCTTCTAAATCAATTACTAGATCAACTGTTCTAACTTCACCTAAATTCTTAGTTAACCTAAATTTAAAATGAATTATATTAGTTAATCATCCATTACAACAAACTTGTCTAGACATAACTCGAGTATTGAGAACCCGAGAACTAAATGGTCTTTAATAAGTAATAAATATTAATGTTAATCTAATACAAAAATTATTGACTTATTACATTATTTACAATCCACTGTCAGTCGTCAACTACTAGTAGACAACTTGCACACACTGCATGTTCTCTTGTTTCATATATATCAAGCTTTGACAATCATAATAGGTGAAAGTTCAAGACTTACATTTCTAGTAACGTTTGCGAATAACTTTTGTAACGAAATACAAAATTAAACTTTTATTCGAGAACCATATATTGAGCCGTCTGTAGCTTGGTTATTTAAAAAACAAAACAATTATCCACTTTAAATAAAAAAATAGCTATGTCATGTATTTTTGATCAAACGTTTATAGCACGTAAAGAAAACAGTCGACTTTTCGAAGTCGTGCTGCCATTTAAAAGACTATTTTTGTTTTCCTGATAAAGACATCATCATCATCATTTATAACTTTTCTTTTGACTAAAGTATTGAAATTTATTTGCCAGATGTCAATATAGTACAATCACAATAACCAATTATGATAAGGTTACTTCTATAAAAAATAATTATAAAATTCTATGAAAAGATAATCTTCTCTAATCGAGCAAACTAGCTATTAGTCATATGATTATTTTTTTTCTAGTATGTCCGTTTCATTTTCATATAAACTCCAATTAAAATTATGCAAATGTGCTCAATGCAATTAAACTTGCAAATTAATTAATATAAAAATAGTTTCTTTTACTACATTGTTTACAAAATTCAATTCTTTTCTAAAATAAATAAAACATTTTGTTACAAATATTTTAATAAGAGTTAATTTTGATATAATTTAATTTAATTTTTAGCAAATCCTTGTTATAGTTAAAAAAATTTTAACATCGTGTTTTTTAGAAAGACATTTTTAAAATATCAACATCACGAATACAAACAACAATACAATGATCGTTACACACTATTAAGCAACCCTTCCGCTTCAGCGTACATCATGATCCTATCCTTTCAAATCATGTAATGTTTTTCCATCTTACTATTTATGTTTATTACTTCAACCATATAAAACATGAATATCTAACATAGTAAACAAAATATAGCATCACGATAACCAATAAAGATCTATTTTTCTGTGTGTATAATATCTATGTATGGTATATATACTTTTAATGTATCTATATCTTCTCTAATAAAGCAAAATTAGTTTTGTACATGTTTTTTTTTCACATCTGTTTTGGCAATTGTCGCTTCTAAACAAGTCAAGTATTTAGTAATGACATTAAATGTTACATATTATTTATATACTAGTGTTATCTCCTGCGCTACGCGCGCGGGAGTTTGGTTGCTTTCCCTTATCTTACGGATGTGACTTTGCTTGTTGTCGACTCGGCTAATAAGAAATCATAAAAACAAATACCGATACCAGTTCCGATAATATCTATACCAGCAATGACGTTGTTCACTCATAATCGATTTGCTTTGTCACTGTATCGCAATAATAACTATACTCGCTATAACCTACGATTCAAAAAAAATCACCATTAATGTTTGATGCAAAAAAAATTGTGGTCAAAAAGCAAAAACGTAAAACTTTGTTGTAACACCTCTTCACACCAAAATTGCAATTCACCAATGTTTGATGTCAAAAACACAAAAATTAAACTTTTATGGTTAAAATACAAAAATACAAAAATTTATTGTAGCGCTTCACTTGATTTACAAATAAAATGCAAAAAAAGAAAAAAAAAACAAAACCAAAAAAGCATTTCATCACAAATTAAATGCCAATAAAGAAAAAAAACAAACCTTTGTGGTCAAAAGCTAAAACCATAAAAATTATTGTAACATTCAAGTTGCTTTTTAATATAGTATATAATATACATTGGGTTAGTACCTCGTATATATTACATGGGTTAAATAAAAAAAATATTAAATAAATAGTAGTAAAAAATTATTAATTATAAAATGATATTTTAAAATATGATATGATTAAAATTACGTATTAGTAAATACTATAAGTAAAAGAACAATGATATTATTTTCTTTGAACTTTTGTTTTAAATTTTTAAATCAAAAATTTTTTTATTTAAAATCATAATGTTTTAGAAAAACGTCATTTTCTAAAAATTTCTTATTGTAACTTTGAATTTTAATTTTTTTATTGTTCATAAAAAAATTAATTTCTAAAAACATTGATTTTAAATATTTTGTATTTTTAAAAAAGTTTGATATTTTAAAATTTTACTTATGTTATACAAAAGATTGTTTCTTTAAAAGTTACATTTATAAAAAAAACTATTTCTTAATTTATTAAAAACTATTTTAATATTAAAATAATCAAATGATATAATTACTAGTTAATGTAAATATTTAATATGAGATAGAAGTGGGAAAATTAGGCTTAAAAGATCTAATATTATGACAAGTGGCAACTCAAAATATTCTTTTATTATAATTAGTGGATTTTAAATTATAAAACATATTTTTGATATATTAAAAACATGTAAAATTCAGGAAAGAAAACAATAAATCCATCTAAATCCATCAAGCACGGAATGAATAATGATTGGAATAGTAACACTTACATACAAGTTAAATCATATGAACAATGAAGAAAATAAACTTTTTTATTTGATTACTTCAAGTTGCTTACAACATTTCAAAACAAGAAATAACATTCCAAAACAAGAAAATACAAGTCATCCAACATGTAAAGCAACACAACTATATATACTAAACACAAGTTCTCTACCAACCAAGTTCTAGCCCATTGCCAATGTTCTAACATCATGATGTTTTCTAGTAGTGTTGAATTTGATTTCCTAAGCCACTAGGTTGTAAAACCCACGAAGGAATGACAATTGATCAATTTCAACCCATCAAATGTTGAATGAATGATGTTTGGAATGGTAACACTCATGTACAAATCAAATCGTATGAACAACAAAGTAAATAAGCTATTCTCTTTGGTTACTTCAAGTTGCATACAACTTTTCAAAACAAGAAATGACGCGTATCAGAAATGTAAAGCAACAAAACAATATATACTAAACACAAGTTCTCGCACTAGCCTAATAGTTTTCACACGAGCAAAGTTCTCCTCCCATCTCCAATTTTCTTGCACCATGATGTTTTTGCATGACGTTCAATTTGATTTCTTGGGCCTCCAATGTTAGGAATAAAGTTTTATGAAATATGATGTTTTTTTGATATAAAGAACTATAAAAAATGATATTGTTTCAAAATCAATATATTTAAAAAATAGACTATTTAAAAATAATTAAAGCAAAAGTTTTAAAGACGAAATTCCAAAAAAATATCATTATTTTTTTGTTAATTAAAGTAGTTAATTCTATGTATTTTCAATCATATTGGTGATACTACTCCCAATCTATCAAAATTTCTTATGTTAGCATTTCGCCTTGCATCAGGTCTACGGTTTTGTGAAAGGTATAACTGTAATTTCTAAGTCAGTTCTACAGTTACAAAATAAGGGCTAGTATCACTTAAATGTTTAAGTAGATGTAGTTGGGGTTAGACATATCAATGTTTGACAACGTTCATGATGCCACACCAAACAAAGAGTTATGTATTTGACACAACTGGCAATCGTTACCTACCTACGTAGTCATGCAAGTAAAGAATGCTTCAGCCATTAACTGAGTTTTAATGAAATTAGATCTCATCCAAAATAAATATATTTTCTGTAGTTGTGTTTTAAAATTGAGTAGGAAAATAATTATGAAAATACTAAACAAATTCTTTTGATCTTTATAGATGTCTAACGAAATGAATCCTATTTCTCTTTTCTCTTTTAAGTCGGTACTTGAAAAGGACAAACTCAATAACTCCAACTTCATGGATTAGTTCAAGAACCTGAAAATAGTTCTTAGGGCATAGAACAAAATGTATTTTCTTGAATGACACATTATAGAAGAACTCACTACTCACATGAGAGCTGGCCATACAAATTGGGAAAGGCGTGTGGATATATATTATGTGTCATTATAGCTTTTTTGATTCCCGAACTTCAAAATAATTTGGAAAAAGTGAATGCATGCGATATGATTGAGCAGCCAAAGAAAATGTTATAATGCTAGGCTCTAAAGAGCGGTTTAAAATGATGAAATTACTTATTACTACAAGAATACAAGAGGGTTCTTCTTGTAGCACTCATGTATTGAAGATGAGGGTGGTTATGTTGATCATTTAGCATGTCTTGAAGTCCCGTTGAGCAATAAGCTAGTTGGGGATATTATCTTCAATTCACCACCAAAATCATATGACTAGTTCATACTAAACTATAATATAAATGCTTTGCAAAAGGCTCTTTTAGAATTGTATTTGATGCTTAAAAATACTCAGGAGAATATACCAAATTCTTGTAAACTTGATAGGGTGCTCATGATCAAGGAGGGCGATGTTATGAAGCCTAATGCCAAGGGAAAAGGCAAAAAGAAGGTGAAAGGCAAAGACAACGACAAGGTTGTTGCCTAAGATAAGAATCCTATTGAGAATACAAAGTGCTTTCATTATGATAAAATAGGACACTAGAAGAATAACTGCCCAAAATACATGGATGAGTTGACGCAAAAAAAAATCTTCTCAAACAAGATGACCCGAAACATTTTTTTTATTTATCAAATCTTAGGTGTATGACATTAGATGTCTTTCTTATTTTGTAATGATTTACATGAAATAAGAAAGGTTAGAAAGCTGAAACAAAATGACTAGAAACTTCATGTTGGCAATGGATAAAAAGATTGTAGTTAAGGCAGTATAAGAATTTGTTTTTTTACATTCCAATAGTTTAAAACATGCATGTTTTAAACAATGTATGTTACGTACCTAGTTTGACTAGAAACCAGTGTTTTAGTTTCTATTTAAAAAATGTTTTAAATATGCTTTTAATGATTATTATTGTAATTTTTGAAAATTTTAAAAACCTAAAATATAAAAAAAATTAGCATAATTATAAATTCTCATATTGAATATTAAAACGTTATAACATTATTAAAACTTATAATTATTAACAGTAAAATATACAAAATTATGTGATGAACGTTATTATGAGACTTTTATGAATTAAACTTAATAAATTAAAAAAGGAAACTCATATATAGTTTGAACCACGCAATCGGAAATAGTGAACTCTTAAATCAAATTATGAACCAATTTATCTCTTTATGATCACATCACTCCTCAATTTTAAAACTTTATTTTACATATGTACGTAATATTTATAGACAATCTCACAATTGTTTTCATATCTGAACCATAAATTTTAAAAATTGTATTTTATTTAAATAAGCAGTATAATTATGAAATTCAATAAAAACATACAAGTGATACTTAAACTAATCTAATGCATAATAGGGTTTCTTGTTCAAAACAATCATAAGTAAACTTTAAAACACGATGCAAATCTTTATATCGGGAAGAGTACTCTTCATAATAATCACCTATATTTCAATTTATCTGACATGTATACTAAAAATATGTATTGCCAAGTGAGCTCTATCTTTTATTTAAAAATATAACGTTCAGTCCTTATTTCTTTGAAAACCCTTGATCGATAACCCTAGTGAATTATAATAATCTATGACTCCTCATATTAGTGAAATATTCTTAACTTTGCAAAGATAACATCATAGTTTAGCAAAACTCACCATTAGGGTAACATGCTTGTACCTAAGTACAAGACTAGTGAATCACACAATCCACTAAGCATTGTATTCAATTGGTTGCACATACCAAGACTAGAGTGATATATTTACACAAGACAAGACTTTAGTAACTGTTTGCACGAATCAAGACACTAGTTATATGCTTGCACAAGGTAATACTCCATTAATATGCTTGCATAAAGCAATACTCCAGTAATATTCTTACACGAAGGAAGACCCCAATGATATGTTTGCACCATGAAAGACTTTAGGTATCATTTGATATGCAGCAATCAGAGTCGGAATGAAATGAACCATTGAGAGGAAATAAAAAATAATGATATTTGGTTAGTGAAGTGAATGTAATGAACCGCTACATAGCTAATCCTATTCTCTCTAAACACACCAAATTCATTACATCCACCCCTATTCTTTTTTTTTTCAATTCATTCCTTCTTACATCCTTAGTCACCACCACCACCCACTTATCAACCACTGCCACCGACCACCACCACCACCACCACCACCGACCACCATCGCCAACCACCATA
Source organism: Flaveria robusta (assembly GCA_025506415.1). NCBI lineage: Eukaryota > Viridiplantae > Streptophyta > Magnoliopsida > Asterales > Asteraceae > Flaveria > Flaveria robusta. The sequence continues at coordinate 5,741,030 of CM046467.1, forward strand.
CCCAGCCACCACTACCAACCACCATGGCCATAACCACCATCACCACTAACCATCACCACCACCACCAATCACCACCGACCACCACTAACACCATAACCACAACCAACACCACCATCGCCACTACCACTGATAACCACTATCGGTAACCATAACCACCACCGACTTCCACCACCACACATCGCAACCCATCACCATCGCAAACCACTAGTTACCACCACCATCGGCTGCCATTACCATCCGGAACCACCACCACCCACCACCCACCACCACTAACAACCACCACCGGCCGCCATAACCACTAGCCACCACCTACCATCACCGGGAACCACCATTGGCCACCACCCATCACCACCTGTCAGCACCACCTGTAAGTACCACCACCATCAGCCACTACCATGAGTCATCACCGCCATCAGCCACCACTATTAGTAACAACTATCAGTCGCCACCAGCCACCACCACCACTTGTCATCATCATCATAACCACTTTTTTATTCCAATCATTTTCTTTTCCTATATAACAAACAACACAAAGTCATTATTCATTTTTTTCTCACTGGTAACCAAACATGACATACGTAATTATTCATTTCATTCTATTTTCTATTCCATTATCTCATCCTTTCCATATTCCTCCTCCATTCAATTATACCATTTCAAATAGACCCCTAGTGAAATACACAAAGCAAGCTACTATAGTGGTGCAATACACTAAACAAGAGTTGTTAATGGGGTAATGCATAATGAAATCAATTAAACACATTAAATATAACTTAAAATTAATACTCGTCATAACTACGCATGAATACATTGGATTGAAAGTTGGGCAAACATAGGTAAAATATTCTAAGTGTGACAAATGCGGTTGAGCATAGTTCAAGTTTGGCTAATGCGGATAAGTAAGGATCAATAGGGATGGACATTAAATGTTTGGCTAAGTATGAGTCAATACAGATGAATGAAATTCAATATGGATGGACATGGTCAATGTGGGTGGATAAAAGTCAATGTGGATGAACATAGTCAATGCAGGTAACAGTTGGCTAATGAGGTTAAGGTATTGTCAATGTGGATGAGTTAACTTTTATGTAGATGAGTTACCACTTACGCGTATGACTTAACTTTGATGTGTATAGACATTAATTATGTGATTATGTAGATTGATGTGGATAGAAAACATTGATACGAGTAACATAATACTCATCCGCATCAAAGCATACCTAAAATAATATAAGCATTCTATGAAGATGAAAAGACTAACATGGGTAATAGTGATGATGTGGGTTATAATAGGGTGATGCAAGTAATAATGATGTAGCTGAGTAAACTCAATGCGGGTAAAAGATGATGTGGCTAACAATGTACTTATCCGCATCAGGGTATAAACAGAATATCTAAGATGAACATGTCAGAGCGGGTAACAATTCACCTTTAGTGAACTTGGTACAGTAAACAATTGCTATGAAATACAGTTACAATGGGTAGCATGCGTAGTTATACCATTAACTTTTTTGAAAATCATTAAAACATTGATAAATATTTTAGGGTTCTTATGTAGACTTTGAACATAAACATAAAATTAGCACAACATGAAACCTAGAAACAAAGATGGTAACTTTATACATAAAAACCATAGATCTAAGTGTAAATCATGTTTAGCATCCATATCATCTCCAAAATTAATAAAAAGCTTAAAAAGAGCAAAATCTAGACCTCACATTGTTAGTTTTGAAGTGCAAACGTCAAACAAGCTTCAGAACCCAAGATCTATGCTTTGCTACGTAAAGGTGGAAACTTTACCATAACATCTCGAGAGAAACATATCCATGAACATAGATCTTGGTTCGTTTTCTATGATAGAGGCTTAAAGCCATATCCTTTTGCCTGAAATCCAATTTTTCTCTCTCTAGAACCAACAAGCTTTGTATGAAAAGTTTCTAAAATGGGTAAGGGGTGGCTAAGATCCTATTTAAATACCAAATTATTTTAGGGTTATATTTTCATCAACTCCCCTAAACGTTCTAATTTAGTTGCCTCTTCCATTCCTGAACGTTCTAATTTAGTTGCCTCTTTGAAAATGGAACTCCGAACCTTCTCCTTTTTATTCAAATTTTCGGGATGTTACATGTTGAATCCGACACTTTATTGTAAAATCTCATAACCTTCATCATCATTAATAGTCAACACTAGAGGAAGTGAAACTAATCAAAATAAGGATATTCATAACCTTGAAGAATATGATCAGCTTGCAATCATCTCTACTACTATATAATACAAAACCAATGGGTAGATTGTTAATTTTTTTTATTTTTGTAAGACACTTAGAACAACTATTTAAGCATATGGTACAAGTGTTTTATGCAAGTGTTCATAAAATGTCATCATTTAATAAAGTTATTCTAATTAGTACATGTGTTAATGCATATGATTAAATTCACTATATTAAGTATTACTTTATTTATAATATTTTAAATTAACATTATATATATATTTTTTATTTATATTTTTACTATTTAAATTAATTTTACCAAATATTTACACAGTTATAATAATAATTATAATAATAATAATAATAATAATAATAATAATAATATTATTATTATTATTATTATTATTATTATTATAATATTTATTATTATTATCAGTATTTAAGACCGGTCGAAAAAAAGACTCAGTAGCACCCGCATATCACGTGAGCCAATTAATTATACATAACATGTAGAAAGTAGTAATGAATATCTATATTATCTTTACTATTTATAAAGTATTTTAAGATGTCAAAATAATAATTTTATCTTTACTTTAAGACACCTATAGGGTCAGCATCGTAATATTATGGTGGATTTTAATTTAATTTTTTTAATCCATATGAATTCATAGAATTTAAGAATAATAACAAGAGCAACAATAACAATAATAATAGTAATTGTATTTAAAGTAATTTGAATAGTTATTCACAAAATAAAAACAATTTTAGTAATAAATAATAATATGTAATAATATACAAGTCATCAAACTAAAAATATATACAAGCTCTCAAAACTGTTTCAAGTTTCTAAATCTTATATCGTTTTTCTCATATAATCATAAAAATATGATAGTTTATAAAATCTAAATTTGTCATTATAAGGTGCTAAATTATATTAACGTTTCGACATGATTTTTTTTTCCAAAACAAAGTTGTAGATAAAATTTTTATCCATATCTACATATTGAATACTAATGTACAAATAATCGAAATCAAGTGTTATAATTTTAACAACCCGGTGCAAAGCGTGAGTTCACACACTATTTTTCCTATATACAATACTCCTTTAGCCCAAGTGACTTCTTTAAAAATGTAAGGATTGAACCTTGAGGCTCGAAAAATAAAATCAAGATGAAAAAGATCAAGTGAAAGAAAGTTGCCACGCGAAAAGTTTATCTCGCGCGAGAACTAGCAAGTCGCGCGAGAACTTCTAGTTTAGTATTAATAGTTGTTATTTGATGTAATTAGTAAAGCTTTTGTATATTTCTTGATTTTGCATGCATTGTAATCTTTCAAATTAGAGAGCAATAGAAACGAAGTTTATGTACACTTGTGTTCATGTCGTTTATTGTTCAATATTTTTACCTTGATGATTATATTCCGTGTTCTTGTCACGAGATCGATCTGATTGGTTAATTGTTGATTTTTACAATTGGTATCAGAGCTTGGTATGCTCTAGATCGATTAATTTGAAGATTGAAGAATGTTTTTGAAGTGTTCATGAGCTCCGAATTGGAATTCTTTGAAGATTAACTCGATTTTGGTTGTTTTTGGTCACATTTGAAGATGTTGAGGGATGTTATGCTTTTGATTGAGGATTTGATGGTGTTTATGTGATTAATTGAGACTAATTAAAACAAGTAGAGACAATTAGGATGAAAAGTAAAACTAAATCACTAATTGGAAGCTTAATCAATTAATTTTGAGCAGTTTGGTAAAAGATTGAAGCTGGAATCTTCAAAATTGGGGGAAAATTGATCAAGTGAAAACATGATAATCGCAAGCGAAAAGTTCCTATTCGCGCTAGAAGTCTGATTTTAGCAAATGTTGGTTGAAAAGTTTGTTACAGTAGATTCTTTTCGCGCGAGAAGTTGATCTTTTCGCAAAAGTCTATTACAAAAGTATACGCGCGAAAAGTTTGTGCGAGAAGCTTGTACGAATAGTGTTATTCAAGACTGTTCACGCGAGAACTTTTATATTCGCGTGAAAGTTTCAAGTTTGAAGAATTTCTGAAAAGTTTGAATCTTGAGCTTCTAAATGGAAAATTTAAAGAACATCACAGCTACCCTTAACATCGACAATGAAATTGGTACGAGCACAAAACCTCCTAGACTTCTCATTGAAGAAGATTATCCTGACTGGGTCTACCGATTTGAGAATCATGTTATTTACACTGAACCCCAAATGATGCGGTCAATTAAACAATGATCGTAAATTCATGTGTATACCAATGATAAAGGAGAGTTTGTTTCGAAACCTGAACATCTCTTGGATGAGGAAGATATGAAGAAACTTAAGCTTGATGACAAAGCATATGCTGTGATCTATGGCACTAACTACTGAGATTGCCCAAAATTTAAAGGATTACAGAAAGACTAAAGACTTATGGGATGCGATGGAGGATCAAATCATGGGGAATTAAGATACGAGGGAAAGCCGAAAGGACATGTTGAACCAAGAATTTAATATGTTTAACCATGTGCTTGGTGAAACATTGGAGGCTCAAATGTCCAGATTTGTTAAGATTATAAAAAAGATGAGAGTGCAGGAATTACCTTGAAGAATATTTCAATGAACAAGAAGTTGTTAAACTTGTTACCTTACAGCTGGAACAACAAATGAATCACCATCAAAAGAACAAAGGATCTATTCACCTTGTCTCTCAGCGATCTAATTTTCACCTTAAAGTCATATGAAATGGATGATAAAAAGAGAGCTGCAAACTATATTAACACCATTGGAGCAGAAGCATCAACATTATATGCAAAAATGGCTAGTAATCCCAATTACTATGTCTGCTATTCCTAGTTGTGTCAACAAATATCAGCTAACTCTAGTAATCCAAACATCAAATAATCATCCATGGCTCAGCTTCAAGCCTCTCATCAAAAATATTTCAATCTGATGCAACCTCAATCTCAGCCTCAAGTTAAGTGCACCCAACATCTTAGTTAATGACTTACAACAAGTTAATTGTGATGATGTTGAAGAAAATGATATAAAGTACCAAATGGCTATGGTGGTGTACGAGGTGAAAAATTCTGCAAGAAGAACGGGGAGGAAGATGTTTGGTTTAAACAACTCGAGCAAGATTGGGTTTGATAAAACAAGTTTGAGATGTTATAACCGTCGACAAACCTAATCACTTTGCTAGAGAATGTACAGAGGGAAAGACACATCAAACTGACCATGGGAAGAAGATGGTGACTGTGGAGATGGAAACGAAGGGAGATAAAGCAAGCTCATCAAACAACAAAGCATTGGTTTCTCAGACCAATGAAGAATATTGATTGGTCAGACTAGATGGAGATGTTGGAAATTAAACTGTCTACTGCTTTGTTGGCTGAAATTCAAACTGATGAGGAAAGTGCTTATCAGAACATACTTGCTAAGTTTGTATCTGATTATTTAATAAAAGGGATCTTTACTAAAGAAGAAATTAAAAATGGTGAAAAGGTGTTCAAAGAAGAAGCTGTTGAGATCACTCCACCTCAATCAAAGTTTAGTGTAAAGGAGAAGGATGAATTTAAGGAAAAGGCTGTTGAGATTTACTCGAGCTTAATCAAAGTAGACTGAAAAGGGTAAGGAAGAAGTTAAAGAAAAGGCTGTTGAGTTTACTCCAGCTGAAGATAAAAAGAAAGTGAATGCTGTTAAGATACTCACGCATCTGCTCATGATGACATTGTCAATGCTGTTGAGATTACTCCGGTATCCAAAGCAGAAGAAAAAATTGTTCTAAATGCATTCATGGTAAATTTCATATCAGAAGAGAAGAACTAGCAAGAAGAGACTGATGAGGTATACATTAATCTTTGTTCAAATGCATGTTTAGAAAAGGTTCAAAGATACATAGTTCACAACGATCACATGATCTTGGAAGTTGAAAAACTTCAATATCAAGCTCGTAAATATAAAAATGATGAGCAAAATTTTTAAAGAAAAGATGAAGGATTAAACAAATCAATTTATCAATCAAATTGAATTTTTATGATAAAGATTGTAATATAATCGATTTGAAAACACGTAACAATGAACTATCTTTAGAAATCAATAAACTTAATAGTGAACTCTTATCTGCAAAATTGACAGTTAAAAAGTTTGAGTTATCCTCAAACATGGTTGAAGGTATAATCATATCTCAAATGACGCAAAAAATTAATGGTGGTAAAAATGTAGTTGGATATTATAACATTGCACCACCAATTAATCATGATTATACATGTTTAACTTCATCAATTACAACATCAGATGAAGAGACCTATGGATTAGGTTTTCAACCAATATCAAACTTAAAACCTCCGGTAAATGTTTCACTAATTGTTGACCGTGTCATAAAAGCTAAAATTAAAATTAATTATGACAATTTTTTTGCAGAAAGTGTGAAAAAAAAAAAGATTTGGTTGAAGAATAGGAAAGTGATGATGAATTAGAATTTAAGGAAAATAAAAGTTGTAGTGACAAATCTTCATGTAAATCATAATCAGTTATCAATGAAATTTCAAATGTTATTGTTGCTACAAATGATTGCTCAAAATTGTCTAACAAACAAAATAAATTAAAATCAAAAATAGATTTTAAGAATAATGAAAGAAAACATGTTACAACATCTGTATCCGACTTGAAAACTGATTTCAAGAACAGATTTCTTTTAAAAGGCAACATAGATAAGGAAGAGCATATCTTTAAAGAAACAAATGCTAGTTTCTTTAAAGATAAATCTCCTATTAATGCTAACTCTATGAAACAAAATGTTTGTAGATCGATTTTTAAGGAAACTAGTCCCATTCCAGTACCTCTCACTCGGAAGGTTAAAGTTATCGTTCATGCCTCTTCGGCTTTATAATTGAATCCAGCGTTTAAGAAAAATACCTTAGTTCTTTTGGATCCAGTTAGAAATTTTCTTAATGAAAGAAAGAAAAGAGAGATCGTTAAAGAATCACAAAGCCAAGGAAATACTAAAGCCAGATTCTATGATAACTGTGGCAATTATCATAAATAGTTTGTGAAAAATATACGGGAGCCAAATATGTATCGTAAAATGTATTGTGATGTGTGGCAAGCCAAATCATGTGGCTAGAAATATCAATCATCAACATCAACTATCACGCAAACAAAGATTTCACAACTTAATTTCAAACGATAGAAAGCAATTCTTTTTAAAAGCCAAATTCAAAAGGAATAAAGATCATTTAAATCATTTTGCAAATTAAAAAAATATTCAAATAACAACTAATTTGTATAAAAAAAAATTCAAACAACAAATCTTTACATGTTGATGACAGTTCTCCAATTCAAACCACTTTAAAGAAAATGGTTACACATATGATTAAACCAATTCAAAAGTGAAAAATAAAAGAAAAACAATCTGAACCTGATATTATTGAAGACTATGTTTTTAATGATAAAAGAGATATGTTATTAAAATATGTATCATATTTGGATGAAAACAATGTGTTTAATTGTACAATGGCTTGGGTTCCTAAAAGAGAATAAATACATTCATATGTGCAGGAACAACCAATGCAAGTTATCAATAGTGTTTGGCATGTTGACAACGGTTGTTCTTGGCACATGATGGGTAATATATCCCTGTTAAACAACATACAACCTTACAACGGAGGATATGTTCTATTTGCAGGAGATAAAGGTGGTAATATTACAAAGAAAGCTTCAAGAAGATCTTCAGACATACCTTTTTCTTCATATATCTTAGATGTTCAACAATTAGTTTCTGAATCTGAGTTTCCATATTCTGATCCAGTAATTAAACAAGCTCCACAGGTTTCTTATCAATGTTCATCTTCTACATAAAATGATTCCATTGATACCATTCAAGTAGCAATTGAAGATTTATCTATTGATAATGATAATCATCAAGAGGAAGATATTATGCATCAACGTGAAGGAGGAAATATTGTTGAAGAATTTGTTATTCATATGTCTAATTTAGATGAAGTTAATTCTGAAGATATTATTCCTTAGTTGAGGATTCACAAAGACTATCTAACTAAAGTAATCATTGGTCCATTATCACAAGGTGTCCAAACTCGAAGTCAATCAGGAGCAATTAATACATGCCTGTATAGCTGCTTCATTTCTCAAATTGTGTCAAAGAACATTGAGATTACATTGAAGGAAAACAGGTGGGTTGAGGCTATGCAAGATGAGCTAATGCAATTCAAGAAATTAAATGTTTGGCATGTGTGTGAACTTACAAAGGATAAGCTGCCAATCAGAACAAAGTGGTTTTTTTGAAACAAGACGGATGTTAAAGATGTTATTGTTTGCAACAAGGCCAGACTTGGTTTTCAAGGATTTTATCAAGTTAAAGGTCTTGATTATGAAGAAGTATATGCTCCAGTTACAAGTCAACCACCTGGTTTTGAAGATCCAGATCATCCTGACCATGTTTACAAGTTAGATAAAGCACTCTATGGATTACATCAAGCACCACGTGCTTGGTATGTCACCCTCATTGAACATTTGCTTGCAAATGGTTATACATGGGGTGCTATTGATCAAACTTTATTCTTACGAAAGACTGGAGATGATCTCATTCTTGTCCAAGTATATGTTGATGACATTATTTTTGGATCTACTAATGACGTCTTGTGCAAGGAATTTGAAGTTGTGATGAAAAAAAAATTGAGATAAGCTCTCTTGGAGAAATGTTGTTTTTCTTGGTAATTCAAGTTAAGCAAGATGACCAAGGAATACTAATACATTAAGAGAAATATGTTCACGAAATCCGGACAAATATAAATTTCAAGATTCCAAGATTGCACCAACTCCGATATCTTCTCGTCCTACTTTAATTCCTCATCCCACGGGTGAAAATGTTGATCAAAATTTGTATCGATCAATGATTGGATCTCTAATGTAGGGATTAAACCTAGAGACTCGAAAAATCAAATCAAGATGAAAAATATCAAGTCAAGGAAAGTTGCCACGCGAGAAGTTTATCTCGTGCGAGAACTAGCAAGTCACACGAGAACATTACGAGAACTTCTAGTTTAGTATAAATAGTTGTTATTTGAGGTTATTAGTAGAGCTTTTGTTAATTTCCTAATTTTGCATGCGTTGTAATATTTTAAATCAAAGAGCAATAGAAGCAAAATTTATTTATTAGAAAAAACAATTCTAGTTATTTCCTAATTTTGTCAATTTCCTAATTTTGTCAAATACCGTATAGTACATAGGTATTTAAACTAGTTATTTATTAGAAAAACAATTCTAATGGTGATATAATTAACTAATAATTTATGTAAAACTCAATACACGTTTTATTAAAACCTCTAAACTCACAATAAATAGTCAAATAAATAATAATTCTAATTATTTTTGTTTCCGGTAATTAATAAATTAAACAAAACAACATAACAAAACAATAGTTTTCATAATCCAAAATCTCTAAAATTGTAGGCTCTCAAGATAATTGATTTAAAACTAATATTTGTTACCGTTATCATCATTGTGGGAATACGAAGATACGGATTCCAGGTTGTTTTCATCATAAAATAATTTCTATCTTCGTTACCTTGTTGTACGAATTGTGTTTCTTCACCTTATAGCATGATCTATGTTTCCTTTACTTTGTGTAAGGATTAATTCCGACCTCTTTTTACTTTAAAAATTGATATCGTTGCTTTTGTCGATTTGGATAATTTGGCCTTAGGGCACCATTATGTTTCTTTGAAAATTCAAACTTTAGATTTATTATTCATACAATATACTTATTGTAATTGTACTTATTATCGTATGTTGCTATTTGTGTTAGATAATTGACCGTGATATACTATATCTAGATTCTTGTGAAACTTATGAGCATTCCTATTCTAATACCGAAGCAAACGCCTCCTATGGATGACCATATTATATTGTTTTGGTGGGTAACTAGTGTGATTACACTCTAACTCACACTTAGTGTATTTGGGTAGAAGGACTTGATGCACACATGTTATGTGGTATTGTATTTGTGGGTTAGTGGTGTGGCCACACCTTTACTCACATTCAGTGCATTGGGCCAAAGGTTGGTGTACGCTTATTGTAGATTTATTGTGCTCAAGGATATCTCTCCATATTATATGAATTACTTAATTAGATGTTCCACATCAAATTGTATGTTATTGCAATACCTTGCTTATGTTATCACCAATACCCATATCAATTTACATATTGGTCATGTATAGCAAAACATTGTATTACTCTTGTTTCCTAAAGTTTTTTCTGTCATCCAGCAATTTTTGCTTAACCTTTTATCTAATGTTTTTTTTCTCTTACGTGTTCAAGAGGTATCCGTGGGAATCAATGGACGAAGTGAAGAGTGTATTGATAAAATATAACAAAAGATGAGAAAATTAATAAATTTAAATTTGTGTATAGTTAAGGCGATTAGGATCATACTTGAACTGTTGTAAGGATTTTAATTTAGTTTTAATTACTTTAATCTTATATTTTAATATGTCTATGATATTGGTAACGGTGACAAATCAACCCTGACCGGATTAGGGTGTTACAATTATATTTCTACATAATTGAATGATGTTTCTACTTAAATGTAAAACTAAATAATGGAATCTGTGAGATAGAATTTCATAACGACAACACTATATGCAATATCTCAAATAAATGTATGAAATTCGATTCTAAGGATGCGTATTTGTGGCATTGTGAACAAACAGATAAGCAAGAATCACATGTAAAACCAGACTAAAGAAATATTAGATTTCACTAGTCAAGAGTCTTTTGATGAATACGAATCGTGCTTAAGTGAAAGGTTGACCAAAATTCCTTTTATGCATGTGGTTCATTGAAATCAATGGGTAGAAATAGGAAAAAGTAGTTTGTCATATTTACTGATGATTAAGTAGATATGGTTATACTTATCGGAACAAGCATAAACATAAAACATTTGAAATGATTAACCAATACTAGAATGAAGTAGCAAGCTAACTAGGTATAACGCTTAAGATACTTCAATTAGATTGAGGCGGGGAATATCTTAGTCAAAAATTTGACGAACCTCTAAGTAAATGCGGGATCATTTCACAAGTCACTCCACCCGGAATATTATACCTTAATACTATGTCTAAAAGGATAAATCAAACATTATTAGATATGGTTCAATCAAGGATGTGTTGTGCATTGAATCAAGCTTTTGGAATTTCTCTCTAAAGACTGCCGCTGAAATAATTAATCAAGCTTTGACTAAAAAGGTGGAGAAAACACCTTATACGATTTGGTATGGGGTCATACACAAAGTGTCCTTCCTTAGGGTATAGGGATGTAATGTTGATGTTACACTTAAATCTCTCGATATAATGGCTGTTTTCATTGGATACCAAAAAACAATTTGTTACTATTTTTACAAGCCTATTAAAGGCAAGGTTTGCATATAACGTAGAGCTCACTTCTTAGAGAAGGAACTCTTTGCGTGAGGAATTAGAGGTAGAAAATCATGTGTATTTAGATGAAATTCGTGAAACACCTGTGATTGAATCAAGCTTTTGGAATTTCTCTCTAAAGACTGCCGCTGAAATAATTAATCAAGCTTTGACTAAAAAGGTGGAGAAAACACCTTATACGATTTGGTATGGGGTCATACACAAAGTGTCCTTCCTTAGGGTATAGGGATGTAATGTTTATGTTACACTTAAATCTCTCAATATAATGGCGGTTTTCATTGGATACCAAAAAACAATTTGTTACTATTTCTACAATCCTATTAAAGGCAAGGTTTGCATATAACGTAGAGCTCACTTCTTAGAGAAGGAACTCTTTGCATGAGGAATTGGAGGTAGAAAATCATGTGTATTTAGATGAAATCCGTGAAACACTTGTGATTGAATCACATACTTAAAAACTAGCGACCAACCTAAACCTGATACGATTTAGGAATTAGCAATTATTCCAAGCATCCGAAGAAGTACTACAGATCAGCATGAACCAGATAGACATATTGGAATTCATGAGAATGTTGTCATCTTAATAGTGGATTAGTATGATCAAGTTAATTACAAGCATGCTATTTTGTTTTTCTGAACGCTATGGGAGTAGAGATGCAATCTATATAACCATGTGTGGGACTTTATTAATCTTCAACACGAATTTTAGACTATAGGATGTAAATAGATCTTCAAGAAGAAGACCAACATAAATGGAAAAGTTCAAACCTACAAAACATAGTTGGTGGCAAAAGGGTTCACTCAAACTCTAGGTGTTGATTATAAGCAAAATTTCTTACCGGTAGCCATACTTCAATCAACTAGGATACTACTTGTCATTGCTACATATTATGACTATGAGATATGGAAAATGGATGTCAAAACCATGTTCCTAAATGGACAACTTCTAAAGATCTCTATATGGTGCAATCTAAAGGGTTTGAGGATTCAAGGAATCCTAATAATGTTATTAAATACATCCATTTATTATTTAAAACAAGCAACTTGAAGTTTTAATCTCCATTTTGATTATAAAATTAAAGAGTTTGGTTTTATCAAAAACGAAAATGAGCCTCATGCTTACAAGTAGTTAAATGGGAGCTATATTACTTTCATAATCTTGTATGTAGATGACATAGTAGTTGTTAGAAACAACATGTAAATACTTAATCATGTAAAATCTTCGTCAAGCAAATGATTCGTAATAAAAGATCTTAGCCAAGCTGAGTATATTCTAGGAATAATGATCTATAGAGATAGATCGAAATGACTTATTGGCTGTGTTAAAGTACATATATTTATAAGGTCTTTAGACGCTTCTCAATACAAAATTCAAAGAGAGGAAACTTGCCCATGGCACATAAAACCAGAACCATACTAAACAGTAATCAATGTCCTTAAATAGAGGAACAAAAGAAAAAAAATCAAAGGATTTGCATAAGCTTTTGCGATTGATTCTAGTATGTTATTTGCTTTTAGTATGACGAGTAGGTATCAACGAAATCTAGGAGAGAGTAAATGGATTGTTTAAAGAACATGCTTAATACTTAAGTACTTAATATATGTTCATGACATATGGAGGAACAGGAGACTAGTTGAAAGTAATTGTTATGCCGATGCTAGCATCTATACAGATCGAGATGATTCTAGATCATAATCGGGATATGTATTAACTCTGAACGAGGGAGCTATAACTTGGAGGAGTTCAAAGCAGACCATGATAGCTATATCCACCACAAAACCGAATACATAGCAGCATCGGATGCTACAAAAGAGGTTGCTTGGACAAAGAAGTTCATTGCTGATTTAATGCAGGGCTTAGCATACGAATACTTATCAACATATGATGCGACAATACTCGTGCTATTGCTCAGGCGAAGGAACCAATGTCACATCATAGAGCAAAGTATATACTCAGACAAATCTTATACAAAAAGGAAGTATTAGAACGATGAGACGTCTTGATAAATAATTTTCACAACGATCAGAAAACTAGCAGATTCGTTTACTAAACCTATACCTCAAGCTAAACATAAGGAACATACAGATAAGATAAGGCTTACATTTGCTAGAAAGTGGATTTGATCCGTATTAGTATTTGGTGCTTTCAAACATTAACATTTACATTGAGTGTTTATTTTGATTTAATGCTTAAATGCTTATAAACATATATTTTTGTGTTCGAATACTTGTACATTTAAGAACCTTGAATATTCCATTCTAAATGTGTGTAGTCAATCACGTCCATGGGAATTAATCTGAAATAAGACTATATTAAACTATTGGTAGGTTCATAGAGAAAAAAGCTCAAGTGATTGAGGACTATTTTCATTAATATTCATTAGAGAATGATATTAAGATGTAACTAGCTTCACAAGGTTCATCATGGATCCAAGTCACAAGAACATTTGAATACGGTATAATCTATCTATCCTTTGACCCAAGACACATACTTGAACTAACTTTAACTAAAGGTTTTTTTTTATCTTATTTGATGATGTTCCATAAAAAAGCAGCTATAAGGGTAACAGTTGTGAAAAAAACGAAGGTGAAGTGGGAGTTGTATGTGGTGAAAGTAATTATGTGCACTTGTGAAAGTAGGAGTTGGACATTCTCGTGCTCTCGTTGATTTGAGCTAGTGGTTGAATGTGTGGCCACACTCAAACTAAGAGTACTTTGCTAGACTATTTCAAATTTGAAAGAAGAACTAGAATTGTTAATATTTTATATACGAATGAAAGATGTTATATATCTTATGTTCAACGCATTTCCCATACAGAATGGATAAATCGATAAGGTTACTATAGCTATAATACTTGGTTAAGTAAGGAGTTACTTGAACTCAAGAAATTAGTTGAGAACAATAAAACGTAATACCTTACTAGGGCAGTGCGATGCAGCTAGACGTCCACCATTCTTTACATTAAACAGTCGAAGAATTGTCCAAATGAGAATATGTTGAATGCCAGATGTCGAGTCATCAATAAATCACATTGCTATGAAGCTTTCATCAAGAGAGTTATACTTTCTACAACAACAAATAATAATGATTTTAAGTTAAATGATAATGTTCACAGAATGCGAGATTAAATATTGATGTTTGATTATATATTTAGTGAAATAATCATGGGTTAATTATTTGATGAAATAATTAATAATACGGTCTAAACAGATTAATGTTTAAAAGTTAAATAATTAAACATTTATAGGTTTATTTAATTAAAAGTTAATTAATAAATCATACAGGTTTTTGGTAATTATATATATACTAATTATCAACTTTAATATGAATTAAGAATTGTATTATATGTTTTACTGGTTGTACTCACTTTTTGTTTTATGCTTTTTGAATCTTTAACATTTTTATTTTAACCCTATACTTCATATTTTTAACAATTTAGCTTCAATATTATTTTACTTTTAACTTTGGTCACCAATACTTTTTATATTTTATAAATTTTTTGATTTATGTTTCGCTCTAAATTTTACGAGTTAACACGCGGCAGCGTGCATGTGTAGTTCAACATTTTTACGTTTATTTTTTCCCGTTTAAAGGAACCGTTGCAATGAGCTGCTCCTAGATCGACTTATTGTTTTATATCTTTTACATTTGGCATGCGTGATTCAACGTTTTTACGTTTACTTTGTTTAGTTCGGTTCGCAGTTAATTTTTTTAAATTTTTTACGTGATACAAGTACTTCGGTATTCGTGGTCACTGCCGATAGTGTGTCATTGGTGCTACTTGTTATTGTTTTACGCCTCCCGCTGCAATGCAGGGGCTTAATACTACTTAATGTTAATTACCAAAGGAGATTAAATGTTAATTATACAAGATTTAAAATATAAATATGGGGATTGGATGTTAATTACCCCTACCGTGAAGACTCGTTATTTTCAGCATTAGCGCATAAATTCTTTCCTCATGATCTTTGTGGAAAATGGTGAATTTGACAAGTTTAGTCGGTGGTCAATATTTTGGAAAAAAGCTCCTATAAATCTATTCAAGTCGAAATGTCTAGCGCAACCAACATTTCATGTTTGTTCGTTTTGAAATTTATTTAGAAGTGGTCAATATAGTAACAATAACTTACAAACAAAAATTACAAGTGATAAGGACTAAATAGTAAAAAAAAAGGACAAATGCAAAAAATTAGGAATAGTTTACGATATATTCGGTTCAAGAAATATAATAAGATCGATGGTTTTATGCGCTTAATTTTGATTTTTAGAGGTCTTATATTATCTTAAAAAATTACAATAATAGTTATAGAAAAACATGAATTAATAAAAACGTCAAAGAGTCTATTAAAGCATGTACTTCTATATAATATTGGGAAAACATTATAAAATGATAATTAAATCTTAAAAGTGTTTCAATTAATTCAAATATTTAAATTTTTCCCAAATTGTATCACTAAACGATTAAATTGAGTTGTCATCATATTTTTTATTGTCAAGAAAAAAATAGAAGAGAAAGATGTGGGGTTGAAATTTTCAATATACGTAATTATGTTTGAAAATAAAAAAAATATATGTTAATTATATTAAAAAGTAAGAAAAAAAATCTCTAAAATCCACGTGAACACTTCACATCAATATAAAAAAAAAATAATTTTTTTAATTGAAACAAAAGAATACTAAAAATATGTTAAAACCTATATTTTTAATTAAGCTGAAAGTTGAATGATTTAATTGAACTGTTTTTAAACTTAAATAATTTAATTGAAACAGTTTTAGTAAGTGACGCTTGCTCCATAGAACACATTTTTATAAATCAAAATCAAAAATACTAAAATCCTTTAAGAAGGATTAAGTTGATTGATTATTTTTTTAAATTGATAACTATTTTTATGAGAAATAAATCAAGAAACATTTATTTAACTATTTGTATAAAATAAAGTTATGAAAATTAAAGAGTATATATACACCTGACATGTACATACATACAACGATACATACATGCATTTATACATGCATGTAGACAGGCGTGTGTGTAATTTCGTAATAACTAAGAAGGGTAAATAAGTTGTATTTAAATTGCTTAATTTTTAAACATCTTTTGTTTTTTTCATAATAGAGTTAAATGCGTTTTACATCCCTGAGGTTTCATATAAATTGCCATTTGAATCCAAAAACATAAATGTTGCCATTTGCATCCAAAGGTTTCACAAAAATTATCATTTGAATCCACTTAACTACTTCTAATTAACGTCGTTAAGTTTTTTCGTTAAGTTTCCTAAATTAGAGGTATTTTAGTCAAAACAATTACAAAATAATAAAAATCAGCTCTACGTGATAAGTTTTAGCCGTTCAGTCTCTTTTGGTTATTATCAACGCGATTTTAATTTATAAGTAATAATAGATCAGCAGTTCTTTTATTTAATCAAGAAATTCATCTCAGTACGTCCTATTAGATAAAATAAAATATAAGTTTAACTAACTAAATGTGATTTATTTCGAGCTTTATAAAACATACAAAACAAATATATATATAAATAAACATACAAGTCAAATAACATAAATTATTTGAATCATAACCATAAAAAACAGATTATCATAAAAGTATAAAACAATTAATAATATAAAATTAACTGCCATGAATAATAATCATAAAATATTAATTATCGTATCCATAATTAAACTTTAAACCAAAGAAATCTATGTTTAATAAAACGGGCAAAAGTAACACGATTACTAAACCAAAATACATTAGCAAGACAAAACAATAAAAAACTATTATAAAGTCAAATCATAACTGCAATTATAAAAAAAATATAAATATATAAAAACCCTCACGTGATTTGGTTCTTTATTTTGTAATTTTTTTAATTAAAATAACTCTCATGTTGGAAACTTAACGAAAAAGTTAACCGTGTTAGTTAGATATAGCCAAATGGATTCAAATGGCAATTTTAGTGAAACCTTTGGATACAAATGGCATAATTTTAAACTTTTGGATTCAAATGACAATTTCTATAAAATCTTAGGGACGTAAAACGCATTTAACTCTTTCATAATTTGTTAGAAGTTTTGCAAGTAAATATATAAGGCAATATATGATTTCGTATGTATAACGGTTTAGATGGATTTAAATGGATGTTAATGAATCCTCTATTGTGAATTCATGATAACTTCAAATCATTTTTAGCAGCGGATGAATTAAAATTTATAAAACACCTTTGATCAAACACATAGATGTCCCTCTAGGACTAGTCTTATGCAAGAACAAAACATAGAAGAAAAAAAGAAATGAGAGAACAAAAAAAAGTATTATAATTAAAAATCTTACCTTGTTTTTGTATGAATGAATTATGATCTCTACTAAGGATATCTACCACGAAACAACGATGAAGATACAATACACGAATCCTAAGTAAACCTAAAACAAAGCCCGGCTACCCCGGGCTT
Source organism: Flaveria robusta (assembly GCA_025506415.1). NCBI lineage: Eukaryota > Viridiplantae > Streptophyta > Magnoliopsida > Asterales > Asteraceae > Flaveria > Flaveria robusta. The sequence goes on from CM046467.1 coordinate 5,759,130, forward strand.
CCCTTTGCTTGACATTGAATGAATCCGATAGAGGGGACGATAGAATGGTCTGTGGTGTTGGTGGTTGGCTAGGGTTTCTTTTTTATTTTTTTATTTTTGTTTCATTGGTTATAATGTATCCATCTATTTATAATGCTCAAACCGTTATCCTTTATGAGCCATTTTAATTATCAAAATTCTTTAGTAATTATAAACCAATAAGGTTTTATGTTTTAATTAACAAGTTCAATCTAATTGCATTAATCATGCAATTTTCAGTCCATACTAATTATTTATATATAATTTCCAATTTTAATAAAAAATAATAGAATTGAACCAAAATATTAATATCGAGTTATTGCTATGATGTTACTCTGCATAAATGTGTAAAACAATCTTTAAAACCATTAATCAAATGTGATTGTTAGTTGTGTGACTCATTAGGTTCATATATCATTGGTAATATTGTCACGTGTTTTTATTTGAGCATACAGATCCAACAATCTCCCATATGTGAAAGTATTAACCATATATCATTGTAGATAGTGGTAAGCATCTAGCAACTTCTCATTACTAGAACAAAATAGGAAGCTTTTATAAGTCTCCCACCATTAGCTCCCAATCCTAGTACTCTTGCTTTTCTATTGTAATAATTATTGGATATCCATTTTGTTATTAGACATCTTGTTCAACATGAACATGAATCATAATTATTCTCATATTATATTCAATTACTCTCTTTCTCGATCCGGATTCAAAGTGATTAATTCAAACTTTCAGAGCACAAACCATGCACTTAAAACTAATTTTAATCAAAATGGCCAAATGTGTAAGCCTTTCATAGTAGCAAGGGTATAAATCACATTTTGACTATATACACAGCTCGTGAGCTCTCACTATTCATGTAGTTATATTTTTGCTAAGGTCCTCATAATTGCCTTGTTACAGACAGGGTTAGGTAGTTTCATTGTTTAACATTTCGTATAATCAAGTTCTAGTACATATCTAAAGTCTGAGGATGCAATGTCAAAGTCAATGTCATTTCAGAACATATATATAACATTAATCCATGTAGTATTTTTGAAATTGGTATATTGTATTTATAAATTGAAAAATTATCTTTGAATCTTAGCGTAACACTTGGTTAGATTTTCACCCATGAAAATTGTAAAGCACCAGAATACACCTTGAATCCATTCAATAAGGATCGAGAATCAAAATTTAAACATAGAATGAAAGCAATTTGATGCTAAACATGATTTTAATATGATCAGTACAAAAAGATCAAACATAATAATTTTCTAATTGTATTTCACTCAAAAGCATTCGCATAAGCTTTTACAACTCAAGACTATTACAAAATACATCCAAAGTGAACTATATTAAAATAGTACCAGACATAATTGTTACATATATAGTTCTCACAAAAGAGAAGTTCTCGCATCTTGAACATTTTTTGCATAATTCTCACATCTTCGTAGTAGTTTTTGCATTAAGTAAAATTTTTACATATAGATAAGTTTTAGGAAAAACCGAAACATAAATTTCCCATTCTCAAATTATAAACTCTTCAATCTCCTTCTATGCTTGGTGAATCAAACCCTATCATAAATCAAATTTATCATTAGTGTGCGTAGTGAATTAATAATCTGTCATTGTTTTAAATACCAGACCGAATCAAGAATCGGACTCCAATCTGTCTAGTTTGGTGCTTAAAGTTATTTTGACTCTAAACCGATGGTTGTACCGAGAATCAGACCTATTGAACTGGAGTCGGACCGGTCGAACCGGATTTTTATATATAGATTTTAATTTGTCAATATTTTTTACATATATTCATTAAAATAATTACAATTTTATCTGGTTTTTATATTCAATCCGACCGGGCGAACAGTCCAACTCGAGGACCAGCAAGGCGTATGTTTCACTGTCGAGTCCGGTTTTGAAAACATTTGTAAAATTTGGCCTCTCATACCATCAATATTGTCCTCTTTACCCACGAGAAGCTCACAAATTTGCTTTTGGTTGCTCGGAGAAAACTTCCTAGCGAGGTCATCGATTCTTCGAGTGTTGTCACCTGAGCACGATTAACTGTGGAGTTCTCCTCTTATCCGCATCAAATACGCCCGAAACGCATTGGTGATGTTAGATAAAGGATATCATTTATGAACCAATATTTCTCTATGACGGCTAATGTGGGATTTGCCTAGGATGTTACAATCACTCCCAGACTCATCCTCCTCGATGAGATTTGCCCTACCATCCCATACATGAATATGAAATTTGTTTAAGTTGTCCCTTTAAACACACTCGGGACTCACCATCGTTGATAATGTTGGCCCCACCATCCCGAATGGTACAGGAATGGCTCTGATACCATTTGTAACATTCGCCCTGTCATACCACTAATATTATCAGTTTTGCCCACGAATAGTTCTTAGATTTTCTTTTGGTTGTTTAGGTGAAAATTTACTATGAAGGTCACCCATCTCTGCATTGCTGTCAACTGAACACGTTTAACTGTAGAGTTATCTTTTTATGCACAGCCAATACGTTCAAAACACGTTGATGATATTAAATACAAATGATGTTGTATTTGCATACTGTGTTACAACATTAATTTTATATTGTAATGATTGACTATAAAATTTTTTGGCTTTGAATTTTGTCACAATTTCTCTTAGCTTGAATAATTACCATATAGCCACCATCAACTTTAATTGAGCTTATAATATACCTTTATTATTTATTTTATACTTTTTTAAGTTGATCATAAAATTTTTTACTAGGAAATTTTTTCATAAAGTTTCCTTTTGCCCCCTCAACTATAAAACTTATAATAGTCAATGTTTTTAAATACTTTTATCAGGTTCTTATATAAATTTTAATTTAAACAAAAAAGATTGAAATTAATTATCGACACTACTTCATGGTCTTGTTTTTATATATAATAACGTCCTTCTTAGTTTATGAATTTTAAATATATTATTGTGGCGTTCTTCCTTTTATCAACGGTTTGACATAATTTTTTTAAGTTGAGCATTACATATATCCGGCTGCATAAATACCGTGTGGGGTGGTACATACAGGTTATGCCTACTAGTTTATTTCTTGTTTCATGTTCCTAAATATATGAACAAACCTTAGCCAAAAGTTTCATGATATTTCTTCTATTTTATGTCCTTTATGTTCCTCTAAAGTGGAAACTACTGATCATGTTTTTGGAGATTGTAAGATTACTACGTCCATCTGACATTATGTTGCTTCTTGGTTAGAGATTGATTTTTTGCTTTTGGTACGGCCGAGGATGTTGATCGAGCTTTTGAATACATCAACTATTTCAAAGAAGAAGAATGATTTGGTGGACGCAATTTGGAGTTTTCAAAATAAGGTTATCCTTCAACCTCAGGCGTCAAGGAATAGTGAACTTTTTGAATTAATTGTTAGCTATTCATTTCTTTTTAATTATGGCCGGTAAAAAATGATGAATAGAAGCAAAGAAGAAAATATGAAGACATAAATTAAAAAGGTAGAGAAAACAATACACAAATTCAGACTGAAAGTAAACTTTTATTCGAAATAAACTCATAGAGTGAGTTATGAGACATATTATTGAAATCTTGCATACATATAGAAATTAAAAAGGTAATGTAACCAATATTTTGCGTAATGAGACATAACATAGTCTCATATATATCGCTTATTTCCAAGATTATTGGCATGTTGCATGCAAATTTTATGTACTCATATCCTGAAAATAACAAAAAGTTAAAGATTAGTGAGATAACAAATATCATATCGATCGGTTTACTTTAATAAATATAGATTTTGTGTATAATTACCGGTTATAGTCAATGTTAATCCTTCCAGCAGCAGGATTAGCGATCACTGCGAACGCCTCTTGGGAAAGATCGACTTGATTTGCAGCGCATCCAGGACAAAGATCAACAACTGTAACATCAACGCTCCTACCCGTGCAAGGTTGCGGAACTCCAGCATTGGTTCCACCCGTGCAAGTCACACGGTATCTTTGCCCACACGCAGCTCTATTGTTAAACAGCACGCTGTTTGCTGCGAGAATCATATTACCGCGGTCTTCAAAGCCAAAACATGACGATGCTGCATACATACCATAATCACAAAATCAAAAAAACTACATGAAGATATAAAAATGAACTCAACTTATCTTTAACTAATATTGGTATACTTACGAACGTAGGGAGGAGTGTAGAAGGTTGCTTGGCCTGCGATTGCATGAGCAACTGATGTGAGACATGCAACCATTGCGATCAAGATAAAAGCCTTAGTCATCGAACCCATTTTTTAAAATGTATCTTTTTCAAAAAAACTGAATTTGATTGTGAAGTGTTTGATGAGAAACGTAAAAGGGCAATCCTTTTATAGCCGAAAAACGTGCAACAATTTTCCTGTTGCTAGTCAACAATATACAAATGATATACCAAGTCAAGAAGTGAGAAATTAAATTTATCTTGGTCTTTTAACTTTCTAGTTTCTGGATGAGAAATTAAATATACTTCTTTGTTATATTTCAAGGTTTTTCAAACATTTATAAACACTAATATATATATTTTATATAGAAGTTTGTTTCTAATAAGATATAGAAATATATATATATATATATATAGAGGTATGTTATATTAAAAAATATGTTTTTCTTAAAGAGGCTAAAACATGATTTTAGTATTATATTTTTCAATTATTGATTAATATGAAAGTGTAGTAAAGAAAAAGGTGTAAGTGTATTTTGGGTATATAACAATTTTTATTGAATTTTTTAAATTTCGACCAATTTTTTTAAATGTTTATAACTTTTTTATAATAAAGTCATTTTGTTTCAAAAATAAATCTATTATAAAAAAGTTTTAAACGTTTAAAAAAATTGGGTGAAACTTAAAAGAGTAAACAAAGTAGTTAAATAACCAAAATACTATTTCATATTTTTCTTTGATACACTTTTATATTAATCATTTATTGAAAAATAGAAGACTAAGATTATTTTTTAGTCTTTTTAGCCAAAATATATTTTTTAATAAAATCTCCTTATGTATACACACACACACATATATATATATATCTTATATATATATATATTTACATTTATAGTTAATGTTATAAGTTATCAGAGAAAAATAAATTATATCTGAAATAAAAATTGAAAACAAATTCAATAGGAAAGAAAAATACTATAATCTAACGTTAATTTGTTACAAAAACTAGAATAGTAAATATAAAACAAATTAACCTTTTAAAAGTCTACTGATAATTAGTAAAGTTAATAATTTCCAAAGCAAAGTGAGATCTGGAACGATGTTGACAAATGGTAATTCCACATTTCAAATATGGTAGACCACCGGAATATCATCATCATATATATCCATATGCAGGGATAGAGCTAGAAATAACCTTAGCAATTAGGTCTGCAAGTCATTTTATTCATCATAGATTGAAAACTTTGCATGATGTCGAAAATTAAAAAAAAAAAAAAAGGTTGAATATAATAGATTTTAAATACCCTAAATTAAATTGTCATTAATTAAAGTATTATAAAAAATTCCATATATGATATGTTAAATTTATTTCTTACGGTATGCATATATATATATAGAAAATAATATATTATCTCACATTCTCACCTCATGTAAAACTAAACAAAACTCCATTAAATTTTTTTATGTTTGTATTGATTTAACTTAAAGTTCATGTTTCATGTACTGTTCTAAAGGGGTCAATTACACTCATACGCTCTTAATCTAATCTCACACCAGATCATATGCATATGGCCATTTGAAAACATGTAAAACGATTGTTTGCAGGTTAAAAGAACTTCAAGCATGAGGTGAAACAAAAGATGTTAAATCACATTGCTCCTCTTGGTTTTAAACAACCGTTTGATTTAAGGGGTGATATATTTAGGCTTGGGGATAGTATATGTATAGGACCCTTCTACATTTAACTTAAACAGTTTTCTGAATAGAAAAGGAAAAGAACAGAAAAAACAAAAAAACAAAATACAAAAAACCAAAACGCCTATATTAATCGTGAGATAGATAACATATAAAATTATTTGGACGGCCTGAATAATCACAAAACCATGTCACACGACACTAGTTAGGGTAATTGAAGGTTTGGTACCTTTTTATGATTCTGAAACAGGACTTTGTACTCAAGTAAAAGTCTCATAAACTTATTTAAAACGTCGTAAAATCTTTCAAAAGTTTGGCCAACTTAACAAACGTCATAAATAATATTGATAAAGTCCATAATATTGACCACTAATACAGAACTTACTTTTCTTAGAGAAAAACTAATAAATTCAAAAACAGTTAATGAAATGAGATAATGAAATCGTGGACATCTTAAAGTCACAAGTAAATTTTCAAATTCATATTTCTACACGTCTATGTACATCACTACTAGGAAAAAAACATTTGCCTGCGTACTTTTCCGTCGACTCGTAGCAAAACCAAAATTGCAACACAATTGCTACAAAATTCGTTTGTTGGATATACCTTCGTGGGAACCGTTTGTGACGTTTTTGCTACACAGTGTGCCAATCCTTTGTGACAAAAACTTGGTGTAAGAGTGATTTAAAATTTAATAGAACTAGTTTTTCTCCGGCAGCATGTTGCGGCGGCGGCAGCGTACACGGCGTGATAAAGTATACATTAGCAATCGACCCGACTTGTATTTGGACAAAATTAAGTCGAACCATAAAATAACTCGAATTTTATAACGTTGAACGAAAACACTTTATACTTAAAACGCCTATTTTCCAAACAAAATTATATGGAAACGTAGACCATGTAATAACGTATATTAAAACCACATAGATTACAATTGCCCAGAATTATTTTCTAACTAAATTCATGTTGAAACTTGGAGTTTGTATTTATACCGTCAAATGAAAACATTTATATTTCACGCGACTTATTTATGAAAAAAAAAACCTACGTGAATACGTAGGCGAACATTAAAATCTAGACATGTCAAAACGTATATAAAAACATGCGAAGAAACTTGTTATATTTGACACGACTCGTGTCGACATGTACCTAAATAGGAATTTAAAATTTAATAAAATATAATTATTATTATTTAATTATTATTATAACTGTTCATCTCTTCTTCTATTAATATAAAAGTAATTATAACATTAATATATTTCAAATTTTGATTTTATGTTCGTCACGCCTTTGCTACAAACACTTATATATATATATATATATATATATATATATATATATATATATATATATATATATATATATATCAAAAATTCATTCAGAATTAATGTAACAGTTTGTTACGTATTTGGAACAAACACTTTTATTTAATTAAATTCAGATTTATTGTTTGCAACGTATTTGTGAGAAACACTTTTATTTAATTAAAATTAAGATTTAATAATAATAATAACAACAACAAAAACAACTAGTTTTTACACGCCGTGCGTTGTGCGGCGCCGTATTCGGTGTGATAAAATATATAATAAAATCGACCCGACTCGTTTATAAAATAAAGAGTAAATTTCTGTTTTGATTCCTGTGGTTTAACCATTTTAACCATTTCAGTTCAAAAATGAATCTTTGATCATATCATGCCTTATGGTTTTATTTTTGTAATGGTTTTGGTCACTGACACTAACTTTGTTAGTTTTTTCAGTTAAATGTAAGGGTAATTTGGTCATTTTATATTTCGAGGACTAGTTGTGTAAATTATATTAGATTAGGATAATTGTTGTAATTTTTTAAAACAATAAAAATAATAAACGCTACGGTGGTGCAGCTGCAGGCGGTGGTGGTAGTGCTACGGTGGCGGTGGCACTGGGGATGGCGATGGCGCAGGCGGTGGTGGGGGTGCAATCGGTGGTGAAGCTGCAGGCGATGGCGATGGCGCTACGGTGGCGGTGACGCTGGCGGTGGAGGTGGCGCTTGCGGTGGCGGTGGCGGTGGCGTAGGGGGTGGCGGTGACGCAAACGATGGCGCAGGCGGTGGCGGTGGCGGTGGCGCAATCGGTGGTGAAGCTGCAAGCAATGGCGGTGGCGCTACGGTGGCGTTGGCGGTGGCGCAGGCGGTGACGGTGGCGGTGGCCGGGTCAGGCGGTGGCGGTGGCGCAAATGGTGGCGGTGAAGGTGAAGGCGCTGCGGTGGAGGTGGCGCTGCGGTGGAGGTGGTGCAGGCGGTGGAGGTGGGTTAGATTATATTTAAGTTTTGTTTTTTATTCGTTATTGTTTTAAAAAATTACAACAATTATCATAATCTAATATAATTTACATAACTAGTACTCCAAATATAAAATGACCAAAATACCATCACATTTAACTGTAAAAAACTAATAAAATTAGTGTTAGGGACCAAAACCATTACAAAAATAAACCACAGGGCATGATATGATCAAAGATTTCTTTTTGGACTGAAATGGTTAAAATAGATAAACCACATGGACCAAAACCGAAATTTACTCTAAAATAAATTTGAGTTGAAATGTAATTTGAATTTATACTGTCAAAAGAAAGTGTATTATATTTAAAAAACATTAGCATCCATTTAGATAAGTAATACAATATATATATATGTTCGTACTTAATTGCAAGTTATATAAAAAAATCTGAAATGAAAGAAGCTTCAGTCAATAAGAACCACCAGACAACACCTACATATGCCATTTCTTTAGAACAATATTATGTGACCTCATGACAATATATTTCTCAATGACGTGTTCTTGAAGCAAAACTATCAGCAATGGATATAACCACATAGCCTAGTAAAACAATTACCAGATTTATCACCACAGATTTAACATGCATAGGCATATCAATTGCAATTGCACCAGCTGTTCAAGAACATACACAAGTACACAACTAACCTAAACAAAAGCCCAAAATAATTTCACATGAATTAAAGCTTTATTCAGCATTATAGAATCGTCTTCCTACCTTCTTTGAATAAAAATAGCTATAAAACATAAATAATATCTAAATAAAAGCTAACCAAACTTTGGAGAGCATTTTTTCGAATGCCATTTTACTAACCGACATTTCTTCATCTCTTCATGAAGCGAAAAACTAAAAAATAAAGTTATCAGCAAACAATGTTGAGTTATCATTCACGAAAAGAGACAGAGCTTACGGGTCGCATAGCTAAACTATAGGGTTGGGTCCTCAAATCTGTGTAACATCCATAATATATCATCTGATGTAGAGAGAAAAGAAGCTCTGGAATCAACACTTAGAAAAGCATTTATTAAAGAAGCATCGTAGTTCCCTTCAAAACGCAAAACACAATGTTTTTCAATCCAAAGTATAGTTAACATGGCAGTAAAAGTTTACATCAAAGAACATTTGGATATTAATAAACCCTATAAAAGCTAGTGAACACAGGTTTCATTTTTAAGTGAGCAAAAAAACCACAAGTTTTTCAAGCATAACGTCCTTCCTGTTGGAATAATTTGTACGAGTTCAATTAATTAGCGTTGCCAATCAAGTTATGACAAGTAAGAGTTACACCTTGGGTAACGAACATTAAAGTACACTTAATTTGATTAAGTGATGTTTACGAACTTTAACGGGTTTAATAATTTATAAAAGTTATAAATTATTTATTTAAAACGTTTAAGGGTTAAGCGTTATGTTTCTGGTTTCGGTTATAACATGAGGTAATATTAATCTAACCAGGCTTAGGGCCCGCAAATGGATTAAGGATAAATGTGAATTAGGTTGTAAACATAATTATATAATATATATATGGCTGCACAAAAAAAAAATAAGGGAGAACAACTTTTGAATTCAATTCAACCAAAAAGGGAATATTCCTCCTCCCTTATTTCGTACGCAAGAAACCACTGAAACAAAAAAATGGGCTGTCGCTACTGTCGATTTTCATTCAGCTGGCAACCACTGGGTCGCAACCACACCATCGCTAGAACCCTTTTGGCTTGTTGTGTGATTGTTGTGGAGACCCGATCACAACTGCGCACTGTTCCTTTTGAAGCCGCGATCACTGTGTTCTTGTTTGTGTTCGTTTGTTTTCTAGCACTTGTTCGTTGAACCCTCGGTCTCCCAAACGGTTAATTATTAACCATCAAGGTATACTATATCTCATCAGTAGGTTAATATTATTTTGTGTCTGCATTTTTTGTAAACAGATCCGGTCGGGTTTACTCTGTTATTTTATTATTACTCCGCTGCGTTATATATTATTAATATGATTAATAAGTTATCAAAATTATTTTGATAAAATAAATCTAACCAAGATACCATTGAACCCAATATTTTCTAATGCCAATGCACCACCAAAGAACCTAGTCTAGCATCCTAATCCCAATCCAAATTCATAAATTAGTAATATTCATCCCCATAGAATTAATATCATTGTTGCATAGTCTTTTTATTTTTATTTTTGACAACCTAAATAACTATACAGTTTAAGAGTTCGATATGAGTTGCTCTTACAACTCCATTCAATACACAATGAAAACAGCCTAACATAATCTCTAATATAAAGCAGTAACTAAATCAACCTCCTAAATTCCTATAAATACTTGCTTATTCAAGTCAAGTTCTTTCCAATTAACATGTGACAACACCAAACATCAATAATTAAACTAAAAGAAGTTGAACTTGTTCCACCTTCAATTGAAAACCCTATTTAAAAAACGACCAAGTGCAGAGCCTAACCATTTACACTAAGGAAGCGAGAGATAAGAAATAAAAATAAACCCTAACTGGAACCAGGTCACAGCCAGCAAAGAAGTGGTTGAAGCTCTTATCAAAAAAGTCGAAACAAAAATGGTTATATACCCAAAATATCCTTCCACCTTTTTATTTTCTACACTTCCATACTAACCATTGATTGAAAAATATAGGCTAAGATCATTTTTTAGTCTTTTTAGGCAAATATAGGGTTATATTATTTTCAGAACTCCATTTTAAAAAATAACTTACAGCACTAATATTAACTAACGATTGTTTCGATTAATGGTTGTGATTAAACAAGATCAAAAATGTAAATTAATACTTCATTTAATAGGGTTAACGTTCATAAAAGGGTATATTTGTAATTTGTTAAGTTATTTCTCTATTCAATTAGTTGGGTAATTAAATGATTCTCACTCTTCTCTCATCTCTCATATCTCATATCTCATATCTCATATCTCATATCTATAAATTTTAAATATTTACATTTTTAACTTAAATTTATCTATGATTTTACATATATGTAATTAAATATAAAAAAATAACCAAAACTAGTTCAAAAGTTATACATTTGTAATCATGCATAAAAATATAGCCAATTTAAAAGATGCATTAATATGAATTATTTACATAAATATAATATTTAATGAAAATGTAATTAATTTAAATGTATACAATTGAAATTATAATAACTTAAAAACATATTTCAAATCTATATTTATCTTACACATGTATTTTACTTGCTTACTTCATCTTAATTGATATTCATTGTATTTTTAAAATAATGCAAGTACCTTAAACATATAAAATGCTTGAGAGAACATTCATAAAAATTATACTAAATGCATAAATAAACACTAGATAATAATCAAATGAATTAAAAGATAACAAACATGTTGCCTAATTCTAGTTACTTATTTGCATTCATGTAAATAAACCATTATATATGTTTAAACTTGTTTTACTTATGTATAAATTAATTAATTATATATATATATATATATATATATATATATATATATATATATATATATATATTTAATTAACTATTTACACATATGCAACTTTGCTTTACACATGTAAAATAGTTAGTTCTAGTAACTATTTATATATATATATACATATATATATATATAAATTAATTGTTTTACGTGTAAATAAGTATTTATATATATGTAATTTAATTTTTTTGTGTGTGCATATATAATCTTTGATTATATATTGTACTAAATACTGCTTTTATGAATATCTTTGCAAAAGTTATGTTAAAATCTTCATGTTTTTGTTTACATCGACTTCTTTTTTTTGAAAATTTTAAATTATTATTTGCATAATTTGTCTCAACAACATTTAAACAAACTTCAAAAAATACTAGCTATTTTTTGAACAATGATGAATTAAATGTAAAAGTAACAATCAAGAAATAAAATAAAATCAAAAGCTAAAGAACATGCCAATCAATCTCAAATAACTTTTTCATTAAAATATGTATCTTTGATTATAAGTAATAATAAAATTTTTGGACGAACATAAAGAATATACCTGTCAATCTCAAATAACTTTGTTTTAAAAGATAAGTAATAAATAAAACTAAAATTAAAAAGGAGTTCTGAAGAAACTAAACTTAAAGCAAACTTGAACTGAAACATGTCTTTATATGGAACTTTGTTTTTACATATATGTGCATTATCAATTTACAAATACATAACCTTAATATGTTTTACATACATGTAACTTTGTAAAAAAAAATTAATTGTAAATACCCTCTCAATAAACCAATGATCGGTAAATTCATACAATAAACACAATTAGTTATCAAAAGTTAACACAAAAGTTTAAACATGATATCTGAATGTCTAACCATCCAATCACCATGAGTTCTAACCAAAAGTTTAAATATAAAATCCACTAAAAATCAATGCGTAAACTTTAATTTTAATATAAAATCTACCATAATTTGAAAAGAATACGACCTCATGCATCAAAAATTAAAGCTTAAAATTAGACTAACTTGTTTATAGAATATTTTCCAGTTAACATGCACCACATAATCAAATAGTTAAATTGTTTTAATAATTTTGTAGGTTGCCTCAAAGGCAAAACATGCTGGATGATAAAAAAAAATAATGAATGATTATTCAATTCAAAATATATAAAAATATGAAATCACCTCAGATACATCATTGGTGTTTTAATAGATCGGTTTTATCTTAATTCTTAAGCCATTTGACCTGGCAAATGAAAAAAGAAAAAACATTGAAGATTCGTGAATGATGGCACAGATGCTACAAAATCTGTGAACTTTATTTTCAAATCACCGATGCTGAAATCACTAATGAATCTGCAATGAACAGTGAATAAATTTTGCTTCAATCACCGATGTTGAATTTGTCAATGAGTTGCAAGGAAGAAATCTAGAACTTTTAAGGAGATTTTTGGTCAAACATGTTAAAAAGAGTGATGTGATTTTGAAATTTATAATAATTAAGAACGAGTGTGGAGAGATTATAGGAAATGTTACAAAGCATATATTTGTTAAATTATATCCCTAACCCTTATTATATATAAATTAAATATAAAATAAAACCCATATTAATCAATGGTTGTTATTACTTTTCGTTGTTCTCAAAATCTTTATGAGTTTTGTAATGATCTTCTCTCTCTCTCTCTCTCTTTCTCTCTCTCTCTCTCTCTCTCTATATATATATATATATAGGAGGGATTCTAAGAAAACCACAAATTTATTAGAAAACTAGAGAAAATCAATAAAAACGGTCACATAATGTATAAAAAATTTTTATCACTACCCTCTATATATATGTGTGAGTATATATAAATAAAGTTATAAATCAAATGAAAATCGTAGTATGGTTTTACATATACGTCACACATATGTTACGCATACGTAACTATTTTTCATTCGACATAGTGTTACGTATACGTAATACTCTTCATTCTCGTATGAATGCTCAACATATATGTATCATATACTTAAATAATATTTTTACAATTAAAATAACAAAAAGGTTTTGAATTATGTTATTGGTTTTAGCGGTTTTCTTTGGTTTTCACATAATTATTGGTTTTCTTAGGAACCCTCCCCTATATACACACACACACACACACACACACACACACATACATACATACATACATAAAATAACATATATTTGTATATGTATAATTATGTTATTCCACACAAAAAAATAATTATTTTGATTGATTTTCAAAAGTTAACATGTTTATCGCAATAAAGGATGGTTAACATTCGTTTTCTTTCCTATATATATATATATATATATATATATATATATATATATATATATATATTTGGATGCTTAATTGATCATTTAAATACTGAAACAAGTAATAGAGTACCATGACCTATGAGATTTGAGTATTTTATATTATAAAAATAGACTTCTAATTAAGTAATTGGGTTAGTAAAATGAGGTCAAAATATTAGATTTGGTTTAAAACATAATTGAGTTATGTTTTTGATTGGTTTGTAATTTATAACTGTATTTGCAAGACCAGTTGGGAGGTCAATGCAATAGTTTCACAAGGTGTTAGGAGAGTGAACTTGAATAGCACTTACAAGATCAAATAGGTAACCAACTTTATATAAACTAAGAACTTAAAATAAAAGAACACAAGCAGAAATGATTTTTAAGAATGCTGTATATTGCTCTAAAGTTCTATTATAAAGTTACAAAGTGATCAAGTGATAATTAAAAATACAAGACCTGAGATACTTTATACTACATCCTACAGCCGGGCATATTTTGAATTCCAGTTGGATACACTTATCTAGACAACAAAATCAATGTAAAATCAAAAAGGCAGATTGTCTTTTTGACGTGTGACTATGACATGTCATAGCTCACATCCTAATGTATTACAAAAAGGATAAAAGTACAAAGTGAAAAGTTACAGACACCTAAACCATAACCTACAGTTTACTAAAACATAGACTTTTTCATCAACTTATACAAGTTGGTGAGTCTTCAGAGTGGCAGCGGAAAGTTTGTCAGCTTTCTTAAAAAATAGATCAGAGAAAGCATGTCTTCTCTGTGCTCGTAAGAAATCAGTCTTCTGTCTTGTTGGCTTTGCTAGATTTTGTCTTCTAAGCTCCGGAACACTTCATCTTTGGCTTTGGAAGATCTTGGTCTTGGCTTCGAAAGATTTTACACTTAGACAATTTTTCTTAGGAGAAGTGTAAAACTTCTGAAGTAACTTCTGCAATGCACATGCATACAAGCAGTAAGCTCTTTGACTACTTTGGTTGTATTAACCTTTCAAGTATTCCTTACAGTATATATATATATATATATATATATATATATATATATATATATATATATATATTATATGGGGGCCGGTTACTATACAAAATGTAATTTTCGTGCGAAGCGTACAAAGTTACGAGAGTGTGACACGTGTTTTTTAGCGGAGGGGTAGTTTCGTCCACGCTACAATTACACATAAAAGTTACATAATTACGCAAGTTATATCTATTATTACGCAAAGAAAAATTACTCAGTTATAAAAAATAATCACGCAAGTTATATTGATAATTACGCAAGTTTTATGATAATTACGCACAGTGAATAATCACGCAAGTTATACGTACAACACATTGACGTTTTCTTAAAAAAATATTGTTTCTTTAAAAAAGATGTATAGCAATACTATACTTATATTAAATAGGATAAAATATTTATTTTTATGGTGTATTTTTTTTAAAATAATATCACATGAAAAAGTTATATGTGTTTATAAAAACAGGAGTAAGTTAAAAAAAAGTCAACAATTGTAGTTTATTACCAATTCTACCCCTCCAAGAGCATTCCTTGCATGATTATTACATCTTAAATCTGAACCGTTTATCTCTTAGATCGATGGTCCTTGTTGCTTCGTACCCTTTGCATGAAAACAACACTTTGTACCGTAAGCTTTCTCTATATATATGTATATAAAAAAAATTTAAACATTTGTGCACATAAACGAGTGGACCTGGAAGGAAGTCCATCCCGGGGCCGGCTTTGCACAAAAGAATATCCTTTTATAAGTGAAAAACGTGCATAATCTTCTTCTGTCTAGTCAACAAAATACAAATAATTTACCAAGTCAAGAAGAGGGTAGTGGGTTCTAAATTATTTATATATAGATTGTCTATGAGAAATAACATCTTAGTTAGGTTTAAATCTTTTTATACATCTATGAACACATGTATATATATATTTTTTGAATGGCTAACGAATACTTTTAAGTCCGATCACCCGGGTAAACCCTTTGGCGAAAGGCAACTCACGCCCGTGAACACCGACAGCGCTGGTGACCCGGCCCCGCCCACCAATCCAGGGGAAACCCACCTAAAGACACGCTGTGATAAAACACCTGACCTATTTGGAGCTTATTGCATCAATTAAGACTCGAATACATTACCTATATTTTGGAAAACCATGAGGTGGCTATTGCCAAACCAATTGATGTAGGGCTTATTGGCAAAAGTCATTATAAAATTAATGGACACACGTATATACATTGAAAATTACAAATTATTTTTAAAAAAATCTAGAATAATATAGGGAAATACTAAATGAAACTATATGTTTATATTTGTTGTACCTGTTATTAGTTAGTAGAAAAATTAAATTTTATACTTAGTGAAAATAATGAAAAAAACCCCTTTACTAAAATCCAAAAAAAAAAAAAAGAAAAAAGAAAAATAACAACAAGAACTTATAATTATTATATGTTCGAAAAATAATCCAAATTAAAAGTAAGCTTTGGACTTTGTTGCAAAAGTGTAAGTCTAGTTTTTGCACCATACTGATCCGAGGTTAGAAAAGAACCTTAGTGATGGGTCACTTATTCATATTCTCTGTCTCGTAATTCTACATGACGCAGGGCGGTCTCGAGAATTACCAAGAGGCGTTAAGCCCGGGACGAGAACAAAAAATAAGCCCTTGTATATAAAAAATTTATAATACGACGATAATTGTTATAACAATAAACAAAACGAAAGTATTGTATCAAAATAATCTTATATACTTAAACGAATCAGGAAGTTCTTTTGGCGTTTTTTAAAACAAAGTTCTCGATCAAGTTTTAATATCAAATTGAGTTTAGATCAGTTAAATGGTATTGGGCTAAACTATTTAAAATGTTAATGAGATCTAAGATAAGATTTAATAGGTTAAAATAATTAAAATGTTATTAGCTCTCTCTAGTGTGTTTATTAATAATTTATAGCTTTTATAAAAATACATATATATAATATATATAGTTTTATAAAAATTACGGCCCCTGAGGAGATTGGGCCCTGGACGGTCGTCCACCCCGCCCCCCCTCAGGGCCGACCCTAACACGACGAGACTTCATAGATTGAAAAGATAATAACTTTATTATTTAGCTAGGACTCATTCATCTTGTGTTTTGACACGTAACTGATATTTGATAATTTTCGAACTAACGAATGTTTTTAAAACCGTAACACATTTCGAGCCTAGTTTTCACTTAATTGGATGTGACTATTAAATACCATATTTTATGCAACACCAAAAGAGCATACGCTGTCAGCCAGATAGGAGCTACAGTTTTACTGGATAAAAATCTGCTAGGTTATATCAATAAAAAAAATTCATATCTATAATTTACGCTTGATTTTCACTCGTTTTTCATTGCATGTCATTGTGTATTTCTCTAGTTTATTCATAATCAACATCGTGGGTGAATTCAAGCGGAAAACAAATGTAAATCAATGAATATCAATGCTACTATGATTGCCCTTAGCAACAAAAATAAGAGTTAATATTATTATTAGTTAAACTGTTAGCATGAATTATTATCGCCTAATATATAGGTGATAGTTTGGATTTTTTTAATTCAATTTGTCAATTTTATAATCATTAGTGTTATTATCATTGCAGCTATTGTTATTTTTCAAGTAAAACTAGCTTTTATAACGTGTGACGATTGCGTCGTAGGCGACATAATAAAGTATATACTACAATTGACCAGACTTGCGTTAAATGCAACATGATAAAGTATAGATTCATACAATCATCCCGACTAATTTCCGAATTAAATTTATATCGAAACATAGAGGAATTCGAATTTAATTATTCAATCGAAAGAAAACATATTTTATTTAACCCAACACGTAGTCAAACTTAGCGTACGTTGAAACGTAGAACAACTAAAAGCATACATAAGAATAAGCACGAAGACATTTTATATTTGATCAATTTCATTTCTGAACAAATTTACGTTAAAATGTAGACCGCTTCAAAATGTATATAAAAATAAACACATAAACGTTTTCTTTTTTACCCGACTCGTTTCTAAGAAAAAGTTACATTAGAACATAGACGAGCTTGAATTTATAACGACACAAATATAAAAATAAGAACGTAACAAATTAATTTTTTTCGTAAAATTGTACACAAGTAAACCTAGAATTTTAGAAAATTGAAAGGTTCAAAAGTGATATTTTAGGAAGTTTATAAAATATGTTCCGGGGAGAATTGAAAGATGGTAAAGTCCACCGAACTTTAAGGGTATAAATTAGTAACTAGACGATTACTTGAGCAAAACCAAAATTAAACTTTATGTTTGGATTGATTTAGCAAAAACTTAATAAATTATTTAAGTAGCATTCTTTAAGTTAGATTTAACATTTTTCCTTATATAGAGAATTTTGTATACATATGTATTTAAATTTCGGATGTAAAAAGCCTATATGAATCATGAGATAGATCAGTAAAATTTATCAAACGAACTCAACAATCACAAACGACTGTCAAAATGCGTTGGTTATATAAAAAAGAAGGTCTGGCAATTTTTATTTTTTTTATTTTTTTTTATTTATTTATTTTTTTTTAATGATTCTAGAATAGGAATTTGATTTAATATAAAAGAAATTAGATCAATAAAAGTCTCACAAACTTATCTTATTAAATCATAACATCTTTCAAAGTTTGGCAGGTTTATGAACGTTATAAGAAAAATACTAATAAATGTTTAGATCGAGGACAACAACTAATAGAGACGGTTCACTTTTTTATACAGAAAATCTAAATCTAAAAATATTATATGCTATGAGACAAAAAAAATTGTTGAACTCTCTTAATAGCAAGAGAATTTTCAAATTCATATATAGGATATGAATGTATTGTAGAGAATCAACAATGCTAACAAAAACTAGCTAGCAAGCACACACGGAAATTTTGTGGGAAACAATTCCACGACCGCCTTTTGATTTTATTTACTCAAACATAAATTTATTCTCTCTTGGAGATTACATGAAATCTACCACCATATTCATGGACTCAATAAACCTTATTTAAAAGCAAAACAAACTTTACCCAACTAATGACTCTTTTAAACTAAAACATGATAAACATATAAACTTCATAAACTCTAACTATTAATTCAAACGTAAACTTTATCCAGTGCAGAAGATAAGGATAAACCTCTCAATATGTATGTATTTACGTTTGATACGAATCAAAACACCAGGTAACATCTCGTTTTAAATTTGGTGATGATTTTGGGTATCTTTAAAATAATGAAGATGTGTGTAATATTGAATTAGTTATTTGTGTGTACACTTATACAGGAATTATTGTATTACTAGAAAATTGATTATTCATTTATTTGCGATCACAAAAATAGCCATTTACAAAGGGTTATTGGATTTAATTAGTCCCAACTTTTTTTTTATAAATCGGGATTAATTCAACTGAGAAAATATTTACGCGCTCTCAACCTTTAGCTTATTTTTCTTCAAACGATTCCTTACTAACTAAGAGTTAAGCTCGTTAGTTTTTTGATAACATGAACTGCTTACAAAACTAGCAGAAAGTTAAATATAACATCAGTTTTATCAATCTAAAACTTATGCACATGAAACACGTCCATCTTCGCCTTCTGATCTGAATCACTTGACTTGTTAGAGTTAGATTTCAGTTTATAATATAGTCTACGCACCGAAAAACGAACTTGACAGAGGCTGGGCGGCGGCGTAATTGAAACTAAGTTCAAAGTTGGCACATTTCATAAAAAAAACTAAGGATGTCAACGCTCAATTAGTAACGGATCGTTGTAGGATATAAGCTCAAAGTTCGAAGAATTTGTAAATATTTACTAAGTTGAGATTAATCACGATTAATAAATGGAAATTGAGGTTATTAAAATCCAAATAAGCCTTTACAAATGATTTGTGACAAGTACATTATTTTGTATTTGGTGTGCAACCATATTTTTCGATCACTTTACGAGCAACTTTCGACCAATTTTTAACAACTAATTTGCGACCATTCTTAACAACGAATTTTTCACAACAGTTTTTGCGCTACTTTTTGTCTTGTTCTATTTTTATAGTTTTTTTTTTTTTTTTTTTTTTTTTTTTTTTTCATTTCTTTCTAGGAATACAACTCTACACATAAATTTCAATATTAAAACAACTTTTTAATTACACAAAAACACAGAAAAATAGGAATCGATAACTTGTGTTATGAGCAAAACTTGTCAAATCACGATGCAATTGAATGAAGCTAGCTATTGTAGCCAAAAGATGATGTCACTCATGAGCATCTGGCGATAGCGAGCTGCAAAGCATCATCAATGGTCAACATGTAACAAAACATATCTATTGAAACACATATCTACTCGCAAAAAGGTTATGTTGTCTCCATTTGTAGACTTTAGCCCCTTCTACGAAAATGGGGATAACTAGTCCTGCAACATACAAAGAGGATGATCAAACTTTTGCATATAAATCAAGCAGCGACTCGCAGAAGCTTTCCTTGAGTGGAAAACTCCACTATAAGAGGATTCCTTAGGCATCCCAAGTATTTTACTCATCCCTTAAGCATATATACGTTATATTTTGGATTCATAAATCATCTTTCGAAGAACATCTAACTTGTTCTTACGCTAGAGGCTAATAATGGTTTCTTTCATCTTAAAGGATCCTTTAAGCATTCGAAGACCTTGGAACGTTGGTCCTCTCATTTGGCTCGCCGTGGTGTTGCGCTACTAGGAAGAGAAAATCCTTTGTAAACCAACTCCTTGAACTTGGGGTGTCTAATGGTAACAAGGTTAGATGAAATTAGGATTCTATGGAATCCATTTTAGCCTATTTATAAAGTTGATTGAATTGTTTGGACAAAGGTTTTAGAATCACCTTAGTTGAATTGTTTGTATTATTTGGCATTTTCCGGTGTGTCTTCTCATTGATTTCTCTTGAGTATATATAGAGTACATTCATCCCTATCTAAATATGTAACAGATTAAAATCTCAATCCTTCATAACAAACTAGCCTATAAATCGGCAAATGATATGCATTCCCAAAATACAAATATCTTGGCTAATATACCCCCACAGTCGAAGCAGGAGGAGGATGGATGTTGAGACTGGTTCGAAAGTCATCGAACAATATCTGAGGGAGGCCCTTAGTAAAGATATCTTCTATCTGATAGCGAGATGGGACGTGCAACACCCGAATCTGTCCTCGTGCAACCTGTTCCCGGACGAAGTGGATGTCGATCTCAATGTGTTTAGTGCGCTGGTGCAGTACGGGGTTGCAAGACAAGTATACTACACTGACATTGTCACAGTATACCAAGGTGGCGTGTGTTGGCGGATGATGAAGCTCTACTAGAAGAGCGCAACCAGCATGTTTCTGAGACAACGTTAGCCACGGCCCGGTATTCCGCCTCAGCGCTAGACCGAGACAGGGTGGGTTGGCGTTTCGAGGACGAGGAAAGAAGATTATCGCCCAAATAAACATAATATCCAGAAGTAGATCGCTGGGTATCGGGGCAGCCTGCCCAATCAGCGTCTGTGTAAGATATGAGAGAGGTCACCCGGGACTTAGTGAGATGAAGACCATAGTGTAGCGTTCCTTTAAGGTACCTGAGGATTCGTTTCAAAGCATTCATGTGAGATGTTCGTGGTGCGTGCATATGCATGCAGACTTGCTGGACGGCATAACTAATGTCCGGGCGGGTGAATGTGAGATATTGTAGAGCGCCGACAAGTTGACGATAAGTTGTACCCCCGTAATCCAAGTGAGTCCCAGACATGGAACTTAGTTTTGACTTTGTGTCAACAGGAGTATTGCTAGGTTTGCAAGAGGTCATCCCTGCATGATCGAGTATTTCAGAAGCATACTGTTGTTGAGATAAAAACAAGGATTGAGGAAACCGAGTAACCAATATTCCCAGAAAGTAACTCAAAGGGCCCAAGTCCTTCATTGCAAATTCAGTAGCTAGTTTGTTCATGAAGGTATTGCGAAGAGCATCTAAGGATGTAACAAGTATTATGTCATCCACATATAGCAAAAGGTACGTAGTATGGTGACCATTTTTATAAATGAAGAGTGAGTGGTCACTTTTGCTATGATGAAAACCGATAGTGGAGACGTAGTCAGCAAAGTGTTGGTACCATGCTCTTCGTGCCTGTTTCAGCCCATATAGTGATTTCTTTAGCAAGGAGACATGATTAGGGTATGCTAGGTCCCTAAAGCCAGGGGGTTGGTGCATATAAACCGTTTCAGTAAGATGTCCGTGCAAGAAAGCGTTCTTGACATCCAGCTGGTGAATGGGCCAGGAGTGTGAAAGAGCTAAGGCCAAAACCTTCCGGATTGTTGCGGGTTTAACCACTGGACTAAATGTCTCCCCGCAGTCGATGCCCACCTGCTGAGACCTGCCATGACAAACTAAACGAGCCTTGTATCGTTCTAAAGAACCATCAGATTTAGATGTTTAAAGATCCACATACTTCTTGTAATGTTGGTATTAACGGGTCTAGGTAGTAACTCCCAAGTCCTACTGTCAATAAGAGCCTGAAATTCTTCGGTCATGGCCTTATTCCAATCTTGGTTACGTAAAGCATCAAAGGGATTGCGTGGATTAGGAGAAATGGCTACTGAGGCATGGAAGTTTTAGGGAATGGCAGACGGAGTTTGGAAATGCCAGACATGCTACGTGTATGAATGGTTCTCGGTGGTGGAGGTGGAGGTGGAGAAGGGATCGTAGGGGAAGAAGCTATAGAGGGGGCGTTGGCGAAGCAGCCTGGGATGGTGGAGAGGCTGTTGTGGAGGCAGGTAATGGTGCGACAGAAGAGGGGGTGTCCGTGGCGGAGTCAGTAGGGGTGAGGGGAGGGGCAGTAGCAGTATGGGGGTTAGGAACGTGTTGGAAAATAGGCACTGGTGGGGGAAGAGTTTTGTCTCGCAGGGAGTATGTTTTAAGAGGGCTGGGGGGGGGGGTCGGTTGGGCCTGGTTGGGATCGAGCTGTTGGAGCCATATTAGAGGGTGGGGGTCAGTTAGAAAGTTGTATGTGTGGGGGGAAGGGGATTGAGGAGTGGAAAAAAGGTAATTAGTTTCATCAAATATAACATGTTGTTAGATGGTGATTTGGCGGGTTTTAAGGTTGTAGCATTTGTAACCTCGATGGTCGGTGGGGTGACCAAGAAAAACACAAGGTGTGGAATGGCTTTGAAGTTTGTGGATAGTAGTAGGGGGAAAAGAGGGTAGTAAAGGCAGCCAAACACTCAAAGGTGTTTATAGGATGGTTGTTTATTGTAGAGGAGGTGGGTTGGGGTGAGATTTTGTAGTAGCTTGCTAGGGAGAATATTGAGGAGATAAGTGGTATGTTGAAGGGCGTGGTGCCAAAAATGAGCCGGTATCGATGCATGAGAAAGAAGGGTTCGTAAGATGTTGTTGATAGAACTGATTTTCCTCTCGGCTTTCCTGTTTTGTGGAGAGGTATATGGATAAGAAAATCGAAATTGTATGCCATTGTTTTCACAAAATGAGTGAAAGTGTTGATTATTGTATTCATGGCCATTATCACATTGAATGGATTTGCTTTTAAATTAAATTGTGTATGAATAAAGGTATAGAATTTGACAAATGTGGGAATGACTTGAGACTTTATAGCAAAGGGGAATGTCCAAAGAAAATTAGTATTATCGTCTAGAAATAAAAGCTAATAACGATGGCCACTTGAACTCAACACTGGTGATGTCCATAAATCCGTATGTATAATATCAAAAGGTAAATATGTAAATGTAGTAGAATTAGAAAATGGTAATTTAACTTGTTTTCCCAACACACAAGAAGAACAAACAGAAGATAAATTCTTATTGCTAGAAACATCTAAACAAGGTTTTAAAGAGTGCAAAATAGAAACTCCAGGGTGGCCAAAACGATGGTGCCATAAGTCTTGGGTGATGGAGGCAAAAACTGATGGGTTGGTGACTTGTGTTGTTGAAGAGAAAGTGAGCGGATAAAGGTCCCCGGTGCTATTACATCGGAGGATGGGTGTCCGCGTCTAGAAGTCCTTCACATCAAAACCAAATGGATCAAACTCAATTGTAATATTGTTATAAACAGTTAATCTACGAACTGAAATTAAGTTTTTAATGAGGTGAGGGACATGAAGAATGTTTTTAAGTGATAAGGGTGGGAAAGGGGGTGAAAGAGTTTGATGTCCTGTACCGTGGATTGGAATTGTAGAACCATTACCAAAGATAATATTTTGAAAATTACTATTATTAACATAGGAGGAGAAGTTACCTAACGAGTTAGCCATGTGTGAGGTGGCACCCGAGTCAACATACCACGTCTGATCTGGTGGGTGCATTGTCATAGTGGAGAAGGCTTGCTTGATGTCGGTTGGAGTGTAACTTGCCACCAAGGCTGCATAGGCCTCCATTGGGCGGGGTCCCAGAATACCTGGGCCAAGAGTTAGGGATTGGTTATGATTATTTCTGATTGGGCCAGAAGCTTGTGTTGGATATGGGCAGGGAGGGTAGGCCCATGGCTGATAAGGAGAATGGGCCCATGATGCAACATGAGGGTTCCAAGGGGCTCGAGTACGGGAACCCGGGTCTTGCGTGGGGTGCTAGTGTCCGCTTGGGTAACCCCGGCCCCGCCCACAAGAGGAGCGACCACGACCACGACCGTTACGGCCACGACCACGACCGCGATAGTAAGTGGAAGAATCTGGAGCGGTAGCACCGGGATGGCTGGAGCGGTGCGAGGGTGGCTGCGAAGTAGTGGTTGAATGAAGAGCAGAGCCGGTAGCGATGTTGGCGGTGTGTGCTGCCTAATGAGATTTGCTAGTTTCTTCGAGCACCAATTTCGACCGAGCTTCATAGAATTCGAGTAAGGGAATCGTTTGTTGAATCATTATCACGACTCCTTCATAAGTCTCGTTTAATCCCCCGATTAGCTGCAACACCAGATGCTGATTGCTAAATGGAGAGCCAATGTTGGCCAATTGGTCGGCTAGCATCTTCAAGGCTTGGCAGTAGGAGGAGATGTTTGGGTAGTTGTCAAGGCGAGTTTTAACAAACTTGTGCTCCAGGTAGACTGCACGAGAGTTTTGATTGTCTTGAAAAATGTTTTCAAGAGCAACCCATGCATGAGAGGCAGTAGAATTGGGCTTGAAGATGTTATGGAGCAAATCATTAGAGATCGTGCTATAAATCCACTTAAGGACAATAGCATCTATGCGATGCTAGAGTTCGATCCTAGTGGTGGGATCCTTGTTGTCAGGTTTGGATTTGGGTTCCTTGGGATCTGGTTGTTTGGTTGTAGCAAGGGAGGTAGCAGCGGCGGGTGTGGGAGAAGGGGGTCCTTTGGTAGGATCAAGATGATCACTGACCTGGAAGGCGCGCAAGTGGATTTGAAAAAGTTCAGTCCACGAACTATATTGTCCGCTCTCCATCTCGAGAATAAAGGGAATGGAGTTCCGGATATTAGTGACAATGATGGCTGGATGTATTTTGGTATCCATTAGAACAAGCGAAGGTGAACGGGAACAGGAAGAGGGGGTTTTGTAGAAAGGAGGTGAACGAGAAGAGATGGGGAGGTGATTGGGAAGAGATGGAGGGCTGCCGAAATCAGAGCACAGGTTTTTGCTCTGATACCATATTATTTGGTATTTTCCAGTGTCTTCTTATTGATTTCTTTTGAGTACATATAGAGTACATTCATCCCTATCTAAATATGTAACAGATTACAATCTCAATCATTCCTAACAAACTAGCCTATAAATCGGCTAATGATATGCATTCCCAAAATACAAATATCTTGGCTAATAGTTTGGACAAACTATAGTGAGAACATGCCCTAAAGTTATTTAATGGGAATCATATCCTAGCTTTGTAAAGGTAAAATATATAACTCAATTAGGAATGTAGGAACATGAAAGGCATCACCCTACTAGCAATCAATATCAAAAAAAGGTGTGATAGCTATCTTAGTGAGTTTTTAGAACGTAGACACATGACTTTGAATGAAACATTGAGTGCATCCACCATCTAATAATACTTGAATGAGTGTATCACTAAGAGTGTCTTGAAAACAAGGTATAGTGGTAGTAAAGCATCCTGATGGTGCATTATATGAAATTGTAGATTCATTCTTGATTGTCTTCAATTATAACGCCTCAACCAAATCAACATCTTCAGTTGTGACAATTAAGGAATTGATTTAAGTGGAATTTGGTCTGATTCATCATAAAAAAAAATAGTCGGGGACTCGGGGTGATGTTTTTCATTGATGCTACCTAGTGTATTTCTTGTCACAAAGATTATAGTGCCCTAATGCTCGTTTCTAGGCTATTTATGTAAGTGCTAAACTCGCTTTGGTGCCCCTTCCCAAGTCTTGCCCATAGCTAACTTCATTGCTAGATGATATCGAATAGTATGACTAGATTTCAATCCCTTAGAAAGTCATAGTATGACTATAGGGAAAAGGATCTGAAAGCACAGTTTTCCCCATTATTCAATGGTGAATGCAGCCTCGCTCTCCCCATTCAATAGGCTAAGCCTATCCCTTTGCCATAAAGCTAAGATAGAACTCAGCTAGGACGGAAGAGAGGATTGCCATATGAATAGGAGGAAACTTTATAATGAAAAAAAGATTGTTCCTACTCAAGACAGCAAAACACATGACTAAGAACCATAAGCATTTGCATCAGTCCCACACTACCAGAAGTAGAGGAAGCTAACGGAACGAAAGCCGTTTACCTCAACTTTGTACTCAAAATTAGCCTCTCTACCTTTATGAGGAACGAAACAATAAGGAACGAAGTCTGTAGGTGCCTTTCTATCTACCTTTAAAGAAGAAGAGTGAATCTATAAAGAGCAAATAGACTATATGCTTCCGTAATCGAATGCGGATGGAGTAGGTAAGGGACCTATAATGATAGAATGAGTATTTGCATAAAAAAAAAGAAGTAGGGTCGGGGTCATGGGAGTTGATAAAGAGGGTGTAAAAGTACCTAATGTCTAATGAAATCCATCAAAAATACTTTTCCAGAAGTACATGTTGTTTATGTAAGTGGGTCTAGTTTCTCTAAGGTGGTATGTTGGTAAATCAAAAAAGAGTGCTTAATATGTGAACTCAACCCTTAGATTTATCAACAATTCGAAAATGCCAACACCAAGGCCATCGTCCAATTGAAAATTTCTTAGGCATGAACTTGGTAATCAACAAGCCTTTTATTTTCATCTAGTGTTTTGCCTTAACTCAACGGAATTTTGGTAGCAAAGTGAGTTGAAATTTCATTGAGAAGCTATGAACATTCTTCTATAACCGAGACTTCATATCCTTAAAAGGTTTCAAGCTATTATATAGAAGTTTGACTCGAGTATCATCAACCATGATGCAGATGGGTCGATAGAGGCATTAATGTAATAACGAAGTTCTATATCATTTGAAACAATTCAAAAAAATGAATATACAAGTATATTATTACACCTACAAGAAGCATGATGGGAATGATATGCTAAATATTTTAGTTTAATTGTATTGACAAGTTAATCAATACGATTATAATATCCATCAAACAAGTTAGGAGGTGCAGAGTGTACATTTGTTTGAGTTTATTGTCATCTTCGATATTAGAACCTGCGCAGGGGCGAAACCCTTGAGCAATGGGGGTTCCAAGTGGTAGAGCCCCTAGCTGGAGTAGAAAATTGAATTCCTTTAGTAATAAAATATTAGAAATTGAATTTTTCCAAATTCACATGTGAGATATCAAAATAATTCTGGATTCAACTAACATCATAGCATCATTAAACAATACCATTTAACTAACATCATAGCATTATCAAACAATCATCAATTCCGAATTTTCAATGTAGATTGAACTAGGATCGTTCTTGAATAAAAAACAATGAAATCTAATAAAAAATCTAACTTTTGATCGTGTAATGATCAACATGGGGGCTAGGTTTGGGTTTTTTTTGGTAATATTAACTTTTGTAGTAATTACAAAATAAACCCTCCTTGCTATATTTTATAAAAAACTAACCTTTTTAACACTTTTTAAATAATTTTAACAACAACACATGGATTATTATTAATCAATAATAATAATCATACATTCCAATTTGCAACAATTCACACAAATCATATTTCACAAATCCTCACGTTGGAAAACGAGAAAATCATAAATAAATATTTAAAATTCATGAATCACATAACCATATATTAATAATAAAATTATTAATTAGGTTATTGTTTGTTAACCAAAGTTAATTATTATTAGGTCACCAACGTTCAACGAGCACTAGTGTGTGCTCACAACATATGTATGCAAGACCTAACGGAACTAACGGGGTTTGATAACGGAAAATTAACGAATGTCACATTATCCCATTTTGAAAGAATTTTCGTCCCGAAAATTACGTTACATGGTTGTGTTACATCATTGACCTACTGCATTGGCACAAAGAAATCAAGTGATTTGTCTTAATTTGATGGTTGAGATTAGATCACTAAGAGACAGTGTAAATAGATTTTTGGTTCGTTTGATTGTAGTGTATTTGTTGTTCAAACTATAATGTAATGAATTTAGCAGCTTCTTGTTAACTGCTATATTATCCAAAACTATTCCAGTGCTTTTCATCTTAGCGATCAGTTTACAAATCTTGATATTTGAGCTTCTAATGTCTCACCCAACACATGACTAAAGATGTTAAATTCTTGATTCAACTTGTCTTTTTGACTTCCCCTCATGCATTTATTTCCCATTATTTGTTCCTCCATAACATCCTATAAAACTTTAGCTCCTCTAAACTCTTTGAATTTCTATGAAATTTCAGTAGTAAGAGCCATGGTGATTGTTGCATATGCTTTGTCATCATGTTCAAGCTTCTTCATGTCCTCTTCATCCCACAAATGTTCAAGTTTAGGAACCAACTCTACTATGTCATTTTGTACACAGGAATGTATGGTCCATATTTGATCGACTACTACATCCTTGGCTCGGTGTGTATGACATGGTTCTCAAACTTGTACACCCAGTTCTGATAATCATCTTCACTAAGAAGTCTGGGGGGTTTGATACTTGTGCCAATCTCATTATCAAGATTTAGTGTAGCGGTGATGTTCTTAAGATTTGCCATTATAGAGACTTGAAAATCGAACGGTTAAGAAATTTAGAAACCATAAGTTCTTGCACGAATAGTGCTTTTCAAAATCTTTTAGTGCGAACAAATCTTTCAAAAACTTTTCGTGTAAATTGTTCTCAGAAACTCTTCGCGCGGAAAGATTTGTAACTAACTTTAGCAAAATGTTTAAGTTTTCACGCGAATGGAATTTTCTTGTAACAAACTTTTGCGAATTACTAAAGTTCTCGCGCAAATAGATACTATTCGCGTGTGAATACTAAGTTTTTGCACACTCAATTTTGTGCACTTTCGAATTTTCCATCCTTAGTCTGAATCATCAATTTGTCCCAAATTAAGTGATTAATCTTCAAATTAATGATTTAGATTCAAATTTGATCCTAATTGTCTCCAATTGATTCAATGAGGTTCAATTAAATCATGTAAACACCTTTACTTTATCAACCGACATTGTTTTTGATCCTGGCATCTTTAAATTGATCACAAAATGCAGAAATCAAAGTTCAAGAGAAATTTGAATTTGTAGCTCAACAACAATTCAAAACTCCTCAATTTTCAATCCAATCGATCTAGAGCAATGTTTTCAGAACCGGATCGGACGTCGAACCGGACGCATTACTGGTTTGGTGGTCGGACCAGTCGGTCCGGATTTAAGAACCGGATGACGTCATAATTATATATATATATATATTATATTATATTTATAGTTATATATATAATTAAATATAAGTAATTTATATATGTATTTTATAGTTATATATAAAACTAACTATATTTTTATATGCAACATACTAATTTATGGTTCAACACCCCGTTTTTACCCATTAAAATCAAAAAAATAAAAAAAAAATACGAAATCCGGTCCGAACCGGTCCGGTTTCCCGGTCCAACCAGCGGTTCGGGATGAACCGGCCGGTTCGACCGCCCAAAAACGAATCGATGAGAACCGGACCGGCCACCCCGCCGATCCCCGGTCGAACCGGTAGGACCGGCCGGTCCGATCCGGTCTCAAAAACATTGCAAGCCGTATTACTCTCTCTATTTCCTTATGTCTCTCGCTCTAAACAACTCTCTTATCCTACTTATCACATCTTAGAGAATAAGTTATTTATTCTCACGCTGTAGACCGATCGTAAGAGACCCCTCCTACGGTGAGGCTAACAATGTTTGTGTATTTTAGAAGATATTTAAGAAGCTCGAAGTTGTGTAACGTCACCTATATATATCTTGCAAGCCAATATCCTTGTTTTATAAATAAGTGGCGCCCGCCAGGGGGCTGCACTACTTAGAACAATTATTCGATAGCTCAACTCCATT
This sequence comes from Flaveria robusta, assembly GCA_025506415.1. Lineage (NCBI taxonomy): Eukaryota > Viridiplantae > Streptophyta > Magnoliopsida > Asterales > Asteraceae > Flaveria > Flaveria robusta. The sequence continues at coordinate 5,789,582 of CM046467.1, forward strand.
TGTTAAGTTTTCCTCTTAAATGATTGGAAGAGACCTTGCTTACTCTAGCGTAAACATTGTAAACATGTTTCCAATCATACGTCTGGAGACAAAGGAGGTTGTGGTTTGTCCAGGACAGAGGGACATCAAGCCATCTCTACAATCATATTGAACAGTTCAAAAAGTATGTAAATGGCAAAGTGGAAGGCCATCACATCCTGCTTTCTACATCCATCGATATGTGTAGAACAAGCTCATTACGAGCACATAGTGGTAGACCATTTTATATATTAAGTGCATGTGGTGGTGATAACTACATAAGAAAACAAAATTTTAGATTTTTAAAACAACATAAAATGTACATTTAACAAGCGAAAAATAACATTTATTTCACGAAGTATAGAAGCATCCCTTTTGGGCTTATTTATTTGATCCAGTAGTCATACATAGAGTTTATAAAATCAGATCCTTTAATTTATTTGAAATAAAAAAGCAAAAATTTAGTGAAAACTAATAAAACACGGTTTATCAACCGTTCAATATAGGAAATTTCGGTTGTGTCTACTAACCTGTCATATTCAATGCTAATTCTCCTGACACTAGTATTAGCGATCCTCGTAAATGCGTACACAGAAAGTTCAATATGTTTTACACTACATCTCGTGCACTTACTAACAATAGTAACATCAACGAAATCACCCGTACAAGGTTGCAGATGATCTAAGGTGCTTCCAAGGCAGTTCACACGGATTTTACACCCACACGTAACATGGTTTGCATACAAACGAAGGTTTGCTCATGCAACCGTAACACCATGGTCTTCGTTCGCAAAACATATGGATGCTACATACATATATATACAATAATTAAATACTCAAAACAATCGACACAAAGAAAAATTAACATGTCTAGTTATTTTTTATTTTCGTATACGCACGAATGTAGGAGGATTGTAGAAAGTTGCTTCCGCAGTAGTAGCGCGAGTAACTGATGTGAGACATGCTACCAAGGAAAGCAAGATCAACGCTCTAGTCATAAAACCCATTTTTGGAGTGTGTTTTTCTCATAACTTTATATATGATTTGTGACGTTCTTTACTTAATTTGGTAAAGATGAACACAAAAGGTTATCCTTTTATAGCAAAAAAGTGAACTATGTGTGTAATCAACATATCGTGCAACAATTTTCTTGTATCTGTTTAAACGGAATATAAATGAGTTACAAAGTCAAGGATGTGACCAACATAAGGTGCAACAATTTTCTTGTATGTATTCATGCGGAATATAAATGAGTTAGAAAGTCAAGAAAGTGGGACACATGTTAAGCTATTTGCCTTTATAGCTCTTGATAATCCATTATTACTCTATCCATCTTAAAACTCCACATTTTAACTACTATCACAAAAAATAGTATGTGATTTTATTCCTTTATGGATAAAGGAAAACTTAAGTCCGTTATTTTTTATGTTCCACATATTTACACTGTTCATTTGAATTTGTTGCATACTTCAAAACTAGTATTTTAACCAGTCGTCGCGTGTTACGGCGGCATTGTACGTACCATGATAAAGTATAGACTACAATAGACCCGACTCGTCTCTGAACTAAATTTTACACTGTGACGTAGAGTAACTCAAATTTATATCGTTGAATAAACACACATTATATTTGACTTGATTTTTTTCTAAATAAATTTATTTATATTGAAAAGTATACCAACTAAAAAAATACATAAAAAGATACGTACGATGACGTCATATGTAACGTGATAAAATAGTTGTTCATCTAGTTTCTAAATTAGCGTATGTAACATCAAAATACAAATTAACCTGTACCGTTTAATACAAAGTTATTATATTTAACTTGATATGTTTTTCTAAACAATAAACAAAGTAAAAACAAAAATTAAGTGTTCATATAGTTTCTAAATTAACATATATAAAATACGTTAAATTGCTTCCAATTTATTTGTTAAAGTTATTTTCACTAACATTTTTGTTTATGGTTTTGGCACATTGCTTGTATTGAGTTGTCATATGACGAATTTGCATGAAAATTATAATCTTTTAATTTTGAGTATTTATTTTAATCATCAATTATATTCTTTTAAACTATTAGTTTCCTAAAAAAATTTATGAATTTAAAAAAAGTGTTAAATTAAGAAAGAAAAAAGAGTCTTACTTGAGGACTTGATTCTTCAAGTAAATCACTTTACATTTTCATTTGAAATCCATTTTTATATCAGTAGAACTTAACCCATGGTTTTTTTTCCCAAATTCACCGATCTCGCCTTTTTCTGTTTTGTGTTCTTGAACTATTGCCGCCCATCGCCACCATCAGTTTGCTGAAAGCGATCGGTGGCGGCGGCATCTGGTGGTGGTTGTCAAGGTGGTGCTGAGAGGTGTTGGGAAGATGAGTTTGAGGGTTAATATGAGGATAAATGTTTGGTTGTACAGATTTGATTGCAGCATGGTGGTAACCTTCCTGAATGAAGTTGTTGGTGATAACTCTAAGTTTTACAGATCAACATGATCGTGAAGTTGATGTTGATGGCAGCGGGAAATGGTGGTTTCGTAGCCGATTAGGCGGCACTCAATTGTAGGGGGTCGTTTGGGGTGAACCCTGACTACACTAACCCATTGCCTCTTACCGCCATCACCGCAAACTGCCGCTGTCGGTCACCGTCAACGTCGTGTCCCACCACCACCGCTTTTCGCCACCGCAGCTCATCATCGTCGCTCGGTTGCGGTGGCGGGAGATGGGGCTGGTTGTGGATAGTACACTGGCGGAGTGTTGTGATCTACATTGGTTCTGTAGTGACTGGCTAGCGTTTGCTCAAAAAATACCACTGTTTATTAAACTCAAAAAAAACTAAAATACCAAATCTACCCTTCGATATTGCTATTCATGAAACTACTTTATTCATATATAGTATAATTATACATACAAAAGAACCATTTCTAAAGGAATAGTTATCATAAAGGAATAGTAATCATACCTATAGGGTTTTGCCACCTAAATATTTATTACTATTATTAAAAACCCGTGTGTAACACGGTTGGATAATTAAATAATATAAATAATAAATCTTTATATATGTATATATTTATAATTACTAAAATGTCTTATTATATATAAAATATTTTATGAATGTATTATATATATGATATCTTTTTATTTACAAATGAGAAGTGAATTAGAAAATATTTAATTATTTATTTAAATAAACAAAAATTTAAAAGATAATCATAAAATGTAAATGATTTATTACCTTATTTACTAATTGTAATAAAATAAATGAAAATAGTTTGGCGTTAAAATAAAACCTTGATAGTATATAATTGTGACAAATGTTTATTTTAGATACTGTTTTATTAAAATATTAAGATTCTATGTAAATATAAAGAGTTTGCCACCACAAACATTTTCATCCGTAATAAATAGAGTTTGCTCTCCGTATCAAATATTTTTTCCGTAGGATTTTATACTTGTTCAATTTTCTTTCATCTGTATCAGTTGCTCATGCATACCAAATCAGTAAGAATATTCAATATAACCGTAGGGACTTAAGCCTAAAGCTTTTAGGACCCTACTTTTAAAAGATAACTTTTTGTTGAACAGCTAATTGAATCATTTAGTGGTTATGTGTTCACTCGATCATATTCATTACTTAAACGCGGAACATTAGGGCACTACTATTTATTCTCATAGGTAAATATACTTTTATGATGTAATACAATTTGTGGAGAGAGAAGAAAAGAAAAACCAATAACAAAGGAGGTACGATATTTATGAGTTTGCTTTTTTTCTTTTTAGCTCTCGAAATTTTTTTTTATATTCAGTATTAAATTTTGTTATACGTATTGTATAAGATTATATGTGACGTATATAACACGATGACAAAAGTATCGTTTCTAATTTTAGAATAAATGTCAATGTTAGTATATTTTTTGTTCTTCTTAGATAAAATACTTTTTTTATTATGAACATACTCAGTAATTTGTTTTAAAATGGATATGTATAGTATGTTTAAAGGTATTATAATATATATTATTCGCATTGGTAGGCGGATAAGGTGTTTCTATTTTTTTATTTTTATTTTTTGCGTTTTTTCTTTTATCTACAATTTTATATTTTGACTCCTTTTAACATTGGTCAATTTGGTACGGTGGTAAGTCTTTTTATTTCGTTTCTGCTTGCGCGGGTTCGCCCTTAATTGGGTTATTTTTGGTTTTTCTCCCACCGACACCTAAATAGTAAGTACAACCTTGCTTCGCCTGTTACCACCCCATCTCCAACATTGAAGTGGGAGGTGGGAAGCACGCGGCTTCGTTGAAGGTTATTGTCAGTGGAACGAAGTTACGAAGCAACAACAAGAGGGGAAGGAGGGAGTGACGGAGGTTTCTAATCACACAATTTTTGGTTTTAGGTTTATTCCACATTTGATGTTATATCTCATAATTGAAAATTTTAAACTATATGATTTGACTCCTTTTTATGATGTTTCATTTTACATGGCATGTTTTTTCATACGTTTACGTTTCAACGTAAGTTTTGTAAGAAAACACAGTGAGTTAAATGTAATGTGTTTTCATTTACTCTACGTTTCGACGTGAATTTAATTCGAAAATAAGACGGAACGATTGTAAGTCTATGTTTCAACATAAATTTTATTTGAAGTATAGTCGGGTTAAATATATCTTAGTAAAAGATTGAGCCGAGTTTTATTGAAATTCAATTAAAAGAACGAACATTATCTCTTCTTATTCTTATCCTTATCTGTATTATGCGTTTTAATTCAACGTTATAAATTCAAGTTATTTTACGTATTAACGTAAATTTAGTTCACAAATGACTTAGGTCGATTGTAGTCTATACTTTATCTCACCGCGTATTATGCCGCGGCAACGCGCATCGGATAAAAAATCTCGTTTTAATTATACCATTACATGTTATTATTGAAAAATAAATAATAAGGTTATAATTTATTAACTGATATGCATTTTAAATATGGGCTATTTTATTCTACACACATAAAAATAAACCAATGAAAAAGAAAACCATAATATCATTGTTTGCTTTAAGCCTCAAAACATTGAGCAGCCCACGATCATCCGTACCAACCCCTCACGCATGTCACTAACCTTTGTTGATTAAATCAAATGTCTTCATGTATATCAAAATTTTCTTCTTGTGTACCAGATATGTGTTGGACAATTCATAAAAAAAATCTTCTACAAGTATATCAAACTTCACCTCATCCGTTGTTAAGTTACTTTAAGCAAGAGAAATTTAAATTCATTGAGAAGATTCAGAGTATATATATGCATGAAAGAGTTCTAGCAAACAAGTTAGGCTGTTAAATGACAGTGGAAGCATGGGTAATGCTTTAGTTATAGTTTCGAGATGATAGTGGGTTAAAAGAAATAATATTACTTCTAAGAAAATCTCTCTAGAAAATTACTTAATTACTAAATACGCAGAGTATTAGTTCTCAGGTTGTATTAGAATCTAGCAATTCGTTCTCAGTATGAATTGATAGGTATAGGGAACGAGTCAAGTCCGGGTAGTTATAGTCGCGTGTGGCTAATGTGTTGAAGTTTAGGGGAGCTTCAACGACTCATCACATTAACTTTTGAGAAGGTCGCTGCAACTATGATGATGAGTAAGATAACAATAGGCATAAGTATTTAGAATAAAAGATAGTTTGAAGATAGTAAAGCCTCTAAATGAGAAATTGTTGAGTTTTGTGATGCCTTAACTTGGGCTCAGTTAGAAGAAATTTCAATGGCAGTTTAATAAATTTGAAAAATGGCCCGCTTTATTTATTTATATCGCATTATTGTTTTTTTTTTGTTGGAGAAGAAGTTGTAAGTCCTAATATTTTATTTATTTATATCGATGCTTGTACTTATAATTACTCATGAGTGAGTCGCGAAACATTAAAAGACTTTTGCATGTCTAGATGTAATTCAGAATGACATAAATCTTTAATGCCTATCTTAGTTTGTAATTTTTCTTTTGAAGTTACAATAATATTTGTGTGTTGAGAAATACCTGCATCCCTAACAACACGTTAGTCTATCTTTGTTAATATTCATTTCTATTATTTTAACCCATCAATATGTATATTTGTGTGTATAAACATGTAGATAACATTTGTGTATACATGTTTAAATACATACTAATACATATTTACAAAAATATAAATATATGTTAGACAAACGTACAAAACAAAACTCGGTTGTCACTAGAAGATATATATATTTTTTTTCATTTGATATTCTTAATCCTTTCCTGACAAAAATACTTTTTCTTTTTAGATCACAAAAGATCATTTTTTTTGACAATCAACTGATTAATCTACCGAGAATAAAACGCAATGTGCAAAACAAACCACCACCGTTGGTACTCATCATAGGAATGAGGTTCTCTTTGTGGTCGTTCTCGGTATGAGAACAAGTATTTGTATATGAAGAGTAGATATGAAGAAAATGAAATGAAGAGAAAAAATACAGTCAAAATAAAATTTAACTAACATTACCTTATCCCTGTTTATTTATCATCTCTCCATAGAAGAGAGGCGCCCGCACACATAGACACAAACACACACACACACATACACAAAAACACACACACACACACACACACACACACACACACACATATATATATATATATATATATATATATATATAGGGAAATGTTCAATTGTAAATCACTAGAAATTATGTAAACCAATAAACCATTTTCACCACTCAGATTTTGACATGTGTCATATTTTATTAAAAAAGAAATCTAATGTTGAGGGTATTTTATTACTTTTTCATTTTTTCACTCCTTTTCATGTGTAGTATTTTTTAATATTTTATTAACACAATAACCTTTGTGTTAGTGATTTGATTTTTTTTTTAGTTTTTAACACATGTGTAAAATATTGTTTTGAGTAATTTAACATATGTGTGAATACTTTAATAAATACTTTAGCAAAATAGTCTAGTAATTTAACACATATTTCTCAATATTTTAAGAAGATAATCTAATACTTTAACACAAGTTTCTGAGTGCTTTAACATATGTGTAAAAGATACTTATAAATACTTTAACATTAGTAAAAATATTTACAAAATAATAAAAGAATCTACATCTAAACCAAAGAGAATATTTACAAAATTAGAAAAAAAATTTGCATTTTTTTTTTGTTGATTATGTCTTGTTCACATCTCAAATCTAGACAATTCAACATGTTCTGAAAAAGAGAAACAATATGCAACATTAATCAGCAACTAATTAAACTATAGAAATATAAATCCGAAGAACAAAATAAGTTTATTTATGTGTATATTCAGTTTACATATTTGTGTATTTGGTTTACACATGTGTAAAACACAGTTTACAAGTGTAAAACGTAGTTTACACATGTGTAAAAATCACTTTACACATGTGTAAAACTCACCTTACACATGTTTATATAAAAAATACCAGTATTTATATTCAAAAGATATAATAAAAATAGATCTAACCAATATAAAAATATATAGAAACATGTGTAAAGATAATCATAAATGGACACAGTAGCCGGATGCAGAAACCGCTTTACAAACCACCTGAAACACAAAGTTAAATTATGATGAACAATCAAGAAAACTCAGATATAAACTTGAACACCAACAAAATGTTTTAAAACAATAAAAAAAACCAGATCTAACTTTAAACAACAACAAAAAACCACGAGTCCGTCGTCGGAAATGTCGTCGCCACCATCGCACATGTGCAACTCAGATCTAGAAAAATATAACCAACAAAAAAAACTTAGATATAAAGTTGAACATTTAATAGTTCACTAAAAACATTAACAATAAAAAATCAGATTTAAACATTGAACACCAACAAAAAACCCAGATTTTACCTTGAACATCAACAAAAAACCACAAGAACGCCGGATTCACCATCGTCATCTTCCGTAGATGGTGTTCAACCACCGTCTTCATTGTTGTCTTCTTCTTACCTTGAACTTTAGCAACAAAACACATGTAACATATATCTAAAAAATCATCACCAACAAAAAAAACATAGATCTAAAGTTGAACAAAAATATAAAGTTCTTAGAACAACAAAAAACACAGATCTAACCATAAATACCAATAAATAAACCATCAGTTTGTCGTCACTGCCATCAACGCCATCACCATCGTCGCCGTCGTCACCACTATTGTAACATCCTTAATTTTTCATTCTTAACCTATTTAATTAAATATTTTAATAACTATGATTTTTTTTCATATGTAAACAATTATTGAATTCAAGAACCTATTTGTGAAAACTATCTTATATTCCATTTATTGTGATTTATTGTAGTACTATCGCATGCTAGTGTGATTCTATGATAACACATGTGTAAATACCAGATCTTGCTATAAACAGTAACTTGGAAATGCCTTAACATTAACCAAATTTTATAACAATACAAAATTAAAACATAAGTGAAACATATATAACTATTACGGTGAAAAATTTGCATATGTGTAACTTAGGGTTACATATGTAACTTTTATTCAAAAAATAAATATTTAATTAAATTAAGTCCTATAATTACCTAGACATAATATTTATATATATATATATATGCATGGATAATTACAAAATATATATATATATATATATATATATATATATATATATATATATATTATTTTATTATTTTAATCATTTAAGGGATATATATCACATATATTATTAAATATTTAACTAGTAATTATCCTAAATTTAATAACTAACAAATTAAACTAATCCTAACCTATAATTATCTATAAAATTTCATTCACCCATCTTTATCCCTTAAAAATCATAAATTTTATTAATAAAATATTAAGAAAGCCTATCCAAATTGAAACCCAAAACCCTAATTTTTCAACTATAAATAGGGGTCCTATTCTTTTTTTTTTTTACACCAAACACTAAATTTGGAGCTCTCATAGAATCAAATATCAACTCATAGAACCTCTCTTGAAGATCCAAGAAATTTTCCCGATCGAGTAAGTTTTAATACTTTTCATGTTCTTCGTGTTCTTCGTGTTTATACATTTCCAATTTTGTTTTATCAAGATTCAACCATAAATAGCTTGGATCTATGATTACATAACATATTTGTGTAGCAATCATAGATCTAAGATGGATCAAAGTATTAAATAAATAAGAAATCATCAAAACTTTGCTTAAACATGTCAAACTTGAATTTTTGGATTTTGACAAATTCGTAGGGTTAACTTTGCACAGTCATATCTCCCTCATAATAAATCCTTTTTCGATGATTCTTTTTTTTGAAGTTTAATTCAAAGTCTTATCTTTCTAACCATATAAAGAACGTATTCTAATTCGTTGATTTGACTCTTCAAACCATCCGTGCAAGTTCAGTGCGTGAATCTATCCAAAGCTGTCAAAACCCTAAATTTTGCAACTTTTCAATATTTTCATAAATATGATGTAAAGCAATGATATTTATTATAACATAAATAATATAAACATGGTTCAAACAATAAAAAATCCAAAATTTAATTATTTTTTTGATTATCTATCAACTTAAATCATGTTTCTAGTAAAATTCTTTATATTTTCAATTTTAACCCCTACACAAATTATTTATTCCCATCCATGCTAAACTTATATTTAAACTTGTTTCATATACTTTATAAACATACTAAACACACCTTTGACTTGGTCTAGTATACATCTAAAATTGTTTCACCCGGTATGTAGTTATATGGCAAACAAAATGTTTTGCCTAAGGAAATACGGGGTACTTAAGTGATGAAAATCCACCAACTTTTTCCTCGGAATCCTTTTGTTAGATGTACTACTTTGGGATGACACATATCTAATATACGACAACCATTCTTGAAGCTTTTACAATAACAACCCCTAACTATCCACAAAGTACAATAAACTAACTAAATAAACTTACTTAGGGCAATACTCACTCCAAGTTACTACAAGTTGTAAGATCAACACACCTACTTTACAAAGTGAGTTCATAGCCTATTTTTCTTTTGTATTTTGGGGTCGAAACATGCTCTTTTTATCAAATTGTGAATTCAAATTCTAAAGTCAAAACTAGTCTTTGTAAACTTAATAACAAACTTTCTTATACTAGTAAAACTAAACTGATTATACATGTTGCTATATTTTATGATACTTTTTACTAAAAAGTCCGTCTACTTTTCTAAAATCTACCCAATCATTAACTTTGGGGAAGTCACGGGAGTACGTAGATAGATCTATTGGCCTGACAAGCCCATTCGGTACTCGGGTTGATGCATGCCAATCAATACCAAGCGTCCTTTGAGTCAACTTATTCTTTTTGACTTGAGAGAAGCCGGATGTTCAGAAACTACATACTAGACAAATATACTATTATTCTTACCTCTTGTGTCAAGGGTTAGACGGGAGGACATTCGATCAATAGGGTTGGTTGTGGACTCATGTATAATAGTTTAACTACTTGTATTGGAAAATTGTTTATTGGTTTTTGCATGGTTGGCTATTATATGTATACTTCTAACCTATGTTCTCATCAACTTTTTAGTTGACATATTTTAACATGTTTTCAGGTGATGGAAACTAAGTCCGTTGCGTTGCTGACTCTAGTGTTCAAGGATAAGCTTTAGTTGGACCTAGTTAGACTTTGATTAAAATAAAAAAATATTTTCTTGTTTGGTTTATTTACTTTTAGAATTAGATGTAATCAACTATTTGGTTTTAAATAAGTAATTTCCTTTATTACTCTTTATCCTTGTGTTATGATTCAATTTTATCGCGTCTCGGTGTTTCCGCTTTAGCCGGGGTGTGATAACTATTGCCGTCGTAAACATTCTTGTCGCCGTCACCACCGTCGGCGCTGTCATCGTCACCACCACGCCACTACCATCGCCATCACCGTAGATGGTGGTGGTGAAAATAAAATGGTGAGAGATTTTTAGAGAGAAAGATGAAGATTGAATTGAAATTATGATGGTGATTTGAGTAATTAAAAGTAAAAAAGTAGGTTGGGTGAGAAAAGATCAAAGTACCTTTTTTTGTTTTTTTGTATGTGGGTCCCACCATTTGAACCAAAATATATTTTTTATTATAATAAATCTGAAGTATTGATTTCAATGTAATTAGTGTCTGGGATTTGTTTTATTGGTTCACAAAATTTTATTTGGTTTACATATGATCTCTTTCCTATATATATATATATGTATATCATGATTTGTGATTTTTAATCATGATTGATGTGTATAAAGTATCTCTTTTGAGTTAGTTGTTACCGTCATAACATAACATCATAGCCCATAATCAGACGAGACCTTTACTCTTCATATATAAACACACCGAAAGCTTACACATACAAAGCCTGTACATATTATACATGCAAACATATCTACTAGTCAAATATACATACTAAATTTATTCAATATTATAATACACTAGTGTTAGTAACCTTGTATTTAGGGCTGTCCAAACTGCTCGACGCTCGATCGAAAAATGCTCGTTTGAATTCTGCTCGTTTGTAAATGAGCAGAGCGGCTCGGATCGGTTTATAAACGAGCAGAGCACGAGCAAAGGTCCGCTCGCTCGAGTTTGCTCGAATTAATATATATATATATATATATATAATGTAATATATAATATATAATATATATATATAATACATTTTTAAATTGTTAAAATTACATTTTTGCTTTAATATAATATGCATTAGTTATATTTTAATAGTTATTACCCTAATTCAAAAATTCATTACCTCCATACCTAAAGTTCCATCGATCCACTCCACCAATCAGCACAATCCACACTTCAAACCCATTATCCACAGACCACAGCCGCCAGCATCCCTGCTTCCTTGCACGGCTACACCCTCCACAGCCCCACTAGCGACACCACAAGGACAAAGCCTCATGATTCCTTGCTTCCTTGCGTCCCCCACAACCCCATCGACCTACAATAATATAGACCTCCAGTCGACGACCGGAGATCGGTGACCGGCGACTGACGACAACTCCAGTCCCCCACAACCCCGTCAGCCGTCATTCAAGTTTTTAAGGTCGTAAGGTTAGTTTTCTAGTTTTGTTTTTTTGTTTGTTTGTCTATATTAGATTCGAACCCTAGATTTTGTATTTTGTTGCTATGCTAAATTTGTTATAAAATCGAGTGTAACCAAGTTTAACCGGGCTGCTCGGTTAAATTCAATCCGAGCATGAGCATGAATTTTCTGCTCACTTTTATAAATTCGATCCGATCCGAACGGCTTGATTTTAAATCCGAGCGAATTAGAGCATACCTCCGCTCGGATCGGCTCGGCTCGTGAACAACCCTACTTGTATTACACGAGTTAAATATATAAATTATTTATTAAATTAATAATTTATTAATTATAAACGATATTGTAAGATAAATTATAATTGAAATTATGTGTAAGTTACACATAACTTAATAAACAATGATATTATTATGAATAAACTTAATTGTCGTCATTAAGCTTCTATAGGTTATTTTTCACAAATTAATTTTTATATTTATATCATTATTTACTAAAGACCTATGATAAACCTATAAATATGTATGGTTAGTGGTTGAGAAAGACATAAGAAAAACTCTATTCCATTCTCTTATTCTCCACTCGTAACTCTTTTATTTATTGTTAATATATGTTTTTTAACATGTTATTAGTATAAAATCGCTTGTGAAGTAAGATCCTATTATCATGTAAGTTGGTATTGTCTAATTAAATTTTCATTCTTCTTATCTTTATTATTTCCAGCAAAAACCATATTGCAATTCATGTAATTTTGGTTATCTTAAAATGTAGGGATTAAACCTAGAGACTTGGGAAATCAATTGAAGACATTGAAGATCAAGAACAAGTCACGCGAGAACTTTTGATCCGCGCGAGAAGTTAGTTCTCGCGCGAGACCTTTTGTGTTTAGTACAGATGGTTTGCTTTTGTAATGTTTGTAATTCAGACAGATATTTCCTGATTTTGAACATACTTGTAAACTTTTGAAATCATAGAGCAATACAATTCAAAGTTTATTTACTTTTATTGCTTGATTCTTCACTATAATACATTCCGCATTCTCCTCATGAAATTGATCTATTATTGATTTTGTTGATCTTTACAATTGGTATCAGAGCCATGAGTACTCTAGAGTGCAAGAATATTTTTAAATGGAGGCGAGTGTATTTCAAAATATGCTTTTTTGGATTTAGTGTGTAGCTTGTAGTGTTGATTTTGTGACATATAGTGTTTCATCTACTATAGCGTGATGCTAAGAAGCCGGTGCTTCTAGCTTCTCACTTGTTATCATTCGTTAGGTCTTGTACCCACATCATTATTTTGGATTTGATATATATGTAATTGGTTAAGTTTGTAAAAAATTATATAATTCACTGGATTTTATAACTCATATCACTGTGTATAAACTTCTCACTTTTGATTTAGCAATCCTAACTTGTAAATTCTCCATCATGAACATTTGTTTTATAATTAACCTGAATTCCAAATAAAAAAAGATGCTAAATGATCTGGTAACTTTTAAAGTTTTAATCTTTGTTAGGGAATAAAGCGTACATAACAATTACATACAATGTTATTTTTTTTATCAAAATTAAACCATGAAATAATGAGAGTTTTTTATTTTAAAAATGATTATATATATATCTTTATATACAAAAAAATATATTTTAGATGTTCTAGCTTAATGTGATATCTATTTGTTATTGTGTAATTTCATCCGTTATTGTGTCTGAACATTATTGTGTTTCTTTAAAATGGGGAGTTTGGAAAACTTAATAATGAAATAATTATATATGTTTGATTATTTCTAAACATGCTTATTATATCAACACTCGTCCTGCTTTCCTTTGTATTTTACTTGAGTTAATCAGTCCGTATTTAAGAAAAATCACAATCTGTCGTCTTCTTTTTAGTTCAAGCACTTTGAACAAACGTTTAATTGGATGTTTATGCCTTCAACTATATTATTATGTTTTCTAAGGAAACTACGTGCCCTTTTTGTCTTTTTCCTTTTGATGTAATCTACATGGAGTCTTATCTTTTGCATACAAAATCTTTGATATATACTACTTATGTTACGTTAAACTACACTTACAAGAAAATTTTCTATAAAGTTAATTTAATTTTTCGTTAATATTTGTGAGATAATGTTTGTGTTGGGTTAATCGGGTTTGGTTCACGGTCATAAGTTAACGGGTCATTGTGTGGTAGATTACGGGTCAAGGGTCGGTAATTTGTTTGATTGTTTTACATGTTTTATTTGAGTTTAATTAGTCAAAGTCATAGTCTTATTAATTAGTTTGTGGAGTCAAATAGTGGGTAGCAATAGTCCGATTTATTTGCTTTGACGCTTTGACTTAGTCCACGTCGCATGAGTCTGATTTATATATATTTTGTTTTAGTTGAAGGCAATAGAGTTCCAGAATTCTTTTTCTTCAAGTTCACCATTTTCATACGTGAGTTTTGGTATCTTTGTGTGTGTTATTAAAGGGGCCTGAACCAACAGTTTGATATGGTAATTTCCTTTGTTTGAACGTGTTAAATATTAATCACATATCAAATTCAATGTAATAAGTCTGCAACAGACAAAAAGAAAAATATAAAAAGAAGATGGGCATGATAAAGTGCATTTGAATGCAAACATGCAAAAATAAAAAACAAAATAGGGTAGAACTGTAGAAGTAAAGTTGTATGAGTGTTTTTTTTAGATTAATCTTGATCGGGTTAAAGTTGAACCAACACGTTACAGATTCAAGTCATGCATTGGATACGGATCATCAGATTATTACTCTCACTCGTTATGCGTCTGGATTACTAATTTGTAGAAAGTAGTTTTGTCGGTATGTTATACATATGCATGGGACGTTGTATATCTGTTTAATGTTATCGTGCATGAATGAATATGATGAGAGTGAGTTTTAAAGCAGTAAAAGATATTCCTTTGGTTTCATGTTCGTGTTTTTGGGTTTACTACAATAAACTATGATTTATTGAGATTAGGTCAAACAATGGTTAATTTGCTACCAATTAACAAGATATGACAAATGCATATCTAAAGTTAAAACGTTAACATTCTGGCAAGAATAATAACGAATAAAATGTTTTCTATTTTGTCAAGTACAAGCAAATTAAAATTTAGCATATTCTACTGGATTCAAGTTAGGTCTCTTCAGTTATAAAAGGTAAGCATTTTTTTCTTTCTTCATCAAATTGGAATAACAAACATGGGTTTCCTGACTAGAGCTTTGATCTTGATTTTGATCACCATCATATGTCTAACCTCAGTTACTCATGCAATTACTGGCCAAGCCACTTTCTACACTGCCCCCTATGTTCGTAAGTACTACACTGAAATAAAAAACAGAATACATAAATTTATGTTTATATAGGAATCACAACTAGAAAAAAAATATATAGATAATTTTTGTGCACTTTTGAGTCGCAGTTTTGCTATGCGTTTGTGACAAAATCTAGGGTTTTCTAAGCTCTTTTGTCACTTTATTGTTAGAAGATTTGCCAAAAATGTGTGGTTTCAGGTTTCATAAGAAATCGTCGCCAATCTGTCAGAATTTGAGATGCAAAATTTACCTTAGGAAACTCCCTAGCAAACAAGCTAGGGCGTTTTCTTGTAGTGAATGTTTTTGAGTTTTTTGCTGTGTTTTGTAGCATCATCATGTTATGGCTACGGAGGCCAAGGTATTATGATCTTAGCAGCAAATGGTGGTATGTTTGCTGATAAAGGTGCATGTGGGAGGAGGTATCGTGTGCGCTGCATCGGGGGAACTAACCTAGGCAGTCCAAATCCATGCAGACGAAATACCATCGTTGTTACAGTTGTTGACCTTTGTCCCGGATGTGTAGGCGATCAAATCGATCTTTCCCTAGAAGCATTCATAATGATTGCTGATCCTGATGCAGGGAGAATTAAAGTCGAATATTATGAGTAATTTCAACCCTTTGTTTACTTCTTTAATATTTTTTTCTATGGACTATATGCTAAATTTTTTCTTGTGATATTCAGGATCTAACTTACAAATAAGGTATGGCAATCTCTTCATTGGGATTCAAGAACTAAAATGTGTGAATAAGACTCAAGGACGGTGTAAGCATGCAACAGACCTCATGGCAATGTATATGTTTCTTGAATAAATTGCTGCTAACCGTTTAATTAATATGTATTCTACTAATTTGGTTTGTTGTAAACCTATCTTTGTAATATCTTCTATTATATATATTTTCTTGTGTTTTATAATGTGGCTAAAGATCTGTGAAATGTTTCTTAAACAATTATGAAAATAGTGTTTATGTTGGTTTTAAACCAAACATGGATGGTGATATTTTTGTTTCTTCACTTGGATCAGTAAAATCAAACTAACTAGTTATATGACCTATATACGACTCATATAAGTGTATATCAACAATACAAAATGAAAAAGCAAGAATTTTATTGTGACCCTTTGGGCCAATGGACATGTTTTCACACGCATGAACGGGTCAGAAACATGGAACGGAAAAGTTGAAAATGGAATCACTTAAGGATTTGAGGAAAATCAGACCATAGCGGACATTCCAGAGGTTGTGAAGGTAAGCCGTAACAGACCACCAAGGAAGGAGGTTCATAATTTGTTCGTGAGGTCTCATATCGGACCATCAAAGGATCATGTAATGGTCCGCCAAGGTGATTGCGGACAGCCAAAGTTGTGCGTAAAAGTTCCTGAGGAATATTTGTTTGGTATGTGCGAATATTGCATTTGAAAGATGTGAATAATTCATTTTATGTCTGTAGCGAACCGCCAAGGATGGCTTAATGGTCTGCCATGAGGCAAAGTCGGGCAAAATTGGTTTAAAAGATTCAAACACCTAATTTCACCCATTTCTCCCTCTCACTCCCGGTGTTCTCTTTCTCTAGGCTAGAACCTCTCTCTCTCTCTCTCTACGGTTTTAATGTTTTGAAAGGCTCGTGGTGACGATCGAAACGCATGATTACGTTCTTTGATGTTGTTTTGGTTTAGAATCAACGTTTGAAGTCTCAGTTCTCTTTTGTAAGCCTCAAACTATTGTAAATACATATTACGGTCATATATGAGCACATATGTGAAGTGTGAAACTCCACTGTTATGTTGGATTAGTGGGTGGTATGTTCGTGGATGTCAAGGAATAATTGTGGGCTCAGTTCCATTATGGTAATAATCTAAAGCTCCACATTATGCATCATTATGACATATAATGGTTAACATGATTTTGGAAAGAGCCAAAACAGGGTGTAAATGGTTAGGATGCGTATTGATAATATAATGAGGAAAATAACTATTTTTGAATAAATTGATTTGTCACGAGACAATATCCGGTAGAATTATGAAATGGGTAACGTACTTTCATTTCATAACTGTGAGGATTTCAAAGGAGATTACACATTAGGGATTTCCTGCGGTGGTTAAGTCTATCTAGTCACTACATAGCAGTGCGTATAAAACCTAACTCTTCGACACACGTTCCTCAAGAGATCTGATGGAAATACCAACGTGAGTTAGAAAACTCTAGCTCGAAAATAGAAGTGACAAAAGTAGGTCGGATGGCTATATCGGTTGGGATGACCTGAGGGATTTCATGGTCAATGAGATAATGCCTTCATGTGAAGGTTAATGTCTTACATGGTCGTAAAGCATATGTCAAACTCGCGAGCTAGTGTACGGACCCGAACGGATAGATCAACGCTATGAGTATAAGCATCCCCTTTTTTAATTTCTTTTGGAGTTGTATCCAAGCTGATTGATCATTTTGATAAAATGTTTATATGTTTGTGTGATGATACGTTTAATTGCCCCCGATGGTTAGTTAGTGGATGGCCTTTTTATTGAGTCATTGATTACCTTAGGGCGTATGTCCATTTAGTTGGATGCATTTAGGTAGGAAGGTGCAGGACTGGTGAAGGTGTTCAATGCAAATTAGTTTCATAATAAGAAGAGACTTAGAACACTTAACAAATTAAATAGGGAACTAGAACTTTTATAGTGATACTAAGAAACACAAGTAAACAAAGAGAGACAGAAACTTAAGAACAACATAGAAGATTGGTTTTTAAGGATTAAGTATATTGCTCTCAAGTTCTTTTACAAGTGTTACAAAGTATAGAAACAAAATACAAGGACCTGAGATACTTTATACTACATCCTACAGCTGGCCATACTTTGAAGGCCAGCTGGAAATACTAATCTAGACAACAAGATCAATGTAAAGTCAAAAGGCAGATTGCCTTTTGACTAGTGACTATGACATGCCATAGCTCACATCCTAATATAATACAAAAAGGATAAAAGTACATAAAGTAGAAAGTTATAGAATCAAGACCATAATCTACAGCTTCCTAAAGCATGGACCTTTTCACCAACTTGTATAAGTTGGTGAGTCTATAGAGTGGCAGCGGAAAGTTGGTCAGCTTTTTTGAAAATTTGTTGATCAGAGAAAGCATGTCTTCTCTATCTTCAGAAGAAATCAGTCTTCTATCTTTGAGGCTTCGGAAGACTTCATCTTTGGCTTCGAAAGATTTAGTCTTTGGCTTTGAAAGATTTTACACTTAGAGAAATTTCTTTGCAGTGTGTAAAACTTCCGAAGTAACTTCTACCATGCATAAAGTGCATGCATGCAGGAAGCACCTTGATTGTTTTGAGTGCATCAGCCTCTTTTAAATGCCTTATAGAAGGGCCTTATTTGCAAATTTTCGAGTGAGGATGGACTCTAGAATGAGTACTTAAACACCAAGGTTGCAATACTTTAGGATTGGTCAAAAGTGTAGGATCTGTAGTGCTTTCCACTACTAGAGAGTGCAGGATCGCTAGGCATAACTATAACCTAAGAGTGCATGTGTAACAGACTAAGTAAACCATATCAAGATATTATCTACTTTGTTCTTAATGGGTTGCCATCCTTTTCCTCACTCTATACTTCAACTGAGGAGTATGGCCTACAACACCAGTTTGGCTTTCTGTATTCTCCTCAGTTAGGTCCTTATCCCCTATTGGTTTAGAAGGAGGGGATTTAGAACCCTGCTGTAGGTCAAAAGATGAAGTTAGCTTGAGTGTAGCTTCAGGTTCAGGTTGTGTTGTCTCTTCAACCTTCACCTCAACTTTAGGTGCAGCTGGACTTGGTGAAGAATGCAAGTCAACAAGCTGATCTTCCCTGATCTTCTGCTTGATCCTCCTGATATGCTCATCCACTGTGGATAGAGACATAGGACCAAGTCTCCTTCCAGAGAACCCATACAGCTTCAAGAAGCTCACCATCTTTAATCTGTCAGCAGACTTCTTTTCTTGTGCTCTGATAGTGGCTCTTGTTTTAGTAGCCTCTTCTCTCATCTTTCTCTTAACAGCTTTTCTTTGAGTTTGAGCCTCTTCATCAAAATGTTTTAGGTACTCAAACTCAATATATTCATATGAGAGAGGGTTAAGAGCTGCTGCCTGGTAGAGACCTGTGACAATCAATAGGCTATCATTTTCTGTCTTTGTTGTTCCCTGCCTATCTGACTTTCTTCCTCTTCAACTACCACAGACTCCTTCTCAGGAATTTCATGAACTGGAGAGAGGACAGGACCTTTTTATTGTTTTTTTTTTCTTCTCTCTTCTTTGATTTTGAGGAGCAGTTCTGCTACCTCAGCCTCCTTCCTCTCTTTATAAAGCTCTTTGTCTACCAGTTCATCTAATTCTACCAAGGGGAGAGATATAATTTCATCTATGTTGTAATTTCTCAGTCCCAGATAGTTCAATCTGGCTGCTCTTAACTCATCATTCTGAGTATCAGGCCTATGAGCAGCCTTGATTGCAGCTTGTATGAAGCTTGGGACTTCTCCATATTTCTCCCCCGGCCTTCCTCTTCCTCTCTCTCTTCAACTCCTCAATCTCCTTAGGAGTCATTTTCCTTTTCCCTTTGTAAATTGTTGGCCTATATGACTCAGGGTGGAGAGAGCTTTGGCTTTCTGATGGTTGTGATGAGCTTGAGCTCTAGCCAGAGAGAGGTTGTGATACTCCTTCACCTGTAGGTGTGTCACCAAGGGTACTGGGTGCTGAGGGTGAGCCTGTCTCAAGGTTCACAGGTTCTACTACTGGCCTTCAACTGAGGTTTCTCCTTCGAAGCTAATCTTAGGGTCTGCCTCAGTATCCAGTTGACCAACAGTTTTCGCTGCTAGCCTCTGTCTATATAGTTGAGCACTTTGTCTGAATTCCTTCAGCACCCATTCTTGAATCACTTCAGCTAACCTGCCAGCCTGTCTGTTTTGACTTGGATTGATGAAGGGCAGGTTAACCAAGTTCATACCATCATGGAAACCCAGGGTCTGAAAATTTAAGTGTTCTTGCTGCCCCTGAGATCTTGATAGCACCAATGCCATTCTTGAGTTGTCATACCAACATCCCATTATTGGATTTTCAGCTAGGTGGGATGGGGCAGGCATGGACATTGGAATTCTTTCCTCAAACAATTGTTGAAATATGGCCTCCACATCAGTGTGAGCCTGAGGAAGTTGTTGAGTCTGGACAACTGCAAGTGAGGGTGGTGAGTCCTCATTGTCTATACTCTTGACAAAACTCCTAGGTTCTGTAGTTGTAGGGACTTTCTTCCCCTTTTTGGTAGCATCACCCACTTGCATAGGTGAGCTGAAGATCAAGTCCACTACTTCCATAGGTTCTTGTGGACCTGGTTGAGTTTGTCTTAATGGTCTCTCAGCTAGCTTGCCCTTGAGATTGGTGATCTCAAGTTGTTGGTTATTGACCCTCTTCTGTAAGGTAGTCACTTGAGATTCCAAGTGACTGACCTTGGAGACTAAAGAGGTGCATAGTTCTTCAAGTTGTTGCACCTTTAGTTTCAAACTCCCCTCCTCTTCAGATGAAGAATCATGGGGGGATGAGAGAATTGGACTGATGTCCTCTTAGTCATCACCAACATAGTATTCTTGGCTACTGGATTTCCTCTGCTCACTGACAACTTCAGGTGAAGTGTCAATGGGCTGAGTTGCCATGGTTGAGGTCTGAATGATGTAATCACTAGCAATAGTGAGAGCCTCTTCCACATGGACCTCCTGAACTTGTTTGGGGAGATCCACCTCAGTATGGGGTGGATGATGTAGGCTAGACATGGGAGTGGCAGGAGCACTTATCTCTCATTGAGCAAGTATGGAGAAGAGAGACTCATGGTACTCACTAAATCCCATGTCTTCATCATCATAGAATTCAAAATTTTGGGATTGGCTGGTTGAGATCAAGAGGCTGGGATGGTAACTGTCCCCTGAAGGTTGTTCACTAGAGTTTTGAGACACTGAGTGAAGGCTTAAGGCAATTGGTGTTATGAGCTCATCAGGCTGAGCATGAGAAACCTTAACACTGATAATATGAGATATGGGAGTGGTTTGCTCCTCAAGGGAAGTGGGAGCTCCAGTGTCCACTTCCTCTTGCATGGGTGATAATATGGGGGCCGGCTCAGACTGAATAGCTTAAGCAGGGGGTTCGTTTGTGTTTTCTTGAGTAGTTGATGGTTATTGTAGGTTGAGATGGTGGTTGAGAGACAACGGGTGTGGGTTCAACACTAGCTGGTGCTGCTAGGTTGTCACCTTGAGCAATGAGCTCTAACATTTTAGGGACAAGGGCTGTTTCTACCCTCGAGAATCCCACAGTTGGTTTTCTTATTATTTTAAATATGCCGGGCTTCATCTGTCCTAAGTTTAGAATTCTACCTGTTCCCCTCAACTGTGAGCCCAGCTCACAGTTAAAAATGTGCTGGACATATCTAGGGAACATGTAGTATTCTAGGGAGTCCAAGTTAGACAGCAAATTAAGGTAGACAAAGTATGAATACCTGAACTTGACCCCCTGAACCAGTCCATGGACTATGAAGGACAGATCCTCAGGAATCTGGTCCCATCCTCCATGCTTGTTTGACAAGCTGTGTATGATGACATGGAGAAGATACTTCCACTAGGAAGAGACCTTCCCTTTCCTGAAGGTTCTGACTGAAAAGTCTCCCTCATAACCCATCTGCTCGAAAGACTGGTTAACAGCAGATTTGGGGAAGGACAAATCACCTTCTGCATCATCCAGCTGAAGATGGGTGTTGATGATGGCCGGAGTGATGAAGAATGTCCTCCCCTACACTGTGGCAGACAGTGCCTTCTCCCAATCCATGGTGACCTCTTGGCAGGTCCGCCAGAAGTCCAGAAGATGATCCTCATAGAGAGGAGGATCAATGGTGAGGGAGGTGAAGTAGTTTGTCAAAGAATGAAAACGGCAAACCTCTGACAAACCAGAATCTTTCTCAGAGTTCAACAGAGCAACCATATAGTGTTGCCTGTGAAGTTGCATGGAGAAATCGGGATGGTTTCTGCGATTTTGGTTGGCCATTTTAGTAAGCATCGTCATGAAGGAAGATAAGAACAAAGGCGGTTTCTGGGTGAATTTAGATTATTAAGATGTTGTAGATAAAAAGAGAAAAGTGAAAGAGGGGGAAACCGTTGAGTATATGTATGAAATGGATTTAAGACAAAGTTAATGCGAAAGGATAAACTTTGAAATCTGGATGTCGGTCCCACCTCTGAAAAGGTGCCCAAAAGTAGTTTTATTGAAAGTCGAAAATCTTCCGAAGGTAATTTGGTTTCGGATGTTTTGAGAAAAGCTTCCGAAGCCAATTTGGCTTCGGAAGATATTTCTAAGAGTTTTGAAAATTTTGCTTCAGAAGAAAAAATACATAGAGTATTTCTTACTTCATAGAGATAAGTGTTTTCGGAAGAAAATTATTCTTTAATAGCATGTGAGTACTTATGAAAAATTTGGCTTCGGAAGATATTTAGAGAATTTCTTCCGAAGGTAAATTGTCATAAGTAGTTATTTGATATTAGAGACATAATTTGCTTCCGAAGGTAACTTAGTTTCTTCCGAAAGAAATGTTGTTCAAAATTTTCAAAAATCTAAGTAATATTTTCTCAACGACTCTTCTTCCAAGATAGTTAGGGGCTTGTGAAGGTGATAAAATAGACAATTCAGGACATATAGATTTTAGAAATAATATTGAATTTAAGTTTAAGAAAAAGCTACTCAAAGTTAATTATTCCAATAGCTGATATGAGATACTTAAATCTCTGTTCATCAAAAGCTTTGGTGAACATATCAGCTTATTGTTCATTTGTGTGAACTTTGACTAGTTTGATTAACCCATTTTCAAAATTATCTCTAATTAAATGATACCTAATGTTGATATGCTTAGTCCTTGAGTGCTGCACAGGATTCTCTGTAATAGAGATAACACTATTGCTGTCTATGTGGATGGGAGTCTCCTTGAAGTTGAATCCATAGTCTAGCATCTGATTCTGAATCCAAAGCACTTGAGCACAGCAGCTAGCAGCAGCAATGTATTCAGCTTCAGCAGTTGATACAGATACACATGATTATTTCTTGCATTGCCAAGAGACTATCCTTCCACCAAGAAATTGACATCCCCCCTGATGTATACTTTATAGTCATGTTGCAGCTACCATAGTCACTATCTGTATATGCATACAAATTGAAGTCAGAATTCTTTGGATACCAAATGCATAGTGATGGAGCACCTTTGAGATATCTTAAAATTCTCTTGACAGCAACCGAAGATAATGTCATCTACATACACTTGAACCAGCATCAAATCATTTCCTGTTCCTTTGATGAAGAGAGTTCCATCTATAGTACCCCTTCTGTAACCATGCTGATATAGGTACTGAGATAGAGTCTCATACCACTTCCTTGGAGCTTGGTGCAACCCATATAGAGCTTTGTCAAGCTTGCAGACATAATCAGGATGATCAGGATCTGCAAAACCAGGTGGTTGTTTGACACACACCTCTTCATCAATCACCCCATATAAGAAACCACACTTGACATCAAGTTGGTAGAGCTTGAAATTCTTGGATGCAGCAAAGGCTAGGAATATCCTAACAGCTTCAAGTCTTGCTACTGGAGCAAAAACATCAGTGTAATCAATCCCTTCCTCTTGAGAATATCCTTGAACAACTAGTCTTGCCTTATTCTTGATGACAAGTCCACTATCATCTTTCTTGTTCCTGAACACCCACTTGGTTCCTATGGTAGTCTTCCCTGAAGGAAGAGGACATAGGTTCCAAACCTTTTGACTTTTGAACTGAAGTAGCTCCTCCTGCATAGCTTCAACCCAACTTCCATCCTTTAGAGCCTCCTCAACTTTCTTTGGCTCTACTTGGGATAGGAAACAAGAGTAGAGACAAACATTTTTGTCATGGGTTTGTCCTCTTGTTCTTACCCCCTTGTCAACTTCACCAATGATGTTTGTAGTGGGGTGAGACTTGTGGATCCTGAGTTGAGGGATCACAGCAAGTTGGTTGGAGAGATCTAAATTTGAAAAATTTTGATCAGGCAGAGTAGATTCTTCCACCACATCAGTACACTTATCAAGAGAGACTTGATCCAATGAGTGTGTGACATCAATGATGTTGTCTTCCATGGAATAATTATCAGCATCAAGGAATTCTTGATCACTTTCACAATTTCCACTTTCTTCTACATTTGAAGCTCCTTCCATTAGGTTTTGTGCCTCTGAGCTGGAATTTGATGGCACTTTAGATGTATCAGCAGGATTTGTCATTGTTATGCTGATAGGAGCTCCATCTGCAGAATTTGTTACCACTAGAGCTGAAGTAGATTGATTTGAATGTCTTCTCAGCTCAAATCTTGGGTCAGGATCTTCTGTTGATAGGTTACATGTAGATCCTGAAACATTGTCACAAGACTTGTTAAAACAGTTGGTAACTAAATCAAGATCAAACAGCCAATCTGGACCCAAACCTGATCGGGTGGTGAAAGTTCAATGTTTAACGGCTTTATTTCCATGTTTTACATGTCAAATTATGGGAAATAGAGTTACTTTTGGGATTATTTTGTCTTTATAGGTTAAACTTGAAGAATATGAAGAAATTGGAAGAAACCGGATGAAAATTGGAGCTCGGAAAGTGAAGATATGTGAAAGTGAAGTTGCACGACAACGACATCTTAAAATGGTCAAAACATGAGCTAGGAAAAGAGTTACGGGACCCACGACCTATCAACGGAAAGGTATTGAAAAGTTACACCTGAAAATCAAGGTTGCATAGGGGGGTGGCGCCACCGACGCCTCCATAGGCGCCACCAACGCAAGGGTCCGGATTTTGTTATGAGTTGACCTAATTTGAGGGGTTTTAAAAGGGTAAAAACCCTAGAACAAAAATAACCTTTATACACCTCAATCTTGGACGAAAATTAGGCATCTTTGATCATTCTCAAGCTCTTCCAACATCAAGATCATCAAATCTACAAGATTCATTCAATTGGCTTTGAAGATTCAATGATGAGGCAAGGCTAATTCGTTTGTGATTCACTTCGGGGGACGGGTTTATGAAAGTTACTATTTTTTTTAGTTTGTAACCTAGATTTGGGATTGAATCTTGAACCTCTTAAGTTGTTTTGGATTCAATTTATGATTTGTTTATTTAATCGGTTTGATTATGCTTAAACCTAATTTTGATATTCAATAACTTTGGTTGTCTTTAATCATTGTGTGATTGTTTATTAGAACTAGGGTTTTATTATTCAAATTGGTAATTGTGTGAATAAGGTCCTTTAAACTTTAATCCACAAATATCACTTAAATCATATCATGTGTAAGTCACCATTAATGACTTCTCACTAGGTTTCATTAAAGGAAAATTGTAACTTTGCCAAACCTGAATCCTGAAGTGTGGTTGCTTTTTCTTCAAGATTGTTAAAAACCTAAACTTTTATTTCATTCATTTTAGTTTTTCTCAATTAAATCCATAAATCAAATTACTTTTCAATGCTTAATTCTTTTAGTTTAATTGTTACTATCACTTTCCTGTGATTCCCTGTGGATTCGACACCCTTCTTGCCTTTTACTATTAAGGGTGATTAAGGACTCTTTACTTATTATTTTTGACCGACCATACGACATCGATGAAAATGGCGTCGTTGCCGTGGATCGAACCCGGGTCACCCACGTGACAGGCGGGAATACTTACCACTATACAATAAAGGATATCAAAGAAATTATCAGCCTACTGTCGATCAAGGAATCCCAAACAACTCATCAGAAATAATGAACTTCCTCAGAGAAATTAGGAAAGACAACGAAATGAGAGATAAAACAGTGGAGGCCCTCGCAAAGCAAGTTGGTCAAATAGCAGAGGAGATGACATAATTAAGATGAAATCCAGGAACCTTGCCTAGTGACACCACTGTCAATCCTCAACATCAAACGTCTGGTGCAAGAAACACAAAGAATGCAAATATCAATCAGGTAAGTATTCTTTGCTCCGGTAAAGTGTATGAGAACAAAGTGATATCTCCACCACCATTTAAAGAAGGAGTGGTGGAAGATCTTGGTAAGGATGGGGACAACGTTGATGAGTGTGGGTCAGATATAAAAGTCGTTAAAAAACATAAAAAAGTAATGTTTCAAGATACCCAGAAATCTGTGATAAAAGAAGAGTTATCTAAGGTCAACGATAAAGATATGGAGGTCCACACCATCCCTTACCCCAAAGCTTTAGAAAATCCTGAAAAGTCAAAGATTTCAAATAAACGATCTCCTCAACAAGAGGAGATTTGGGAAATTTTTAAACAAGTTAAAATCAACATTTCCTTACTTGATGCAATTAAACAAGTGCCTGCTTACGCTAAATACCTTAGAGATATGTGTACTCAAAAACGAAATAACAAATTTCCAAAAATGCTTGATTTAACGGAAAAAGTGAGTGCGGTTTTAATGGGGTCCTTATCCTTAAAGCTTTGGGATCTTGGAACGCCGTTAATACCAATACAAGTTGGTGACTTTAAGATGGCAGGGGCGTTGTTGGATCTTGGTGCAAGTGTAAGTATCCTTCCGGGAAGCTTATATGATCAATACGATTTTGGTCCACTTCGTAAGGCAGATACCACCATGGTATTAGCCGATTTAACACCTAAGCTTCCTAGTGGAATTGTGTTTGATGTGATTGTCATGGTGGAAGATTTCTACTACCCGGTTGATTTCTTGGTTCTAGATTATGTGTCAAATGATAAAACAAAGCAACCTAATGTCATACTTGGTAGACCATTTTTGGCAACTGCAAATGCTTTGATAAATTGTAGAACTGGGACAGTAGATATGATATTCGGTAATAGAAAATTGCGTCTAAATGTGTATTCTAATACACCCAATTCTCTACTCAATGATGAATGCTTTATGGTGAACATCATTGATGAGCGTAATTCCCACGAAAGTGAGGATGCCATCATAGAGACTTGTTTTGTTTGTGACGATGCAGATTGGAACTATATGAAGGCTTTAGAGATTGAAGAACACAAGTTGGATCTGATGGTTGTCGATGTTGGTAGACCACTAGGGGTGTAAACGAGGCGAGCCGAGCCCGATCTCGCTTAGGCTCGAGCTCGGCTCGTTTTGGTTTAGGAAGCTCGAGCTCGAGCTCGGCTCGTTTATAGTTTTATTTATAAAGCTCGAGCTCGGCTCGTCAGAAAATTTTCAAGCTCGAGCTCGGCTCGGGCTCGGCTCGTTTATTGTTAAATTATTAAATTTTTATTTTTTTATAATTACTTTTATAATTATTTATAATCATAGTTTTTATATATAACATTATATATATTATTTAACTATTTTTTATCATAATAATATATTTAATAATATAATTTACGTAAATATGTATTTATATATATTTAATATGTAAATAAAAAACTATATAAACAAAAAGCTCGTTTAGGCTCGCGAGCCAGCTCGAGCTCGATTTCTGAAGATCGGGCTCGAGCTCGTTTAGTAAACGAGCAATAATCTGAGCTCGAGCTCGGGCTCGAGCTCGTTTAAGCTTGGCTCGATTCGAGCTTTTTTCGATCCGATCCCGAGTAGCTTGCGAGCCGGCTTGGCTCGTTTGCACCCCTATAGACCACCATGGACTTATCAAGTTGAAAACTTGCCCGAGCATATAGACAAAACGATGAAGCCCTCTTTGGAAAGCCCACCGGAGTTAGAGCTGAAAGATCTTCCTAAGCACCTTAAATATGCATTTTTGGGAAAAGACAACACATTACCCGTGATCATCGTAGCCAACTTAGAAGATAATCAAGAAGCTTCCTTGTTACGGGTTCTTCAGACATACAAAGCAGCGATAGGATGGACACTTGCTGACTTGAAAGGTATAAGTCCTTTAATTGTGATGCATAAGATTATAACCGATGCTGATGCCAAACCCTCACGCGACACTCAAAGAAGGTTGAATCCAAATATGCGCGAAGTAGTGAAGAAAGAAGTACTTAAATGGCTGGATGCAGGTATAATCTACCCAATATCTGACAGTACATGGGTCAGCCCAACGCAAACGGTACCAAAGAAAGCAGGCATTCAGGTAGTCAAAAGCGAGAAAGGTGAGCAAATTGCCACCCGCCCGGTAACCGGGTGGCGTGTTTGTATTGACTATAGGAAACTAAACGCTGCCACATCTAAGGACCATTTTCCACTTCCATTCATTGATCAAATTATTGAGAAGTTGGCAGGTCAGAAGTCTTACTGTTTTCTAGATGGTTATTCGGGATAAAATCAAATTGCTATTCACCCCAAGGACCAACAGAAGACTACATTCACTTGCCCTTATGGCACATTCGCATTTAGGCGAATGCCATTTGGTTTGTGCAATGCCTCGGCCACCTTTCAAAGGTGTATGATGAGTATCTTTTCAAATATGGTCGGGGAGTCTTTAGAGATTTTCATGGATGATTTTTCAATTTTTGGTGCCACTTTTGATACGTGTTTAAATGAATTAACCAAAGTGTTGAAACAATGCGTTGAAACGAATTTGGTCTTAAGTTGGGAAAAAAGTCATTTCATGGTTCAAGAGGGAACGGTTTTAGGGCATGTCATATCTAGTCAGGGAATTGAGGTAGATCGGGCCAAAATCACGGTAATTTCCACCCTACCTCCTCCGACTAATGTTAAAGGTGTGCGCTCATTCTTAGGCCACGCAGGGTTTTATAGAAGATTTATTAAGGGTTTTAGTGTCATAACTAAACCTTTATGCAACTTACTTTTAAAAGATGTACCCTTTGTGTTTGATAAAGAATGCTTACATGCGTTTAACACCTTAAAAGAGAAATTAGTGGAAGCCCCAATCTTGCAATCACCTAATTGGTCACTTCCATTTGAAATCATGTGTGAAGCAGGCGACTTTGCAATTGGGGCTGTTTTATGTCAACGGGTAGATAAGAAACCCGTTGCCATACACTATGCAAGCAAAACGTTAGCCGAGGCACAATTAAATTATACAACAAACGAAAAGGAATTGCTCGCAGTAGTATATTGCTTAGATAAATTCCGATCCTATATATGGGGCAGTAACATAATTGTTTATTCTGATCACAGTGCAGTCAGATACTTAATGGAGAAGAAGGATGCCAAACCTAGACTTATACACTGTATCTTGCTACTACAAGAATTTGACTTAGAAATACGTGATAAAAAGGGAAGCGAGAAGATGGTAGCGGATCATTTATCAAGAGTTGTGCATCACACCACTAATTCACACCAGGAGATTAATGAGACATTCCGAGATGAACAATTACTATCTATATCTTCCGAACCATGGTATGCTAATTTTGCAAATTACTTGGCTGCTGGTACCATTCCTGACCATTGGAACAAAAGGAAGAGACAACACTTCATGTCACAGGTGAAATACTATATTTGGGACGAACCAGACTTATTCAAGGTTGGAGCAGATCAAATCATACGGCGATGCATTCCCGAATCCGAAATTCCGGATGTGTTAGAGCATGCACATTCATCCGCTTGCGCATG
Organism: Flaveria robusta; assembly: GCA_025506415.1. Classification (NCBI taxonomy): domain Eukaryota; kingdom Viridiplantae; phylum Streptophyta; class Magnoliopsida; order Asterales; family Asteraceae; genus Flaveria; species Flaveria robusta. The sequence goes on from CM046467.1 coordinate 5,819,492, forward strand.
TCATTTTAGCGGACATAAAACGGGTCACAAGATCCTATCTTGTGGCCTATTTTGGCCAACTATTTTTCGTGATTCTTATAATTTTGCTAAAAATTGTATAAAATGCCAACAAATGGGAAGCATATCGAAATGTAATGAGATGCCCATGCAACCAATTCTTGTGGTTGACATATTTGATGTGTGGGGAATTGATTTCATGGGCCCTTTCCCAAACTCGTATGGCAATCTATATATTTTAGTGGCAGTTGACTACGTGTCGTAATGGGTGGAAGCGATTGCCACTAAAATAAACGACCATAACGTTGTGGGTAAATTTGTTCAAAGTAATATTTTCTCTCGATTTGGTCTTCCCCGTGTGATCATAAGTGATGGGGGGACGCATTTTAAAAATTTTCACTTTGGTAAACGGTTAAAATGTCATGGCGTAGACCACCAAATCGCAACACTGTACCACCCTCAAACGAGTGGTGAAGTGGAGGTATCTAATAGAAAAATTAAAGAAATCTTACAAAAAAATGGTACGATCGGGACCGTAAGGATTGGTCCACCAAGTTAAACGATGCATTATGGGCTTATCGTACCGCTTTTAAAACGCCTATTGGCACAATCCCATATCGGTTGGTCTACGGGAAAGGATGCCATTTACTGGTCGAATTAGCACATCGTGCTTTGTGGGCAATTAAAAATGTTAATATTGATTACAACGCTGCAGGAAATGCAAGGAAGTTGAGTCTGAACGAACTAGAAGAGTTACATAACGAGGCTTACGTGAAGACAGCCGCATATAAGGCAAGGATGAAAGAAGTGCATGATGCCAGGTTACGAAAGAAAACCTTTGAGGTAGGTCAGAAGGTTTGGTTGTACAACTCGCGATTAAAAATGTTTCCCGGAAAATTGAAGAGCAAATGGATGGGACCATACGTTGTGCTTCGGGTTGGTAATTTTGGCGAGGTTGAGATTGCGGACCCTAAAGATGGTGTGAAACAAACGGTGAATGACCATCGCTGAAAGCACTACTTGGAAAGTAAGGATACGAGCGACAATGCTGATGAGTTGGTGACCTTGTTGGTAAGTGCACCAACTTACAAGACCTATAAGTAAGGGTCGGGTGAAAGTCTAGCTGAAGACTTTAAAAACTTAGCGCTGAACGGGAGGCAACCCGTCATTTCTCATACTTGTTCATTTTTCTTTTAGTTTTTCATTTTGTTTTTTTATTTTATATCTAATATATATATGTATATGTTGTTCTAGGCAATAACAGACACACACTCAGGTGTGGGGAACTATCTAGCGGTTAAGGTATGTTAAGTACATTTCTTCGGGATTCGGGGCGAATCATGAAGCTTTAGGGGGGGTCCGTGGCATGATTTCAGAAAAAAAATTAATAACAAAAACAGTTAGTTAAATTTTAAGTTATTCTTCCAATATTTTTTTTAAAAACCTAGTTTAGTACTTAAAAAATAAAAAATAAATTGAAACCACCACCACTGACTCCACCATCACCGCCACTGATGCCGCTGGTGCCAGTCGGGCCCCTTCCTTCTGACCGAAGCCTCTACCGACGCCAGGTGGGGCGCCGGTCCACCACCATCAACGTGGGTCGGCCCGAGAAGGTCGCAAAACAACCCGACTTTCGACCCGCGAACATTAAACTCGGGTATTAAGTTTGAGCAGAAGATCCAAACATCACTTTTTGCCCACTTATCTCCATCTTCTTCCCCAATCCGCTCAAAAACAACCAAACTCTAGTTTTCTAACTTTTTCAATTTTCAACCAAATCAAGCAACTCATATGTGGATCTTGCTTAGTTTTTCGAGGGGATCACAACTCCCCGATTGTTTTGCAAGATTCCCACTCGTTTGAGAAATAACGACGGTTTAAAGTTGACATTTTTGGGGGTTTTTACTAAAGCTCCATCCATTCTTCCTATTCTTCATCTAAAAGCATCACATTGTGCCAAGGTATGATCTTTCTTAAAAAAATTACTTGTTTTGCATCTAGATGGCCATGGTATGCTCAAGTGCATGTGTAAGATCTTAAAGTCTAACCAACTATTCATAGATTCATGTACATAAAATGAGAATGTTGAAGTTTCTTTTTGATTTGTGCTATATTGATAGCCATACATGAGTTGAGAAACAATTTGGGATATGATATATGATGCTAGACGAAGCTTGTGGTTATAAGTTGAGGTTAGAGTTGGCTCATATAAAGGATTTGGTGTTTATTGAGTAAAAAAAAAAAAAAAAAAAAAAGATCCATAGAAATTGTATGGAATAAAGTGAAAATCCAAAAATTCTAATCTTGTAATGAACACTTTATGAACACAATTGTAAACCTTATAGTAGATCTGTCAAAATACACGCAGTCATGTGAATGTCACTTAAAATGCGTAGTTGATAGACCTAATTGCCCGTATCAAGTCCATGTGAGTGTACTCAGATGTCACATCCGTACTTGCTAAATTATATGGGTGTAATGAGAGATTTTGTTATTTGCAGGAACAATGCCACGAACCAAGGAGTCAACCTCTAGAGGAAAAGGCAAATCTATTGCCTCATCCTCGGAACCCTCGGGAAAATGCGCAAGGCGAAGCACAAGCAACTTAAGTAGAACGAGTTCTGACAGTGAAACGGATGAAGCAATGGGAACTAACTCTAGTGGCGATGACATTGATTATGATTCCAACGGGAATCCTGTTTGGACGGAGTACATGAAACCATTGTCAAAATTCCCACGAGAGATGCAACCACAATTGTATATGGACAAATGCAAGGGCAAAAATGACCTCACTACACTTATGGTTTGTGAGAGACTTATGGAACTACCAGAATTTCGAATGTTTGGTGTGGTTGAATGCTTTGAAAGATTGGGGTGGAGAGAAGTGTTGACATTTGTTATGGTGGATCGCCCACATGTTTATGTGAATCAGATCATGGAATGGATGTCTACGTTGGTATGAAAAGATGGATCAAACCCACCACATACCACCACACTAACTGGCAAGGTCGGTGGGAAGATAATGGTTATGTCTTTTCAGACAATCTCACAAGTGGCTAAGTTTGACACTATAGCCGGCCCTTATGAATATGTACATGAAAGCTCAATTCTAGAATTCCCAACTGGGGATTATTTGCGAGAGGTGATGAATGATATATTTGCTGTTCCTATCACTACATTAGATTCTGATAACATGAGCAGAAGCAACATGAAGATTATACCAAAGCTACTAACAGTGATCCTAAGCAAGAATGTGATCTCCAGAATTTCCGATAGAGGGAAGGTGAGACATTACGAGTTGCGAGTACTTCATGCCCTCCTCACCGGCAGACACATGTTGTCTTACCGGCAGTTGGTAATGATGAACATTTGGGAAAGTCGAGAAAGTAGGGCTCGGTTGATGATTCCACATTGCCGACTAATTACTATGATGTTGCGTACCTCACCATGAGGATGCAGCTGATGTGGCAATGGGACAAGCTACTGTAGGAGCACTTGAGGATACGGGTGCGGACACAAGGGAACGGACTGAGGAAGAAGAGATCCAGGAAGCAGTTGCAAGGGCTAGACCATTTGGATTATCAGGATGGACCTTGGATTAGAGGGACATATATGATGAACAATCCAGGGAAAGGGAGAGGCAAAGAAGATGGAAAGAGACTTATGATAGGAGGACGCAGGAGTATGAGCAACAAACGAGAAATGCATGGGAGGCATATGAACGATGTGATAGAGAGCTCCGGGATGATATGAGAATGCATGCGCGGGACGTCGCGTATGCACGTGAGCAAGCTATTAATGATTACTTTTTGTTTCAGGAACAGGTGCGTCACTATCACGACTACCACGCAGGATTGCCATACCAAGACAACCCACAACCAATGGAGTGGAGTACTCTTCCAGAATACATGCCTGGACAACAACACGAGAGATACCCACAAGCTCAGCCGTCACAGTGGGTACCAACAAACATAAATCCTGATCGCATCTCCCACACAATGGAAAAAGCCGGCAGCTTTGACATGCATGCCATGCATCAAAGCTTGATGGAATCCTTCTTTGGACCACCACTGCTAAGACCTCCATTCGGATGCGATCAGAACACTCTCTGATCATTTGATAAGGTCCATGTGTCTATCCACTCTATCTGTTCATGTTCAAACATTTTATTTTCTTTGTTTTTTTTGGTGTGTTTAATCTGTGCTTGGGGTGTCAAACAATAACAATGTGTGTGGGAATGTGTGTGTCTAGAGGTATGTCTGCTATGGTAAAACCCGAATGATGATCTGTGTCGATGATCTTGAAATTATGGTTATGATGTTAAAAATGCATGTAACTCCACACCATTTCCAAATATTGAATGGTACATTAAGGATAATGTACATCTCAAGTGTGGGGATGAGGGGATTTGATAAAAGTTTCAGAAAAAGTTGAAATTTTGAAAAAATTGAAAATCTTCAAGTGAAGTTATTGTGTTTAAAGACCAAAATTTTCAATGTAAATCACTAACTTATTGCTTATCAAAATATTGATGTAGATCTTTGGTCATGGTCATATTCTTTGAGTTGCGGGATAAAATATTTCTAGCGGGTCATTTTTGATAATGTTAGGGATGGTTAGTTAGGATTAACAAGCTTTTGATATAATAAACTCATGTGCACATCGGTAGCCTAAATTCCTACTTGGGTGAGATTTTGAGCCTATTACTTAAAACACAATCATATATTCATTTGTTGAGGGTAGGCCATATACTATTTTTGTTGCAGAACTTGTATTGTTTGATGCATATCAAGACTATAAGCAAGATGTTGCACATAGATGAAAAAGGCAATTTAGGAACCCAATTACTTGTTATCGTTTGCTAATGTTATCCATCCTAACCCTTAGTAGCCATGTTGAGCCTTAAGTCATTCTTTTGTTAAAACCGATACATAAAGCCCAAGTTGTTAGTGATAACCAACCATGAAACCATTCAAAGTATGGATAGATCCGAAGTTGTGCTTAAAAAAAATAAAAAAAAGAGAAAAAAATTTGAAAAGAAAAAAAAACAGAAAGAATCTATTTAGAAAGGATCAAAGTGATCTAGTTCGGTTAGTTATGCTAATACGGATGGTTTAAAGGTCTGGTTGATGTTTCTTTTTGTGTTAGCAACTTAAATCCAAAAATTTCTACCCTACCTAAGCCAAAAAACCCGTAAATCCTTTAGATGCGTGCGAAATCTTTGTAAGTGGTGGAGGTGTGATTACGATACAAGCTTATGCGGACAAGATGATATATTGGGTTATTGAGTGATTACACTAGTGCATATTTTACTAGTCCAGATATAAACCGAGAGGAGTGATATATTGTGAGGGGTGTGTACATGAAAATAAAAATCAAAAGCACGTTAAACCTAGTTAGGTGATTTCCTATTTTACTTGACTATAATTGACTTGCTCGAATGTAAATCTCTTGAACAATGTAACTCTTGTGAATAAGGGCATGACTTTAGACCTTAATCGAGTTTTAATAAGTGATTAGTGATGTGTATTTGAAATGAAGGTTTTATAAATTACAATTGAGCTTTGCTTGAGGACAAGCAAAAGGTAAGTGTGGGGATTGTGATCGGGTGGTGAAAGTTTAATGTTTAATGGTTTTATTTCTATGTTTTACATGTCAAATTATGGGAAATAGAGTTACTTTTGGGATTATTCTGTCTTTGTAGGTTAAATGTGAAGAATACGAAGAAATTGGAAGAAACGGGATGAAAATTGGAGCTCGGGAAGTGAAGATATTTGAAAGTGAAGTTGCACGACAACGACATCTTAAAACGGGCGTAACTTGAGATAGGAAAAGAGTTACGGACCCACGACCTATCAACGAAAAGGTATCAAAAAGTTACACCTGAAAATCAAGGTTGCACAGGGGGTGGCACCACCGACGCCTCCATAGGCGCCACCGACGCCGGGGTCCGGATTTTGTTATGAGTTGACCTAATTTGAGGGGTTTTAAAAGGGTAAAATCCCTAGAACGAAAATAACCTTTACACACCTCAATCTTGGATGAAAATTAGGCATCTTTGATCATTCTCAAGCTCTTCCAACATCAAGATCATCAAATCTACAAGATTCATTCAATTGGCTTTGAAGATTCAATGATGAGGCAAGGTTAATTCATTTGTGATTCACTTCGGGGGATGGGTTTGTGCAAGTTACTATTTTTCTTAGTTTGTAACCTAGATTTGGGATTGAATCTTGAACCTCTTAAGTTCTTTTGGATTCAATTTATGATTTGATTATTTAAACGGTTTGATTATGCTTAAACCTAATTTTGATATTCAATAACTTTGGTTGTCTTTAATCATTGTGTGATTGTTTATTAGAACTAGGGTTTTATTATTCAAATTGGTAATTGTGTGAATAAGGTCCTTTAAACTTTAATAAACAAATATCACTTAAATCATATCATGTGTAAGTCACCATTAATGACTTCTCACTAGGTTTCATTAAAGAAAAATTGTAACTTTGCCAAACCTGAATCCTGAAGTGGGTTGCTTTTTCTCCAAGATTGTTAAAAACCTAAACTTTTATTTCATTCATTTAAGTATTTCTCAATTAAATCCATAAATCAAATTACTTTTCAATGTTTAATTCTTTTAGTTTAATTGTTACTAACACTTTCCTGTGATTCCCTGTGGATTCGACACCTTTCTTGCACTTTACTATTAAGGGTGACTAAAGACTCTTTACTTATTATTTTTGACCGACCATTCAACATCGATCACCGGACTGATGATTCAAAACAATCATCATCATCATCATCAAAATTAGCATTAATATTAAAAACACCCATGATAAAATTTGTTAAAAGTCAAGTACCTACTCATATAAAACCAACAGATTTTTATAAAGGTGAAAGTATTGAATTTGATCAACAAACAACTGATGAAGATGATGTTGATCTATTAAATGATGAGTCAGATCAACCAATTACTTAAACTACAAAAGTTTCAAGTGTGGTTGATACACAAATGAAGCAAACAAAGCAGACACAAGGGTTTGATATCTTCTCAGGTGGAAGAAAACCTGAATCTTCCACTCATGTCAACAAAAAATCAAACAAAGGGAAAGGAAAAATCTCTGCTCAGTCCAAGCAATCTACTATAACTTTTGATATACCTCTGAAATCTAATCTAAAATCAAAAGTTATAAACAAACAAGGCAATGTAAATTTACCATACTATGAGTGGTGTGATCAATACACTCACACCATAGACAATTGCAAATATGGTAAATATTGCAAGTACTGTAACATGAACAATCACAGTACTGAATCTTGCCATTTTCATAATTATTGTTCAATTTGTGAAAGACACAATCACACACACGGATCATCATATCATTAATCATGGGTTTCCGCACCATGATTCTTGAGTGTTGAATAGATAACATCTTGTTGTTATATTTAGAGAGATTGAAAAGATCCTTGGGGAAAACTCAAGTTTTGGCTTGTTTGAGTTTTCATCACATGGTATCAGAGCCTTGGCTCAAATCAAACATTGATTTTCGATCCTCTTATTCAACAACATGATATATGTGGTTCATTAGCTTCAAAACATCATTTCGAGCTAAAAATCATCATAAACACCTTCTTCTACTTCAAACATTCATCAAATGCTTTAAACATGATTTCTTAATATGTTTTTGTGTATTTTGTAGAATTATTTGTGTTTAAAGTTCTAAAAATCATTCATACACTATTTTCGAACGTGTTCATCACAAACCTTTCTAAAATCTCATTGGTTTTTAAGGGATTTCGGATAAAGCAGTACACGAGTATTGTTTTATCTGGTTTTCATCAAACAAACACTTATTTCAAAACCTTGAATCCATTCATTATATTTAAACATCATAGTTGAGTTGTTTCACACTCAACTCACGTGATTTATCATCTTTAAACAACAAACCGATTGTTGTATTTGTTAAAGTTGTTATAGCTGTTCGCAAACCCTAGGATAAACCCTAGTTTTTGTTCATACATATCCTTCATAATCTCTGGTGATTGTGTTGGTTAAACATTCAAAATCAAAGAAGAAACACATTCTTCTTTTGAAATTTCTGAAAAAGTTGCTTTTTGATCCATAATAGTTAACTTTTTAAACAAAAGATTTGTTTATAGGGTTTTGACTTTTTGTACGGATTCATTAATAGGTTTTGACTATTTTTTCTGATTTAACATCCTTAACAGAATATTCCTTTACTGTACCAAGACTTGATAGAAACTTAACCTTAGACATTAATTAATTAATTACAAATTAATTAATTTCTTTTATTCGGTAAACAATTAAAAGTAACAAAAACATCAAACAAATCCTAGTGACTTTAGGTTAAAAACAAATTTAGTATCTTGCTAAATAATAAATCAAATTTGACTTAAACCGTTAAGTTAACACTTTAACAAACATGTCTGATAAATTTCAGGATCAAATAGTGGTCTTAAACCACCAAGACTCAAGAACAAAGCAGATTTCAAACAATGGAAAATCATGTTTAGAAATTGGATAATTTTCCAAGACCCGGATCTATGGACATCCATAACCGAGGGACCATTCATACCATTGACTCTTGGTCCATACTATAACATACAAAAGCCAGTAAGCTTGAAAAGTGTAGTTGGTGATGCCCTCAAGAGAGTCAAAACAGACATGAAAGCATATAGCATTCTAGCAATGACCTTGCCATTTGAAATTTTAACAAGAGTTGAAAATTTCAAAACACCTCATGAACTGTGGAAAGTACTTCACACTATGTGTGAAGGAAGTGAAGAGATTAGGGAAATCAAAAAGGAGAAACCAAGAACCCAATATGAAACCTTCCACCACATTCAAGGAGAATACATTGCACAACAACTTCATAGATTTGTTCAACTAGTCAATGAGATGATAGTTTATGGTCTCAAATATGAATCTGTGGACATCAACAAAAAGATGTTGCACATACCGCCAGAGAGCTGGACTCAGTCAGTGTCTCTAATGAAAGCAACATTGGATCTTGAAACATTAACTCTAGATGCTCTAGTGACTAAAGTTGAAGCACTAGAACTAGATGAAAGATCCAGGAATAACAGTACAATCAGACATATGGAATCATACAAGTTCAAGGAACCTCAACAAACAAACACTGCATTCTTGACATGCACTGGAGAAGATGAAGATGAGGAATTTCTGGATTCAAGTTAAACTTCCTTCTTGTCAGCTCCTGAATCATCAAACAACAAACAGAAGTCTAAAAAGACTTGTGTTCATGCTTCCCATGAAGCAACACCATAAAGCAAACAACATCATCATCCTCATACTTCCAACTCAAGAAAACAATAACAACCAAAGACTCAAAACATTCATAAGTTTGAGAAACCAATGGATGCTCTCACAATCATTTTATAAAGTGAAGAACAGAAAGCAACTTATGCAGCCTTCTCCACAAGGTTTGAAGCATACTTGCGTGCAAATCTCACACCATCACAAAACTTCAGAAATTTCAAGTGAGCAACAAAAAGTTTAAAGAGCTTCTTGCTCAGCAAAGGGCATATAAAGACCCTTCAGGTTTAGGATATAATAAGGTTAACTCATCTTATAATGACAATTATATTCCTCTACCTGAATCAATGACAAACAAACAGGGTGAGTCTCTTGACCCACATGACGAGACTGATGATTCAAAACAATCATCATCATCATCATCATCAAAATCAACATTAATATCAAAAACACCCATGATAAAATTTGTTAAAAGTCAAGTACCTACTCATATAAAACCAACAGATTTTTATTAAGGTGAAAGTAATGAATTTGATCAACAAACAACTGATGAAGATGATGTTGATCTATTGAATGATGAGTCAGATCAACAATTATTGAAACTACAAAAGTTTCAAGTGTGGTTGATACACAAATCAAGCAAACAAAGCAGACACAAGGGTATGATATATGCTTAGGTGGAAGAAAAACTGAATCTTCCACTCATGTCAACAAACAATCAAACAAAGGGAAAAGAAAAATCCCTGCTCAGTCCAAGCAATCTACTGTAACTTTTGATATACCTCTAAAATCTAATCTAAAATCAAAAGTTTCAAACAAACAAGGAAATGCAAATTTACCATACTGTGCATGGTGTGATCAATACACTCACACCACAGACAAATGCAAATATGATAAATATTACAAGTATTGTAACATGAACAATCACAGTACTAAATCTTGCCATTTTCACAATTAATTTTTAATTTGTGAACTAAACAATCACAGCACAGCAAATTGCTTTTTCAATAAGAAAAATAAGAAGCAAAACAAACAAATTCAAGTTGAAAAGCAAATTGAAAAATAGACATTTGTTCCTAACAAGAACAAAGGAGGAGCTCCAAGACAAACTATTCACACAAAAGTTGCATTAAATAATGACAAATTATTTTATGACAACTTTTAACAATCAAACATGAGACATAAGTATCAGAACAGAGGACAATCAGACATTGGCACTCTACGGAGAAGAGCTCAAAGCACTTCTCCCCGATAGACCCAATAACACTCAAAGGAAATCTAGTGTGTCTAGACTTCCTAAACCAACAGACAATGCCACTCTTGAAGAAGTTTGTGTAATGGGAAAAGACGGAAAACCCAAGACCATCTTGGCTTAGGTTGCACCTTCCAACTAATTTCCTTTTTGTAGAGACATCAAAGAAGGCCTGACAACATCTGGTATGTTGACAGTGGATGCTCCCAGCATATGACTGGCAATTGTTCCCTCCTTCGGGATTTTAAGAGCAAACATGGAGGAAATGTAGTCTTCAGAGGTGATAAGATAGGAGGAAAGATAACTAGTGAATGAACAATATCAAATGGGTTGATCAGTTTTGAAAATGTCAACTACTGCTCAAACCTCCAGTTCAATCTTCGAAGTGTATTCCAAATCAATGATAAGGGATATGCAACCTTATTTGACTCCAACAACTGCTACATCCTCAAGATGGGTTTTCAAATCCCTGAAGAATATATCCTTTTGAAAACACCCTGTCATAACAACACATACACCGTTGATATGAACTCTGTTTGAGCATCAACCCGTGAAACATGTTTAATATCAAAAGCATCAGAAGATGTTTCCCAATTATTGCATAGATGTTTGGGTCACTCAAATTATAACAGAATGAATCAACTTGTAAAAGGTGACTTAGTAATAGGGTTTACCACAAAAAGAATTCTTCTGTACAGACCACTGCACCATATGTCTGAAAGGCAAACAACACAGAGTGTCTCATAAGTCTAAATTGGTAAACTCAAACAATACACCACTCAAATTGCTTCATATGGACTTATTTGGTCCAACAAACATCCTAAGCATAGGAAAGAAGCAATACTATCTTGTTATAGAAGATGACTATTCCAGATTCACCTGGGTTTTTTTTCTACTACATAAGTCAGAAACATCAGAAATCATCAAATCATTTATCATTAAGATTCAAAAACAATTGGATCTTAAAGTTAAATCTTTAAGAAATGATAATGGCACCGAATTTAAGAATGACTTCATTTCTTCTTTTTGTGTTGAGAAAGGAATCAGTCATCAATTCAGCGTAGCAAGAACTCCTCAGCAAAATAAAGTAGCTGAAAGGAGAAATAGAACATTGATAGAAGTAGCCAGATCTATGCTTGCTGACTCTCTATTGCCCATATCCCTTTAGGCTGAAGCAATCAATACAGCTTGCTACATTCAAAACAGAACATTAATCATTCCAGAACTTATTAGACAATTTGCTGAATCACTGAAAGAGCAGACTAATTCATCCAAACATCAAACACCATCATCATCCCTAAAACCCCTTAAAACATACTCAAGGAAGAGAAAAAGGTAGTACTTAGCTGCCTTAGTGAAAAGAAAAGAAAAGAAAAGGTAGTTGAACAAGATAAACCAGTATCTCCTCTTCTTAAACTTTTAAAAGTCAAAGCAGAACCAGTTGAGGAAGAGGATATCAAACTGAAAGAATCAGAGATTGCTGATTTAAAAGAAGGTGAAATAGATCAAACACAAGATCAACAATCAGAGCCCATTGTCATCTTAAGTGATTCTGTTAAAGAAGATGAGGAAAGGGATGAAACTGAAATGGAACACATTCAAGACTTATTCCCAGATGATCCTAAAACTTTAATGGGAATTAAGTTAGCAGCAAGAGGCTTTTCATATGATACATTCATGAATCTTAACCTGTCTGAGGTTGAAGACTTGCTCAAGGACTTCCATGAAGTAATGAAAAATGAGTCGGAGCAAACATACAAGAGATACAAAGAGATCAAGGATCAACAAGAGTTTCAAAAACATCTGCCAAAGGATCCTCAAATAGAAAAGATGACATACTCCCAGCTAAAAAGCAGGTTGAATCACACAAGGATGCCTTACCGATCATATGCCGGTAGTTCACTAACACAAATGAAAGATCTTGCTAGAGAAATATACAAGAACATGTTAACCAGTGCTTTAAAGCCTCAGATCTCAAAACCACATCCAGCATCCTCATTATCCACATATCATCAAGCTCCACCTGAGCTTTATCCAATTGAAGAACCAAGACAATTCATGCCTCACAGGCTATGGCCTGAAGGCAATGAAGTGAGGGAAATGATTAATGAAAACACAAACATTGTCAAGCTATATGACAGGTTCACCTGGATTGCCTCTGCAAATGAAAGAAAGATTATTGCTTGGAAATATGATGAAGTGTGGGATCCCGTGCTTATCAAAAGAATACCTGGCCTTGTCCAGTACTTAACATTCATATCTTAACTAGGATCTTTAAGCTATGAAGACAGATTGGACATGATGCAATTGAGGATAGTTAATCACACCAATAATCCAAAGAGAGTAAACTTCTTTCACATTCTCAGATCATACATGAACAGACAATATCATGAACTTAAAAGAAAAGCAGATAAAGAAGACAAGCTACACATTGAGAAATTAAGAAGAGAACAAAAAGCAACAGGCAAACAAATAGAACAGAATGTTGAAAATATTGACTCATAACTGCTTGAAAGGGTTCGTTACCCTATGAGGCCATCAGATCTGAAATTGATCATGAAGAAGATTGAGGGAAATCAATACAATCATCCAATCACCAAATGGTATTATGATGAAGCTAATTTTGAAGTGATGTTGGAAAGGAAACTTGAAGGAAAGGAAGCATCTAAGATAAGGTTGTTTGATCTAGTGGAAATCAAACTCCTTCATCCTTCCTATATGTCATTCTTAAAGACAAAGACATTCCCTGCTATTGGAGATGTGTTATACAAGGGAGATTATGGTTATTTCATTCACATGCTCAGAATTTTGGGGATTGTGTATGTAAATGCTGCACTCAAACAGAGATTAGAAACTAAACAACAACCTTTAACACACATAGAAGGCATATCATGCATAAGAATATGATAAAACAATAATCTTGAGATGCTGAAAGGAAATCATGTTGTAACCATCTTGGTTAGCAACATTGATATGCAAAGCCTTGACCAATCAACTCTAGAGTAGCTGGTTCACTTAACTATAAAAAGAAAATATGAACACCAGAAAAGTGCAATGAACTATTTTGTGGAGCATATAGTAAATTACAAAAATGCCTTGAGGATCACACCTCTATCTGATCAAGTGAAGGAAGCAGAACAAGATCAGATCATTAAGAAAGATGTAGAAGAATCCTTGAAAGCAACTTCTGAAGTGCAGAAGAGTGTAGAAGAAGCTGGTGCTTCTCATTCTTAAAAGGTTTTTAACAAGCAAACAGATAGAAATAATAAACATACATGTCTAACCTTTCAGACAAACATAACATGCAAACATACATAACATTCAAACATACGTAACAGACAAACAAACAACCATGACAATCAAACAATCATACATGTAAATCAAACAAACAAACAATCATAAATGTTATTAGATAAATAGACAATCTGTTAAGTATACAATCAGAACAAACAGCCAATCATTCCATCATGCATAACATTCAAACATGCAATCAAACTATATAAGTCATACATAAAATCATTATAATCTTTCATATCAAACACAAATACACACATTTTTATTAACAAACGGAACATTAAACAAGCAAACACTAAATAGATGGCAACATAATCCTTAGGGGGAGTATTGTTGGAATCAACAAAGTGCATTAAGAAGGATAATGCTTGCCATAATCAAACATAATATGTTCTAACATTCAAACAATCATCAACTAACACATTAGCATCATTAACATTCATAACATACACTAATTATTAATTAAATTTCTTTTTCAGATTTTGTAGATAAAAGAAATTTTGCAAGTGTTGGCAGCGGATGAAGACTTGCCCACAGCGGATGCACAAAATTCACAGCGGATGAAGTCTGAAGAAGTCCAAGTACACACAGCGGATGAATAACTTCACAGCTGATGAACAAGTTTCATAGCGGATGAACAAGATCCTACCGCGGATGAACACATCCATAACGGACACCAACAAGACACATTTACCAAGTGTCCACAGCGGATAATTAACACACACAGCGGACGACTCATTCATCTTTCACAGCAGACGTTTATGCATCCACAGCGGACATGTGAACATCCACAGCGGACGACTTTACTTAGGATTTTTATGTAATTCTTGTTTACATAAAGGTATTTTTGTAATTGTATATAGCTATCTGTATAGGCTATAAATAGCATAATACCCTAATCATTTGTAATCTTTTGAACAATCAATACAAACAAGTACTTTATTATCATTCAAGCATTCAATCACTAGCAATCATACACTCACTCACATACACTGATATCATAACACTAATCATGAGTTTCCGCAGTATGATTATTGTTTGTTGAATACAATATAACAATCTGTTGTTATATTCATTGAGAGATTTGAAAAGATCTTTGGGGAAATCAACTTGTTTATGTTCTCAAAGTTCATAAAAGTTTGATTTCATCACAACTCGAACTAATTAAAATGATGGCGATAATAAAGGTTTTTTACTCACAATTTAAAAAAAAATCAACCTTCTCCTACTTGATCTCTCTAAATCGTTGTTTTTCGTGGTGAGAATAGATTGAAACAAACATAAAAAGGCCACTAAGAATCTTCTTTTTTCCATCATAAAATATGTCAGAGTATCTATAGAAACTCGTCTGAAACATTTTGCACACTCCTCCACATCCATGTAAAAAAGCCGAATAAATACGTATCCCAAATCCATGTAAAAAGGCATAGTGATTGTAGAAATTATATGCATCATCAGGAGTATCGAAAACCTTTCCGATTACATTGTTCGCTTCTTCGTTAGCAAACCCAAAATCCATGTCAACGTCGTTAACATTTGTTTCAGCATCAAAATCGTCATTGTTGACCAAATATCCTTTTTCATCAATATCTTCAATTAGATTTGTTTCAACATCTTCACCTGATTGAAACCGAAATTCATTTTGTTGTGGACGTGCTGTATAAACAAAAAGATTGATATTAATTATTGTATGTCATATTACTATTAGGATAAATGCAAACTTCCTTCAACCATTTTTAAAGTGAACCGAATGTTACCTGGTATGCTAAACCTTAATCTTTTAATATGAGATTTAAGTTTTTTACATACTAATTTGGAAGATGGAAAATTCAATTGTATGCTATGTAATTATATTTCAAAAATGCAAACGTGATACATGCTATAGCATATTCGATACAGAGAACAATTAATTGCGAACTATGTTTAGAGAATCAAAGCGAAATCAATTTCCTTAATAATTCTACTCTATTTTGATGAATGAATGCAAAATTACGATCTACTTGATTTTGATAAATGATTGAGGAAGAATACCTGCTTTCATAATTCTCTTGATGAAGAAGTTGGAACTAGGTTCCAGATCTTGGAAGAAGACAATATAATGGTGGCTAGAAGGATTCAACAAAACTTACGAATTAATTGAGGATAGATAGATATATATATGTAAACAAAATATAATTATATTTTAAATGATTTTAACAAAACTACGTCGTTTTAGGAGGTTTCGCGTGTAAGGTTACACGAGTGACAGCCCCGTATTCACATTCTCCATATATATATATATATATGTATATATGTATATATATATATATATGTATATATGTATATATATATATGTATATATGTATATATGTATGTATATATGTATATATGTATATATGTATATATATATATGTGTATATATATATATATATATATATATATATATATATATATATATATATATATGGTAGGGTTATCTTGAGAATCACCCTATTTTGTAAGAACTTTAAGAACCAATCTCAGACACACAAATTAAAGTCACATGCAACTCACATGCCATTTGCATCTTTTTTTTTTTAAAACGTTCATAACTTTTTTTCACGACATTATTTTTTTAAAAAAATTGCACCATAAAATTCAGTATTTTTTTATGTTTCCAATGCCTACCATATTGATATATATTTTTTAAAAAAATCACCTACTTGTTATTTACACATGTGTAAATCTGGTTTGACATATGTGTAAAACGAATTTCGGAAAAAAAAATGAGCTTTTTTTATTTTTTAAATTTTTTTATGAGAGAAAAATTTTTATGTATTTATTTTTTTCATTTTCATCTTACTTTTTGTTTTATAATTTTTTATATTATGTTTATATTATTTACTATTTTGCCATAGAAAAGTAGTGGCTCATATTGGTTTCTAGAGTTCTCGCAAAAAAAGGGAGTTCTCATTTGATCCTTCCCCTGTGTGTGTGTGTGTGTGTGTGTGTGTTTGTGTGTGTATATATATATATATATATATATATATATATATATATATATATATTCTTCACCACACTGCTTAGCAGGATGTTAAAGCAAAATATTATCGAAACCACTTGATAGGTACCAAAATAGGCAACAAGTAGAATTTTGAAATTAAATGAAACAAATAAGCAACGAGTCAAACTGAGACATAGAAAACACCACTCAATCTACTCGTAGGACAAAACTAAATGAGAAATCAAGATACTAAAACACCACTTGTACTAATTTGCGCATGCAAATGGTCACCTACAAGCGAATCCATATTCACGATCCAAATTAACGTGGTGATGACCCGATATATAACACCACTGCTATTGTACCTTAGCTCATTTAAAAAAATTATACAAAAAAGTGTACTTACTGGTATTTAAGTTATTCTCACACATTATTATTGGTCATTTCTTATATTACTTTTATTAGTATATAACGAATTGGATTTATTCATATCTCCTATTTGTTATTCTTATTTGTGTTTAACGGATTTGAATCTAATGATTGATATGAGTTTTAGAATATGATAAAAAAAAACAAGGGAAATTTAAAAATATTATTTTCCTAAAATCATTAATTACATATTTACCAAAGTTAAAAACTCAATTACATATTTTATCTTTATAAAAATTTATTGAAATTATTTATTAAATGATTATTTTGTAGGGGTTGAACCTAGAGGCTCGGGAAATCAAATCAAGTTGAAGATCAAGCGAAAAGTAAAAGAAGCCACGCGACAACTTACTTGTCGTGTGAGAAGTAGTTTTTCGCGCGAGAACATTCTAGTTTAGTATAAATACATAGTTTGCTTTGTATTTTGGGAGCTTTTGTTCATTTCCTGAATTTTTATCTTCTGTATAATCATTCATATTCAGAGAGTAATCAAAGAAAAGTTATTTACATTGTGATCTTTATTTCTATTCTTCTACTTCTCAATCCGTAATTGTTTACATTCCGCATTCACAATTACGAGATCGATCTGATTAGTGTGACGATCCTTACAATTGGTATCAGAGCTTGTATGCTCTAGATCGATTGAATTGAGGTTGGAATGCTTGATTTGAAGAGTTTGTGATCATCTATTTGTTTCATTCTTGAAGATATAAGTTGTTTCAGTCGAATTTTGATCAATTTTGTAGATGATGAAAAGTATAAGTTCGAAGATTGGACGTTTGATGATGTTTTTGAGCTTGAACTTGAGTAATTGAATCAATTAGGGACAATTAGGTTCAAATTTGAACTTAATTCACTAATTAAACAATTGATTAATCAAAATCTAATCAATTTGGACTAAAATTGAAGGTGAAAAGTTCCGATTTGGTAAATTTGATTCACGCGAAAACTTCTGTTTTTCATGTGAAAACCCTCATTTCGCGCGAAAACTTGATTTCTCGCATGAGACAGTTACAAAGTTTGTTACAGGTGAAAACTTGAACATTTTGCTCGGTTATTGTGGTTGAACTTTTCGCGCGAAAAGTTTCTGAATACTCGCGCGAGAACTTTGATTTCTGTCTAAATTCAAAGTTTGTTTAAATAATTTACTATGGCAATTCTAAAGAATATCACAGCTACTCTGAATCTCGACAATGAGATAGGCACAAGCACAAAGCCTCCACGTCTTTTGAACGAAGAAGATTATCCAGATTGGGCGTATCGTTTTCTGAATCATGTTGTTTACACTGAACCCCGGATGATGCGATCTATCAAGCAAGGTCCATACATTCCTTTGTATAAGAACGAGAAAGAGGAATGGATTACTAAACCTAAACATCTCTGGGATGAAGATGATCTTAAAAGAATGGAGCTTGATGACAAAGCTTATGCAGCAATCACTATGGCACTCACAACTGAGATTGCTCAAAAGTTTAAGGATTATACAAAGGCAAAAGATTTGTGGGATGCTTTGGAGGAACAGATCATGGGAAATAAGGATATGAGAGAAAGTAGGAAGGATATGCTCAATCAAGAATTCAATATGTTCAATCATATTCTTGGTGAAACTTTAGAGGCTCAAATGTCTAGATTTGTGAAATTGATCACAAAAATGAAAAGTGTAGGGATAACATTAGAGAACATAGATGTGAACAAAAAGCTTCTTAATTCTTTACCTTACAGCTGGAACAACAACTGCACAACCATCAAAAGGACAAAGGATTTATTTACCTTGTCTTTAAGCGATCTTATTTCTACAATCAAATCTTAGGACATGGATGATAAGCAAAGGGCTGCTAATTACATCAACACCATGGGTGCAGAGGCAACAACAATGTATGCAAAGATGGCAAGTAACCTAAATTACTATGTTAGCTACTCACAGCTATGTCAGTTACAATAGCCATCTACATCTGCACAATCCAGTGTGAAAGACCAAGCCTCACCGCAATCATTATCTCATTATCCAATCATTCATCAAAATCCTTATGTCCAACCACAACCACAATCTTACAATCAAACTTACTCATCAACCTAAAACACTCAACCAATCCAACAAGCTTTTGTTGTAAATTCTCAGCCAACCAAACAAACCATTCAAATAGCTGAAGAGCATCTGGCTCTTTTCACTTCTTTCATGAACAGCTATGAAGCCTTCTCAGCAGGAAGAATTAGTCCACCAAATGTCCTGGTTGATGATTTACAACAAGTCAACCCAGATGATGTTGAAGAAAATGACATTAAATATCAGATGGCTATGGTGGTTTACAGAGCTAAGAATTTTGCTAGAAGAACTGGAAGAAAGGTTTTTGGGTCGAATAATTCAAGCAAGATAGGTTTTGACAAATCAAATCTCAGATGTTATAATTGGGATAAACCTGGTCATTTTTTAAGAGAATGTACTGAAGCTAGAAACAATCAAAGCAATCAAGGTAAAAGGATGGTTACAGTGGAGGTAGAGACAAAACAAGATCAAGCTAGTAGATCAAAGACCAAAGCTCTTTTGTCTTAAACAAATGAGGATTATGATTGGTCAGAACAGATGGAAGCTTTGGATATCAAGATATCCACTGCTCTTTTAGCAGAAATCCAGAGTGAAGAAGAGATTGCTGAAGATAATTTGTTCGCAGAATTTGTGTCCAAAGATATGTTGAGTGGAGTGTTTGCTGAGGAATAAGAATTTGAAGATGAGAAAGTGAAAGAAAAAGCTGTTGAAAGAGTTGATGTAATAATTGAATCTGTTCAATAAAAAGCTGTTGAGATTACTCCAGCTACTGTTTATGATGTTGAAGAAAAAGCTGTTGAGACTACTCTAGCTACTGCATGTGATGATCAAGAAAAGGCTGTTGAGAATACTCCAGCAACTGAAGCAGTAAAGATCAACCAAAAAGCATTCATTGTAAATGTGGTCCATAAAGAGACAGAGAAGAAAGCTGAAATAGAAGAGGTATATTCTAATCTCCGTTCAACTAATTGTATTTAAAAGATTCAAAGATATAGAGCTCACAATGAACGATTGATTGTTGAAGTTGAAAAACTTCAATATCAAATTCAAAAATATAAAACTAATGAGATAATTTTCAAAGATAAAATAGATGGTTTAAACAAATCAGTTTATCAGTCAAAATTAAATCTTTATGACAAAGACTGTAACATAAAAGATTTGACAAATCGTAATAATGAACTTGCTTTGGAAATTAACAAATTAAATAGTGAACTCTTATCTTCGAAACTAATTGTTGAAAAGTTTGAATTGTCTTCAAATATGGTTGAAGGTATAATTAAGTCTCAAATGACACAGAAAATCAGTGGTGGAAAAGGAGGAGTTGTTTACTCTAACATTGCACCACAGATTAATCATGATTATACTTCTTTACCTTCATCAGTTAACACTAATGATGAAGAGACCTATGGTTTAGGTTTTCAACCAAAATCAGACTTAACATCTTCAGTCAATGTTCCATTGACTGTTGATCCAATTATAAAGACTGAAGTTAAAATTAATCATGACACTTTTTGTGCAGAAAAATTGAAGAAAGATAGGTTGGTTGAAGAATGGATTGATTATGATTTAGAGTTTGAAAATAAAAATTGTAATGAGAAATCTCAATGTAGTTCATCAGATTTGATCAATGAAAAGGCGATTGTTTTGAATGTTTCAACTGATTGTTCTACAATGTCAAACAAGGAAAGAAAATTAAAATCCAAAATTAATTTCAAAATAAATGAAAAGAAAAGAAATTCACCATCGTTATCTGACTTGAAAACTGATTTCAAGAACAGATTTGTTTCTAAAGGCAACATTAATAGAGAAGAGTATATTTTTAAAGAAACAAATGCAAGTTTCTTTAAAAATAAGTCTTTTATTATTGCTAATCAAGTGAAACAAGATGTGTGTAGCTCAGGTACAAAAGAAACTGGTACCTCTCCAATACATTCAATTCTTAAGGATAAAGAAACATTTTAAGCCACATGTACATCTGATGCAAATCAAAATGAAAAGGTAAAATGAGAAAGCGTACAAGAATCTGTTGAGCAAATAAATCATAAAGGCCGATTTTATGATAACAAAAGAAGTTATCATCAACAGTTTGAAAAACCAACTCGAGCTCAAAATGTGTATCATAATAAAAATTGTTATGTGTGTGGAAAGCCAAATCACATGGCTAGAAATTGTCATTTTCAACGTTCTTTGACAAGTAAACAAAGATTTCATAATTCCATTGCAAATAATAGAAAGCAATTTTTTATACATGCTAAACTCAAAAGGAATTTAAGTCAGTCAAACACTTTTGCTGACAATAGAAAGGTTCAACAGAATACAGTGTTGCAAAAAGATAAATTCATCAAAAAGAATTTATTTGTCAAAGATAACAATTCATCTTCCACACAAAACATTATCAAGAAATTGATTAAACAATTCAAGAATGGAAAGTGAAAACATCAACATCAGAACCTGAAATTGTTAAAGATTATATCCTTAATGATAAAAGAGATATGACACTAAAATCAGTATCATATTTGGATGAAAAAGGTGTACTAAGGTCAACCATGGCTTGGGTTCCTAAAACTGAATAAATCTCTTATTCATGCAGGAACATCCTAAACCAAGCATCAACAGTGTTTGGCATATTGACAGTGGATGTTTAAGGCATATGACTAGTAACATATCTCTGTTACAAAACATCAAACCATATAATGGAGGTTATGTTATTTTTGCTGGATATAAAGGGGGTAAGATAACTAAGAAAGGTACAGTGTCAAATGGAGTGTTAAGCTTTGAGGATGTCAATTTTGTTGAGGAACTTAAACATAATTTGTTAAGTGTCTCACAAATATGTGACAAACAATATTCCACTCACTTTACAGATAAAAAATGTTTGATCTTAAAACCCGGATTTGTTATTCCTGAAGAATGGATTTTGTTGAGAACACCAAGAGATAAAGACATATATTTACTAGATATGAATGGATCTCATTCTTTTGTCACTGAATCGTGTCTGTTATCTAAAGCATCTGAAAGTGACACATTGCTATGGCATCGTCGTCTTGGTCATGTTAATATTAAAAACATGATCAAATTGGTTAGAGGGAATCATGTTCTAGGTCTGCCATTGAAAGAATTTCAATTATCTGAACATTGTCTGTCATGTTCAAAAGGCGAACAACATAAACTTCCTCATAAACCTATTGCTCATACAAAAATTGACTCTATTTTACAACTGTTACACATGGATTTACTTGGTCCAGTAAGTGTTTTGAGTTTGGGACGTTGTGCTTATAGTTTAGTTATTACTGATGATTTCTCTAGATTTACATGGGTTTTCTTTTTAGCATCCAAAGATAAGACTCCTCATCCTCATCTGCTGATAAAATTCTTGACATTGGTAGAGAATCATACGGAGAAAACAATAAAGTGCATCCGAAGCGACAATGGAACTGAGTTTTGCAACCGAATGTTGAATGAATTCTGTGATTCAAAGGGGATAGCTAGACAATTTAGTTCTGCAGGAACTCCACAACAAAATGGAATTGCAGAAAGACAAAACAGAACTCTAATTGAAGCTGCCAGGACAATGTTATCAGCAGCCAAATTACCATCATTTTTCTGGGCTGAGGCTGTTAACATTGCATGTTATGTTCAGAATCGTGTGCTTATCAACAACAACAAAATATGACTCCTTATGAAATCTTTTATAAACATAAACCCAAAGTCAAATATTTCAAAACATTTGGTTGTTGTTGTACTTTGTTAAACACAACTAATTCAAAATCTAAATTTGATGAAAAAGCTGATGAATGTTATTTTGTTGGTTATTCTGCTAACAAAGTTGCATACAGGGTTTATAATAAAAGATCAAAACAAATAATTGAGTCATTTGATATTGATTGGCATGAGTCTAACAAAACTGATGCAGGTTCTGCACCTTCATGGTTCTATGATTATGGTTCATTATTTGAAATGTTTAATCGTTCGTCTACTATTTCCACAGCTAATCTTCCTTTGACTTCTTCTATTCAAGATATTTTCAATGATGATGTTGGTATTATTTCATCTCAACCAAAGATGACAACTTTTGATGTACCTTCTTCAACAACTAGTTTAGTTGTTCCATCTGTTTCTGAATCTACAGAAACATCTTCTATTCCCATTGTTGAACAATCTCCACATGTTGCTGATGATATTCCTACTTCTTCTGTTCAAACTGATCCAATTGATACTATTCAAGTTCCATTTGATGATTTATCTTCTAATAATGATAATCATCTAGAGGAAGATATAGTTTATCAACCAGAAGGAGGACATATTATTGAAGAACCAGTGGGTCACATTACTAATTTAGAAGAAGGTATTTCTGAAAATGTTATCCCACAGTTAAAAATCCACAAAAATCATCCAACAGAAGCTATTATCAGTCCATTATCACAAGGAGTTCAAACTCAAAGCAAATCTAGTGCCATTAATACTTGTTTGTACTATTGCTTCATCTCTCAGATTGTCCCAAAGAATGTTGAGATGGCATTAAAGGAGAACAGTTGGATAGAGGCCATGCAGGACGAACTGATGTAATTCAAAAAGCTTAATGTCTGGCATCTGTGTGAACTTCCAAAAGGAAAACTGCCAATTGGAACAAAATGGATATTTAAGAACAAGACGGATGAAAAAGATGTGATTGTCCGCAACAAGGCCAGACTTGTTGTTCAAGGATTCTATCAAATTGAAGGTCTTGATTATGAAGAAGTATATGCTCCTGTTGTAAGACTAGAGGCTATACGTATTTTCTGGCTTATGCTTCATACAAGAACTTTACAGTTTATCAAATGGATGTCAAAACAACATTTTTGTATAGAGAAATGAAAGAAGAAACCTATGTTTGTCAACCACCTGGTTTTGAAGATCCAGATCATACTGAATATGTGTATAAGTTGGACAAAGCACTTTATGGATTACATCAAGCACTCCGTGCTTGGTATGCTACTTTGACTGAACATTTGCTTGCAAATGGTTATTCAAGAGGTGCTATTGATCAAACTTTATTTTTATGGAAGACTGGTGATGATCTTATTCTTGTTCAAGTTTATGTTGATGATATAATTTTTGGATCTACAAATGATGCACTGTGCAAGGAATTTGAGGCGATGATGAAGAAGAAATTTGAGATGAGTTCTCTTGGAGAAATGTCATTCTTCTTGGATATCCAAGTCAAGCAAGATGATATAGGAATATTGATTCATCAAGATAAATATATTCATAGTATTTTTGATAAATACAAATTTCAGGACTACAAGATTGCTCCAACTCCTATGTCTTCTTGTCCTACTTTATCTCCAGATCTCACGAAAGAAGATGTTGATCAACACATGTATAGATCAATGATTGGATCCCTGATGTATCTTACTGCGAGCATTATGTTCCATGTTTGTCAGTGTGCACGTTATCAAAGTAATTCGAAAGAATCTCACATGAAAGCTGTCAAGGGGATTTTTAAGTATCTCAAGGGTCAACCAACACTTGGTCTTTGGTATCCTAAAAACTCTGAATTCAATTTATTTGCTTACACTAACAGTGATTATGTAGGATATAACTTGGACAGAAAATCAACCACAGCTGGGTGTTAATTTTTAGGAAATCGTCTCATTTTTTGGCAATGCAAGAAACAACAAACAGTGTCTACTTCTACTGGAAAAGTTGAATATGTGGCTGCTTCGAGCTGTTGTTCTCAGCTTATCTTCATTCAGCAACAACTTCTTGATTATGGCCTTAACATTTATGACACTTGCATCTTTTGTGATAATACTGCGGTTCTTAACATTGTGAAAAATCCGATTCAACATTCAAAAACAAAACACATTGACATCCGCATACATTTTATTCGTGATTGTTTTGAAAGGAAGCTTATTCATTTGGAATCTGTTTCATCAGATAACAACATTGCTGATTTGTTTACTAAGGCATTTGATCATTCCAGATTTGACTTTTTAGTCCAATCTCTAGGAATGATTTTGGTTAACTCTTATTTTTACACCCTTTTCAAAAAATATTTTTTCTTTTGTTTTAAAATTGTTATTTTCTGTCTAGATAATCACAATTTTAGGGGGAGAAATTTAGATAGTTTCGAAAAAGATTTTATTCTTAGGGGGAGTAAAAATTTGAGAAAATTAAATTTTCAAGATTATATAGGAAATGATAGTACATTTTTTGATTTCGACTCATTACATCTGAAGGTATACAAGAAACTGACTTGTGTTATATTTGATATATTGATAGGCTTGACTTACAAGAATGGTAAGCACTATGGTCTGTGATACACTGAAAATAATCATCAATGACTGAAGTGGGTAACTCATCAAGGTCTTGTGAATACACTGATTCTATGCTAAAACAGATTGAGAGTTATAGTCTAGTCATACTCAAGCCAGTTACTTTCTGACTCAGCTAATATCAGTTATATATCTATATATGCATATCCAATAAAAAAATAATAATTAAAAAAAAATGAAACGTCAAAAATATTTCAAGTAAAATAAGCAAAAAGATGCCAAAATGGCCATATAGGAATAAAAAATGCTTTTGAGCACATGTATAAAAGATATGTCATAGACATACATACTATATGATAAATATTTTTGTTTTTTTTTGAGAATATGTTATGACACAAGATGCAAAATCAAAAGATGGGGCATGTAAGTCCGTCTTGGCGTGTAAGTCCTAAACGTCTTGCGAAGGCAAAACATAAGTCCGGATGGCTGTTAATAAGTCCTATAACTTGTTAATATTCTGTGTTCAAAAACATGTTCTCGCGTTAGTTATGCTCTAATAGATATTATATAAGAAAATAACCAAAACTGATAAAGCTGATAAGAAGTGAAAGGTTTAAGTCAAATTGGGGTGACTTGAAATCTCAATAGAATCTTGAAGCTAGATAAGTGTTTTGTAGGAGTTTTATATTGTGGGACACACTGAAATCATATAATTTAACCAAAACATGATAAAATCACAACTTATGTGTCTTACTAATCTTGAAGTCTAAGTTTAAAAGGACAAAGTATATCGATAATCAACATAAACAGTCCTTTATCAATTCAATGCTGGAAGATCGTTAATGATTGATTTCTAAAAGAAATATGATCCTATACTTTAAAATTTATAAAAAAAAATTAAATAGCTAATAGAACTTGTGTGTCAATAAGTTTGTTTTTTACATAGTTTTATTAATGTGTCTTGTTATGTTTTGTTTTGAGATGTATTTTACTTTTTAAGTATTCAAAACTTAAGGGTGTTAAAATAATTGTAAACACTTAGTTAAATAAAATCATATTTCATAGCAAAATAAAAGTTTCTAAATGCGAAAAGTTTCTTTAAAATGTGAGAAGTTCTTAAACGCAAGAAGTTTTTAAACGCGAAAAGTTTAAATGCGAAAGGTTTAAAGGGTGCGAAAAGTTATTTTGAGAAAATTTGACTTATCGCGCAAGAAGTCAAATTCTTTAAAAGGAACAATTCGTGCGAGAAGTCTTCATTCACACGAAAAGTTCTGAAAATTTTCATCTCTCAAAATTCTAAGTGTAGAAAAGCGTTTAAACTGATTTTCATCTATTAATAGGGTCGTGTTAAGATTCCGACAAGTGTTATAAGGTATATAGATGTTAATTTGATTGATTTGAATGAATTTGGTTCTTGACCGAATTTAAAATGAATTAAAACTTGATAAATTGATGAAATAAACCATAATAAACCTTAATAATACTTTCGGCGACTGTTATTGAACATATTTGAACTCTTAATTCGTTGAAAATCAAATGGTATGAAAAATTGGAAGTTACACAGACTTTTCGATTGCGAAAAGTCTTGAGAATAGGAACAGATGCGAAAAGTTGTACTTTTCACATAGGATTGTACTTCTCGTGCGAAAAGTTTCAAAATGTGTGAATTTGAAAAATCATGCGAAAAGTTTAACTTATCGTGCGAAAGGTTCAGATTTTCAGAAGTGTTAAATTTGCGAAAAGTTCAACATTTCGCATGAAAAGTTGTGTTTTTCTGAAATTTTTCTAAGTGTTAGAAATTAATTTGTGTGCACTGAAATTTAAGATTTTTGTGTACTTATAAAATTTCATCAACTTGCGCAGATGGCTCGACCGTTGGTTTTTAATAAAAACCATAACGTTGTAGCATATTTGGGAGAAGTATCAGATGATAAAGCGTTATTCCGATCATTGATTGAAGGATTGAAGTCTTCTCGGATTTCTCATGCTATATCTGCTAATCCAAGGATATTTACAAATGTGATAAATCAATTTTGGGAGACTGCTACCAACAAGATAGATACTGATGGTGATTTGTGTATAACAGCCACAGTAAAAGGAAAGAAGGTGGTAATCACAGCTAAGGTGATTAATAGTGTTTTGTTATTGGAAGATGTTCCACGTGCACCGATGAAGATAGATGATGATGCTGTTAAAGATTGCCTAGTGCGTATGGGATATACACATCGTTATCCTTCATTGGAGAAGAAGTATCTGCCACCATTCTGGAAATATCTCTTTCATGTGGTAATCCATTGCCTTAGCAATCTGAAAGCTGGCATGGACAGTCTAAGTGCTATATTTGGATCTCTGTTGGTTTCTCTTGTTGATGATCTACCATACAGCATCTCCACTACCATATTTTCGGAGATGCAAAAGAACGTAATTGCTGCTCCAGGAAAGAAATTCATTATGTATCCAAGATTTGTTGAAATGATTATGAATGCTGCTCATCCTGAGTTAGCTATATCTGATTCATCTACTTATTCTGTCATGGTGATGAAGAAAGATATCTTTACTTATCTTTTGGGAGCAAGAGGAAATGCTTGGGATGGATCACACTTTGCTAAACTTGGTCGATTTGTTGATGGTTATAGAGTTGAATCACAGACTGAAACTACTCAGGTGTATAGAGATGATACAATTGGTGCATCTTCTAGTGCTACACAAGAAATACCTGAGAGTTCTCGTTCTGGTGAAAAATCTGCTGAAGAAGAAGTTGATGAATGGTTAAGAACTGAAGAATTAAGAGAGGAAGAAGAAGTGGGTGAAGAACAGAGAATTGAAGAAGATGATAGTGAAACAGATAGCGATCAGATACGGAATGTACCATGTGTGCTACAAGAACGTCCCAGAGTACGAGAAACACCGTCAAAACGTGCTGCTGAGGAACGTGATTCAGATTATGTCCCTGTCGAGATTCCTGTGCAGACCCGAGGTAGAAGGAAGAGAATGGCTAATGGCTAGGGTGACAGGAGAAAGTTCTCGTGGTAGGGGTAGAGGACACGGTGTGTTAAGAAAGCGTCGGACTCCAATGACCACTGTGACAACTGTTGATATTGGGAGTACTGATATTCCAGTCACAGTTAGTGAGGCCGTTACTCCACTGATAGTCACAGAAGCTACAACTGTGACATCTACTTCTATGCCTACTACTGTTGGTACTGATGACATTCTGAGAACTCCTCCCAGACAATCTTATCATGACGATTTATTTGGAGATACAGACTTCATAAATACTACTCCAGAACCAAAAGCTAATCTAGAAACATCTACTTTCTCTCCAACCAGGGTTACCTTGGAGCAAAGAGTTAGTAAACTTGAAAGGGAGATGCGGAGAAAACTCAAGTTATTGATGATCTATGTAGAAGATTGAATGATAAAGATGAAAGAATAAAGAGCTTGGAGAGTCAACAACAATTCATGCTTACATATGTTCAGATAATGGAACAAAATCTGAGAGATCTCACTTCTCGTGTATCTTCTTCATTTACACATCATACCATAGAAGTTGGAGAATCTAATGGGCAGCAAACTGCTAATCCTAATCAAAATGTTGAACAAGTTCATGATACAGAGCATGTTGTTGATCATGTTGCTACAGAAGGGACAACAGACAATGTTATTGTAGATCAAGAGCCAAGTCCAGGTGTGTCTAATCAGGCTGTAGAGGATCAACCTGTATCTTATGTTGGAGAAGCGTTTATGAACCTGAACATATGATGCCTATCCCTAATCCAGTAAATGATGATGATGATTTGGATATGGTTGATTATGATTATAGTGATAAGGATGATGATGAGGATGATGGTGAAAATGATGATGAGGATGATGTTGGTGATGATAATGATGGTAATGGTGATGATGATGATGGTGGAAATGACGATGATGATCAAGGGGGAGATACGGGTGCTGCTATTGGTACATCTGGGTCGTCAGGAACTGCTAATGTCTTCGAACCAAGTCCTGATGATACAGTTGATTATACACCTTTGGATCCTGCCACTGAAGCTGAATATGAAAAGGAACTATATTCATTTCAGCAAAATATCTTAGAGGAGGAAGAAAAATGCTGATTTTGGATCATTTGATGATTTAAAAGAAGATATAGAATAGATTGATATTTTTGGAAATAGTTTGAAAGATTTATTCTTTGAAAATGTGTTAGAAGAAGAGGAGATTGTTGGTGAGCCTAGCACTTCAGAAACCACTAACAAGACATTAGACCAAACTGGTCAAATGGCTGTTCGTCAGGTTGGTAATATTACTGTTGCTGCACCTCCTCCGCCAGCTTATGTGCATACATTTCGGCATTCCAAACCTTTCACAAGGTACGGAAATTCAGAGCCGATTATCAGTTGGGCATATGATGAAGAGAAGAAGTTGTATGTGATTAAAAGAAAGGCTGGAGCAATCGAATACTTCCAAGATGAACACGACTTTCATACTCTTAGAGCATCAGACTTGTATGCTTTGGGTCGTGTTCCATTCATTAATCCAAGCAATTATGGAAAGGGAAATTGGATTAGAAACATGATTTGGAGACAGAGCAAGACCAACTTCAAAGATTTTAAGACATCCAAATCAAAGGTCATTGAAGATGAGAACCGTATCGATCCAAACACGCAGAAACCAATGAAAATAAAAGTTTATAGGCATCCAAGATATGTGAGGAAGATCCCTATACATGCTCTAGTGCCAGTTAACAGCTTGTCAAAGCTTATCGGGTGGAGTTGTGAAAAGGAGACGGGTCATGCATTGATAAAATGTGCTGATAAAGAATACCGTATCATCGACCCTGTGGATTTGCTAAAGTTTGAAAAAGAAGATTTGATGAAGTTGCAGGAATGTCCTATTGCAGCTGATGAATCTGTACATTTACTAGCAGCACAGTTTGGTTGGTTGATTACGAAGGCCCTGGATAAAAAGATGTATGCATATAGGGGCAGTTTCAACATAGATGACGTGGACTTTTACAGAACATTGATTTACCGAGCCTAGGGGGGGATTGTAGGGGTTGAACCTAGAGGCTCGGGAAATCAAATCAAGTTAAAGATCAAGCGAAAAGTAAAAGAAGCTGCGCGACAACATACTTGTCGCGTGAGAGCAACTTCTCGCGCGAGAACATTCTAGTTTAGTATAAATACGTAGTTTGCTTTGTATTTAGGGAGCTTTTGTTCATTTCCTGAATTTGTATCTTCTGTGTAATCATTCATATTCAGAGAGCAATCAAAGAGAAGTTATTTACATTGTGATCTTCATTTCTATTCTTCTACTTCTTAATCCGTAATTGTTTACATTCCGCATTCACAATTACGAGGTCGAGCTGATTAGTGTGACGATCCTTACATATTTCACTAAAATTTTCATGAAAATATTTTTATACATTTCACTTCTTAAGACCATCAATTGCATATTTACTCAAATTCAAGTCTTCTATATAAACAGAAACAATAAAATATATATCCTTTAAAACATCATTTCAAAACAACAATAAACGACAATCAAGGTTATATCTCCAAATATAAAACCTAAATGTAAAAAATTTTAAATAATTATAATAATAAAACATCAATATGTAAAAATCCCTTGGTAAAAGCATGATAAAGTAGTTAATTAATATGTTAATTGAGTAAATTACAATTTTCGTACTTGAAATTTGCAGCAAATTTCAGATATTGTCTATAAAATAAGGAAATTACAGTAATTGTCCTTTATATTTAAGTTTTGTTACAAACTTAGTTGTTTCCCCTAACGTCCGTTGTTTTATTGTTTATGTTAGGTCATATGATGGGTAAATTTGTCTCTTTGCCATTATTAGCAAATACTTCTTTTATTAAAACCCTCTCCACCCACCCCACCCTATAACTTTCTACTCTTGGTCTCTCTCTCTCTCTCTTAAAGAATACCCCATTGTCTTCCACCTTCACCACCACTCCTCCTTCACCATCCCCTAAGACCCGCCATCCTCTACAACCCAGCTTCAACGCCACTCCTCTACTACCTTCCCGACCCACCTTTTGTCATAATCAACTTCTCTAAACAACCATCTGCCTAAGCGTAAACCACTTCCATCACCTTTATCTGAATGACGCTAAACCACCGGCGACCAACCACCACCATGGCAAGCTTCAACAACCTCCAACTTGTGACCGGCCGCCCACCACCATCATCATTTTCAACATCCCTTTATCAAATCTTCAGTTTGTGAAGTTAGAGACAACTAGAGACTAAAAGATTATGGCGATTGTGATCGAAGGTGGCGGTTGGGCAGGAACCAACAACAACGTGGGGTAGTGGTGGATGGTCGAAACCCTACCCCTACAACAATGGTGGGTAGGGTTTGTGAAATCAGAGATTACCACATATTGAGATCGAGAGAGAGGAGTGTTAGAGGAATCGACAACATTTGTAGGGTGGCGGCGGTGGTGGCGAGTGGGTGATGGTAGTAAGAGTAGAGAGGTGGGGGTTTTTTGTGGAAGAAGAAAGAAAGATAGATATACAAAATATACTGATGTATATGTATACCTATATATAATAGAGAGAGAGAGAGAGAGACATATAGGAGATAGAGAGAGAGAGAGAGATATAGAGATAGAGAGAGAGTAGAGAGATAGTGATGGGTTTTTTTTATATTTTTTGTTTACTTAATTGTAAGTTAATAAGATTAAATGACAAAATTGAGCTCATGTGCAAGGCACATGATTGAACTTAATCGAAAATTTTAACGACCGTTAATGAAAAAGATAAAAAAACTATAAATTTTTTTAAATGCAAAGGACAATTACTGTAATTTTTTTAGTTTAATTAAAATATCTGAAATTTGCTACAAATTTAAATATTGAAAAATGTAATTTACTCATGTTAATTTTAATAAAACGGATAAATATGTAATATATATATTTTATGAAGGGGAAATACATAATTGACCTTTTAACTTGGAGAAATATGGAATTTATATATGGTCCTAAGAATGAAAGTATGTAAAAATCCCAAAAAATTACAAAATTATACATAATAGTGAATAATAAATCAAATTAAATGATTAACATATAAATGTTTATAATATAACATCTAATTGTAAATAAAAAAATGTTTATAATTCACTACTAGAAAATTGGACATTTACGACCGTCTTTTCAGTCGGAAAATGGTAGCAATTGCCTATTTTAGACCATTTTGCGACCAAAAATGCGTTGGGAAAAACATACGTCTCAATTGCCCAGTTGCGACCATTTTGCAACCGCTATCAAATTTGCAACCTAATGTTGCGACCACTACTATTGTCGTCGCAAT